>JALPQD010000239.1:0-600000 GCA_023101885.1 Typhlomys cinereus | reverse complement strand
AAGCGGGGCTCCCCTAGCAGCGCTGGAATCCGGACTGCCTGCGCCCCTGCCCAGCTTTGCTCTGGTGATCTACCCGGGGCGAGGAACAGAGGCCCGCGAACCCCAGTGGGTAGGTCAGGGACAGTCGTGTCTCCTTCAGGGAACTGGAAATGAGGTCAGACAAGAAGCGAGGGGCGGGGAGAAAGGAGCTGGCTGCGCTTGACTTCAAATGGGCAGCCTTTTCATTTCAGACGTTGCCGCTGCCAGATCACCATGAGAACGAGCCCTTTCCTAGGATGGATCTCTGGTGGTGGTGGTGGTGGTGGTGGTGGTGGTGGTGGTGGTGGTGGTGGGCCAGATGTGGGCCTGAGGCAGGGCCAGATGTGGACCCCACGTGGCAGATTTTCTTATGTCTCTGGCACAAGTAGGAAAGGTACAACTCCACACAGCACAATTTCAAGACTATGTATATATGCACGTGTGTATGTCCGTTATGTGGAAAATAGTGTCTGATCGTGTTGTATATTCATCGATACACAAACACGTATTACCACCACACCCAGACACGAAGGTAAGTGGCTTCTTCAGTCATTATTTTTATCACCACTTTATTTGAAATGATGAAGTCCCAGCAATGCAAATGCTACATGGAAAGAATGACTGCTAAGTACCACAGTGTACATAATAATCATTACCATTCTACAGATTAAAATGCTAGCATTCAAGGAGTAATGTCTCTAGAATCACACAATCCAAGCAAGCACAGCTCTCTTCATGGAATCTTTTTGTGTAAAACTGCAAATAGAACTTTCTATACTTTGCCGGAGGGGGAGAGAGAGAGAGACAGAGAGAGACAGAGAGAGAGAGAGAGAACTTTTCTAGACTCCGTGTTATTTCTCAGATACCCTCAGTCTCTACATACATGTGTAGCCGCCCCAGAATGTTTGGGGGCTTGAAGTTTCGAGAGACACTGTGGCCAGGCTGGCTCGGAGCCACTCAAAGGGAAGCTGCAGGTGGGATCCTGTTTCAACCATCGGTCAGGCAAACAAGCCAACGCTGGCCACAGATCACGAACTCTCACCAGTCAATTTCCTTAATGACCTGCTAAATTTCCTCTGCATCCTCCCAGAAAGTCACGCTGTCTGGAAGACGCTGAGACTCCAGCCCCAGCCGACACCAGCACGCCCAGGACCTGGGGCCTGGAGCCAAGCCCTGCCTCTCATCACGGTGTGTGCAGGTCCCCATGTCTCCAAAGCAACGGAGCCACGCGGGACTCTGTAAAGTCATTAGCCTGGTGCGGAGCAGAGGGGCAGGACCCCTGCAGGGAGTCCTAGGGGTCTGCAGTGTCTGGAACCCACTACCACCCTTAAAAAAAAAAAGAAGGGCTGGAGAGGTGGCTCAGGGGTTAAGCTTCCGCCTTGCAGTCAGAAGGTCCTGAGTTCGGATCCCAGATCCCACGTATAGACGCCAGGCGGAAGCGGGGGGCGGCCTGCGCTTCTGGTCCTGGTAGGGCGGAGCCTGTGAATCCCGGGGCTGAAGGAGGTGGAGGCGTCCATGGTGGTTCGCGAATTCCTCCGTGGTTCTACACACACACAGATACACACACACACACAGACACACAGACACACACACACAGACACACACACACACAGACACACACGCGCGTGCACATACACACGCACATGCGCACAGTTGAATAAATAATAAAAAAAAATTAAAAAAAAAAAGAAGAACCACTTTTATCCAAAGGAAGCTTACAGTAGATTCCAGTGAGAACAGGTAAGAACGGCCTCCCTTTCATACCCCACACAGCTCCCTGAGGTCCTGTAGATCCTCTGATCACAGGCAAAACTCTCAATCTGGTTCAATCTACAATCTAACCTATGGACAAGTTGATGGCCAGGTTTCTCCAAAATTAATTGTGCTGAAAAATCTAAGTCTTGAGACTACGATACTGGGGCCGTATTTGGAGGGAATTAAATCATGAGGGCTCTGTCCTGAGAATGGGATTACTGCCCTCTAACTGAGGCCTCAGCACCGCCTGCCCCTCCCACCGTGTAAGGGCAGGGTGATAAGGCGCCATTGAAATAAGAAAGTGGATTCTTTCCGTCGCATCTGCTGATCTAACCTGAAGGTTAGAAATCATTTTCTATTGTTTTTAAGCTAGTTCCTGGAGTATTGCTATAGCACACCAAACAAGCTGAGCTACCAAGATTCACAACTACCACTTGGTGGGACTCAAACAGAGCTCCTTACATTACCATGCCCAGGTACCACAATCTTCTCTTTGGACTGCCTACAGTCTGTCCAGTTTTCAGTTGCAATGAGAATTGTCTAAGTCCATTTTACCCTTTCACTGTGTACCATGTAGAAGAAGTAGGAGGGAATCTAGCTATTCCCATCTTTCCATCCTTCAAGATGCTCCAAATCCTGACTCATCGCCCTACCACTTGGCATCTTCAATCCTCCTAAGAGAGATGCTACAGAAATCCTTCACTTGCAAAGGGAGCATCATTATTAATGTCAGTACCAACTAAGGGCAGAGAAAGGAATGGTGGGTTTTCAGCCATAGCTATCTCATAAGGTAACCGTAACTCCCATGCCCTGTAAAATAAGAGGTATGCACGTAAGTGTACTATCCTTTCATGTTCCACAAAGATGTCAACCACTTTGAAACAGCAGGTTTTTTATTCTCAGAAATAAAGACTCTCATCTGCCTCTAGCTACATGACCTTTGCTAAGCCATTTGACCTCCCCAAACTTTCCCACTTACAACAGCAACTTCACAGTCATGGCAGAGACCGCAGATGACGTGTACACACAGTACAGGAGCACCTGGTGAAGGGCAGCTCACATTAGTTTCTACTAAATAATAAGTTCACATCGTAATGATGTCATTAGCAGCCAGCACAACACTCAGGAGATATCTGAAGTGGTAAGGACTGTCTACAGTAAAGGGCCAGGTGAATAAGCAAGGTAATAAACAGAGGTGCACATTGTCAAGGATTCTAGCATACAACACATGTGGCCTCCCATCCAATCAGAATGCTTCCAGGGAAGCATGCTTATTTACTCACTAGTTTTGATAGTAACTAGGAAAGGCTACAGATGTGTGATAATTAATCTCAGTTGTCAAGTGGACACAATATGGAATCACCTGGGAAAGGGGTCTCAAGGCATGCCTATGAAGGATTATCTGACTACCATAATTGATTTTGGAAGACCCATGTATTGGTTACTCTTTTCTGTGTTGCTGCGAGACAACACCCCAAGTCAAACAACTTAAGGGAGAAAGGGAGATTTATTCAGCTTACATTTGCAGAAGGGACATACAGTCTCTCATGGCAGAGATGGCAGGGCTGGTGGCAGAAGCTGGAGAGGCTACGTCACTGCAGACATCTTAGAGGCTGAGAGCTGCCAGCCTGCTTGCTGCACCTCTCAAGGCCCACCCCCTGTGACCGCCTTCCTCCAGCAAGGCTCCACCTTTCAAATGCGCCATGACCTTGCCAAACACTGTGAGTCTACGGGGCATCTATTTCAAACATGACAACCCATCTTAACCATGGGCAGGGCCGCTAGCTAGGTGGTATGAAGTGGAGGAAACACATTGAGCACAAGCATGCATGCCCTCATCCATTGCTCTCTGCCCTTGGCTGGGATGCAATACAAACAATTCTCTCAGGCTCCCGCTGCTGTGACCCTCCTGCCATGATGGGCCATGACCTGGAATTGTGAGCCAAATAAACTCTTTTCCCTTAAGCTGTTTTTGTAAAGATGTTTCATCATATATCAACAGATAATCTAAGAGCCCACTCTTAGTTTAGATGAATTCCTTATATAAGTTCTTAGGAATAGGATCATTATGTCAGAGCATATGACTGCTTCGTGAGTTAGAACACACGTTATTGGCATACATGCACATACCAATGTGTGTGGTTAACAGCACTGAGATGGAGTGTGTCTGGTGTGCGATGACTCATGTTGCCTGCTGTACATCTGATCTGTCTGCGCAGCTCTTCATGACTTGGCAGTAAGTCCTGCATTGGACACGCTGTCAATGCTAGACCTGGATTCATTAAGCTAATTACTCCCTGCGGCAGACAGCTCTTGATGGTTCACAAGGTTCCACTGGGCAGCCATTGAAAAGACAATGCTTAAAACATGGCTGCTGACCATGGTGAAGAAACTCTGAATTCCACCTTCCAGATTCTTCTACCCAAGATGGGAAGTGGAACATGAGAAAGATCATGTTCTAATGTGCATATGGTGGACCAGCCAGGATGGGCTCCTGGTTTCATAAAAAGAGAAGGGAGATGTATGGGAATTTTCATTCAAATGAGATCTGAAGGGCATAGGCTTTGAAAGAAGCCACTATGGTCAGTCAGGTCCAGCACTACTATCAAAACTAAAAATCAAGCTCAGGGAGGGGGACGATGCAACCCAGAAATTCATTCTGATGGGGACACATGAGACTTTTGTTTGTCCACTAAATAAGCCTAACTCTATCATGGGAATACAGAATTTCATCTCCCAGAAGTTTGTCCTTGTGAAGGGCATCTGTAACAGCTACTCTGCACTGCTGCCGATAAATTCATGACCAAATGGTTTAAGGGAACAAGGGGTTGTATTTTGGCTTGCACTTGTCCAGTTACGGTTCTAGATCTAGCTTGGCAGGAGAGTCCATCCAATACCAGAGGCAAGGGGACTGGCCACAAGCTGAAAGAGAAACAATCCTTATTTGCCAGACCAGCATGTGTAGCCGAATAAACCAAAGCATAGCAACTTCTTCAAACAGTTCCCTCCATCTTATTTGCTACCAGGGAGCAGTCCTCTTCACCATGGGCGGGGCCTTCTCCTGCAGGCTCGGTCGGGGGCTTAACTCAGCTACTAACTTGTCACAGCTGTGCCCAGAGCTCAGAGCCTTCACTGCTAAGATGACCCTGGCAGCTGACTAGAACAGCATTTAAGCTGGCCTTATCTTTAACCATTCCTAAAATGGTGCTTTCAGATTCTGTTCATTAATGTCGTTGATGAACTTAACCCTCGTGCCTGCCGACTTTGGTTCTGTGGTCAGGCAGTACTACACTCACACCTTCCTAACATGCTACTCTTTCTTCTTAACACATGAACCACCTGATCATTTACAGTGAATGTCCAAGACACCAAGGATATCTTCAGTATTTTCTATCGTCCTGACAATAGAGCCTGCAACACAGTATACGTCCCATACTTGGAAGGTCCAAAAAGTCCTGTAGAGACAGTCCTTAGGTAGTTGCTGGATCTTGGATCCTCAAGGCAGATGTTACCTTTTCAGAGGAGAGACTTTTCCACTTGGCTTATTTCTTGCTGCCCACTCTGCTGTTTCCCTCCTGTTCCCTGCAGGGAGACCAGAAGAGACTTTGGCTACTGTCGGGCAAGTGATTTCCTACGGGCACGCCATGGCTAGCAGCCTCATGGAGCAGAGGCTGTCCTGGTTGCCTGCAGAGCTTGACTCTGTAGTCTTAGCAAGAAAATCAATCAGGACTATATAATATGGTGAGAACTATAGGTTTTGGCAATGTTTGCAGTGCTGATAACACTAGATAGAAAGGGGTGTCACAGAATGCTTACCTGGGATACGGGCCACCATGTGACACCATGCCTTCATTTCACCAAAATGCATGTGGTCTTACAAGAAGCTCAAATAAATAGGTGGAGGAGGCTAACTGAAGGTGGGACTTCTGTTCTCTAGCTTTTGTGAAGTTGTTACCCATGCTAGGGTGGGACTTTTTTGTGATGCAACCGTTTGGGGTTACCCACAGTCTTATATGGAACCCCTTGTGTATGATCTTGTAAGAAAGACCAGTAAACTTATTGGTTCGTCAGGCTGGACTTAAATGGAGGATTTATTTTGGCCTATTCTTGGTGCCCCTGGAGGGGGAATAGACATCTGTTCACATGTCCCAGAAAAATTCGTGCAGCAGGCACAGGTCGGATGTCAAGAGGTGGAACAGGAATCTCCTCCCACCATTTCCTCACAGCACAGCGGGAGGGGCAGGCAGCACATGCGCATTCCAGGTGTTCTCCTTCCTGCGTACCCCCTCCCAAAATACCATGCCTTCTCCCTTCACTGCAAAGCTGACGACATTTGAAAGGAGAACATCTGGACTACCTGCTCCTAGGGAGGGAACTTTCGCAGGAGTCGAATGACATACAGGAAGAAGCCCACAAACCCAACTAGGAAGCAATATGAGGCCTCTCCATCACAGTCAATTGCAGACCTGCTACCTTAGTAACAGTGCAATTCGGGTTCCTCCAATCTTTGTAGCTTCTGGACTGGCTGTTCACAACCTTGCCAATCCTGGGGCGCCACAGGCAAACCACAGAGGCTCCAGCCAGTTGAATCGACCACATCCGACCCTACCATGGGTCAGAACACGTGCAGCAGATCCCAAAGAAGGAATGGTGACCAGGGATTGAAAAAAAAAAAAAACCCTAGAGCCAGAGGCAGAGAGGAAGTTAGCCAAAAGTGTGACAGGTACACGAAAGCATAATAGATACAAAAACATGGATAAAATTTTTTAAAGGCAAAGAAAAGCAAATTGGTGAAAAACGCAATCCAAAAGCACAACAAAACATTTTTAAAAGTTTGTATTACCGAGAATTAATAGCAGGAAAAACCCATAAATGCGGTGCAGAATGTTTAATGCCCCCATTGGATGCCAACATTATGCCATTCATCTGTCCTTGCAGGTGTATTATTTCTAGTCCCCAGGATGAAAAGAAAAGCTGCTCTCCACATCTTTTATAGTACTTAAAAATACATATTTCCATGGCTTTATTGCCAAAGGTCCCACTTCCTTCCAGAACCCACAATAACTAATCATGTTACTGCCACTGAGTTTAGGAATTGGGATTAGCAGTTGGTGGGAGGGTTCGTCTCCATCCTCTGAGTGATCTTCGCTTTAACAACCCTTAGACTTTGTGATTTCTCCTAAATATTTATTTCTCCCTCAGGGCAAGGTTTCTCTAAGAACTTTCTCTCTGCCCCAATACTCACAACTCGATCTGTTTTTCTTCTATTTGTCCACTTAGAGTTTTTGCTGGAGTCAGTTTTACTAATTTCCTTCTGAAAATTAGCAAGTCAGAGTAAATCACAGAGAGCTCTTTGCTCTTTGCCCTGTATTCCCTCTACTTGCTTGCTTTTTCTCTCTCAATGCTAAGTCTACACCTATGGTTTCTCTCCAGAACATCTCTCCAACTAAACACATGAAGCAAGAAAGAGAGAAAGGAATGAAGAAAGAAAAAAAGAGAAAGGGAGAGCAGAAGAAAGGGAAGAAAGGAGAGAGAGAGGTAGGGAGGGAGAGAAAAGAAGGAAGAGAGGCAGGAAAAGATGGAGGGAGGGAGGGAAGGAGGGAGAGAAAGAGAGAAGGAAAGAGGGAGGGAGGGAAGGACGGAAGGGAGGGAAGGAGGAAATATTTGAACAAATTTTTAAAAGCATTTTATTTAAATACTTGTCAACAGATATGTCTCCACTACTTTTTCTAAATAGTACTTATTTCAAGCTTTGACATAGATGCCAAAAACATTAGAAAAAGGATAGTATCTTCAAAGTGTAAGGGAGGGAAGGGTGAGATATGTGGGAGGAGGGAGAAGTGGACATGGACATAGGCTCATTTTGTTTGTACATAAAAATATGTTTAAAAAAAGATTTGCAGCACATTTTCCATAATAAAAAACATTACCATGGCAGAATCTGAATCTTTCTAGTCTATCATTCAGTTGGCTGTTAGGTAGAACTTGCTTGGAAGATTCCTTGCTCATGTTATTGGATTAACTTAACCACAATCCAATCCCGCTTCAAAGTCAACATGACCATCTGACCTCCAGCAAGAATCTGAGAATTCAGGTGGGCCACTTCAGCCTTCAGTATCAGGGTCTGGCAAGATAACTCAACAGGTTAGGTGCCTGCTCCAAAACCTGGCAACCTGAGTTCAATCAACGAAAGTCCTTAGGTGAAAGGAGAGTATTGATTTTCAAAAAGGGTCCTCTGATCTCCACCCATGCACTACAGCACGCATGCATGTCCCCCTGCCCAAATAAATGAATAAGAAAATACTTCCAAAACCTTCTGTATTGAGAAGTTCCTCTTTGCAAAATCAATGTGCTAGACCACCTGCAAAATCCTCCAGATGTAGTGACACCCATGTGAAAGGCTTCTCAATGTCACGATTCTCATTTCACTTCATGAGAACACAATATTATTCCATTCCACAGGGCCTGTGCCTTTCAATTTAAAAGATAATAAAAAACAAATAAATTCTAAAAAAACTCAAGGTTTACTAGCTGCACAACCTATTTCGAGAACCAAAAACCTGGAGACTGGCTTTGAGCGGCTGCAGCCTCTTTCCTGACTGGCGGATCCTGTGGCAGCCAGCTCATTAACTGACATTTATTCTCTGTTTTCACGACAACCTTGAGATTCCTGAGAGCAAACTGCGATGGCAAAGCGTGCTGTCCAACTGGCAGCCGGATCGCAGGCCCGAGCGGAGAGGCCAAGCCCTTAATTCCAGGTTGGTGTTGAGGAAGAAGTCGCTGAGAGGTTAAGTGACTCGTGCAACAGCACAGAGAGCCAGAGACCTCGATGGGATCCTGGATGGTGACCTGCCTTCGAGCCTCCCAGGCGCTCTTCTTCTCTGAATGCTTTTTAATCTGGCATGATCCACAAATAAAGGAAATTGTGGTTTTCACATCACCATCCAGGTTATTTTTCCGCCGTGAATAATAAAAGCGGAGTGACCCGTTTCGCAGCTTCCAAGGGCTCCTCTTGCAGCCCGCATTGTTTATTTCTTGGGCTTTCAACAGTTTTTGCTTGGAGATGTCAGTTTTTAACACGTTTGCATAGTTCTGCATTTTATGTCAGGGTCCTCTGTCATAACCATTCATTTCCCCCCACCGCTGAGTTGTTGAAAAAGAAAACTTCGGGGCCAGTCCAATCCTACAATTTAAAAGCTGGCAGGATACGTCTTCCTTTTCCCCTTGGGAGGATTAATTTGCTTCTTTTTTATTCTCCAAGTTTTATGATCCCAAATAAAGGATATAATGGTGCCATTGAGAGTTGGGAAAACGTGGAAGATAAATACTCTATGTGGGAACTGCTGAAAATGAGAATCGAAGTTTGGGGAAGGAGGCAGGAGCTGAGACGGTTTTTATCATGTGAGTGTGGCCTATTAATGATAGAGGAAATTTCCTCCTTCTAATGAGTCGGCCTTTATAGACTGAAGGGCGGGCTAATGGCTCCACTGTGTCATAAATGTAAAGAAGCTGAAATTGTACTCCCAAGAATGCAATATGTTTAATTTTGAAGTTGGGGGGAATGGCCGTTAAAATGTTCATTGTTTCTGGGGTCTACGAGATCGAGGAAGGGCTTTTAATCTTGATTTCATTGCCTGAATACTGACGCATTCAAGCAACATGCTACAGCCATCTGCAGTAAACTTATTAACCAAGGGAAGCAATTTGAAAAAACTCTTTTGGTCATGTTAACATTGGCTCCCGACTTGGTAGGAGCCATCTGTGGGATGGGCCATTCTGAGTCAAGCGCTCAACTCACCATCAAAGGACTTTGCTTAAAGCCCTTGGGAATTTACAAAGCCAACTCACCAATGGTACTCACCTTCAGGAGTTTTTATTATTATATTATTACTATTATTATTATTATTATTATTATTATTAAGGCCAATATAGCAGACATTGAGTGACAATTGCACGCAAAGCATTGTGGGGAGGCACAGCCATCCTAGGCATGGTAAACTGGAGTTCTGACCCTCACAAGCAGTGGCCAAGGGTAACCACGCGCCCTAACTGGTCTACACACTGCTGTGAAGCCAGAATCTTGGGTGTGGTTCGTTCTTCCAGCAAAAGTGTGATGGTCATATTCCAATGTCAGCTGGACAGTTGCAGGCTATGTGGGGACACAGTTGTGAAGAATCATGATTGGAGCAAGCCCTGGTTAAGTCTACAGGTACTTGCTTATTGATGTAGACAATGCAGCGCATAGTGGGTGATGCTCTCCAGGGGTGGGCCTGATAACAGGAAGCACAAGGAGGGACCTGCTCTTCCCTTATCCTGGGTTGACTTGCTGATGAGTTCACTCTTCTAGAACTGGCTGCCTTCTATAGCATAGCTGTCACCTTCCTTAACTGCTGCTGTCTCTGCCCTTCACTGAGCTCGTCCCTTCTGCCTTGCCGCTGTTCCTGCCGCCTTTGGAGCTTGGGCCCTGGGCCTTGCCACTCATTGCTGCTCATCGCTGATGTAAGAGCCCAGCAGTTCTTCGCCAGGGTCGGAGCCTAGCATCGTCAACCCACCGGCAACACAGACGTTGGAGACCTCAGGATCCCTTGTGAAACATTTCAGTCAAGAATGAAGCAGCTACTGGGTGGCCACTTTGACGGACATTACTTTTATTGTGAGTCAATTAATAAAGTTATATATACACAGACACACACACACACGCGCGCGCGCGCACACACACACACACATACGTTCTAGCAATTCTGTTCTTCCAGAGAACTCTAATACAAACGGTATCCCAGCTTCAGCTACATTCATATGATCTGACCTATCACCCTAGGTTAAACACTCCACATAGCCTTCCCAAATAGAAACCCATCCCTTAGACATGACCTTCAAAGCCCTAAAGGCGGGTGCTCCTAGTTCTGTGACCCGGATATGCACCCCAGGCACACCCCTTTCCCCCGATACCCAGGATCCATTGACTCTCAGTGTTTCTTGTTGCACCAATGCCCCCCCACCTCTCCAAATATAACACCTGCCCCCAAGTCAATGACTCCAATGATTATTGCCATCCGCCATCCCTGACTCAGAATTAGCGCTCCCCTGAGGACTCCCACTTTCGCCACCCAGTTTAAACCAGACCTCCTCTCTGCCACAATTCTTGTTCCTGTCTCCTCCTTGAACTTCCTTCATTGCACAAATCACTCTGAGAGTGTAACATCATCATTAACTTGCTCATATATTATCTGACTCTCTCCCTGTCCCAACCCGAGAGCAAGGGATTCCCAGAGCTGCTTATTGCAGTATTCCCCATAGGATGGCATATCCAGATACTCAGTGCACATTAGGAAGAGGAGTGAGTGGAGAACAGGGCTAGGTCAAGAGGACATGTTAGGGCACAAAGGTGAGGCCAGGTAGGCGAAACATCTAGCAGCTCAGAGGGAGACGATGGAGAGGTAAGCCAAGGGTGAGCCAGATCTGAAAAGCAGGAATTCTCTCTCTAAATTTTGGAGATTTGGCTCCCAAGAAAGTTCAGGAGAGTCTCTGCCTCACCTCCCTATTGCTTCGAGAATACACTATTCTTCTCTGAAGTTCTCAGGATGGAGCACAGGGCCTCACATACACTAAATAAGCATTATAACACTGTGCTAGATGATCACTCCAAGTTCACACAAACACACACACACACACACACACACACACACACACACACACACACACACACACCTCCTTGGGTTTTCCTCCTGCGTGTTCAGGAAAGCTGTGCTAACCTGTGGCTCCCTCCAGCTCCACCCTCCAGGGCCATGTTCACGATGTTCTCTTGGGAGAGACTTTCTGTGGTAACTGAAAGGCTCAAGTCTTCCTAACCAGCCCTACAGAGTTTCTCACTCTACGGTGTGTGGCGTCTGTGCCCTGCACCATGCTGGACAAGCCCTCGTGAAGTGTATCCTAAACGTCAGCCGGCTCTGGTGGGCCCTTCAGAGGTGGGGATGTTATCAGAAGACCATCACAGAGCACTTACTGGACCTCTACTCCCAAATAAACACAGCAGGGGGACCCGGGGCAGAGCCCACAACCCGGCTGTTTGTGTGTTCCTGTCAGACTCGTGGATTCCAAGGGCCTGAAGTGCGATGACTTCCTGCAATATGAGATTGCACAGATCCGCCTTCCTGGGGATGGAGGGCTAAGAAGGGAATGGTTTAATGAATCCTAAGTCAGGGTCTGTATATAAAGGCCACATCCCAGGGAGATGGCCAGGCCTCTGCTCAGCAGAGGACGATTTATCTTCCCAGGGGAGATGTGACCCTCTGCTCCCTTACCCCTCCTTTCACACCAATAACAAAGCTATCCAGGCTCCCTAACGGGCCCTGAGGCCTTATTTGAGGCCCTTTAAAATCCAGAGCAGAGTGTCTGAATGACACTTTAATTGCATTCGTTGTGACAAGGAGCCAAGTTAACTCTTTAGGGGAAACATGAATGATTTTTAAAGACACATTCCATTAGGAAGAATGAGTTGTCACTACCCTTGACACTCAAGTCCAAATGCCTGGCTGGCCCCCAAAACACTGGACTATGTCATGCTAGTTCCTCAGCTAGACTAGGTTAGAAGGACCAAATTTGCTTCGCAGCTGCCTTCTCATATCTGTTATTTCTTCTTCGTAATCACTTTATTTGGAGCGAGTCTTTAAAGTCACTAAACCTTCAATGCATCTTGATGGGGGTGAACCTGCCCCTGTTTCAGGCCATAGAAAGAGGAACCCAGAGTCTTCAACTTTCCAAAACAGCGAATCCGAGGCCATAAGAACCATCTGTTGCCTCTCACTCCTCGTCTGTGTCTATTGACAAATCCTTCTCCAGCCTCCCCCAAAGTGAAGAGACAACATCTCTTCATTTCGTGTCTTTAGGGAGCATAGCACACGCTCTAACTTACATATTCACAATGGCATGATTTTGTTCAGATGAATTTATACATTCATCACAACTTTTTTACATCTATTTTTTGTTGTTGTTGTTGTTGTTGTTGTTGTTGTTGTGTGTATATATACCTATATGGAAGTTAGAGGACAAATTGCGAGAGTCAGTTCAGCCTTTCTATCATGTGGGTTCTGCAGATCGAACTCAAGTCATTGGTAATGGCAGCAAGTGCTTTTACCCACTCATCACCCTCAATATGATTTCTCAACTGGTCGGGCACAAACAGTAAATGTGCCCTGCACTTTCTATCCCCTTGACTTGTGTCTGCTCCCCTCTGCCCACCAGAAAGGAAGTTCCTCCTCCAATTCAGATTCCCAACTACACAAAATCCTTACGTCCGAGGGCTGCTTTCCTAGAAAGCAAATTGAGTAGTAACTACCACTTCTGGCAGAGACCCTGACCTCTTAGAATTCTAGTGCCGTTTCAGAACTTAAAGGAAAGGAAGGTCCTTGACTCTTCTGGGTCTCTTTTCCCTTGCATTGTCTCTCTACAGAAAGGATGCCAATCTCAGGGTGTAAAGGAGGTAATGCTACCCAGGTTTCAAAAAGTCTAAATGCCTACTTCCATGATTTTTAAACATGGCCTCCAAGTCTCTCCCTCTCTCCCTCTCTCCCTCTCTTTCTCTCCACGACTAAGAGAGCTTGTAGCTTATGACAAAGGGCGCCTGTCGGGGAGTAGAGGGGAAGGATGGAATTCAGTTGCGTTGAGGGAATTCTTCCACTTTAATCAAATAGATTCCCATGCTGCTCCAGCCCCACCTACCAAGGAGGAAAAGAAATTCCAAAAAGCTCTGTTTATGTGGAATCACTGTTTCTGGATGGTAGTTTAGCAGTTGTGTGGATCTATGCACAAATGTAGCCTTAGATGGAGAAGATTAAGATATAGATTAAAATTAAACTCTTAAGCTACATCTCATGACATTATAGATTTCCTGTTTTAAAAAATGTTCTTTTTAGCATTGAAATAGCCAAACAGAATGCAGAGAGTACTGGTGACCCTGCATTGCTTATCCAGAATCAGACCAATCAAATTTCTCTCCATCCAAAACTCAGGGAACCTTGTAAGATTGAAAGAACCTAAAGATGAGAGAGTCTACTGCTGGACAAGACATTCCACACAAGACAAAGCTGCTGCATCCAGAAACTCACCGCAATGAGACTTGTCCTCAGCAGACCTGCATAATGGATGGCACGCCATTATGCTCCTATAGACTAGTGAGGATCTCAGAAGAGATAATTACATACAGTGGAACCCCTAGGGGCTAGGGCTAGATAGATGAAGGGGAGCAACCTTATCAGTGGGTCTGTGAAAGGAAGGGCTGCTTGTTCTGCCACAGAGGCCTGAAACCCCACTGGAGCAGATGATCCAGAGGGGACCCTGGGACCCGTAGAAGCTGAGAGCTAGGAAGGTGGAAGGAAGTGGGATGGTTTGATGAAGCCTGGGGAGAAAGAGAGGAAAAGCAGGAAAGGAGAAAAGGAAAAGGAGGGGTATAGGGATAATTACTTAACATGCTTGTAAAACTAAGAAAATTTTAAAAATAAAAAAATTAAAAATACAAATTTTCTTCTTAATCATTAATCTACAACAACATTCATTTTGAATTACTGAGTGGGAAATCTAAGAAGAAAGGTTTCTTAAATGTCTATAACTATGAAGGACCTTCCTTCCAATGCTCTCTCAAGGGACTACTGAGCCCCAAAATAACCTTGAGAAATGCGGCCTTGAAAGGGGCCTTAGGAGTGCCCAAGGCGCTGGGGGTACAGAAGAAGCTTTGTGGTTCAGGCCCAACCCCATTCAACAGGATGATTCACTAACACCGCGGGGCAAGCCCTTACTAGTAATAAAGTGCTTGGCTGTTGGGTCTTGCACATTTGTCTTCTCTGGGGCTCCCATAGGGTGACCCTCATAGGTCTCTCCTTCTTTCCACAACAAAATGTCAGGTGCAATGGGAAGATACACTCTTTTTCTTGCAGAACTTAATAAGCTGCAGGTACACAGAGGCCTCACATAGAAAATACAGAAAGTTCCGGTCACTGCTTTAAGAAAGATGTGTGCAAAGTTGCCTTGGGAAGGAGACACAACACCCAGACTAAAGAATCAAGAAAGACTTGGAGGGTTTGATGCATGATCAAGGGCCAGAGCGTTACAGAAAAATACACACCGGTGACAGCTTTCCTCCCCCAGGAGACACACATTTGTCCATCTCTGGGTGTCTTTTTCACTGTCAAAACGGAGGGAGACAATTTGTTCTTGGTGCCAATCAGGCTTGCTGTGGATAGCTCTGTGAGGTGGTGCAGCTAAACAACCTACAATGCACAGACTAGCACCCAATAGCCAAAATCTATCCTTTTCCAACATGAGTGATGTTGAAGTTGTGAGGTGCTCCTGGGAAAGCTGAGAGCTATAAGACAAGACACACGTGAACCTTGGTTGGTTCCTTCTGGTGTCCTGTCTCTTCTTGATTCCATGATTCCAGATATTTCCCCTAACCAAAGAAACAAAATGCTTCATTACCTCTTCCTCTATGTCTGTGGCCTCTTCTCTATTGCCCCCCATAAGGGCATGTATTGCTTAATTTAAAGCTCACTTGATTAATTCAAAGTGATCTCTACTCAAAATCCTTAATAATAACCAAAAAGATTCCCTTTGCAAGTAAGGTCATATTCCCAAACACTGAGGTAGTTAACGTTTGAACATAAGCTTTCTGGGGTCGCCTCTGAAGGCATCGTAGTAGGGATTCCTTCGCAGTGATGATCATAGGTGGGAAGTGGAGAGAGAGCTCTGCACATTGGCAATTTGCCCTACAGGTGTCCTTGAAAGTTTATTTCTGATTCTGACTTCAGGAAGACAGCCAGACAAAATGTTAGGGTCACTAAACTTTTAGATCACAAAAGTCTGTGCATAGAATACATATTAACCATAAAAAATATGAAAGATCAAGCCCCAAACAGAAGAATCAATAAAAACCTCTCTTAATTTGCATGGCACTCTGTGCGAATTCAGACTTCTGGCATCTACTTGGGACAAAGATTCCATCCAACCCATGGGTCGAAAGTCTCATTTTCCTGAGAATCAAGTAAAACTTGAGAAACTCTCTAAGAAGCTCTTGAGGCCACAAAGTTCCTCAGTTTGAGCCGGGTCCCAAATAAGGAACACTGGGCTTCTGTGCTGAAATTGGCCCCATCATCTTCAATTATTCCTACTTCTTGTCTGACACAACCTTGAAAGCCTGCTCATCACACATGGTTGCATCAAAGCTCTATCGGTGAGAGATGGGCATATTTTAAAATGACAGTTCTAAGAAGCAAGCGTTTGGAACTCTAAATGAATATATTATTTTAAAGATGGAAATGACTCCTGTAATCCAAGGTTTCTCAATAAACCTCATGTAATAAATTGTACCTGTGTCTGAAGATCTGATCTTGGGGTAAGCATGGATATCCTGCAGTCATAGTGGAGAGAGAATTAACATAGGTACCAGAGAGGCCTGGAACCAAAATGCCTTTCGAAGTTTCTGCAAGGTCTTGTCATCAAAGAAGTCCTGGTTTTAGAGTCCTGCAGATGAATGGTCAATGGAAAGAGCAACTCCCCCACAGATCTCAGGTTGCTGAAGATGGGTACTTGTATCCCGTATAAACACTCCGTTTCCTCGGTGCTTGGAAAGGCTGGGTGGGAGGGCTTTCTACCCTGAATGGCTTTCAATGTAATAATACTTAATACTCCTTTTTGAAACGGTTTCCTCCTTTTCTGAATATTTTCTTGGGACTGTAACCCATTTCGTACATAAAATTGGTTGAAAGTGACATGTTGAAAAGTCCAGCAAACACTTCAGCCGACTGTTTTCAAGGAACATAAAATTGGGCTCTGTCTGACACCTCGAGTGCGCTTGTGAAAACAGAATGTCACATCTCAAAGGGTTACTCTTGATAGTTTTTTAAAAATATATTTATATATAAAATAAAATAAACAGACCTTTCTAGGCAAACAGCCCTTTTGTACTCCAGTTTCTATGGAAACACTGGCAATTGTGCCTTTCATGGCATGATCTTTCTCATGTGGTTAAAAGTCTGTTTTATACAGTTCTATGAGGAGTGTGGGTATTCAGGAAATTGTCCAGACGGCAGATAACATTCTGAGAGAGTCTAAAGGCACTGTCCACACTCTAAGGTTAGAGAACATAGACTTCATTTGATTATGAGTCATACTGCTATGATTATCAATTCTGTACAATGCCTCTACTTTGGCAATTCCTTGATTAAAGAGATCAAGTGTGCCTTTGGAATCTTTCTTTCTCACAACAGAATTCAATAATACACTATTTTACCACAAAATGAAGCCTCTCACCTTTTCAGTGTAGGTTGAACCTAGTGAATTTCTTCTGAAGAGCAGAGTATTACAAAATACCAACCATAACTCTATAGAAATGATATCTAGAGAACCACCTCAGCTAAGAACCGAAGGTTAGTTCCCATTATTCATGATAAAACATGGTGATCTCTTGAGTTCTTCACCTCTGCTAGGTTGCCAACCTTTGCCAGCTTTCTCCTTGCAACACTAAATACATACCTATGGAGGAGAGGAAAGGAGCCAGACTTCAATTGATGGCTATTCTATGAAATATTTGGCCAGTAATCTGGAAGAGTTCTCAAGAGCACTAAAGCAAGGAAAACATAGACACTCTTAGATCAGCAGAAACCAAAGAGATGTGATCATGAAGAAATTTATCTCCAAATTTGACCTTCTTGTAATAGAAATAAAACACCAGAGAAAACTTAGTCAACCCCCAATAAAATCCTATAACTTTGTAAGCAGTCTGGACCAATCAACTACACTTTCATGTAGGTAATCAATAAGAAAAATGAATGTGGGATATGTCGGAACTCTGTGGAGAATACTGAAAATGTCTTTGTAATTTTTCTATAAATTATTGTAAATTGGAAATTTGTTAATAATTGGAATATGTTATTTGAAATCTGTCAGTGTTAAAAAGAAAGCAAGTAAACAAGGAATAAGAAAGTGTTATACTTTGTGTAATAAAGTGGATGGATCCTAGTTAAGATGATACTGGAATGGAGTCGGAAGCAGAAAAATAAATAATTGAAGAGACAATGCATCTGAATACAAAGGCACACAGAGAGAGAGAGAGAGAGAGAGAGAGAACTGGAGAAAAATCCAGGTGTGAGAAAGTGTCTAAGATATGAAAAGTCTTCGTAGATGAGTCTGGTCTCTCCTAAGAATTACTAATGCCTCCAAAGAGATCATCAGATAAGCAGATATTCAGGAAGCAATATTACTATTGCCTCAAGAAAAAAAAATAGATACCAGGAGGGTTCCCTGTCACTAAAAGTCAAGAATTCAATTCCTTTTCGTAAGAAAGAGGTGTGTGACACTTCCTGATAAGTTGTTGGTCAGAGAGGTCTCAAAAGGCCCCCAAAATAAAATTGCTATTATTCTTGGTTGCCCCCTCCAGAATCTGATGGTAATATCCTATTATTAAAGCAGCAGCACGTGTGAATCATAGTTCATGGACCAAAAAAGACACCTTCTGAAACTAGTCTTGAAGCTTACTCCTAGTGGGACGGCTTTTGCAGTATGGGAAAATACTATGCAAGCTAACGGGAGAGAAAAGCAATAAGCAGTCTTAGCAGTGTGTGAAAATTGCAAGCTTCCACAGCAGTCATGCTGACAAGAGGTGATTACCAGTGTAGTAGTGGCATGAATGTTAAGGGGGCAATCCACAGCTTTCTGATTAGATTTAAGGCCCACTTTTCATCAGGGAGCACAAACCAGAACAAGAACTTATAAAAGGGGATAAAATAGGTTCTATGGAAAGTGAAAGCTATGAAGGTTTAGCTGTAAAGACACTATATAAAACTACTTTTTAAAAAACTTTATTTCGTGTGTGTGTGTGTGTGTGTGTGTGTGTGTGTGTGTGTGTGTGTGTATCAGAGGGCAAAAGTGACTTCAGGAACCATCCTGGATTGCTTCTACCTCCTTTTTGCTTCACTCTGGGATTTCTCAGGCTCCACCCACCAGAGCCATAAGCACAGGCCACAGTCGTTTCTGCCTGGAGCTTTTACATGTGATCTGGGATTTGAACTCAAGACCATCCATTTATGAGGTAGAGTCTTAACCCCTGATCTATCTCTCCAGTCGCAAACTGCCTTTTAAACAACTGTTATTATACCTGTAGATTGAAGGAGCATACAGTACTCAACCTAGAACCTTGCTTCTGCAGTAGAAGATGGTTTCTCACACAAAATCACAACTGGAAAAAATGTACAAAGTAAGTTATTGTGGGCTGCTCTGCTCTCCATAGGACATCTGAGCCACTCCCACTCTTACCCCAAGGCACAGGGAACATTGCAGAAGAAGGAATGATAAGATTATAAAAAGCAGCAAAACTGAAAAAAAATCAACAAACCATAATTCAGAACATCAAAGACTCTATATGGAACTAGGCCAGCCTAATCTCTCCCCATCCTGAAGCTCAGGGAAATTTTTGGAAGAGGGGGCAGTAAGATTGTAAGAGCCTAAAGATGGGGAGGAGCAACGATATGCAAGATACTCTACACGAGTTAAGGCCGAAGCAATCATAATAGGACTTTGCATGACCTGCGCAATGACCAACATATCATTGACCCCTCCAAGTCTAGCAGGGACTAAAGGCACTAGCATCCTTAGAAGCTAGGGATTAACAGCCACAATAGTATTCCTATACTTAAGGGGAACACAAGAAATGCCACTAGGAAATGCCACTGAGTCCTTACATCTCATCAGAGAGGAGGACCCAGAGGAAAGTTTGACATACACATTAAAGGATGCTCCACGGATGGGGGGGAGGAGGCACTGGGAGATAGGGAAGGAGGGGGAGAAAGGAAGGGGAAAAGGGGGGAGGGAGCAAAGGGGTCCAGGAAGGGGGGGGAGGGGACCAGAGTATATTAAGTTTCTACGAGCAGAAAGAAAGAAAGAAAGAAAGAAAGAAAGAAAGAAAGAAAGAAAGAAAGAAAGAAAGAAAGAAAGAAAGAAAGAAAGAAAGAAAGAAAGAAAGAAAGAAAGAAAGAAAGAAAGGGAATTTAAAAAAAGCCCAAGTAGGTTAGGTATGCGGTCAGATAATGTTTTCTGACATGACAGGACTCTTATATTCATTAATTCAGTACAGCTACATATATCCCCACAAGTGTAGCTATTGTTCTATCAACATTTCACCATGAGAGGGAAAAGAGCTCAAGAGGCTCCAAACCTCCCTGAACTACTGATGAGGGTTAATGCTGATGGGGAAGAAATGCAAGATGTTTTCTCTCAATAGTATACCCACTGGCATATGATTCATGCTTCAGCAAGTCCTCAGTCACATGACAAGATAAAACCAGCAAGCCACACATTTGAAAAGACTTAAAAATAGGAGGGAAGGGGAGGGGGGAAAAGGAGGAGAGATCGGATTGGGGATTATTCATAAATTCACTAAACCCATGCATCAAACACTGAAAGAATAAACAAAAAGATGGGGGATTATACCTTTTTCCTTTTTAAATAAGACATAAAGGACCAGGTGGTGGAAGACTGCTGTATATCTAAAACCAAATATTCACACAAGTTGGGTTTCTACTTTTAAAACAACCATCCTGCCCAAATCTGCTTAATAAGCTTGACTAGAATGTCCTTATTAAAGAATACCATTGTTTTCTAGAGGAATTGGGAAATTCCTCATGTAAGTTTAGTAAGAAGCCTTATTTACCAAAGCTCAACTGGGAAGTGGCAGACCTGCCATCACAGAAGTATTAAAAGTCTGGTCACATTTCAGAGTTTGATCCTGAATGCAAGTGAACATGAGAAGGTCTCCAGCTGAAATGGCTGAGTTCTGATTTCTCAGGATCTGAGCTATCAGGTAATTTTCCACATAGATTTGAGCTGAAAATACAAAGCAAAAGTTCATACAAGGACACAGTGTCTCTTTGGCTTGACCATGTAGGGCTGTTTGCCTTAACCATACATTTTTTTATTGTCCAGTTAAGTTTTGAGTAATTCTGTTGATGGGACTTTCAGCCCTGCCCATGGGCTGTGACTCATTCCACAGTCAAATTAACAGCTCTTTTGGAAAATGTGTTTTCATGACTTGGCCAAAAATTTCCATGGCTTAATTTCATTCCTTTTTTCCCCCAGAAAGTCTTTGAAGAAGTCCACTGATTGTGCAAATAAGAACTCTATTTCCAGCCACGGCTAAGGCCCGGCCAGCCCAACACCTTACCTCTCCTCAGCTCGCCTGTTAGATCCTCACCTGAGACTGTCTATCAGCAGTTCTTTCTGCATCGCCAAAGTGCTTCACGGGCCCTTGAAACCTTCATTCGTGCATGTCATGGCTTGTTGTGAGTTGCCCCCCCACAGTCTCGTGAGTTTGAATCCTTAGCTGGTATTAACGTTGCAGCTGGTATAAAGATTGTGGCACCTTTGAGAGGTGGTACTCTTCTAGAAGACTTCACAGGGGGCAGACCTTGAAGAATGACAACCCATCCGTCTTCCTCTCTTGCGCTTGCTTTCACCCTCCTGATGGTAGCTGTGGTGACCTGAACCACCAGCCGTGCCTTCTGTTATGTGATTCCTACCATGATAGACAGTATCCCATCTGGAACCATGAGCCAGCTTAGAGTCTTTCTCACCAAAGGTGCTTGAGCCTCAGTATTTTTCTTACAGTAAAAAAAGTCTCAGTGTAACTGCAATTAAAGTCATTTGATTAAAGGAAAAAAAGCTCAGGAAGGTAAATCAATATAACTGGATTGTCTCTCTCCCTTTCTGAAGAAAGAGAGGGTATATTGATTTCTTTCTTGTCTCCTGCATCTATAAGATTATGATGTGAAACTAAATGACTTCTTGTCATTAGTGTAATACTTGCAACACTAAAAATCTTAATGCATTCAAATTAATGTGAAATGATGTAAAAGTTTGTTTACAAAATTCATACACCATGTTATTTCTAAAACCAGTCAACTGGGCACAGTAGGATGCAGGATGTTTACCACTAGATGAGAAATGAGTACAGTATATGTACCAAGCAAATACTTCTTCAATAATGCTACCTAACAAGTCATCAGTAAAGAAGTGACTGGAGTCAGTATACATTATCACACTCATAGGTTTACAGGTCAGCTGGGTTTGGCATCAAGCCACAGGTAAGATTCAGCCCTCTGCAAAATGTCTCACATTTTCAAGGGATATGATCTTGTTGATCAGAGCCAAGATCCAGGCCAATCTGCACCATTACACTTAAGCCTCTGCTCATGCTCCATCCTCTCATGTTCTACTGGCCAAAATATACCACATGGGCAAGTTCAAAATATCCATCTCTCATTTCTTCACATAGTCCTTCACTGTACCTAGTTGATTTGAAGATCAGATAAATACAGTGTCCAGAATGGACATTTTTGTTGGTAAAATGTCTTCAACAGGGTGCTGAGGATGTAGCTCAATGATAGTATATTTTCTTAGCATGCACAAAACTCTAGCATTTCAAATAATAAAAGTAAAGTAAAATAATAATATAGTAGTAATAGGGTAATTTACCTATCTTATTCTATTTAAACTGCTATAGTAAAACACTTTATTTGGAGTTACTGAATTCTAGACTAAAAAGTCCAGTAACAACGTGCAAGCATATTCAGTGGCTTATGTTTGCTCTTCTCTTGAACCCCTTTAGAGAGGACATTGATGGCATAAATAAGAATGAAGCCTCATAACTTAATTACTTCCCCAGAGACCACATTCTTAATACTGACATTGAGTGTTTAGGTTCCAACACAAGAATTTGAGAGGATACGATACCAGCATTCACACAATTTTCATGAGACTAAGAGCAGCTGATTTTGATGAGCACTGACTACATACCAGACACTCCTGTTCATTTGCTGATTATTTAAAATAAATACTATTTAAAAACCTCAACACAATATTAAGTATATCCAAAATATCCTGGACATATGAATTCTGGAAAAAATAGTCTTTCCAAGTTATGCCATTCACTGCTCTAAATATATTTCATATTATTCATTGATATAACTAATTTTTATTAAACATCTCCATGGCTCAATTTTCTCAACAAAACCTAAAAAGAAGTATGATTACCCACAGAACAGGATTCAAGATAGAAAAGGTTAGAAAAAAATTTAGTGACCGGTCAGAGAACTACTATTGTGAATCCAGACATGACATTCCAAATGCCAGCACCAACATCTTCCCACCATAGAATGTGTCCTTGGTGAGCCCTGAAACTACATGATACATGCAAAGTTTATTAAAGAAGCAAAAAAGAAAGAAAAGTGGGAAGACGGAAAGGAGAAAGAAAGAACAGGTTGAACTTACAAAGTCAGGGAACCAAGCACACATGAAATTAGAACACATGACACATGATTTCAAACCATAAACCAAAGCAAACAAAACTTCATTTTCCCACATTGAATGATTCACAGATTCTCTTGTCCACTGAACGAACAGTACTACCTGTTAATGCAAGTCTCAGGCTGGCCTGAAGACAGCTCCTGCCTGTGCCCTACCCAGAAGTCCAGCAGGAAGAGACGCCATGAGCACACATGGGCACTCTGGGATGAAGGCTTATCTGACCATCATTTTGTACACATAGTCCCATCTCCCACTCTTGAAGCATGATCCTCAGACCCCTCATGATTTTGCCCCAGTATACCCTTGATCTACTTGACATTCCATCCCATAGTCCCTCCCTGCTGAGCTTCTTGAAGTCTTTGAGCACAGACCTCTCCCAGGCTATGGGCTCTCCTCTCGCCTCTACCTCATGTTCCTTTTCTCATCTTTCAATGTCCAACCTGATTAGTAGAAGGCTTGATTGCCAGTCTGCCACACTACAGAGGTAATAAGGCTTTTAGAAGCTAGAGCTGAATAGAATAAAGTTAGGACATTAATGGGGGTGTACTTCTTGAAGGGTATCTTGGGGCCAACACTGTCCTTTCTTTTCTCCCCTTGCTTCCTGGCCACCATAACTCAGATCCTTTCCTCTGCCATCACCCCCCATGTTCCATGGGGACCACATGCCCAAGGACAACATGGCCAAACCATTAGGAACTGAAATCCCTGAAACCATGAGCCAAAATGTGTCTTTCCTCCTCTTCCTGGTTTTCACACAGGAACAGCCACTCTGGCACAGCATGAGAATCTGAGGATAGCAGCATTCATGCAATTTTCACGAGACCAAAAGGTCTCTTTAGGACACCGAGTCTGTTCCTAAGGACCCCTGGTTGATGATAAGCACTTGTTTAGATAGTAGGTGAAATGCTGTTTCTGTTTATCTGTGAAGGTGTTTCCAGAAGAGATTAACACATTTGAATCAGATTGATGAAAATAGGGTGCCTTCACCCATATGGTAAAAACCCTGAAACCTCTTATGCTCTGTAATCATGTGAGTGAATTACTGATATATATCACTTACATATCTTCATAGGTTGTGGAGAACACTACTAACACCAAGTAGCCGTAACACCTCCATTATAGCAGATATCAGGGGTTACATGATCAATTGGTGACATACTCATTTCCCTCACTGAATTTCGAATGTCTCATAAACTGGACATTTTATGTATCTTTGTTAGTTTGCATAGCTACTGATTCCCCTAGATTATTAGCTACTTAAGAGCAAAATTCAAACCTATTACATTCTCCTCTGAATCAGTAACACCTAACAGAGTAAACAGACCACAAGAAACTGAAAGAAGAAGAAAGAACAGGTGACAAGTTAAAACGGAAAGAGGAAGGAAGGGAAGGGAAATGAATGGGCTTCTCAAAGGTAACAAAGTAAAAGTTCTTGATTCTAGCACTTACAACCCACAAGCCCAATTCTACTCCAGTGTTTTGCATATTTTCCAAGGATACCTTTTTTATGTTAACACCTTTATCATTGGGGAAATATAAGTCAGAATACATTGAGAGTCCTTCTTTTTTTTCTTTCCTATATTTTATTTTTTTTCTAATTATACAAACTCAGTAGGTACCCCATCCTCTCCCTCCTTCTTCCCCTCCCCAGTTGTCCTCCCTTATACTCTCTCCCCTTTCCCCCTTCCTTTCACTCCTTTCCCAGTGCCTCCTCCTTCCTCCCTCCTATCTCTTGGAGAATCCTTTTGTGCAAGGTCAAACCTCCTTCTGAGTCCTCTACCCTAGTGAGGGGTAAGGACTCATGACATAGCCCAGAGCCCCTTCTTGGGCTCCCTGTTTGTATGAGAACTCTATTGTGACTATTAATCCCTTGCCTCTAAGGATCCTACTGCCTGGAACCTTCTCCCCTGTGACCCATGCTAGATTTTGGGGGGTCATTGACATGTCAATCATTGCGCAGGTCATGCAAAGTCCAATTATAGCTGCTGCAGCCCTAACTTGTGTGGAGTATCTTGCATATCATTGGTCCTCCCCATTTTTTGATTTTTAATTTTTTTGTTATTTATTATTTATTCAATTGTGCATGCATGTGTGTGTGCGCATGTGTATGTATGTGTGTGTATTTTATGTGTGTGTAGAACCACGGACGAATTCAGGAACCACCATGGACGCCTCCACCTCCTTCTTGTTTACTCTGCTCCGGGATTCACAGGCACCACTCTACCAGGACCAGAAACCCAGGCCACCCCTGCTTCTGCCCGGCATCTATACGTGGTGTCTAGGATCCGAACTCAGGACCTTCCACCTGCAAGGCAGAGGCTTAACCTCTGAACCACTTCTCTAGTCCAGTCCTCCCCATTTTTAGGCTCTTACAATCTTGCCGCCCCCTCTTCCTCAAGGTTCCCTGAGCTTTAGGATGGGGAGAGCTATTTGGCTGGTCTGGTTCCAGTGATTAATGTAGGGTCTTTGGTGTTTTGAATTATATCACTGTTGTTTTCAGTTTTGCTTTTCCTGCACCGTCCAAGGACACCATTTTTTTACTTGTCTCCACCAACCAAATCTAAGCACAGTCTCTTCTCTTACTCCATTTGTTCACACCTGTTGCATCAGCACAGCTGAAGACCTCCAGTGCAAATCCAATCACTTCCTACCATTGTTAGGCACCCCAACCCTATTCCAAGTTTCTACCAAAGTCACTAGTGTACCAACTGGCCTTCCAGCTTCCTCCCTAGCCATCCTACAAAAGCTTACGTTTCACTGTAAATTAGGATGTACCACTTCATCGCTCCAAGTATTCAAACAGTGTCCCTTAAGATGAGTTCAAATGAAAGCCCACATGGCAATGTCTAGAACTCCCTGCTCCTCTGTCCTCATCTCTCTGTGCCCCACTGGGAGCACTGGACTCTGCCACTCTTTCTTCCTCTATGTCCTTTCACATGTCACACTTGTTTCCAATTTAGAGACTTCCAACTTGATAATCCTTCTGTCTTTGCACTCAGAGTCAGCTTCTCAGCGTTATGGATGACCCTAATGAAAATAGAAATGAACATATAAATATTACATATACGCACACATATGTACATGCAAGCAAACATTCATACACAGCCATAAACACACATACACATGTACATTGACATAGAGAAACATAATCATAAACATATGCAAATTCATACACTACACATACTAAGTAGCATACATGCAAACATGTACATGCATATAACACAACACATACACAGGCATCATATATTCATATATATATACATGCACAATCACACATACATACAGATTTAAACTATCGTAAACATGAAGTTAAGAGTCAGTTAATTTCAGACTGGTGTCTGCTAAACATAAAATAGTTCATTTGATTTCAAATAATCATTATCATAACTTCTCCAGTTTCACTTATCTGTGGAAAGTTTTATTTAAATTTAATAGTTAGGAGAATCTTCACAAAAAGGATTATTTTTCATGCTTTCAAAATATTCTAGAAATTTGAATTTTCAGCCCAATATTATGGTTTTATTTTTTCCTCTAGTCTCTCTCAGAAACAAGAGCATAATACTGATTTTAACAGCCTGGATCTTGCAGCAGCTGAGAAACGAAGGCTTGAGTTGAGGCACCTGAGAGTTAGCTGTGCAATTCTTATAAACATTACGGGTCTTCTGGAGCCTATGAATTGCCTCCATTTAAACTCAAAAGCCCCAGGACATGGTTCCTGGGGCCTGTAAACCCTGTGATACCAGCTATAACAACTCCCCTGACAAGAACTAAGCTTCACTTCCCAAGGCCCATAAAGGACCTTGCCTGACCTTTAATATCAATTGGAGCTACACGTGCCTGTGAAAGAAGTCCAGGTCTGAAGGCCAGAGAGCCAGGGAAATACCTGGGAATGCCCTAGGCGCATGGCCCCAGGCTTACCAGCCCCAAGCTGGGAAGCCCCTGCAAGCATGACTTTCTCCTGTCCTGGAAAGGAGGATGACATCCCATACACAGTATCATACGAAAACCAAAAAGGCTTTCATACACAGAAGACCAACTCTGCCAGGCATAGATAGTACAGACACAAAACATCTGGCCTTGGTGGGCATATCGACCAATGAAGATCAAGTTCCACACAGATTTTTAACACCCAAAGCACTTTAAGTTTTCCATCACACTGTTTTATGTCATAAGCATTTAATCGTTCAATAAAGTTTTATTAAAGAACATTTAGTATCTAATGAAGATATGGAAGATGGCTCTGAGAGACGTTATGCCTTTATAATGAAGGCAAGTGGTTTGGTAATTTCATCTTATTTCTCAAACCTTACAGGAAAATTCTTTACAGGTTCTGTCCCATTCTTTACCTTCAAATTCATCTACAAAAGAATGTCCTGAAATTCTACTAACCTGTATTTCCCTCATATGTTAATTTTATATTATTAATCATACATATGCATACACATACGGGTATAGTATCGTACCACACCACATGGATACAGCAGGCACTGATCAAGTCAGGATGATCTTACCTCCCATTTCTTATCATTTCTTCCTTTTTAAATTGCATTTATTTGTTATTTCACATCACTGTGACAAAGTCCCTGGCAGAAACATGGAGTCACTTCAGTTCAGCGAGTTCAGACCATTATGGCAGGAAGGATATGGGGCAGAGCAGCTCATATCATGGAGAGCCAGAGAGCAGAGGAAGAGGGACAGCTGATAGTCATCTGGCTTTCTCCAATTTGCTTTCATTCTGCAAAGACCCCACACACGAGGAAGGTCTCTCCCCTCAGTGAGTCCTCCTTGGAAACATTATTACCGACCTGCCAAGCAGTGTGCCGCAACATCTAGGTGACACAAAAGCCAGTTAGGGTGACAATGAAGGTTAACCAGCACCGCCTTTAAGTACTTTTCAACCAGAGAGATCTTCATACAATATGCAACAAGATAATCTACTACGAAAAACCATAATTTATTTCCTTGGTCTGTATTTTTGGTATTCTTCATTCAAACTCTCTCTGTTTCCTGTTCTTCCCTCCTCTTTCCAGCTTACAGTAACTAATGTTATACAAGTCAGTTGACTTTTTAAGCCAGCTCTGAGAGAAAACATGTGGTATTTGTCTGTTTCAAACTTGACTTAGTATGTCGTCTTCCTGCAATGTCTGGATGTCTTTCTTTATGGCTGAATGATCCCCATTGCCAAATTTTACTATTTGGGGTATGTAAACTATTTGACAAAGGGAATGGGATATGGAAGATACTTAATAATTTTTCATATTTCATAGTGATATATGGCTCATGGAACTAATGTCCTGAATAGAAGTAATTTGTAACATCCTCTTATAATGATTATTAATAATGTCTCTGTTTATTACTATATTACATAGACAGCAAAGTTGTCTGTTCAACTAATGCTGTCGGTTTTGTTAAAAAACAAATTGTACATGACAATGAATAAGGGCCTAGACCCCTTCCATTCTTGAGCACTTCAACCAGCTCTAAAATCCATAACCCCACTAGCTGTCTCAACTTTTTGTCTTTGACCTAGGCCTCCTTTATGGTTCCCTTTCATGTAGAGTTCTGGTCATCAGAAAGGATGTCTGGATTTTTTGAAATAGCTTGACTATGATAATGAAATACATATATGAGCTGAAAATCCTTGTTAGCAACTAATAAAACTAGAGTGGTGTTTAAAATTACTTGGATTTTGAGCAATCTTTGTACACACACATACTGAATAGTCATAATTATTTGGAATCTGATAAACAATAAAATTGACCTTTTCATATACATGTGAATTCTCTCTTCACTATGAAAAATTCAACGTCAGGAATTAGAAGACATACCTCTAAAATATATTCAGGTGGTAAAAGAATTATCTTAACATCAGAGTATCAGTACAGCCAGAAGTAATAAAAGTAAAAGAGGAAGACCTTGGTAACTCTTTAAAGTAGATATTACCATTATAAAAAATGGAAATTGAATGACTTTGAAGTGATGATCTTTTGCTGTGTCAGCATGTCGAGGCCATGGTTCTCAATTGCTCTATCCAAGGCTAATCTAGTTTCTCTAAGAAGATACTTTGTAGATGTGAGGGGCTAGAGAGGTGGCTCAGGGGTTAAGCCTCTGCCTTGCAGGCGGAAGGTCCTGAGTTCAGATCCTAGACCCCACGTATAGACACCAGGCAGAAGCAGGGGCGGCCTGCGTTTCTGGTCCTGGTAGGGCGGAGCCTGTGAATCCTGGGGCAGAGTAAACAAGGAGGAGGTGGAGGCGTCCATGGTGGTTCCCAAATTCATCCGTGGTTCTACACACACACACACACACACACACACACACACACACATATACGTGCACACATGCATACACGCACAGTTGAATAAATAATAAATAAAAAATTTTTAAAAAAGAAGATACTTTGTAGATGTGAATAAAGTCCATAATCAGCTTTATGTAAGAAGGTAAGGGAAGATGTCTATGATGGTATCGATGTATCAGTGGGCTTGATAAAATCCTTGGGAATATCTTAATACCAAAGCTGAGTCTTCCAGTCTTTCCCATGGTCTTCCTTACAGATTTCATGTAGGCACTTCCAACTACTACAGCCATGTGAGTAAATTCCTTACAGTAGAAATATCCAATGTGTCTTCTACTCATTCTTATTCTGCGCTCAACTGTGAATAATTTGCCCACCTAATAAATAGTCTAAGTCAGAGTCCATGCTGGGTTCCTAAAATTCATATGTTAGTTCTTGAAAGTGAATTTCTAAATTCTTTGAGATGTTTGTCTCAATGGCTCACAATCTAATGGTAATCTGATACTTGTATCAAACTTTGCAAAAACATTTCCTTTTGCTGAAATGATCAAATATGTGGGGAAAAAAGATAAGCGGGTAAGAGAAGAAAAAGAAGAGTAAGGATGGAGAATATGGAATAATTTTTATTATTTATAATAAGTCAGACATTGAGAGTTATCACACTCTTTAGGTAATGGAGTAGATATCAGACAAATATTTACTGTTGAAAGATATTTATTTGCTTCCTTAAAGTATCCTTACTTTCCCTCCCTTAACTTTGGTCTGAGAAATTTTTATTAATGAATAATTAATGTTTATTGATTAATAATTAAATAGATTAATTAATTTATATTAAGTAACAATTTGACACAAGCAGGAACTTAAACAACATGGCATTTCTTCATTGGATACTACCATCAGATGAGATTAGGCAAAGTCTAGCCCTAGTTATGATTATAACCTCATAAGAAACCCTGAGGATACAGCTAGGCCAAGCCTGGATCCCACCCACAGAAACCATGAGGCAATAAGTGTTTGTAGTTTGTTACTGAGCAACAGATAACTAACATAGCCTTCCTATGTCTGACCATTCATTTCCCTGTTTTCAAAACCTTTCATATTGTAGGAAGCAAAAGATAAAAGATAACATTCCTGAATGTGTTGTTCCAAATCTAGGAATCAACCAACTCCTATAAACATCTAAGACTCTTAACTACATACCTCCTTGAAAAGATCCTGAGAACTTCACCATTCAACACAGGAGTGCCGACCATTGAGCTACAAGACAAATACCCCCTGTTTCTCTAATGATACCCTAATAATCTTCTATCTGTAATAAGTTTCAAAATGGTTGGGTTTTGGATAGCACAGTGCTCAAGTAATTTTGAACTTCTTATTTCTCCATATAAGTTATCATATACCTCACTATATCTCTACCCTTGCCAGTTCGCGAGTCTTTCTCTGCTCCCCCCATACTTACCCACTTGCTGCTGACTATATAGCAATAAATAAAACTCTTCTGAGCACAATAACCCCTAAAATCTGTGGACTCAAAATAAACTTTACCTCCCACTATAAACTCTATCATCCACTCAAGTCTTCTCTTCAAAACTACCCCAGTACTTAAGTTCAAAATTGCTCCATTTTTCAAACTACCCCAGTACTTAAATTCAAAAACACCCCAATACTTAGCCCAAACATCAACTATGAGATCTGATTCCCAATCCTAATTTCATCAACAAAAATCACATCATAAACCCCTTCACCTCCACATCAGTACCAAAACAGGCCCACATACCTCAGGTGCACCACAGCCACTACATCCAACAATGAACACCTAGTGGCCCTAGAATGACCCCAAAACAACATCAACCCAGGGAAGTAGTCCCAACAACAATCAGAAACTGACAACCCCATTGAATGCAAGAAATTTTAAAAAACGGACAAAGACCTACTCAAGATGCCCAAATCACATTAAAAAACACCAGTAACACCAAAAAAATCCCACAGAAAAATCCAAAATTCAGCAACATATTATCAGACTCCAATGAAAATGCCTTCTCAGATCATAGTCAAGAAAACAACAATCAAGACAGTGAATTCCAAAGATCAATAATAAATGTAACTAAAATAAAAAGACAAAATAAATTTTAAAAATCAAGGAACTTCAAAGGAATTTCAAGAAGAAACAATGAATGTTTGATCAAATATGAACAGGAAGACAATAAACAGCTAAATGTAATAAAGAAAATGATGATGAAATGAAAATAAGTATAGAATTCCTGAAAAAAATGAAACTGAAATAAAACTTGAAATCAAAACTATAAGTACAATCAAAAACTCAGTAGAAAGTCTCATCAACAGAACAGATAAGTAGAAGACAGAATATCAGGACTAGAAGATAAGCTGGCAGAACTGCCAACCAATTAAAAAAGAAGCTAAAAACTTTTTTTAAAATACATGATAGAAATAACCAGGAACTGTGGAGCACTATAAAGAAGACAAACTTATAGATTCATGTAATCCCAGAGCAAGAAACTCAAAAAAGTTTCAGCAGCTACCTGGAGGTCAAGCCAGGTGCCTCTAGGTGTGGATCTGACCACAGTCCTTGCTTTCTCACTTCTTCTCCTTTGTTGTGACTGCCCCCTCTAAGTTCCTCAGGTGCTTGGGTGCCTGACTGTGTCCTCTTGCTGCAGGTTCAGATCTTGCTTCCTCATCTCTTCTTCTCTTCCATGGCAACCATCCAAGTTTTGTCTACAACACAGCATGCACCATCCCCCATCATCTTAAAATAATCTAGTAACCAAAGGCTGCAAACCAACCTCATCTAAATGAGGATGTCGAGAATCTCAGCATTCATAGTATATACAAAGCAGCATTTACATCGAGCTTCAACACCAAACCCATCTAATTCCAACATTCGCCATATCCTTTATGACTCAGAACAGTTAGAAACACATGCCAAAGAAAGCAACCAAAGATCTACTACAAGATCCCCAAGTCACATTGTAAAATCACAAAATTCACCAAAAAGTGGGAAAAAATTATCCTACATTAGATTCCAACTACAATAACTTTTTAGATATTAGTCAAGAAAATAGCAATTGAGATAATGAATTTCAAAGATTATAAATATAATCAAGGAAATGTGAGAGGAACAAGAGGAATTCCCAGAGGAGATGAAGGAATGCATGAAAAAATATAAACAAGAAAATAATAAACAGCTAAACAAAATGAAGAAAACAGTGGAAGAAACAAAAATAAACAGAATTGCTGAAAAATCCTAAACTAAAATAAAACTTGAAGTAAAAACCACAATGAATACAATCAAAAAGTTAGTATAAAGTATCACCAATAGAACAGATCAAGTAGAAGATAAAATATAATAACTGGAAGATAAGATGGCAGTCAAGTAAATAAGCTGAAAGGCTATTAAAATGCATGAAGTATAAATGAAAGGAATATCCAGGAGCTAAAGGACACCATGAATAAATGACGACTATGGATTCATTGAATTAAAGAATAAGAACCTGACAAAAGAACACATATCATATTCTCTACAACATTATCATGAAAACTTTCCATACCTAAAGAAAGAGGTCCCTCTCTAAGGACAAGCAGCATACATGTCATAGTTTGGCACAGGTGTCAACTTGACAGTTGAAGGTTTGAGCTCTGGGAACATTCGTAAAAAATTGGTAGTTGAGTTAAGCCCAGAGCAAACCTGCAGATTGTCTAGCTGATGGGAAAGGTCAGCTCCGGTGGCTGTGACTAGGCCCTGGAATAAAATACAGGGAGCTGGTTGAGAAAGTTGCCATCCTTATGTATACTTGGCCAGACATGCTGGTCTGGCAAGTGAGGATTGTCCCTCTCTCAGCCATTATATAGAGATTGTCTGGCCAGTTCCTTCAGCCTGGTGTTGTATAAACTATCCTGTGAAGCTGGACTGAGAATTGTAACCAGACAATCATAAGAGAAAATAAACCCCTTGTACCCTTAAGCCATTTGATGGTGACTTATCAGCAACCATGCAGGAGAACTGCAACAATACAGAACAACAAAATAGGTCACATACTAGGACACAAAGTAAGCCTTCACAAATACAGAAGAATTGAGATTCTATGCTGTGCTCTATCTCATCACCATGGAATAAAACTAGACGTTCATAACAAAGGAAACAGCAGAAAGCATATAATCTTTTGGAACATAAACAACATGGTACTGAAAAAGGAATGCGTTAGGACTCAAGTCAAAATGTAAACATAAAAAAATCCTATAATTCAATGATAGTGACAACACGTATACATAAATCTATGGACATAATGATGTCTGTCCTAAGAGGAAAATTTATAGTGCTCAATGCCTACACAACAAAAAAAAAGAAACATCACAATGACTTAACCACTCAAGTTAAGACCTTGGATAAATAAGAGCAAAACAATCCTAAAAATCAGTAAACAGGCAAAGATAAGTAAGATCAGATGGTAACAAATGACACTGAAATAAGACAATACAAAGAAACAGAGTTGGTTCTTTGAAAAGATAAGCAGGGTCCGATCCAACCTTAGCCAAATTAACCAAAATCAAGAGACAGAAGGCCCAAACTAATAAAATTAGAGATAAAAATGGAGCTATCATAATTGATACCAAGAAAATTTAGAGACTCGTAAATTATACTCCATCAAATTTGACAATTAGGAAGAAATTAATGAATTTCTAAGCACATAAAATATACCAAGATTCAATTAAAAATGGAGATTTTAACAGTCCTATAACAAGTGATGAAACTAAAGTACTAACTACAAATCTCTGAGAAAAAAAATACCCAAGTGGCTCCAGTGCAGAATGCCACCAGACATTCAAAAAATGACTAAAATCATTACTAAACTATTCCACAAAGTAGAAAAGGAAGGAACATTTCCAAATTCTTCTATAAAGCCTGTATTATTCTGATCCCCAAAGCAGACGGAGACAAAACAAAAAAAAAAGAAAAGTAGGCCAATCTCATTGATGAACACAGATGCAAAAATCTTCCACAAAACTTGCAAACTGAATTTAAGAACATTAACAAAAAGCATACTTGAAGTCTTTAGCTAGAGTCATAAGACAAGAGAAGGACATAAAAGGGATACAAATGGGAAAGGCAGAAGTTAAGATATCCTTTTTAGGAGATGATGTGATTCTATTCTTTAGAGATCTCAAACATTTCACCAGGAAACTCCATCAGCAAATAAATGTGTTCAATAGAGTGTTGGGTTCCAAAATTGATATAAAAAAAATCAATGGTTTTCCTATGCACAAAGAATGAACAAAGTGAGAAAGACTTGAGAAAAACAATCCCAAAAACTGATAATCTCAAAATTCATATGGAAGTATAAAAATCCCTGGATACCTAAAATAATCTGAGTAATAAAACCTCTACGGAATTATCACTATACTAAACAGCTATAGTAAAATAAAGAGCATGGTACTGGCTCAGAAACAGAGATCAACAGATTAGAATTAAGACACAGGCCTTTTCCACCCAACATCTACCAGTTCTCCCCTTTCCTCCTGGGACGCTCGCAGTCCCGGGAGGACACACTGCTTCTCAGGTAAATTCCCCCAGCTGCCAGGTAACCTGCTGGTCCCAGCTCCTCCCACCAACAAGCCAGAGCAGCACCTAGTCTGCTCGGGGCTAGGGAGGACCTCTAGGCCACACTCCAGGTCCCAGGTGATGTGCGCCATCATCAGCACCTCTGCCTGGGACACTCATAGTCCAGGGAGGACACACTGCTTCTCAGAATTCAACAGAGTCCAAAGAAAATCCAAGCAAAGCTCTAGGGGACAAAGGCCATACATCTGAAATCTTCTAAAATCATCCTATCACATGGGAGAGATTCTTCACATCCAGCCCAAAGATAAGTAAACCCCTTTTTACCATCATGTTCCCTTCAATTATTAGTCACTGTAGATTAACTTTTCCATATAACCACCCCCAAGACATTTACAACTTCAGGGACTATACCACTCACCCCCACATATCACCAAGGTACTAAATCGTAAAAGTGCACTACCATACTAATATTCACTCCCTGTCCACTAAACCTGACTTAATTGATGTACTAACAGTCTAAAAGTCTCATCTAGGAAATAACAATAACAACAGACAAACGTACCCAACTCCAAGGCAAACACTAGTAATAACTGCTCAAGATTAGTAATACCAAATAATTCAGTTCAGTCAAAAACACACAGAAATTGAAAGAAAGTCTTAAGAGATAAAACAACAATGCCCCAAGTCAAAGTGCAAATCCATGAGAAACAAAACCCAAGAAAACAAATCTCCCACCGAAAGAAGTAGCCCCATAATGATAAATTCCAACCAGAACAAATTCACAGAAAATATCCAAGAAAGCCAGACCCAAGATAACGACTTTCAAAGCATGATCGTTACTACGATCAATACTATGAAAGAGGAAATCTGGGAGGAGTTAAATAACCACATCAACAACTTTGAACAAGAACACAACAGAGTTTAAAATTGAGCTAAAAGACAAGTTATCTTTAACCCAGAACTCAAAAGAGTCTTATTAGAAGAACTAACAAAGCAGAAAATTGAATTTCAGTTCTTGAAGACAAAGTTGGAGAATTAACCACCTCAATGGAAGAGATTGTTAAAGCCAAAAAGATACTTGAGAAGAACATTCAAGAGTTATGGGACACCCTGAAGCTTAACATGTGCATTCATGGAATATCAGAACAAGAATCTCAAAATACCATACCTGTAGATTAACTTTTCAAATTATTATAAAGGAAAACTTTCTTCATCTAAAGAATGAGAGGTCCATCCAAATACAAAAGGCATTCCACACGCCAAACAGATATGATCAAAAGAAACTCGCCATGGCAAATAATAGTCAAAACACTCCACATTCAAGACAAAGAAAATGTGCTGAGAGCTTCAAGGGAAAAAAACAAGTCACTTTTAAAGGTAAACCTATTAAAATAATAAATGACTTCTCAATGGAAACAGTAAAAGTAAGAAGAGCTTGGAGAGACATACTTCAAGCATTGAATAAGCAAAAATGTCAACCCAGGCTCATATACCCAGCAAAACTATCTGTCATGATCAAGGGAGAAAGAAAAGTTTTCCAGGACAAAGACAGCTTGAAGGCTTACATGTCTACCAAACCAGGCCTTCAAAAAATGCTAGAAATGATACTCAAGCTTGAAGAAAAGAACATGCATATCTAGGAGGACAGAAGGGAAGTATAATACCACCAAAACCTAAAAACCAAATAATACACTTACAAAAGCCACTAAACATAAAAAGTGTCTGGAATTAAAAATAATTTCTCCATTATAACAATAAATGTCATTGGAATTAACTCACCAATCAAGAGACACAGATTACAAACTTGGATTAACCACAACCCAACAATCTGCTGCCTTCAGGAAACTATTCTCGACAAAAAGATAGGCACAGCCTAAAAATAAGAGGCTGGTCAAAAATTCTGCAAGCTAATGGAAACAGGAAACAGGCAGGGGTAGCCATTATGCTTTCGGACAAAGTGGATATCAAGCCAAAAAAAATCATAAGAGATACAGATGGATAGTACATTTTAGTCACAGATACAATTCACCAGGAAGACTTCACAATACTGAATATATATGCACCTAATACCGGCCCCTCCATATTCATTAAGAAAATCCTACAGTGTCTAAAGCAAGAAATCAACCCACAAACTATAATTCTTGGGGATTTCAACATCACCCTCTCAATATGGGATAGATCAACAGGTCAAAAACTTAACAGAGACACATTGGAACTTAATCAAACCCTTACTGAAATGGACCTTACAGATAGATCTCTATCGAACTTTTCATCCATGCACCAAAGAATATATATTTTTCTCAGCAGCACATGGAACTTTCTCCAAAATAGATCACATACTGGGCCACAAAACGAATCTCCACATATACAGGAAAGTTGAAATTCTAGCCTGTACCCTATCAGACCACCACGGCTTAAAGCTGGACATCCACAACAAAACAAACAACAGAAAATACACTAACTCCTGGAAACTTAACACTATGATGCTGAGTGAGAATTGGATTCAGAAAGAAATTATAAAGGAAATTCAAGATTTCCTGGAAGTGAACAATAATGAAAATACAGCTTATCAAAATCTTTGGAACACAATGAAAACTGTCCTAAGAGGTAAGTTCATAGCTCTTCATTCCTACATCAAAAAAATAGAAACATCACAAATAAATAACTTAACAATGCAGCTTAAAGCTTAATAAATAACTTAACAATGCAGCTTAAAGCTTAATAAATAACTTAACAATGCAGCTTAAAGCTTTAGAGACACAAAAGTAATCCAATCCCAAAAGCAGGAGAAGAGAGGAGATTAGCAAAATCAGTGGAGAAATATCCAAAATTGAGATAAGGAAAACAATACAGAAAATCAACCAGTCAAAAAGCTGGTTCTTTGAAAAAATCAATAAGATTGATACACCCTTAGCTAAATTAACCAAAAACAAGAGAGATAAAACCCAAATTAACAAAATTAGAAATGAAAATGGAGTTATCACTACTGATACACAAGAAATTCAGAGAATTATAACATCATATTTCAAAAACTTATACTCTGTGAAATTTGATAACACAAAAGAAATGGATGAATTCCTAAATGAGAACAACTTACCTAAGTTGAACCAGGAAGTTTTGAATTATGTAAACAGTCTTATTACATATGAGGAAATCAAGGAAGTAATCTCGAATCTTCCCACCAAAAAATGTGCTGGACAAGATGGATTCAGCACAAAGTTCTACCAGACATTTAAGAAACAAATAACACCAATACTCCTTAAAGCATTCCATTGAATAGCAAAGGAAGGAACACTACCAAATTCCTTCTATGAAACTAATACTGTCATAAACCCAAAACCTAATAAAGATACACTTAAAAAAGGAAACTATAGGCCAATCTGTTTGATGAACACAGATGCAAAGATTCTTAACAAAGTCTTAGCAAATCAGATTCAAAAACATATCAAAAAGATCATTCATGGTGATGAAGTAGGCTTTATTCCAGGCATACAAGGTTGGCTCAACATATGAAAATCAATAAATGTAATTCACTATATAAACCACTCCAAAATTCAAGACCACATGATACTCTCGATAGATGCAGAAAAAGCTTTTGACACGATCCAACAGCCTTTTATGATCAAACTCTAGAGACAGTTGGAATGGAAGGAACCTTTATCAATATAATAAAAGTGGTATACAACAAGCCAACAGCAAGGATAATACTCAATGGAGAAAAACTTGAAACAAGGCTGTCCACTCTTACCACTTCTATTCAATATTGTACTTGAAGTCTTCACTGAAGCCATAAGACAAGACAGGGAGATAAAAGGGATTCAAATCAGCAAGGAAGAATTCAAGTTACCTCTATTAGTAGATGACATGATTGTATACCTGAGTGATCCCAAAAGCTCCACCAGGAAACTCCTGAAACTAATACAAAAGTTCAGCAGAGTGGCAGGATACAAAATAAATATTCAAAAATCAGTGGCCTTCCTCTATGCCCAGGATGAAAGAAGTGAAAAAGCCCTAAGAGAAACAATCCCTTTTACTATACCCCCTTAAAAAATGAAATACCTCGATATAAACCTAACCAAGGAAGTAAGAGACCTTTACAATGAAAACTTTAAAACCCTAAAGAAAGAAAACACCCATGACTTCCCATGTTCCTGAATTGGCAGAATCAACATCATAAAAATGACCATCTTATCAAAGGCAATATACAGATTCAATGCTATACCAATCAAAATCCCAAAGCAATTCTTTAAAGAAATTGACCAAACAATCTCAAAATTCATATGAAGGTACAAAAGACCCAGGATAGCAAAAACAATCCTGAGTAACAAAAACACTGCTGGAGGTATCACCATACCAAACCTTAATCTATACTACAAATCCATAATTATAAAAATAGCCTGGTACTGGCTCCAAAATAGACACACAGATCAATGGATAAGGATTGAAGACCCAGATATAAGCCCACATGATTACAGCCATTTGATCTTTGACAAAAGGGCCCAAAAAATCCAATGGAAAAAGAACAGCTTCCTCAACAAATAGTGCTGGAAAAACTGGATATCCGTGTGCAGAAGATTAAAACTGGACCTGTACTTTTCACCATGCACAAGAATTAATTCCAAATGGATCAAGGATCTCAATATAAGGCCAGAGACTATAAAAACCCTAGTTGAAAGGGAAGGGAACTCCCTCAAGCTGATTGGACTAAGCCAACCATTCCTAAACAGAAATCCAATAGCACGGTCACTACAACCAATACTCAACAGATGGGATCTTATGAAATTAAAGAGCTTCTGCTCAGATGAAGAGATTGTAACACAAGCAAAAAGGCAACCCACAGAATGGGAGACAATCTTCACTAACCACATATTTGATAGGGCTCTATTATCCAGAGTGCACAAGGAACTTAGAAAATTAAACACCAAGGAAACAAATAGTCCAGTTAAAAAATGGGCCTTGGAACTTAGAAGAAACTTGTCCAGGGACGAAATTGGAATGTCTAACAAATATCTTAAAAAACGCTCCGCATCCTTAGCCATTCGGGAAATGCAAATCACAACCTCCCTGAAATATCATCTCACCCCTGTCAGGATGGCAAAAATCCACAATACAAACCAAATGCTGGAGAGGACGTGGTGAGAAGGGAACTCTCCTACATTGCTGTTTTATACAACCACTCTGGCAAACAGTCTGGCAATTCTTAAAAAAGTTAAAAATTGAAATGCCATATGACCCTGCTATTCCACTTTTGGGAATAATCTCCCATACAGCAAAAATTCACTTCAATGGCACAAGCATGACCATGTTCATAGCAGCACTGTTTACAATAGCAAAGTCATGGAATCAACCCAAATGCCCAACAGTTGATGAGTGAATAAGGAAAATGTGGTACATTTATATAATGGAATACTACTCAGCCACCAAAAATGATGAATTAATGAAATTTGCTGGGAAATGGATGTAATTAGAAAAAATTATATTGAGTAAAGTATCCCAGATACAGAAAATTAAGCACCATATGTATTCCTTAATATGTGGATCCTAGTACTAAACCCACTTGGTGACACATTCAAAGATAAATCTCTGTAATACCTACAGTAATTACAAAGATTATAAACAGGAGGGAAGGGGAAGGAAGGCCCCACCAGAAAAGAGAGAGGGGATCATGCTACAGCAGAGAAAATAGTCCACCATCAAGTACTGCAAGGAAGTAGTGAGACATCTGGTTAAGCTCACAGACTTTCCTTCCTGGTCATTTGCAACTGATGGGGTATATCTCACCAGTCAGGGAGGGCGTAGAGCCTGGCAGATAGATGGTAACCATCCTGCAAATGGGAGACTGACGACCCTCACCACAGTCTCTTACTCTTATTCCCTCTGCATTTGAATCTACTCTTATAGTAAGACTCTATTTTAACAGCCTTTTATCTCTGGCTAGGAGGTGACATCCAATACCCATCAGGATGGAGACAAGGGCGGTGCAGGAACAGCAAAACTGGAAAAAAATAAAACCACAATTCAGAACATCAGAGACCTTACATTAATCACCAGGAACCAGGCCAGCCTAATCTCTCCCCGTCTTAAAGCTCAGGGAAATTAGCAGAAGAGGAGGTGATAAGATTATAAGAGCCTAAAGATGGGGAGAAGCAACAATATGCAAGATACTCCGCACAAGTAATCATAATAGGACTTTGCATGACTTGGACAATGACTGACATATCATTGACCCCCCAAAGTCTAGCATGGATCACAGGCACTAGGATCCTTAGAGGCAAGGGATTAATAGCCACAATAGTGTTCCCATGCTAAAGGGGAGCACAAGAAAGATCTCTAGGCAATGCTACTGAGTCCTTACACATCAGGACCCAGAGAGAAGTTTGACATGCACACCTATTAAGTTTGTATGAGTGGAAAAAATAAATAGATAAAAATATTTTTAAAAATTAAGACGCAGATATAAGCTTATGCACCTACAGACTATTGATTTTTTACATAGGTGCCAGAGAGAACCATTGGAGAAAGGATAGCATCTTCAACAAATGATGCTAGAAAAATCGGATGCCTACACTGAAGAATGAGACTGGGCCCTTATCTCTTACCTGGCATAGAAATTAACTTCAAATAGATCAAAGACCTCAATATTAAGCCAGAGACACTGAAACTCCTAGGAGAAAGAATAGGGATTACACTTAAACTGATGTCTAGGCAAACATTTCCCCATTGCCCCAGAAATAAGAACGACATATCAGCATTCCCCCATGAACCAGCGAGAAACTCAGGAGAAATGTCTACACACAGTGGGAACCTTATGGGCAAGGTCTAGACAAGTGTAGGGGAGCAGTCGCTGTATGGGGGGTCTACCCAAGAAAGGTCCACAGAGGCCTGAGCCCTTACTAGAGCAAACAAACTAAAGGGTAGCCCACTCAAGCAGATAGGTATGAGGTGTGAGGGAAAGAAATAAATGGTGAAGGGAGGGGAGGATGGAAGAGAAAGGGGAGAGAAAGAGGGATGGGGGAGAGACAAGGGAAGGGACAACCAGTCATCATGTTTGTATAAAAGATGAATTCTTAATAAAAATTGTACTTTAGAAATAAAGATAAACTTTTCACAGGATGAAATTCAAATGTCTAACAAATATCTTTAAGAGTGTTCTACCTCCCTAGCCATTAGGAAAATCTAAATTAAAACTACACTGAGATATCATCTTACTCCAGTCATAATAGCTGAAATCAAAAACACAAATAGCAACATATGCTGGAGAGAAAAAAATTTCCACATTGTTGGTGGGAATTTAAATTTATACAATCTCTTGGAGATTGGAATGGAGATTCCTCAAAAAGTTAAAAGTCAAAATACCATACAATCTATAGCTATAACACTCTTGGGAAGATTCCCAAATGGTGCTATATCTTATTAGAGACACATGTTCACGCATGTTCATTGCTGCTCTATTCTCAATGGTAAAGAAGTGCAATCAGTCTAGACGTCCAACAGTAGGTGACTGGATAATGAAAATTTTATATATACTATTCGGCTATAAAGAAAAATGAATTAATGATATTTGCTGGTAAATGGATGAAATTGGAAGAAATTATATTGAGTGAGATATCTCAGATGCAGAAAGACACAGCAAATGTTCTCCCTTCAGCATGTTATACAAACGGAAACTTCTGTAACAGTTACAAACTATAAAGGAACATAAATCATGGGGTGGAGGGAAAGAATGGAGGCAAAAGAATATAGGTAAAAGCTTGAAAGGGTAATAGTGAAAGGAAAGTTTAGAAGGGAAGGGAAGTAGAGGAACAGGTAAAGTGGAGAATGGGGAGCAAAAATGTAAGTGCCTTGGGCAGAAGAACAATCAGCAGCCTGGCCCAAGCTGCGACTCAGGCTTTAACAGTCCAGTGGTGGAATAGTGTGTGTAATTTACTAGAGTAACCAGCTGTTCTCAAAATGGTTTCGAAAACCAGCCTATCTGCATGGAACACATGCTTGGTTCTATATAGTGACCCAAGTAACAGTGGAAGTAGAGACAAAGGCCCTAAATGGGAACAAATATCTTAGCATTAACTACAAATACATGATAGTAGACTACCATCTTGACCTTTCTCGTTATACCCTCAGATAAAGAAGGCTCTCAGCACGGAACCAAGAAGCATCCTGTTGCAATGGAAAATATGCCACATAGAGAACCACAATTGTCCAGAGTGCAGAGCAGTTGTGACCTGGAGTGCTCAGGACATCAAAATCATCCCCATCCCAATGCTCAGGGAACCTTGCAGAAGAGGGGACAGTGAAACTATAAGATGGTGGGTGATGATACTACCAGCCACCTTACTCTGACATGACAGAGCTCGCTGCAGTGACCACCAGACCTACTAGATAAATCTACTAGCTGGTTTATGAGCTAGTAGAGGATCTCGAGTGATACAATGTCATCCAGAGAGGTTGGGCTGGTGACAGACAGGAGAAGGGGAGCTTTCCACCCATCAGTTTGCCCACTGGTGGGCTGTTCCAGTCATGGTGGGTGTTCGGGCACTTAGTACAGGCAACACAGACAGGGCCCAATGGACCACACATACAGGGGGGAGTGGAAGCAGAAGGGAGACGTTTGGAATGAAGAATGGGAAGGAGGGTGGGAGAAGAGGGGTTGGTGGTATATGGGGGGGCCAAAAACATAAATTTATTCTATTTGTGTATGACGTTTCAAAGAATATCAAATAAAGTTTTTAAAAACACTTAAAAAATTCCAGAGTTAGGATTCCGTGGGTCCTTTATCACTGAACTATTCTGGTCTGTGGTTAACTGCCTGAAAGAGATCCTCTCAAAACTCAAGACCAGCCACTTATCCTGCCAGTGACTTAGTTAAGCATCTCCTTGTAGCAAAAGTGTGCCTTATTCTTACGGGAAGTTAATGCACAGTCTGGCAAAAGTTTGCACTTCCTGGAAGTATCCCATTAACCTCACAAATCCCTCCACTCCAGAAGCCACACTGGCTTTTGAAAACCAAAGGGGCAGAGACTTTGCAAGCACACTGAGGTGTTACAGGCACATGCTTAGAGAGGAGCCTTTGATAAATGCAGCTTGCGTCTCTCAGAGAAAGACCAGCCAAGAAGTCAACCTCTTCCTCTGCTCAGATTTATGAATTTTCCAGCTAGATGCAAAAGCATCATTCCATCATGATCAAAGCTCAGAAGGTGAGAAGACCAGAGAGTCCCCTGGGATGGAAGTATGTCTGCTTTATGTAACCCGCATGGTCTGTGTTCTAGAAAGTTCATTGCATAGGAAGCCCATTTAATTGTCCTCATAAAATAAATACTTCCTTTGCATTAAAAATACAAAAAGATAGATATGCTCTTTGCCTGGACTGTATGAGACAAAGGTTAAAAGTTCTGCTGTGTTCTTTGCTGGTGGAAAATAGCTTTTATCCATCAGTCTAGAGTTCAGATTTTTCTTGGAAGAACGAAAGACAAGGCATTTGCAGACCTGGGCTTGTAACAGGCTGTTGCTTTAAGACACTTATCGTGTAAGGGCGTTTTAGTCATGCAAGGGAAAATAAGCTGCAAAGAGTGACCTGAAAGACAATAACTACATCAGATCCTAAATAGTTTGCAGGTCTGCGCTATGTCTAGCAGACGGCGTGCATAAAGATCACATGGCTCACAGACTAACTTATAGTCCCCCCTTTGATAGCTGCTATTTGGTGCAATGATCCTTAAAGAAAAGCTATTTGGCAGTGCTGCAAGGATAGAAGAAGAAAGGTGGGAGGAAACGGCATTTTGGTTCTAAGGGAAAAAAAAAAAACACAGGAAAGGAAATGGGAAAATGGAAGGGCTGCATTTCACAGTACACATCTCAGCCATACACTGCTAGTCTGAGTAACACTTCATTCATCAACGTTTACAGAGTTCATAAAAGCTGAACAAGGGCAAAGGAGACCATCGAGATGAACTGGTCTTAGGGTCGGAAGGCATTGTTTCTGACAGGTGTCAGAATCATCTCTCTTATAAGCTTGTGCTTGCAAGCACAAGGTGAACAGGACATGAGATTTGGATACATGTTTTGGTTGAAAGTCTGCCATGTTAAGTAATCCAACAGAGAAAACGGTATCACTCTGACTAGAGTTTAGAACCACATTTTAGAACCACCTTTTTTACCTGATGATCTGACAGCCTAAATGTTCTCATTCCTTCGCAGTTCATTTTCTCTGGTAATATTTTCTCATCTTCGAGGTTCACTTCTGGAATTAAAAAGCATATAAACAGAGAAATCTGTGGGCACCTCAGAGAAGCCTTTGTAAATATGCAGTGTTTTTGACAATAAATAATTGGTGCAAGTGCATGCCAAGAGTTGTGCCAACTGTTGACTGCTATGTCATGTCAAGAATGTATTATTCTTGCAATTATTACTTTAATGCAGAATAGCCTTATTCAAACCAATGTGAAATGTAAATGTAAATATAAATCTGTTCTCACAAAAGGCGCAACAGTGGTTCTGAGCTAGAACGAACGATCTGCATGTAGCTGGAATCATGTGCAGATGCTTAGCCCTCACGGCCCAACTGCTCAGCCCAACGGCTGGGGCTCAGGTTGGCTGGGGCTGATACTGACACCCGGGAGGTGAACCTGCTTCTCTCAACACCTGCGTCATCACAGGACGGTGTCCTAGACGCAGCGCAGGGTCTCTGTGCTGAAACAAGGACCTCTCCCTGGGACAGAGCCTTGAGATGAGGTCCTGCACCCACACACGTGTCCCTAGACACACAGGGCTCAGCTAAAGGACCTACTACTCACTGGGTGCCGACTAAAGCATACTGTCTGCATAGCCCTCAGATAACACATAACAAGGCCGAAATTCTATAGAAAGAACTGTAACTACCATGCACCATGTCAACAGATAAGAGCATAGTGTCATCTCTACCTGTGAATCAGAACAAAGACGACAGGACCACATTTCACTATGAGCAAAAAATAGTTCAGGGTGACACTGGATGACTTTTTTTTAACTCAAGCCCTGATTCCATAATTTAATTTAATTGGTATGACACTGTGTCTTGGGCCTTTCGAGATGCTGTAACACGGCATGACTCCCAGCCTGCAGACTGGCCAGTTGAGGCCAAGGTGCCAGTAGATCTAGGATCTAGAGGTATCCTGCTCCTTGTGGGCATTGACCTCTGCTCTTAGGCTCTCCCTTCAAGCTGGACTAAGAACAGTAACCCGATAATTGTAAGAGAAAATAAACCCCTTGTTCCCTTAAGCCGTTTGATGGTCATTTATCAGCAACCATGCAGCGGACTGTAACATCCACCATGCCCACACATGGCAGAAGGGTAAAGGGAGCTCTCTGGAGCTTCTGTCATAAGGACACAAATCCCATTCATGTGAGGCTCTAGCCTCATGATCAGGTCACCTCTGAAAGATGCTGCATCCTACTTGAGGGCTTAGGTGCAACATGAATTAATAGGGAGCATTCATACATAGATCTCTGGACTTCTCTGACTCTATTATATCATCTTAAGATCCAACTCCCAGGATTGTAAGAAGACTATTCAGTGAGAGTGCCTGTAGACTACACAACCCAGGCCCTGAAATACAGTAGTCACTCAATAGAAGTGACTTCCTTCCTTTCCCCAGATAGGAAACCAAACTAATCCCATCCTCCCATAACAGAGGTGGGGAAAAACATATGTGAAAGGAAAGTTAAGTAATACTGAGAAAAAATGTGCACACTTGTATAAAGACCCACTCCTGCTCATGCAGGTATAACTGAATAATTCATGTTTGCACCCAAAGCAATTAAGTGGCTAAGTCCCCAGACATCCATCCATGCTGTAGACATGGGAAGGTATATTAAATTCTTAGTGTGCTTAGCATATATAATTCTAAAGCTAAATAAGAGTGAACCAATGATGAAAAGCATACCATTTTTTAAAGTCATACTTTGAGTGTTTTTCTTAACAGAACATTAGTGTGCCTCTCTCATACCTATGTATGAACCTGAACCATCTGCACTGCTGAAAAAAAAAGAAGACAAAATGAAAAGATGTCTGATCATAATTGGCAGTGGGAAGAGCCTCCTGGCCTGGTTCAGGCACAGAGCCATCAAAGTGTTATACTGTAAAGTTTAATTTCTGAGTTTTGAATGATTTACAGTGGGGCACAACCTATAAATCAAAACAGCAACCCTTGCTATGAATAGGGATGTATGTTTTTCCATAATGTCTAAATGAAATACTTTTGAGCCCACTAAAAGCCCTGCACAGTTCTCCATGGGCAGTTAATCGAAGTTAATCACACTTCTCTGGACAGAGGGAAAGCTGCTCTCCGTGCTCAGCATGAAGTGAGCACTCCGCCTTTGTCCCTTCTAGTGAAAGCAGGTAGTCGAGTGCTAGATCGTGCACTCGCACCTGGTGTCTTGCCTCATCTGCTAGGATTGTAAGTCTTCTCCAAGACTTCTGAATGTGTCTTTAGTCAGCAGTGATTCCGAAGGCTTACAAAGCTCTTACCCATCAGGGTGAGAATTTTGCCTTTTTCTAACCATAATACTGGGAGATTTGAAGCAGGTAGTTGTCCTCTGTAGCTTTTGAAAAACTCATTCTGGCTGCTGTGTAGGAAGCAGATTGGTAGATACAGAAACGACCACTCAGAGGCTGGGGCAAAGATGATGAGGTCTTATGATACAGAGAGAAGAATGGCTGCCAGGCTGGGCGGGGGCTGGGAGTGGATCTGGAAGGATCAGCAAGGGCTCAGAAGTGGAGAGACTGAGACTAACGATGACTTATAGGTATGTCCCAGCAGCAGCTCAGTCCTGCACACTGGCCACCTACTGGTGGCCTGGAGAGTGCATGGACCCAAGGGTGCGTGGGCTCTCTCAACGCAACTAGAGCTGGAAGGTTGCATGAGAAGGTACAGGAGAAGAGGCAGCAGCCATCTTCCCCACTCCCTGACAGCTTCCAGGCTGTTCTAAGAGACAGGCCGAGGAGAGTTCAATACCTCAGAAAATGCATGGATCGGTGACACTGAAGAACCCACAGTCTTGTATTTAAGGCTTAGTCCTACAGTTCACTCGCTAGCATCCTTTTGTGTTGCAGTTCACCTGTATGGTTGCTGATAAATGGTCATCAAATGGCTTAAGGGAACAAGGGGTTTATTTTGTTACTGATAGTCCAGTTGTCTGTCCAGCTTGACAGGACAGCATGCACCAACACCAGGGCCGAGAGAACTGGCCACACCATCTCCACATAATGGCTGAGAAAGGAACAATCCTTACTTGCCAGACCAGCATGTCTGGCCAAGTGTACACAAGGATGCCCACTCTCTCAACCAGCTCTCGGTATTTTATTCCTGGGCCTAATTCCACCCACCATGGGCTGGGCCTTTCCCATCAGCTAGACAATCTCCTGCAGGTTTGCTCTGGGCCTAACTCAATCACTAATTCTCTACAAATGTGCCCAGAGCTCAAACCCTCAACCGTCAAGGAGACACCTACCTAACTAGGATGTTGTATTACTATATTGGTCGTGCTGTGCTTTCTCTACTTGTAAAATGTAGATGTTTTCAGCAATCTCACCCACATGCCCAGACTTTACCATGTAATTAATTTGTGTGGACATGAGCAGGCCACTTAATCACCATCAGCCTAGACTTTCCCATCTGACACCAAACCAACCAGTGGCTTATCTAGAGCCTTGGGTCCCTTTCCAAAGTCCCTCTCTCTGATCATTACAACCATCATCTCGGAGGACCACAGGACACACAGGTGCAGGGCTCTGAGCCACCAAAGTCTATTGAAAAATAAAGAGGAGAGAAGCCAGCTGAAGAAATACCAGCAAGGAGACACTATAGATGGAGCCAGGATCTTTCTGTGCAGGCAGTATGAGGAGCATTGCATTATGGGCTCTGCAGTCTTAACTGAGGATGACGGGCTGGATAAACGTATTTGTAGCAACAAAACCCAGAGCCTTCTGGCATAGGCCCATCTCTGTCAGAATGCCCCACACCTGAGGCCCACTGGACAGGCAGGCAGGCAGGCAAGGTGGTACCAGTAAATACCAGGACCAGAGGACCAGATATAAATCCCATGCAGACTTTCTTTCCTAAACCCAGGAAATACCAGTCAATTTATATCTCATCATCATAACCCTGCAGGTCTGGTTTGACCCATGCATTCTCTCCTCTTCCAAAATCGTGTCCTGTTCCCTCTTAACTTGATTTACTGTGCTGCTGTCTTTGGCAGCCTCTCCAGCTCTCTGCCGACCACTGCACGTGGGCATCATTCTGAAGGGCTGTCACTGCAGCCACGAAGCAAGGGTCCCTGGCTATGAGCCCCAACAGCAAGATCTGCTGTCATACCCCCACGCTGGAAAAACACCCTGCCCCAACCCCGCCTCCGTCCACTTTCAACACCCAGGCACACTTCGGGGCTCAGCATGAAAGGCCAAGCTAAAAGGGTCTTGTATTTTAACACTGCATTTGAGTTAGCTGTTTTACCTGGACGAGGGCCTGAGCCGGGAAGCCAGGGGAAAGGGGGAGGGCTTCATGAACTTGAAACCCAAACAGGCCATTTAAGTCAGGCTGAGTGAAGTCACTGAATAGGTCCTGGAAAATACTTTAAGGCATTTTATAAATTTTGCACCCAAAAAACTACCTAGGCCAAATGGGACTAGCAGCTTTCAGACTCAAATCCTTTGTTTTTTTTTTTTTTTTCTGGGTTTTCCTTACAGCTTAGGGGCTTACAACAATGAGAACATGACCTGAAAAATTACATGAGGAACACATGCAAGCTCACTATCCTGCAAGCCAGTCACACACAATAAATGTCAAATAGATAAAATAGCATCTCTAGAAATGCCACAATCTCACTGCGACCATGGACATTAACTGACCAGATCGCCATTGACTTCTTCCTCATGGGCTTCTGGCTCTTCCTGTGCTTTGCCTGAGACCCCACACTCAGCTCCTGTGGCGCGGTTCCTGTGACATCCACTGCTCATGTGGGGGGCTCGGATTAGGTGGCACTATCCCGCCCTGCTCTCAGGCCCCTACCCTCCGCGTGCCTCAAATGTGTATCCAAGGTGCGTCTCTCAGCTCAGCCCCTCCCTGGCTCTTCTCAGCTCCCTGTCCTTGGTTCTGCCTGCTCGAGTCCTCTGCTGGGTTCAAAAACCACCCACCCATGGTCGTTCCTATCTCTGACTCCCCTGCTTCCCTTCCACCACACACTTCATATCCAGCTAAGGCTGTTGGTTCATCCCAGGCGAGTGTCTGACCTTGGCTCTCGCGAGCTACATCATCTGAGGCTTTCTGTGCATCCGCCCCCTGCAATATACAAATAATATCGACCCCATACAGTGCATGAAGGTTAACCGTAAAAATGAATGTAAGCTCTTAGCACAGTGACTGGTACATTCTACATTTCCAGAAATGAAAGCCATTGGTGTATTTATAGCCTAGTCATGTAAGTGTAAGAGCCTATGGCATCTTTTCAACTGCTTCTTTAGAAGACATGAATAGATAGTCTGCCCTTGCATTCTTATCATCTAGCCAGGACTGACTACCATATCCCTGCATCAGGCACTGTGGCCAACCTGTGTCTGTATTTACACCTATATGTATGTATTCCATATGTTGAATATAGAGTGTATACAAACATATATGTATTATGCACACAGCATCTATTGGTTGTTTTTCTTGTAGAAATTGACATAATAGTCATGTGCTATTTTCTTAATGGTTTATTACGTAAAGTGGTGTAGATATATGATGATTAATTTTCTAGGTCTGTTTGGCTGAGTCACAAGTCCACACATTAGTCTCGATGTGTTCTGAGAGGGTGTTTTCAGATTAATAAAAATAACATTTAAATCAGTAGGCACTGGCCAAAGAAGATTGCCTCTGCTGGTTTAAGGCCTCCTCTATTCAGTTAAAGGTCCCTGTAGCATGAAAGACTGACTTTGCAACTTCTCAATTAAAAGGGAACTTTGCCATCAGGCAGATGATAGACTTGTGCTACAACAGGAATGAAGTTCTTCTTCAGACCTCCACATGATTGGTTGCCTTTGGCCTTCGTCTGTGCCCTCAGCCTTCTGTTCGGTTGCTAGCCTGCCACTGTTGCAGTTTGCCTGCATGGTTGCTGACAAACCACCATCACACGGTTTAAGGGAAGAAGGGACTTATCTTCTTACTGGCAGTCCAAGTACAGTCTGTAGTGAAGCTTGACGGGAGAGCAGCACCAACGCCAGGCCAAGGGAACTAGATACACCATCTCTACGTAATGGCTGAGAGGGGGACGATCCTTACTTACCAGACCAGCATGTCTGGCCAAGTGTACACAAGGATGCCAACTTCCTCAACTGGCTCTCAGTATTTTATTCACCTGTTCAGGGCCTAATCCCAACCAGCATGGGCTGGGCCTTCTCTATCAGCTAGACAATCTCCTGCAGGTTTGCTCTGGGCTTAACCCATCCACTAATTCTCCACAAATTTGCCCAGAGCTCAAACCTTCAACTGTCAAGTTGATACTTGTGCCTAACTATGACAACCACCCACCATGAAGACTTTGAATTTTCCACTTTTCAGAGTTGCATGGGGACAATTCCTTAAAATAAAACTTCTTTCCTGTGCACATACATCCTATGGGCTCTGCTCCCCTGGAGAATCCTGGCTTTTATGCAGTAGTGAGTCGATGTTGCTCTTGGGATTGGCATTCTGACTGCTGCGGGCTCACCACATACTCTCCACGGGGTCAGGGACAGCACAGGGCTGCTCTGTGCTCACGATCTCAGGGGCAGAGTCAGGAGCAGGGCTGAGAAGCTAAGGCAAGCTGATATCAGAGGGGAACGTCCTGTAAAATGTAAGCACCGTGCCATCCCACCGCCCAGTCCCTGCTGCCCAGGACCCTACGGTGCCTGCCTACCAGGAAGACTTTCAAGATTTTTTTAGCCAAAATCAAACAAACTAGAAGATGTACAAAAATCCAATTTCCTTGTAGCATGGAAATTTTAAGGAGACAAGACATTTCGGGATTTTTCCTTCAAAAGAGCAGATCCATTAAAATAGTTTCCACTGAGGCAAAGAAAGTCCATGAGGTGGGAACACATTACAGGTGAGAGTCGGCACACATGTGCTGTAGGTCGAGTTTTAAATGGATACAGATCCCAGCAGGAAGCATCCAAAATGCCTGGAGTAGGAGAGACATGATGGCAGGTGGACGATGGTGGCCAGCCTGGGGTGTGGGTGTTGGCCCTCTTGGGCGAGCAGCAGCCACAAGAGACACGGCCTGTGGAAGGGACACGGAGGGATACTGTTCACCTTCACTTTCTTAGTTTGGGTTTTTTGAGTCATGAACTTCCCCTTAATGTCAGCAAGGTTTATGAGAAAATTTAATTTATTATACACCGTCTGAGGACCCAGGAGAAAACACCAAGATGAATTTTTTCCGTGTCCTCAACTATCAAGTTAAATTGACAATGCAGTGCATAGATAAACAAATCACACTGTGACTGATGTCAGCCCTAGTCATTGGCCCCTCCTAGATGGAAGGAAGGCAGGAAAAGAGAAAATCAGTGGCTCTTCTTTTACATATTTAGCACAAGTAATACTTGTATTATATTTCCTATGGAATATCTGAGAATGCATGTACAAAAATTATTCATTGTTTTCCTGGAAGGCAAATTTAACTGGACATTCTGCATTTTATATGAAAATACCCTCCAAAATTCTTCAGATATCTGTCTCTCTCTCTGTCTCTCTCTCTCTCTCTCTCTCTCTCTCTCTCTCTCTCTCTCTCTCACACACACACACACACACACACACACACACACACACACACATACAACACACACTGCTAAGTTCTTCAATCTCCTGATATCTTGTGCTTTCAGGCACCCTGCACCTATCTTTAGCACCTTTTTGTTGGGTAAGGACTCAGACATGACAATTAGGGTTTTGTTGCTGTTGCTGGCAAGAATTTGAGAGGAAGGTTATCTATGCTCAGGTCTTTGCAAGTTTCCTTATTCTTCGATCTCAGCCATGTTCTTGATTCTGCTTGTACTGAGCACCCCACTCATTTACCCACACATCCTTAGGTCCAATCACCAGGCAGTGGCCAAGTGCTCAGTGGGTCAGGTCTGAGCTGAGTTCTGGGGACGTGTGTGAGTCCTCCTAGATTCCTGCATTTTCTCATTCTATTTCTCCGCACTGGTCCATTGTTGATCTTTCTGGATGCTCCCCCGGCTGATGCCGTTCTCCTCCGGGGATGCTACTTGAAGGAGCTGAGGTCTTGTCTCATCTGGCTGAAAGTCCTCAGTGCAGACAAGGACTGTGAGGGTTGATAGTGATGGTCAACCTGACAGGGTCTAGAATCTTCTGGGAGACAAGCCTCTGGGCATGCCTGTGAGGATATCTCCTTACTTGTGGGCAGCACCATTCCAGAGGCTGAGGTCCTGGACCGAAGGAAAAGGTAAAGGGAGCTAGGCACCAACATCTCTTGCCATCCAACTGTTCCTGCCTGTGGACACAATGCAGTTAACTGCTTCGGGCTCCTGCTGTCACGACTTCCTCACCATGATGGACTGTGCGCTCAACTTGTGAGTCAAATAAAACCTTTCCTCCTTAAACTGGTGCCTGAAGAAGCCTCCCAGGTGGTCTCACCGCTTAGCTCTTGCCTTCTACAATCCAGTCATCTTTAAAATCTCAGTCTAGAGTTATGCGTCCACCCCACTGCAATCCAAGATGAAGTTGGACTGGTTCTGGTTCCTCTCACCTGGTTCCTCATGTCAACCCTGACTTCCCAGCACACAACCTCTTTCCTATTTCTGCCTTGTAGTATACACTTGCCCATTTTATATTTCTTGGGAATCTCTTCTTCCAGAAAGTTCCTTAGATGCTTTGCCCCATATTTCAGCCAAATGTGAGGCTCAGTCCCCAAGCTTCTTCTTCCCACTCCCCGTTGCTTCCTCTGTAGCACCAAGTTCTTCCAAGCTTTTTGCAATTCCCTTGCTTATTACCTGTGTCCATGAATCCTTGTCATTGCCCATTCTAAGGGCAAGAGCTTCAGAGAATTATCTTCTCTGAACAAAAGTGTAGCTTAACTTGTAGTTGGCACTCAGTAAGTGTGATGTTAGGGTGTAGCTCAGATATACAAAGAGTCGTGAGAATGTAGAGTTCCCCCATCACCACACACACACACACACACACACACACACACACACACACACACACACTTTCCAATCCTAGATGAAATTGCTGGGCCTTTGCAGGATGTAGTTGTGTTGACTCAAATGTAACCAGAAGTTTACTGATTTCTATGCTTAAGTGTGACATTGAATCAGTAATACTTCCAGGGGCTGAGGGTCCTGTAGTCCACTAGAGGCAATTATAAGATCCACTAGGTCTCCAACACTGTTTTCTATAAGATGAAACCTAGAGTGTTTGAAGATTCTAGAGAAAAGTAAACAGAGATCCAATAATGACTAAAATTTCCCACACGTGTGTATGACAGGGTATTGTGGTAATTTATGATTGGATTAAAGGGACTACAGGTCTTTTTTCTCCCAACACTGATTTAGCCTGTACAATTAGAATTATGCATTTGTAAAAATATTGTGACTTTAAGTGTAAAAATAGCATAGTCCTGGCATCCCATTTGATGTTAAAGTGACCTGGACAAGTCGTCTCTTTAGATGTGATGTCTCATCTAAGATCAGCCCAAACATGGTATGCTCTGCTGCAGTAACAAATATTCCCCCAAACCTCTACGTCCTGAAATGACAAAGGAGCATTTCTTATTACACCAATGTTCACCATGGGTCAGCAAGGATGCTCCACCAGTGTCACCAGGAGAGAGCACAGTCTCCTTCTCCTGAGTTTCTGGAGGCCAAGATCTCAGAGGAGATCTCGTGGACACTCAAGTGTCCTTCTCCCAGAGGTAGCAGAAGCGCTTTTTATGGCTCATGCCAGAATTATCACAGAACCCCATCCAGCAATGAGCAGATCGAAAAGAGCAAAGATCAGAAGAGAAACAGGCAAGAACTATCTGTACTTTGCAAACCATAGGATGGGTCCTGAGAGTGAGAAGTGGTAACATATCACAAGGACAGAGATGCTTGGAGACCACAATTAGAAACTGTGGGATGGATCGGAGTTTGTGGGGCTTAGGTGACTCATGCTGTGCTCCATGCCTACAAGGCATTCCTGTAATGAGTGCTGTTGAGTGAATTCTGAATTTGCTGGATAGTTATTATAGTGCAGATGACAGACAGACTTTGCCCTTGGAAAGCTCTTGGGGAGGAAAGAATATAAACACATATAATTTCAGCATAGCTCCATCCCATGCCTACCCAAACCTTCATCATAAATATTTATGAATGGCCTTATGTTCTGAAAATGTGAATTCTTCTATGAATTTATATCTTTTTATTAATTTATTTCACTTTAGTTTTAGTTTTACAAGAATATTGAGCACTTATACCTGCTTCCCTTTATCCCTCATCCCTCCCATCTTCCTCTTTTCTCTTCATCAATCCATTCCACTCTTTCCCACTCTCCCGCTTGGCCACTCCTATGGACCCCAGGGTTTCCTCTGGCTTGTTTACTTTTGTGAGAGTTCAGGCCTCTGTGGCATACCAAGTTGCCCCTCCTCAGGCCGCCCCACTGATCGGGGCACTTCCCTTCATTCATCCACCTCTAATCCCTAAGGTTTCCACTGTGTGCTCTTATCTTTCTTCAGAGCCTCAATAGTCAATGGGGACATGTCGGCATGTCAGTCATTATGCAGGTCCGGTAAGGACAAGTCTCACGGCAGCAGAGTTCCTGAATGCAGCAGTCCTGCCTTGAATGAAATGTCTCGTCCAATTGTGGACCTTCACATCTTTCGTTTTTACAGTCTCCCACCCTTTCTTCTGCGAGGTTTCCTAAGCCTTGGGCTGGCCTGATTCTGGGTGAGCATTACTAAGCTGCCAGTGCTCTGCATTATGGTGGCCATTGCTGTCCATCTCACTGCTCTTCTACTGGCCTAGGCTCTATCCTGTCAGGGTGTTGAGATCCTCTGCCTCATTGCAGAAGAAGACTCCTAGGCTGAGTGCTAAGTGCTCTTCAAATCGAAGAGTACAATAGTAGTTATTTACAGAACAGTTTGGTGTACTGTCTTCCTACCTAGAGGTTCACAGACTGTTTTCCCCTATTAATCTATTTTCTTCCCTTTTTTAAGTTCTTGTTCCAGTTAACGGTAATAAGAATTACGTTCCATTCTGACAAGTAGGTCTTAAGTTCAATCAGAAAACTGTTGATTGTCTCCTAGATACTTTAAGTGCCTGTAACTGCTAAGTCTTCCAAATCATGGATATAGATTTGCAAGAAAAAAATGCGAAAGTTGGTACGTGATCCAACCTTGAAAGTGTGAGAATTTCAACAGAGTAAAATGCAACAATTTGAAGATGATCTATTAGGATAAAATATTCTGTTGAGAACAACTGGCATCAAAATATCAGTGCTTTGAAGACACATAGGCATAATTTTTAACATATCCATCAGGAAATAGCTCAGTTCACTAGACTCACTCTGAAGCCAGAACACCGGAACGGCCACCATCTCAAAGGAAACCATCTGCAAGAAGAGGTGCTCAGAAAAGTTTAATAAAGCCACTTAGTATTCAAAACCAGAAGGAGCATACATCCCTTCCTTACAACTAACAAGGTCCTCCCCTTAGTCACAAGGTATATCAAGAAAATCTAGGGCCAGGCGAGATGACTCAGTGGTTACAACATTTGCCTTATAGGTATGAGGGCCAGAGTCTCTTGATCTCCAGATCGCATGTAAATGCTGTGTAATTGTGGTGGTCTGCCTGTAATTCCAGCCTCAGAAGGCAGAGAAAGGCTAGGGAGATTAACCAAACTGGCAAATTCTACATCAACTAAGACCAGTCAAGAATGGCACATAACATCAACCACCATGACCTGCAGTTTTACTCTGTTGGAGTGATGCGAGAATGAAAAAAAGACAAGGCACATACAGAAATGCTGGGATCAGATGGTCTGCTAGCTTGCACGGAGACTTGGAAGCATCAGACTCAAGCGTGTTTCTTTTACAGACAAGCTAAATAATAATCATCAGCAGATTACAAGTACACAGGAATGAGGTGGTTGTGAATTTCTTACAACGTGCAGTGTACTTTGTAGGTCTGCTAAATGTAAGCAACTCTCATCTGCAGAAATGAACTTGACAGGGCTTTGCCCACAGTCACATCCTCACTACAGCTGTGATGTAGACAAGGTTTTTCTCATGGCCACATCTTCATTCCAGTTTTGCCAATTCAGAATTTGCTCATGGCATGGCTTAGCTCATGCTAGACGTGTCTCTTATAACCCTCTTATGACCCTTCCTCATTGTAGCCACTCTTCACACACACTTACATGTATGCAATGTATAAAATGTATGCTATGCAGTTAAATGTAGGTGTCAACTTGACAGTTGAAGGCTGAGGCTTTGGGCGTATCTGTGAAGAACCAGTTGGTAGTTGGAGCAAGTCCTAAGCAGGTATGTGAGAAGTTATCTGGTTGAAGAGGGAAGACCCAGCCCATAGTAAGTTGGGACAATTCTCTGGGCTTGCGAATAAGTGAAGAGAGATAGCTCAGTAGTCTGGTGTCCTTTGGCGGACTGGAAAGTGAGAGAATTTGCCCCTCTGTCAGCAGTTGCTGTGGATATGTTGTGGCAAGTTCCTTCAGCTCCTGATGTTGGTATGAATTCTCCTGCCATATTGACAAGGTGTAACTGAGAATCATAAGCAAAAAATAAGTCCATTGTTCCCCTAAGTTATGTGGCCATGTATTTGTCTGCTTCATAAAGAGAAACTACAGCACATGTACACCCCAAACACAGTCACATGATTTTTAAAAGGCCTAATCCTAACCATGTTCATTTCCCTGCATTTCTGCCTTTTGTCCTTCTGACCTCCACTTCCATTTTTTCAGGAACTTTCTGGATGAGGTCAATCATGGTCACATAACTCATGATACCATTTAACTCTTACATCAAACCTACTGATTAGATCTCACCCTTCCCATTATATGCATGTCAAAATGGAAAGCACAGAAACAGTCAGGGGCACACCAAAGAATCCACAATTTGCAGACTTTATGTCAGGCACAACTCCAAAGCCATGCTTATTCTTCCCACACGCTGCACACCATTGACCGCCATCTACTTTCCCTTTCAAATGAGTGGGCATTTTTATCCTGGCCAACCAAGAAGATCAGAGAGAGGACACTTGAATGCTATATTTGAAACAGAAAAAGAATAAGTGTGGCAAAGTTAGCTGGATCCATTTTCTTTGGTCATTTCTGTCTTCTATGAGAGAAGGGAAGGCAAATAAAATAAGATCTAATGGGGAAGGACTGCCAAAGACACTGGGAAAGATAAGGTTTATCCTTAAAAATTCTGCAGGGGATTTGGAAATGTGTCAGCCTCTCCAGTTTGAATTTGTTTCACGGAGTTGAGTCCTTAAGAACTATAGAGCAGTTTTCACTTGCCTATCCCTAATGCTATTTGGAGAGATATGTATTAAAGCAATCAGAATAAGATCATGTGTTGTCTCTTGAAATAGCTCTATTTCTGGACAGTGTTTTGGGTTATGTTCCAAGTCCAGCCGAGACTTCCTTCTTCATACAAAGTTTTGTACGAGATTAGCTAGAATACAGAGGTACTCTTGCTGCTTCAGGAATCTGACTTAAACACTCTACAAATTAATGTACTAGATCAGGTTTTTCAGATTTATTGGCTGAGTGCTTTCTGATATCTTATAATTAACAATTAACCTATACCCTTTATTGCAGCCCAAATACTAAGAGAAAAATTAAGCAATCAACATGGAACCACTTTCCTATGTAAAAGCTCCAATTCTCAATGTCCGGAGATGTTAAATTTTAAAACAAAGGCCCTCTATCATAACAGATTTTGGAAAGAGTGGATTATGAAGCTATAGTTAATAAGGAGTTGAGACTACTTTTACTTCTCAGACTGCAGACATGTCTTCTCAACTCCAGCTTGCACCTCAATAAAGCAGAGCTAGGAAAATGAATGAGCCTGGTTTGACTCCATCAACAAAGGCCATCATCTTTCCACTGTGGGGCAGACCTACCAGGCATTTGAGAGGAGTAATTAGACAACAGGCGTGAGTGAGTGACAAGCTCACGGGCTTTCCCAGTAGTAGTGCTTAGCCCAGGATGGAGCTGAAGAACACAGGCGAAGCATCCCACGTGAGAAGGAAGAAGCCTTGGGCACGTCCCATCCTAGCTCCTTTGCTCATGAGAGGGGAAGCAAAGCCTTGGAGACAAGTGCTGGGCTCAAGGTGTTCAGCTTACTAATGACAAAGGCAAGCCTGAAGCCCAACCCTCCTTGCAAAGTAATTAGATCCAGTCTGGCAAGAGGCATCGAGTTGAAAGCTAGGCCTAGGGATGATGTCCACACGTGGTGTTAGACGCCCATCAACTCTCTCTAAGTCAGAGAGTAGCAACTGACTCAACGGACCTAGCAGAAACACAGACACGCTCGCATCTCTGCCATTACCACTCAGGTGGATGTGTGACTCTCTTCTAGGAGTTTATCCGCCTCACTAGACTGATGGCCGCAGACAATTCCACCTGTTCCTCTCGTAACCCATGCCTGCAGCTAGACATGTATTGGGCATTCAAATATTTTATTGGTGGCTTAACCATTTAAAAACACATGGAAATTGACTGAAACAGAGTCTTTTTTTTTTTCTGTACTCATTATTATTTAATTAAATAGATAGTTTTTCAAAGCATTATTGATTTTGACAATGATTTTTGCTCTCAAACCTGAGTACTTTGAAAAGAAATCTCAGATCGCCCAAATTTGAACCTAAACTTAATCATATAATAAATAAATGATGTACTAAGTTATATTATTTGACTTCAGAATAAATTTCAAGTTTTCTAACCTTAGGTTCATCTTTTATAATTTAGAAAAAATAATTCTTTGTTCACAAAACACTAAGGTTTTTCTCATCCAAGTTCCTCTGTCACATACATATTTTGTGATCTTGGATAATAAGTTCTATTGAGTTTGGTGTGAAATAAGTTATATAAAGTCACAGTCTTCTTTCGAAGAATGGACATCATTACTTTTCTTAAGAACTAATATCTGCCTAGTGCAGTGTCAGGCACACAGTATCAAGCATGCACAACGTTCACAGTAGACATCTACAGTACAAATATTATGAAGTATTCTGTCTGCCAAACTTTGTCTACATAGAGTTCACACTGTAGCATTTGGATTTATTGACTACACCCTGATTCTAATGACTTTTACAGAGCTCTGCAATGATCATTTATTATCATTTAATTTACGGAAATGTCTGTCATTTAAAGTATAGATTCTATTTTTTAACATTATTTGATATTTTTTTATTAAAAATTTAATTATACATTTTAAAAATTTTTTACCAGTTCCCTCCCTCCCCCCTCTTCCCCCTCCCCTTCCCCCAGTGCCTCCCCCCCAATTCCCAGATAGTCCTTTATTGTGTGTGCCTAACTCTCCACTGTGTCCTCCTCTCCGATGACGTATAAGGACCCAGTGGCATTTCCATAAGCCCTTTCTCTTGTTCCCCTTAAGCATAAGATCACTACTATGGCTGTCAATCCCTTGCCTCCAGGGGTCTCGGTGCCCTTATCAGATGCTAGACTTTATGAGGGCAACAGTGCGCTGGACATTGCGCAGGGCATGCAAAGTTCCATTATGATTGCTTTGGCCCCAACTATTGTTGAGAATCTTGCAAATCGTTGCTCCTCCCATCCTTTTGCTCTTACAATCTTACCGCCCCCTCTTCCGCAAATGTCCCTGAGCTCCAGGATGGGGAGAGATTAGGCTGTCCTAGTTCTATGTGATTGATATAGAGTCTCTGAAGTTCTGGATTGTGGTTTGTTGATTTTCTTTTGCAGTTTTGCTGCTCCTGCAATTCCCTTCACTCCATTCTGCTGGGCACTGTATGTCACCCCCTGGCCAGAGACAAAAAGCTGTTAAACTGGAGTCTTGTTGTAATAGCACATTCAAGGGTAGATGTAATAAGAGTAGGAAACCTCACTGAGAGAGGGGTCCATCACCCATTTGCAAAATGATTACTTTTTATCTGCTAGACTATATGCCCTCCCCTTCTGGTGAGATCAGGAAAGAACGTCTGTGAACTTAACCAGGTTTCTCATTACTTACTTGCAGACCTTCATGGAGGCCTATTTTCTCTGCTGTAACATGGTCTCCTCTCTCTTTGTTTCTGGTGTGGCCCTCCTAACCCATCTCTCTTGTTCATAATCCTTGCAATTACTGTGTTACATAGGTTTACTTTTGAGTGTCCCAATGTGGGCTGGGTGAGTTTGGTACTAGGAGCCACCTATTAGGGAGTACATACGGCGCTTAATTTTCTGGGTTTGGGATACTTCACTTAATATAATTCTTTCTAATGACATCCATTCCCCAGCAAATTCCAGTAATTCATCATTTTTGATGGCTGAGTAGTACTCCATTGTATAGATGTACCACAGTTTCCTTATCCACTCGTCAACTGTTGGACATTTAGGTTGATTCCATGACTTTGCTATTGTAAACAGTGCTGCTATGAACATGGTCGAGCTTGTGCTATCGAGGCGAACCTTTGCTGCTTGGGGGGTTATTCCCAAAAGTGGGATAGCAGGGTCATATGGCATTTCAATCTTTAATTTCTTTAAGAATCTCCAGACGGCTCGCCAGAGTGGCTGTATGAGCCTGCATTCCCACCAACAATGTAGGAGAGTTCCCCTCTCTCCACATCCTCTCCAGCATTTGTCGTTGTTTGTATTGTGGATTTTTGCCATCCTGACCGGGGTGAGATGATATCTCAGGGAAGTTTTGATTTGCATTTCCCTGATGGCGAAGGAAGTGGAGCATTTTTTAAGATAATTGTTAGACATTTTAATTTCATCCCTGGTAAAGTTTCTTTGAAGTTCCAGGGCCCATTTTTTAATTGGGCCAGTGTTTTCCTTGGAGTTTAATTTTCTAAGTTCTTTGTGCACTCTGGACAGTAGAGCTCTGTCAGATATGTGGTTAGTGAAGATTTTCTCCCATTCTGTGGGTTGCCTTTGAGCTCGTGTTACAATCTCTTTATCTGAACAGAAGCTCTTTAATTTCACAAGATCCCAACTGTTGAGAGTTGGTAGCAGTGACTGTGCCATTGGATGTCTGTTTAGGAACTGTTGGCCTAGCCCAACCAGCTCGAGGGAGTTCCCTATCTTTTCAACTATGGTTTTTAAAGTCTCTGGCCTGATATCAAGGTCCTTGATCCATTTGGAATTAAGTCTTGTACATGGTGACAAGTACGGGTCCAGCTTTAATCTTCTGCATGTGGAGATCCAGTTTTGCCAGCACCATTTGTTGAAGATGCTGTTCTTTTTCCATTGGATTCTTTGGGCCCCTTTGTCAAAGACCAAATGGCTGTAACTTTGTGGGCTTATATCTGGGTCTTCAATCCTTATCCATTGATCTGTGTGTCTATTTTGGAGCCAGTACCAGGCTGTCTTTATAACTATGGATTTGTAGTATAGACTTAGGTTTGGTATGGTAATACCTCCAGCTGTGTTTTTGTTACTCAGGATTGTTTTGGCTATCCTGGGTCTTTTGTGCCTCCAAATGAACTTTGAGATTGTTTGGTCAACTTCTTTGAAGAATTGCTTTGGGATTTTGATTGGTATAGCATTGAATCTGTATATTGCCTTTGGTAGGATGGTCATTTTTACAATGTTGATTCTGCCAATCCAGGAACAAGGGAGGTCTTTCCACCTTCTGGTGTCTTCTGCAATTTCTTTCTTTAGGGTTTTAAAGTTTTCATTGTAAAGGTCTTTTACCTCCTTAGTTAGGTTTATACCAAGGTATTTCATTTTTTTAGGGGTTATAGTAAATGGCATGGTTTCTCTCAAGGCTTTTTCACTTCTTTCATTCTGGGCATATAGGAAGGCCTCTGATTTTTGCACATTTATTTTGTATCCTGCCACTCTGCTGAACTTCTCAATTAGTTCCAGGAGCTTCCTGGTGGAGTTTTTGGGATCACTCAGGTATAAGATCATGTCATCTGCAAATAGAGATAGCTTGACTTCTTCCTTGCCAATTTGAATCCCTCTTATGTCCCTTTCTTGTCTTATGGCTTCGGCTAAGACTTCAAGTACAATATTGAATAGAAGTGGTGAGAGTGGACAGCCTTGTCTTGTTCCTGATCGAAGTGGGAATGCTTCCAATTGTTCCCCATTGAGCATAATCCTTGCTGTGGGCTTGTTGTATACAGCTTTTATTATATTGATAAAGGTTCCTTCCATTCCTACTGTCTCTAGCGTTTTGATCATAAAAGGCTGTTGGATCTTGTCAAAAGCTTTTTCTGCATCTATCGAGAGTATCATGTGGTCTTGGACTTTGGACTGGTTTACATGATGAATTACATTTATTGATTTGCGTATGTTGAACCAACCTTGTGTGCCGGGGATGAAGCCTACTTGGTCCCCATGAATGATCTTTTTAATATGTTTTTGAATCCGATTTGCTAAGACTTTGTTGAGAATCTTTGCGTCTGTGTTCATCAGGGAGATCGGCCTATAGTTTTCTTTTTTAAGTGAATCTTTATTAGGTTTTGGGATTAAAACGATATTAGCTTCATAGAAGGAATTTGGTAGTGTTCCTTCCTTTGCTATTTGATGGAACAGTTTAAGGAGTATTGGTGTTATTAACTCCTTAAATGTCTTGTAGAACTCTGTGCTGAATCCATCTGGTCCAGGACATTTTTTGGTGGGAAGATTCGAGATTACTTCCTCAATTTCCTTATATGTTATAGGACTATTTAAATAATTCACAACTTCCTGATTCAATTTAGGTAAGTTGTGTTTACTTAGAAATTCATCCATCTCTTTTGTGTTGTCAAACTTCACAGAGTATAAGTTTTTGAAATATGATGTTATAATTCTCTGGATTTCTTGGGTATCCGTAGTGATAACTCCATGTTCATTTCTAATTTTGTTAATTTGGGTTTTCTCTCTCTTGCTTTTGGTTAGTTTAGCTAGGGGTGTATCAATCTTGTTGATTTTTTCAAAGAACCAGCTTTTTGATTGGTTGATTTTTTCTATCGTTTTCTTAGTCTCGATTTCAGATATTTCTCCCCTTATTTTGCTAATCTCTTCTCTTCTACTGCTTTTAGGATCAGATTGCTCTAGTTTCTCTAAAGCTTTAAGCTGCATTGTTAAGTTGTTTATTTCTGATGTTTCCATTTTTTTGACGTGGGCATTAAGAGCTATGAACTTACCTCTTAGAACAGCTTTCATTGTGTCCCAGAGATTTTGGTAAGTTGTATTTTCGTTATCATTCACTTTCAGGAAATCTTGAATTTCCTTTTTAATTTCTTCCTGAATCCAGTTCTCATTCAGCATCATAGTGTTAAGTGAAACAGAGTCTTATACCTAGAAATCACCTTATATATTTGCCCCAATCTCCTTAATTCTTACAAAAGACCCCTGAGGACCCTTTGTTTTTTATGATTCTGAACAAGACACCAAGCTATGAAATCCTATCCATGTAAGTGACCGGTAGTTTTCCTAACGATGTGAAATTAAGTATATATTGAGGGCACATGTACATAAGCGATGAAAATAAGTAAGCACATCATTTTCTTTCCATTTATTCAAAACAAATCAAGCTAACAAATGTATTCTTGAATTAAGTAATTTTATATCTTAATTGAAAATAAATATTTCTCACCTCCCATTCAACAGCAGCTCTCTCGCCCGTTAGGTCACCTCCGCCACACCTTCAATAGGCTCTAATACCGCCTAATAACTTCATGTTAAAGTGGCCTCCCATGTGACATTTCCTACGCCCTTTCTGAGGGACCTGCTCTGAATTGTTATAGAGATGTCAGAGTAGGCTCCACAATCCCCAAAATCTTATATACTGGTAATACTCCATTTATGTGTGTATATTTTTTTTTACAAAAGAAAGAGGAGATTTATATGGCTTATAGTTCTAGAGGGGAAATATAATACATTATAGCAGAAAAGGCATGACTGACTGGCAAAAAAGCTGATGTAACTAAAGTCACTGCATACATCATGGAGGTTGAGAGAGTGAGCTGCAGGCTGCTAGAGCAGATACCAGCAGGAACGAGATAGGGCTAACCAACTTCAAGGCCGGCCCCCTGTGACATGCCTTCCTTCAGCAAGGCTCCATCTCCCACCTCTTGTGTTTAAACACAAACCACTGTGTGAAGGTCTCACCTACCAACCAACTTCTGAATTTCTCCATGGCAAGAAAATTCCCTTTTTCCCTTTGATGTGCCCAGTAGGCTCAGAACAGCGAAGAGGTCACTGTGGTAGCTGCCCTACAGGGCTCGAGAAAGGAAGACTCACACTTAGAAGAAAGGCAGAGATCGAACAGCAATGCCTAGCTTGGAACCACACAGGAGAAAAAAGAAGTTGTCCTGACTCTCCTTCAGTGATGACTAGCCTCCAGCTGCATTCAGAACTTCTGAGTCCATGATAGCAGAACTCAACATCACTACCAACCCTTAGAGATAGTGCGTGGATACACATACACACACGCACACAACCTCAATAGTGGTTCATGCCACAAAACAGTCCAGACATCAAATTCTCTATTTTATACATTGGGAAGTTAGGATAAAGGGGCCCCATGTTGATGATAGAAGGCTATGCAGATGAAAGTATAGGTTAAGAATACAACTCATTCATGTCACTGTCCCTTAGCAACCAAGTATGAAGCAAAGGGGTGGAAGAGGTGACTAGAGATTGTTCAGAATCTATTTAACTGTTCAAAAACCTGAGAGTTGAAAAAGTCACAAGGCGCTTCCCCCTTTTCTTTCCTTCAGAACAACATGGCAAGAACATCAATAGGGAGAAAGGAGCCCCCGAGAGCTTCTCCTCTTACCACACCAGTGTTCGAACAGATTTCCTCTTCATCCTGGCACAGGACATCATAGTCAGCTCCCCACTCCAAAAGATTAAAACATCAGGAAAAAAAAATGTGTGGCCGATCAAGCAGAAATCTAAGCTGCTAAGTGTGCTAAGTGAGAGATCACAGTGACAGGCCGGGTGGATGGAAGTCTGCCGAGGGTCCACTCTGCAGGAGCAGACTCTACACATCCAGCTGAATTCCTGGAGGAGCAGACTCTACACATCCAGCTGAATTCCTGGAGGAGCACACTCTACACATCCAGCTGAATTCCTGGAGGAGCAGACTCTACACATCCAGCTGAATTCCTGGTGCGGCCCTCTGGGTGAGACATTTGGTCTCCTAGTCTGAAAATGAAGTGCTCCGTCTCAAGGGAGCCCCAAGCCCAGTCCTGCCTGTAACTCTACACGTCTACACACATGGGGTTCACTCATGATTTTGCCAGTGCAATATCTTAAACTATGAGAAATTTAAATTTGTACTGGATTTAAAATAAATCATTTCCCAGAGAAGAAATAACTAAAGAAAATAAATCTCCTAAGTGAATTAACTTTTAAGAACTTCTCAGTTCCTTTTCTTTTCTCTCAAGGACAAAGGGAATCAACCAAGATACACGCCGATGAATTAATTAAAATTAATTATGGTCATAGTCCCGGGAATTATGTCAAGAATTTTATAAACACTCATTTATTTAACTTCATGGCAATCCCATAGGTGGTTCTTATTACCGAGACACCTCTTACAGATGAGAACATAAACTCAGAGGGTGATTTGTCCAAGGTTACACACAGCCAGACTGGAGTAAGGAATTGAGACACCTGTCTAGGAAATGTAAGAGCCCCCTGCCCTCAGGACTGCACAAGAACAGGGTGGCCACCTGAGTATGTGTGCCACCTTAAACCTTCCAGCCTTTGAGTCTCCCTTCCCTTTGTCCTATCCAGGGTAGCAAAACTGAGATTCACCCTAGCAATGAAGCTTTCACTTAGGTCACCTGACATTCTGGAGGGACAAATTCTACCCATAATACTTCACTCCAAAAGGCGAGCGTCTGCTCCAGTAATTTTGAGATCTGAGATCAATAGTGGGCTGATGAGCTACGCAGGTGGTGTAGCATGTGCATATCTTCACACATGCCTACATACACACGCACACAATGCACATTTACATGTACACCGACACATACACACACAAACGTGTACATCCACAGGTACACATGCACAAAGAAGTCATGAAAGACACCTTCCTGCCATAAGAAACCATCAATCATACCACATATCATAGCATAATCGAATATCCTAAAAGAAGAAAAAACTGTAGCCAATTCCAATACTCAGCAGAAGAATAAGAAAAACTGACTCTTTGTCTAACCAAAGTTACTGACTTATTTGCTCTGGAACGGAGAACATCAAATCCTTTGAACATCAATGTAGAAGCCATGACGTGGTGGAGACTCAGACCCTGCCCTACCCAGCCCTGGCTTTGGTCATGAACTTCTAATGCTCACCAAAGCAGAACAAAACATGTCTCCTGAGAGTCATGAGCTTAACTGCTATGCTCAGGGTCACGTCTGCGAGGCCAAGAGGAGAGAGCAGCCTGCACAGAGGAGTGTCCCCTGGCCTGAGGGAGGTGGAGTGTGGGAACTCTACAATGCCTGAGTCTGTCAAAAATTACTCCAATTACCAGACACTTTACCCCAACGGCCCTCTTCCCTTGACACCCACAATTTCCCGTTGTAATTTTCATTTTCATCGGAAAAGACTTTTTACCTAAAAGAAAATGGGATATTTACTCTGAAAATCCCTATCCTCCAGATGTTGAACACAATGCCGGACCTGCATGTCCTGTTGGATTGCCAAGCACACATTTGTCAGAAGCCATTGAATACTAGGAAAGGATGGGAAGATGGTAGGGATGGCCATGAGGCAAACACACCACAAAAATTTCTAACTCAGTATGGCAAAAATTAGCCTGAAAAAAATAACAGAAAATTGGCCCTTAGATTCTAATCTTATTTTATCTGAGAGTAAGAAAATGAAATCATGCTATTTCAGGTCTGGGGTGTGGCTTGGTGGTAGAATGCTTGCCTAGCATGCATGAGGCCATGGGATTCACTCCAGCAACCAAAAGCAATGATAACACCTCCAAAAGGGTTCTTTCATATAAATGGCATGGACATCACAGAGTTGCTGAAAGAAATGATGGTGCTCCAAGTGGGGTTTTTGCCCCATGTGTCATATTTGTATCTCCTGCAGTGACAAATGGACAGATGTGGGCTTCACACGACATTGCAACACTTTAACCTGCAAGGAATCCTTTGCAGTGTGTTCTTCAGGACATCACCTGGGAGCTGAGCAGAGAAGTAAACTCTTGCATTATTCCAGAGACACTAAATCAGGGACTACATTTCAGCAAGACCCCATGTGCACATTAAGATCTGAGAAGTGTTACGATGACTGAAGCAGGAAGACGAAGACAATTACAATTCCATAAACACTCCTGCAAACTCAGCTCTTACCCATCTTCATTGTCATCTGAAAGGAATGCATCACCATCCCATTTTATGGGCAAGAAAACTAACATTCAGGAAAGATTAATAAATGCACAACCAAGATTCCCAAGTGTCTTAACTATGAAGTCCTGCTACCTTTGCACATGCTTCCAACTGTTCTTAGGGGGAAGAATACGTTATCCTGCTAGAACTGGATTTGAAGATGTGGTTCTCGGCCCATGAATAAAACATTACCTCTTTCTACAGTTTTGACCCCTTATGCAAAAGTTCTCTTTATTCTTTTAACATTTTTTATTATTATTGCCACTCATACAAACTTAATAGGTACACCAGTTCCCTCCCTCCCTCCTCCCCTGCTCCCCCTCCCCTAACCCCTTCCTCCCCATCCCCCGGTGCCTCCCCCCCAATCCCCGGAAAATCCTTTAATGTGTATGCCAGACTCTCCTCTGGGCCCTCCTCTCCGATGACTTACAAGGACCCAGTGGCATTTCCCTGAACCCTTTCCTGTGTTCCCCTTAAACATAGGAACACTACTGTGGCTGTCAATCCCTTGCCTCCAAGGATCCTAGTGCCTTTAGCAAATGCTAGACTTTGTGGGGTCAATAGTGTGTTGGACATTGCACAGGGCATGCAAAGTCCCATTATGGTTGCTTCGGCCCTAACTTGTGTGGAGTATCTTGCATATCATTGCTCCTCCCATCCTTGTGCTCTTACAATCTTACCGCCCCCTCTTCCGCAAATGTCCCTGAGCTTCAGGATGGGGAGAGATTAGGCTGGCCCAGTTCTACGTGGTTGATATAGAGTCTCTGAAGTTCTGGATTATGGTTTGTTGATTTTCTGCAAAAGCTCTCTTTAAACCTCACAAGATGGCACACCTAAGAGAACAGCAGCATCCTGTTTCCCTCACTCACTGCGATCACAGGCCATTGTGATAAATATGCTATGAAGTATTCAGTACAGTATGAACTGAGGAAAATAATGTCAGTGTTCCTGTCCCCTGAAAATTCACTTATATCAATTCATTCAGCAGTTACGTCAGAAGGAATGTCGTCCACACCGACACACTCTGTAACAAAGATCCCTGGCCTCTGTCTATGGAGCCAGTGAAGGCGTAACCACTTGACTTGGGACTCCTCAACTCCAAACTTCAGCAGAGTACCCAGTACAACCAGAGCCCAACAAATACTTGCTGAATAGTGAAAGAATGATTTGCATGTCTTTTTCAATCAGTAAACATTCATCCACTCGGTAAATCTATCATCAAATGCTAAAGCAGCACTGCATGAGATTTTGCTAGATGTTACAGATGTGTGTGTGCAAAGTCCCTGTCCTTGAGCCTAATTTCTTAATGTTTGATAACATACAAAGTACACAAGTTAACACGCAAGAGTAACAACAACAACCCGACCCGTCTGTTTCCTCATTTATACAACAGGGGAAAGTGCATTTTAGGGCCATTGTTATTAAATGAGAAAATGTATATAAAACTGCAATTCCATGCTTTTCTTGGGACATAAGTTCAGTGAACCGTTATCCTCATGAGTTTGTCATAGGTTTTGAAGTTCCCGTCCAATGCAGAAATGGAAATAAGTCAGAGTGATTCACACGCATGGTTCAATCTCTATCGCAGTGGCAGTTTTCACAGGGGCGAAATGATTCCATAGAGTCACAAATGTTTATAGCAACCCAAACAAAAATAACAATGCTGGAAACATCACACTGCACATCCTGAAATCTCTCTCCCAGAGCTATAACAATGCAAATATAATTATACTGGCGTGAAAACAGGCATAACGACTAATTACAGGAAATGAGAGCCCTGAAATAAATGCACATCCATGGCCATCAGCAAAGACGCAAGAACGCACAATGGGGGAAGGGAATGTCCTTCATAAATGACGCTAGGTGCTATGGTTACATTTTTAGGGTCAACTTGGCAGCTGCAGCCTGTCTAGGGCACAGCTGTGGAGAGTCGATGGTAGGAACAGGCCCCTGCACAAGCCTGCTGGTACTTGATAAATTGCTACGGAAAACCCAGCCCATAATGGGTGGTACTTTCTGATGTGGACCAGATATTAGGAAATGCAAGGAGGAGGGATGTGCTCTTCCCTTATCTTGTGTCGACCTGCTGTGGAGTCCACTCTTCAAGCGTCGTTCACTTTTAAAGCATCACCACTTTCTTCATTGCTGCTGCCGATGCTGCCTCCGTCCTTGGCTGATGCAGAGACCCATCTTTTCCCCCTGCTGCTGTTTCTGCTGCCTTTGGAGCCTGATCTCTAGGCATTGCTGCTCTTCGCTATCACTGACATCACAACCCAGCTGTTCTTCACCAATGCCGGAACCCTCCAGAGACTAAAGGCTTGAGACTTTCTTGGGATCTTTTGGCTTTGTGGGACATTCCAGTCAAGAACGAAGTAGCTACAGGCAGCTACTTTGAAGGACAACTATTTTTTATTGTAAGTTAATTTGACAAACTTATTTAACAGAAATTCTGTTCTTCAGGGAACCCTGACTAATACACTAGGTGTGAGAGTTCATCCTGGGCGTCCACTTGACTGCATCTGGCATTAACTAAGATCAGCTGTCAGACCATCTGAAGAGATTATCCAGATCAATACGTTTACAATATAAAGACCAGCCCTACATCTGATTGGAACCTCCCAGTAGCAGACCAGATAAAAGGAAACATAGAACAGAAGACTTCGAAGAGAGACTCTCTGAAGCTGTGCTAGAAAACTCTCTTCCCTCCTGTCACCTGGCTGCTTCACTTATTCCACTCTCCAGGCCTCCAACTCTCCAAGACTTCACTGTAACTTTCCAAGGACTCTCCAGGAATGCTCCGGTCTTCAGCTGTCACCCACTGGCCTATTGGACTGAGCAGCTCTGAGTCTCCAAGGTGTTTACAGTGACATAACCTCCCTCTAGCTTTGGCCATTAGCCATGTCACCTCTGTCATGAAAGACTGTATCTCTTTTCTGGAACCAAAAGTTAAATAAATCTCCTGTCCTCCTTAAGTTGCTTGACTTTGAATGTTCTCTCACAGCAACACACAAGAATAACTGTTACACCAGGCAACCTGGCCATCCAAATGCAGAAGAACAAAGATAGACCTTCATCTTACCTCGTATACAAACTCAAATCATAGTGAATATGCATAAGACCGGAACCAGTAGAACAAAGCCTCAGGGGGAGAAAAGTTTCTAGATATTTGGGTATTGAGATTTTACCTATAAACCCCAAAGCAAACCAAACAGATGGGATTATATCAAACTGACATCCCAATGAAAAGCTGGGTAGTATACTTCTCATAAAGAGACACACAGATGGCCAATAGGTACAGAGGAAATTTTTTAACTTGCTAAAAGTAGCTTTCATGAAAAAGGGAAAAAAGGACATCAAACATTTGGAGAAAAGGGAGTGTTTATAAAGTATGGATGGCTATGTCCACGATGGAAGCATGATGAAAGATTCTCAAAAAATTAAAGGGCTGGAGCTCAGCTGCTGTCTAGCAAGCATGATCACCTATGTTCAAATTGCAGAACCCATATTTTAAAATGGAAAAAAGTGGGGTAAAGAGCCAGGAGGAGGGCTCAGTGGATGACGGTTTCTGCTCCCAATCTGGGGACTTGGGTTTGCTCTCCAGGAGCTCATGTGGTGGAAGGAGAAAACTTACTGAAAGTCTTCAGTCATTTGACCTCCACTTGCACGCTACAGCATTCATAACCCAACAAGGCCAACTCAACCACATCCTCCTTCCCGAAGCACAGCCCCACAGTGGGAAGCTGGAGTGCAGGCCAGGGCGGGCAAGGAGTGGGAGAGCAGGGGGTTATGCTGCGTCTTTCCACTTACAGAAGCCAAAAGCCACTGTGAGCTTCAAGGCCTCCTCCCCGTATGCTGGTCTTTGAGGCTCAAAATACATGTTCCAGGGCAGATTTTCACTGGCCAATTGCTTTTAAAAGAATTGCACTCGACTCACTTTCTAGTCTCCATCTTTGCCTGCTGCTGTCATGGTTTCATTGCGATTTGCCTTCCCCACAGCTTGTGTGTTTGCATCTGACTTGGTTGATGTTTAGAGAAGTTGTGGCTTTTTTTCGAAAGTTGGAACCTTTTTGCAAGAAAGCAAGTCACGGGGGCCAGGCCTTGAGGTTGTCAGCCTGACTGATTCCTCCTCACTTTCACTCACTCTGCTTCTAATGGCTCTGGTGACCTGCACCATCCACCTGCTTCTGCTTCCAGCCCACCTTCTGCTATGACATTCCCGCCACAGTGTCCCCTCTGGAATATAAGACAAATAAATGCTCCCTGCTCTCTCTCTCTCTGCCTGAGATGGTCTAGATGCCGTCTCACAGTAAAAAGGAAAATAACTACAACACTGCCTCTCTGGAATCGTCCTTTCATGTCCCTTTCACACCCAATGGAATTTCCAACCACTGAAATGCTGTCACTCCGTTTTATTCATTTTTGGCCGAAGCTATGAATCACAGGCTCTGAGCCCAGGCACAGGAAAGGAGCATTTTTGATAGAATTCAATCACATCACAAGCCTTCTGAGAGCGGATAGAGGAATTTCTGTCCCTCTCCACCCAATACCTCTTGTACCTCTTGTGAGTCTGGGGGGTTAGCAAGGTAGCTGCTTTCAACTGCCACCTTCTGTCAGTCATGTCCAGCATCTAGACTGGCTCTCAACAGCTCATTCCCATCAGATTACCAATGAGTCTATCATATGTCCCTAAAGATGACTTTCCTCTAAGTCTTTGTAACTCCTTGGCCACAGTGGTCCCAAGTGTCTTCAGAGCCACCCTATACCCATCTGGCAGATGCTGTAAGCTTTTGCTGGATGAACCCTCCCAGCCCAGGGCCATGCCTGCCCATAACTCAGTATCTTACTTCTCTAGCTAAGGTTGTCTCCAGCCCAGAGAGGCTTCATGGACAAGCGTTTAAAACTACTGCCTCCCTGTGTTGAAGAGATGGCCCCTGAACATCTGTTTCAGATCGTCCCCTTCCCCACTGCAGCCCAGTCTGAAACGCTCTACCAAATGTTGCAAGGGAAAAAAAATTACAACCTGCACAATGCTGTGGCTGGCTGGAGACCCAACTCTGCCGGCTGACACAGGCAACAAATCCACACTCAGCACAGATCTGATTTCATGTGTTTGTCACATGGCTTGGAACTACACCCCTCCCCCACCTCCTCCTTCCCCATCACCCTGAGAGATGAATGTCCCCCTGTAAACAGAACGCAGCTCATCAGGGCAGCTGCCTCCCATGGGGTCTATGGGCGCAGGGCTCATTCACTTATTCATGTAACCCACAAACCTTAGGTGGGATTCCCAGCGCATGCAAGGTCCCGCCAGAGAGAGACACGGGCAGGAGTCTCAGAGACGCGCTTCTCCTGTTCCTCGAGAGGGAAGCAGCCTCAGAACGACTGTAATGGTACTTTCGGGACTGGATCTCAGCTTTGCTGATCATTCTCACGTCTGGGGCAAGAAAGGCCAGAGACTTGGAAACAGAGGATAAAGAAAGAAGGGAAGGAGGCAGAAAAAGAGGATGAGAGGGAAGGAGACCCCCCACCTGAACTCAACTAAACTTTCTTCCACTTATGTCTACCTTCTGCCTACATTTGCAGGAACACTGCGCGCCCATTGTGTGACTCCTTCACTTCAGGGGTTTTAGATGAATGTGCTGGAGTGGTACTTTCAGGACAAGGCACGACTTTTTCCTGCGCACTCCCGCGAAGTCCATCAATAAATTAGATTAGCGGTTTCGACGTTTTTCTGCCTACTTGCTGACCTAAGCGTCGACACAGAGCCCCCACAGTCCTTTCTCACAGCCCATCTCAGTGTTTATAAGGTGGGAGAAGTTGTGGGACTTACCTGTCGCCGGGCCAAGGTCAGAAGGAGCAAAGCACAGCTTTATTAGACTTTGGAGCAGTTCCCGATAGGAGGCTGCATCTCACACACATACGTTGTAATGGGTAGCACAGCCTTCAGCAGTTTCCAACCTAGCTGAAAGAGTGGGCCCTGGCCAATAACCCTCACCTAATACATCACCACAAATCTTACTTGGATCGCTTTATTCCTCTCCTCGCTCCTCTGCAAGAAGGCACTGAGGTCAGTGGGCTGTGTTCCTGCTGTGTCCCCCAAGAGGGAGATGAGCGCTGCATCCTGCAATTCTTACTGCTCAAATTCACCCCCAAGCAAGGGTCGGGAGTTAGTTAGGAGTTGTAGCATAATCTACAGCTTCTAGAGTACTGAACATCTTAAAAATTTGCCTCTATGTCTGTCAGCTCACAGGAGAGGAGGCAGGGTGTTGAGAATGAACTCTCTGCTGTCATGATACAGAGGGTCTCTGAAGGTGCAGCCCACTTGAATTTCCTCCTGGGCACCAATATCTCCAACCAAAACAGATAGTCCTGGCAATGAGCTCCAGAATCTCTGTGGAGTGGCATCTTGAAAGGTCCTTACTTCAAGACCCTGCTGCAAAAGCATTCGCAAGAGCAATCATTTTGGAGCTCCTTCTTGCTAACCATGGGTAAGTCCTCAGATGGACACCATAAGACCAGACATGCTCTCGTGGTCCACGATGGTCCTTCCTCTGTCTATCTCTACCTCTTTAGACCACACACAGTTCTCTTCCCCTGTGATCTGCCATTCCCTTTCTGGTTTCAAAATCATGTGTTGAGCGCAATAAACATCTTTGTGCTAGCAATAAAAAGATAATTTTATATTGGAAGTGGTTGGATGTGGGGAGCAGAATCAGCATACAAATGGATTTTCTCTGTTGGCTAGGAACAGAATGACTTGAATTTCCTGTGCAACGTTGATAAACACTCCTGTGAAGTGGGTCAGAATTCCCCCCCCCCCTTAACTGCCCCATGCCTCTGCCTCATGGACCACATTAGTCAGGAAAAATGAGTCTATAGGGACCTTCTGGGGCAAGGGGGTTTCTTTTCAATATAGTTCATCTAGTGCAATAACTTTTCAGAACACAATTTACCTCAATTAAATGAATGATTTCCCATGGACAAAGTTCTAAATCCCAGTCTAATGAGGTTGGGTCCCTTTGAAGAACATTTAATCTTCCAAATTCTGGATATCCATTCCTTACCCAAAGGCACTGAGATAAAGAGTTCAAGCTATTACAGCCAACAGAAAGCACCTCACCACCTGGGAGATCTGACCAGGAGCTGATAACCTCAACATATAAAGAACCCCAAACACCTCAGGTGAAAAGTATTCAATAGATCTAAAGAGACATTTCTCAAAAGAAGTCTTACAAGTCACCAACAGGTATGTTTTCAAAAAATGTCTCACAGCCTTAATCTTAAAAAAAAAAAAGCAAATCAAACCAGAATGAGTTACTGTCTCATCCTGATGACTACTATTAACATGTGCTAGAGAAAATGTGGAGAAAAGGAAATGCTAACACATTATTGGAAAGAATGTAAACTAGTACAACCAATATGGAAACAGTATGGTGGTTTCTCAGAAACTTAAAAGCAATTCCATTACTGGGTATATATCTAAAAGAATGAGATTATTAAATCCAAAATGCAATGCTGATGGGAGGAAATGCAAAATGCTTTCATCTATGGTATGCCTACTGATACAAGATCAGGCTTCACCAAACATTCAGGCACATGACATCAAAGGCAAACCAGATGAAACCCCATGGGCAACAAATACGAAAAGACTTGAAAATAGAGTCTGACAGGGGAGGATAAGAAGAATTGTGATGGGAAGAGGTAAGGCGTGGGATTGACAATTACAGTGTGAAAATATAAGTTTACTATATTCATGTATGATACACAAAAATAATATATATAGTATTATCCATAAATCCCAAGAAATAGAAACAACCTAAATTTGTACTCACTGATGAGCAGAAAACTTACAGATATGCAATTAAATTAATATACAATTAAATACTTTTTGACCAAGAAAATGTACTAAATCTTGTCATTTGTGTTAATGTGGATAGCACTAGAGATAATGCTAAGTGAAACAAGCCAGACTCAAAAAGAGAGATGCCCCACGGTCTCATTCTCCCCGAGCATCTCCCTCTACTAAACACCAATCAAAGGGTATAACTTACAACTGTGCAGGAACAAAACCTTCCGGTGTGATACTGCACAGGAAGATGACTGCAGATGCATAGGGCAGAGAAAATGACAGTCTAGAAAGTCTGCAATACCAGAACATCCGCACAGAACGTGTCCGTCTGTGCTCCGCCAGTGTCAACCAGCCACTCAGCAGCTTCACACTGCCTGGAGATGCCACAAGTTGCCAAATGGCATCTCCAAAGACCACATGATTCCTCATCCCCTTCCCTCAGAACTAAGCTATAAAAGCTTGGCCAAAACCCCCACCCCAGACTTCCTCTGCCTAACCGTGTTTACCCTGGGCATTTGAGTCTGGGGGTGTCCTTCCTGGACTTAAAGTACAGACCTGCTCCTTTGTTACTGAGGTTGGTCTTTCTGCTCCCTGTTTTCTGGCTTTAGCCCTTGCTAATATCTCCCTTCAGTGTAGACTATAGATAATAAAACTATACACTTTAAAAACAGAGAAGATGTGGGGCTGGAGAGGTGGCTCAGGGGTTAAGCCTCCGCCTTGCAGGCAGAAGGTCCTGAGTTCGGATCCCAGATCCCACGTATAGACGCCAGGCGGAAGCGGGGGCGGCCTGCGCTTCTGGTCCTGGTAGGGCGGAGCCTGTGAATCCCAGGGCAGAAGGAGGTGGAGGCGTCCATGGTGGTTCGCGAATTCGTCCGTGGTTCTACACATACACAGACACACACACAGACACACACGCGCGCGGGCACATACACACGCATATGCACACAGTTGAATAAATAATAATAATAATAAAATATTAAAAAAAAACAGAGAAGATGTGATTTTGAATTTTTTCAACAGAAATGATACATGCATGGGGAGATAAGTATGTATAAGCTGACTTAAACATTATGCAGTGTATATGCTCTTCAAAACATCTCATGTTCAATTTTATGTTTCTATGAATCATTTAAAAATAAATTTTTATAACATTTTTATTATTTTTCCATTCATACAAACTTAATAGGTACACCAGTTCCTTCCCTCCCTCTTCCTCCCCCCAACCCCCTGCTCCCCTTCCCCTCACCCCTCCCTCCCCATCCCCCAGTGCCTCCCCCCAATCCCCGGAGAATCTTTTAATGTGCATGCCAGACTCTCCTCTGGGCCCTCCTCTCTGATGATGTACAAGGACCCAGTGGCTTTAAAAATAAAATTTAAAAAGCATAATTACAAAAGAAGATTTTATGTTACTGTGTCATTTAATTATTTCGGCAAACCCTGAGGTAGAAACTGTTACTGTTACTGTAAATAAAAATGTTTCATTTTGTTTTATGTGCGTGCTTAATTATATATTTATAATTATTAAAACTTACTAATAAGGTGATATAATACATATATATACACATAACTTTCTTTTTTATTTTATTTTTTTAATTTTTTAAAAATTTTGTATTATTATTATTATTTATTCAATTGTGCATGTATGTGTGTGCGCATGTGTGTATGTATGTGTGTGCAGAACCACGGGCAAATTCGGGAACCACCATGGACGTCTCCACCTCCTCTTTGTTTACTCAGCCCCAGGATTCACAGGCTTCGCCCTATCAGGACCAGAAACACAGGCCTCCTGCGCTTCCGCCCGTCGTCTATATGTGGGGTCTAGGATCTGAACGCAGGACCTTCCGCCTGCAAGGCAAAGGCTTAATCCCTGAGCCATCTCTCCAGCCCCCATACACACATAACTTTCTAATTTGTCTTTTGCCATAGGTATCAAGTCTGCTTTTGTCTAAAATAGGTAACCACTCTTTGGATGACTGTTTGCATAGCATAACTTTTCAGTTCTTTTACATTCAATGTGGATGCTTCTCACAGATAACATATGTTTAAATTAATTTTGATCCATTCTGACAACTTCTATCTTTTAATTGTTGTGCTTATTATATTTCACTTAATTGCTAATAACATAGGATTTATGCCTACAACTTCATCATTTGCCATATGTTTTTTAAATAATTGTATTCCTTTGTGTTAAGTAGGTATTTTTTAGTATGCTATGCTATTCTTTTTCTCTATTTCATAGTTTTACTTTTCAGTCAGTTATTAATATTTTCCTGGTCATTGCAATGTACACACTAACTTATAACATTATAGCTCAGATTAACAGAATTCTATTTCAACAATATATTAAGCTTCCTTTTCTCCTTTTAGGCTGTAATTGCCACACAAATTATGTCTTTATCCATCATATAAAATCAATAATTTATAATAATTACTTTAAATAGTTCCCCTTTGGAACTTTCATTCTAAATTATGTAGAATAAAAATAATTACAAATGTACACCAGATGGAGATTGCCTTATATTACCTATGCCTTATAATTACCTATGCAGCTAAGTTTACTGATGTTTATTAATGGGGCTCCTTTAGTATTTTTTGTACTCAGCTCTTGCTTATTTTGCAATGTCTTACTTTCATGGTCATTCTATACCCAGCAATAGTTGTGCTGGGTATAGAATTCTTGTTCCTGTCTAATATTTTGTTTCAGCATTGTGTGTGCCACACAATTGTCTTCTGGATTCCATGGTTTCTGTGAGAAGCCTACTGCTTATCTTGTTAAAGCTCCCTTGTGCATGGTTGTTTTCTTTTATCTTGAGGTTTTCAAGATTTTTTTCCTTTGTTTTTGATTGTGATGTGTCTAAGTATGATTACCTTTAATTTATTTGATTTGTGATTTCACAGAGGTAAAATTAATTTTAATCATGTTTTGGAAGTTTAGAATCATTGTTTCTTCAAACAATCCTTTTGCTCCTTGCTCTGTTTTCTTCTCCTCTTTATCTCCCAACCTCTATCTCTTTTCTCTTTGGATATTTCTATATGTGGATGTTGACAAGCTTGATAGAGTTTCATGCTCTTCTATTTTCTGCTGATTTTTATTTTCTTTTATTATTTTTTCTTTATCTTACTCAGAACAGACCATTTAAATTGTTCTGCTTAAAGTCTGCATAATCTTCCTGCTGCCCGTTCAAGAATCCCTGCAGTGAAATTTTCACTTTGATTATTGAGATATTTTTTCCACCCTGGCATTTCTATTCTGTTGCTTTTCATAATTTTTATCTCTTACTTATGTTCTCAACTTGTCAAGACAGTCTCAAGCTTTCCTTCACTCTTTAGACTTGATTTTTCACTAACTTTTTAAAAATAATCAAATGGTATTGATCTAGTAAGTCTAGTGTCTGGGCTTCCTCAGAAGCAGGTTCTAGCAATTGAATTTTATTCCCTCTATAAGAGTTGTACTTTCCTGTTTTTTTTATATCTCATAAATTTTATCAAGACTGAATGTTATGAATAATTTAGAAATCTGAATTCTCCTTCCATCAATGCCAAGGATTATAGTCATTGCTTTTTGATATTATTGCTGTTACACAATTATAAGTTTTATTAAACTAAGTCTGCAAAGTCTCTCCTTTACCATGTGTCAATACCAATGTCCCCTCCTTTGATAATTAGTCAACTAAAAACTAAAAGCTCAAAACTAATATATCTCACATTCTTTGATAAAGTGTTTCATGTGCATGCTGAGTATGTCTTCAACAATGAACTAAAGAATTAGAAGTTCTGCCTCACCTTTCAACCCCTCCCCTCCCCCACCTGAGCCTTAAATTTAGCCATTGGTAAGAACCTAGAGCTTTCAAGTCTTTGCTAAGTGCAAGACATACCTAAGTATATATATGGCCTTGGAAAGTCTCTCCTCAAAGTTTATCAGAGCTCTGTGCAGATAAATTCTCTCTCTTCTCTCTCTCTCTCTCTCTCTCTCTCTCTCTCTCTCTCTCTCTCTCTCTCTCTCTCTCCTGTCCCATAGTTATTAACTGTTGTGTGCAATCTTTTGGGCAGCCATGATATTGAACAACTGACCCTGACCATTTTCAGTCAAAAGTCCTTCACACTGGTGATCTTCCTTCCACTGAATAAGACAGCCTGAGGATGGAATCTGCTAGGGAGCCAAAAGACATGTCAAAGAGTGACAATTTTCTGGAATTGGGGCTTCAAAAACATTCCAGACTTGTTTCGCCCCCCTCTAGTGGATGCCAGGTTTCTGGTTCTCACTGTGTTTACAGGTCTTTGATTTTCAAGATTACCGTGTAAATGAAGGACTAAGAATTAGGTTCATTTTTTTTTAACCATATTCCTGGCAACTGCAATGACTGTATTTTATTCTGGATGTGATGTGAGCTTATGAAAGGACTTGACACAAGGAGATAGCTAGGCTTTGTTTCAAAAGGATCGATCTGGCTCTGGTGTGATGAACAGATTAGAAGACAGTAAGACACTGCACCAGAAGAGAATAGGAACCGCACTATCCATAATGACTTTTCTTGCCAAGACCAGCTGCTTCACTTGAATAACTGCTCCCTGGATTTCTCCAAGCTTTTGGTTAATTTTCTGTAGATGTGAGAGAGTTGATTCGACCAATTCTACTAGCATTCTTCCTGCCATGAAAGAGGAGAAAATCAGGTGCTTATTCCAAGAATTTTACTGAAGCCTGAAGCATTTTATCTCAAAGTTTCTTCACTGTATCAATCCACACAACTTTCTAACTACTGCTTAGATTCTTCCCATTCCAGGCTCTTTATGTTCTACTTTTCATCCAGATTATTACTTCCCATGTCAGGTCTTACTGCTCCTTCACGTCACTGCCATCAGCCTTATATTTAAGGTTTCTATTCGCTATTGAACTGGAGAGATGGCTCAGGGGTTAAGACTCTGCCTCCCAAGCAGAAGGTTTTGAATCTGGATTCCAAGCCAGGTGGACCTGTATTTTCTGGCCCTGATGGGCAGAGACTGAGAAATCCCAGAGTGAAGCAAAAAGGAGGTAGAAGCAATCCAAGATGATTCCCGAAGTAGTCACCCTTGGTCCTCTGCAGAGACACACAGTGCCTTCTGAGACACACACACACACACACACACACACACACACACACAAACACAAAACACACACACACACACACACACACAACAAAAAACATTAAAGTTTTTATTCACTGTTATCTATTATATCAATAGTATCCAAACCGGTTCCTCTGCAGGACATCATATATTCTTTTAACCTATTCACTGCCCTGCAGCAAGATTGATCATTTTAAATACTAATTTAATTATCGTCCCTTGTTAATATCCTTTTAGAAGCACACATCACTTCCAGGATAGAACTCAGCCATTGCTTGTGGACAACACAAGGACTTATTGCTTCAGCCCGCACTCTATCCTCACGACATAAATATGCAATTTCATAGGAATTCTTCATTCTCTCATTAGTATTCTTGATCTCTTATTCTCTTAAAGAATCAATTATTTGATAAATCTGACACCTGTTTTCTCAGCACACCATCTCTTTTGTGTCTAGCCCTTGAAATACCAAGGCACAGGGCACAAGAAAGTGAACAAGGCGGGTAATACCCCACACCACATGAACTTCTCGCAGAGAAGTTAAAAAAAGAAATAAACAAAATAATGCTGAGATACTGAACCTGCTATGGAGTAAATGTAATAGAAGAATGTAACAGAAGAAAACTTATCAGTTTGCAAATAAAAGCTCTTTCCAAGAAGCAAACATGTGAGACCAACCCTGAGGCACAGGGAGGAGGTGGGATAGCTCGAGAGGGAAGAAGCACACAGTGTGAAGTCCTCAGAACAAAGTAGAGCTACAGTGAGACTCGGATAGAAAATCAAACACACACACACACACACACACACACACACACACACTCATTCACTCACTGAACTTTGGTTCCTCAAGTGAGTAGCTGCTAGATGGACCAGCTGACAGATGGGAAATCCTTGCACGAGCTGCGACAAGGGGAATTCTGTGGGAAAAGGTGCTGTTCTTTAGCTGGCCCACCCCTACTGAAGGAGTCCAAAGTTTCCCTTGGATTTGTTCCCACCTGAACTTCCACCCTTATGGCTAAAAGGGTCTTTTACATTCGTTTTACACAGAGAAAGGGATGAGGATTAAGTAGCAGCTGCTTAGAGCTGGGCGTAGAGAAGAAACACATACGCATGTACGCTTGGTTGTAAAATGATTATATTTTTGAAAGAAACTTAAAACCTTCCATCCATGCTTCTGAGTTGTGATCCAGCTAAGGAGTGTTGGGTAAGCAAAGTTCTTTATGGGAGATGGCAAGGGGAGCCAGAGAGCGGGTTCCACAGAGCAGCGTGTTGGCTGCGGTGGCGGACCCTTGGCACCGGCCCAGTACCCAGCGCGCAGGTATAGGCTGCACTGACCCTGGGGACTTGGCGTGGAAGTGGAGCACCGTCCCATGGGCCTGGGAGAGCTCTTTGGCACAGCTCTCTCCGCACTCTTTTCTCGATGAGTAAATACGGGTGCCTAGTATGTGTTAGGCCCTGAGCTAGGCTCACAAAATGAATCTGTGAACAAAGACACATCTCTGGTAGATTTATAATCCACGGGAGCAGACAGACAAGCTGGCAAGTGGTCAGCAGAGAGAACACGTCACATGGGGAGCGCAGTCTCCACAGACGCGCTGAGGCTGGAACGAGAGCTAAGACTGAGAGGCTCTGCATCCAGTAAAGATGGACCGATGGGATGCAGCCTTCCTGACACTTGGCACAGCTAAAACTCCAGACAGAGCAAATGATACAGTGGTTTTCATGTATCTGTAGTGGACGACGGTGGTCCCCGAGAGCGAGGAGCTCCTCCAGGTCACATGAGGCTACTGCTTGGAGTACTTGGGCCCCAGCGAAGGGAACAAGGGAGCAGCGTCCTCTCCGACTTGAGAAAGTGCTAAGCAGAACCTCCAGCAAACAGTGCCAGGGAGGTCAAAGGTTGAGAGCACTGGGAGGTCTTCAGAGCCCATCTTGAGACCTTAACAGAGCCCTGAGGAAGCCATCCAAGGCTGAGAGGAGAGTGACAAAATCATGGAGCTAATGGGACTCAAGTGGGAACTTAGAGACATTGGAAACTTGTTGGCTTTTGTTCCAAGTGTGAGAGGGAACGAAAGGTTTTGACAACAGACACACCATAGACTGCATTTTAACTAAAAAAAAAAAAATCTCTCCAGGAAGAGGGAGAAGGCTTGCTGGATTGCTGGATAAAAACAATCTCTGTACAAACACAAGGATGCAATTTCAAAATGCAGAATCCACATAGAGCCAGTGTATGGCTATAGTCCCAGGGCTTCTACAGTGAGATCAGAGACAGAGACAGGAGAATCTCAGAAATCTTGTAGGCCAGCTAGACTGCACGCATGACTGCGAACCACAAGAAACCCTGGTGCAAATAAGGTGAGAACCAAGACCTGAGCTGTCCTTGGATCTCCATACATTATCATGTGATGCATGCCCCTACCATCACACACAAACACATGCATGCGCGCATAGGATACACACGTCAGCACATACAAAAGAATCACTATGGATACCTGCTATGATTCTGACAAATGTCCCACAAAGTCCCAGTGTTAAAGCCTTGTGCACCAGAACAGTAGGGTTGGGAAGTGGTCTTTTACAAGTTTCATCTCTGCTTGGGGATGCTTTGGTCACTGGGGGGTGTGCCCTCAAACAGGATTATGATATTCAAGTTTCTTCTTCCTGTCTTGCTCCTACTTCCTGGCTAACACAGTGAGGTGTTTGCTGTGATATGCCACTGTTGACATTACATTTGTTGTTCCCTGAAACAGTGGGGCCAATTGGATTGGAATCTGAGAGCAAGGAGAGGAAACATGTTTCATCTCTTTTTAGTATGCTATCCTCAGGCACTGCATTATAGTAATGGACAACTAATATAGCACTGAAATCAGTAAGGGTGAAAAATTGAGCACTATGGAGTTAGTCATTATAATAGACAAGAACAGGAATAGTGGCATTGAGAATGTGCCAGGTCCTAGGTGCATTTTGATTCACTCACAGGAGTGGATTATTACTGAATTATGACCTTTGTATGAGGAAATCTTTAAACGGACTTGTCTTCACTCTTGCTCCTTTCTATGTAGTTCACCTAGGCACCCAACAATCTTATTCTTCTGTTACAATCTTACTCTTTCTTTTCATGAGCTCAGTGTGTAAATATGTAAGGCCAGGGTTACAAAGGGAAAGTGAAATGCACAAACAACTTTGAAACAAGTGGTGAAGGAAATAGGAAGAACAATCTCACTATCGACTTAGGGAAAAGGAGACCAGGTCACCTAGGAAACCCTGCCTTGCCGTGGGGGGAGAGAGGGGGTCAGCCTGCCATGCTGGGGGGGAGTCAGCTGTGCCTTGGGGGGGGTCAGCCTCACCTTCCTGGATGTTTCGCTGCAGCGGATCATACATCTGCCTTTCAGAAGCTTCCTCACGAGAAGGGTGATGATGCCAGGGGCACTGTGCAAATCCCGGTTCCTCAGGCCAAGTGCCAGCTACTGTTACTCCAGACTCACATGTGACTGTAATGATGACATTAATATGTAATTCATCACATCAATGATTAGATAAAACATAACTTGTGCCTTTGAAATTCTTAAGCAACGTACGTCAAAATTCATTAATTATTTTTGTCTTTAAATCCTAGTGAAAAAAATGAAGTAGAATCTTTAGATCGACAGACAACACAGGTCTTAACACTAGCAGAGCCCCTCTATAAGTGCAGTACACCAGACGAATTCCTATTAAAATCAAAGAGACGGTGAGAACAATCAGTAGCCCTGACTTATCTACTATTCTTGTGGAAATTTTGGACAATGCAACAAAAGAAAATAAAGAAAAGCATAAACATAAAAATAGAGGAAGCAGCCTCATTTGGACAGAAAATCACTGAACATTAAAACAAAAAATGAATAAGAAACTTAGCTAAAAAATAGTTCAATCACTGACTTATAATACATAGTTTAGAACAAAATAATGTAATAAATAATGTCTAAAATAATGTAATAAAATATAATAAAGATTTTTACGGTAATAAATTATTTAAAATTCTTAGTGCAAAGCACTGATATACTATTTGTAGAATTTATTTGTGGACCTAATACAGTTGACAATGTCAACATTTTATCATAAGGAAATTAAAAGAAAAGAGACAATATTACAGACTTGTGAGTCAGGCAAAAAGACGCTGGTATATTCTAGTCAGAAGATGAAATCCTGAAGTAGAAGGGTAGCAATTGGTTTTATAAAGGAGATAAAGTTCAACTAACATTTGAAACCTAGAATTGACCTAGGGTTATAAGAAATCAATGAGACATGAAAGGAATGTTTCAGGGTGATGTCTGGTCTTCTTCAAGTCACTGGGGAAGACGAGGAATGCAGAAACAAGCGCGGAGTCCAAGGAGGGGAAAGGTAAGAGGATTTGATCTGAGGTGCTAAGATATTAGAGTAAAAATTCAGCTTTCTTGATGTTTGATACTCGCCCTAGATTTAATTAGAGGTGACTCCATTCATTGTATTTGCTTGATGAATATTATTGAGATCTTAGCTGTAAATTTATGCTTCAGGTCATCAGCCTCCAGAATTTCAGGAACACTGGGTAACTACAGAGTGGGGATGACAAAATGAGAAAAGAGAAAACTGGGCAAAGAGCAGACCCGAAAGCGTCCCAGCATCCAGCGTTTTGGCAAGGAAATATGGGAAGGGATATGAGCGGGCAGAGAAGTAAAATGGAAAGACAGATTGGCATGGGCCATTGAAAGAGCAATGAGAAGAAAGGGAGGTCAAGCACACCTGATGGGAGGGAACAACCAAATAGCACAGGGCTTCACTGTACAAGAGACCCCTGAATTTCCAAACCAGGAAGGACTTTCTGCTTCAGTGGTTCCAGAATAAATGAGTAAAAGAATAAAAAGGAAATACAGAAGGGCTTGCCAGCTTGGGTAATGGCCTAGGCACAATCCTTAGCACATTAACAGTAAAAGGAAAGGGCACATAAAGGGAAGGAAGAAAGGAAAGAAGGAAGGGACGGAGGGAAGAATGGAGAGAGGGAGAGAGGGAGGAAGGGAGGAAGGAAGGAAGGGAGGAAGGAAGGAAGGAAGGAAAGAAGACAGGGAGAGAGGGAGGGAGGGAGGGAGGGAGGGAGTGAGGGAGGAAGGGAGGGTGAAAAATCAGACTTGACCATGCAAAGGAAAGAAGTGATAAACTTCTGAGCATTGGTAGGAGTCGAGAGACGGCTTTCAGTGTGACAACCATCCTCTCAGAGAAGTTTTAGAGGAATTCTTATCCAAAGGTTGGAGGGCATTCTCTTCCATTTGTCATGTTTCCAATTATTGGTGAATATTTTGATGTAAAATAGCAATAGAAAACTTATAACTTCATTAGAGTAGGTTAATCAAGGTCTGTTGTGAAAATGTAGCCAAGGACTGAGATGATGTAACATGCTAGAAAGGAGACATCTAGGAAGATGGCAGCAACTGCCCAGGCTAGAGGGGGCTTGGCACACCTAGTTTCATTACTTTGTTGCTATAATAAATTACCTGACCCAGAAAACTTAGGTAACAAGGGATTTTTATTCCTGCTCACAGTTCCCAGGTTGCAGTCCGTCGTGGCAGGCAAATTACCAGCAGGATCCAAAGAATCTGGACACGCCTTCTCCGAAGTCAACAGCACAGAGGATCTAAGACCAATGCTACTTTCTTTCTGATGTTCTGTCTTCCAATAATATACCAACGTGTTCTCTCCATCTCTATTTGCCTGCCAATGTAATGATCCCACCCATCTCGGGCTGGGTTTTCCCACACCCATTATGAAATTAAGACAGTCTCTTTCAGGTTTGCCCAGAGGTCTGTCACAGCTAAATAATTTCTCGTGGATGTACCAGAGGCTAACAAGTAAGACTAAATGGCACTGCTACTGTAAGTCAACCACACAGACTGTGGCTTGTAAACATTACAGATTTATTATGCACAGCTGGAGGCTGGGGAAATCCCACATCAAGGTGCTGAGAGACGTGACATAATGGAGGTCTACTTTCTGGCTGTTGGATGGACCCTTCCCCATGAGTCCTTGCACTTCTTGAGATTCTTGTTAAAGGTCACTAATCCCTGTCAGAACAGTTCTGTCAAGACCTTCACCTCCTAATGCCTCTTTGGACTTCCATTAAATATGAATTTAGCGAGGACACACACATTTAGGGAGGGGAATGGGAAAATTCTGAGAGTAAACAGAGGCCAAATGACAGCTCCGTCTAGTTAAAGCCAAGTCTGGCCGAAAGGTGGAGAAGTGAGCACAATACGTCAGAGCCAAACAGTTGGATTATTTCTGATAGTCAGGTGAAGTCATGGAGGCAGGTGAGTAATGTGGAAGTGAAAGGGTGGTGTCACAGTGACTTTCTACGGCTGTGAGACAACTACTCAGACTCAAGCACAATTTAAGGGATAAAGTGAGGTTGATTTGGCTCTGGTTCCAGGGAAGAGATAGCCCATTATGATGGAGAAGGCGTGGCAGGCAGCAGAAGCTTGAGGAGGCTGAAGTCACAACAAACATCATGATGCAGACCGAGAGACTAACCTCCGACTGCAGGGTGCAAGGGGAAACAGGGAGGGGCTAACCATCCTGAAGGCTGACCCTCTGTGCCATGCCTTCCTCTAGTAAGGCTCCACCTCCTAAAGTCGCCATGATGTTCCCAAACATGAATACCAGCTAAGAATACAGGCGCATGAGCCTGTAGGGGCAGCTCATGCTGAAACCATGAGAGATGACTTGCCAGCGAGATGAGCTGAAGACAGGTAGAAATGGCAGAAGTACGGTGACTAGCTAGTTAGGTCTAAGGAGACAAACAAGATCTACAGCAGAGACTATAGAAACAACAAATGTGATATATTAAAGCAAGAGAATAAAACCTCCATCCTGTGGACCGTGCGCTAAGTCCTGGAAAACTAGCACTATTAATATTATCAATATTTTCCATCTCCCCAAGCATTTCCACATCCATTAGTCAGTTGATTTTCATAATCACCATAAGAAGCAACAAAGAGATTATTTACCATCTCCATTTTAAAGATAGGCAAAATGTAGCTCAGAGAGATTATCTGGCTTCTCTGAATGACAGAATGAGTGCCTAGCAAGTCTCACCCAAGGATTCTCTCGCTATACAATAGCCACGCCTTTCACGTTGTCATTCTCTAATAACAAGCCATCGAATTGTGGATTAATACCACATCATGCATTGAATTGCTTTAGTATTTCGAGAAGAGAGTCCATCAGAAAGGTCACTGTGGCTTGGTTTAAGTTTATTTAATAAATATTTTTCTCATTTGGAGGTTTTAATTTTAAGTATGTGGTCTACTCTTTTTGTATGATTATTTGCTCAAAAAAAATTTAGTCAGCAACACACCTCATAAAAATTTAATATGATTCAGAGCTCCTTTTACTGTTTGAAAAGCACAAATCAGGCATTCTTGTGTTTTGAATGTGGTGCCCCTGTAACGGGGCTCTTTCTGAGGAAGGGCCTTCCAAATTCTACAATGAAACTGCTTTTTTCCTTTTGAACAAAACAACCCTCACATGAAGAGCTGTCTCAGGTTATTCCTGCAGTCACACCATCGTCTGAACACCAGGCCCTCAAATACACCGTGGCTCTCCCACTCCTGACTCTCAACAATTACTTTCAAAACAGTCAGGAAGGAGGATGGTGGTTTGGAAGCAGGAAAGGCTCTGAGTTCAAGTTCTAGTTCTGGAACTGTTGAGCACACAACCTTGAGCACGTTCACTCAGACTTCTGAGTACCATTTCCTCAGTGGCCATAAGAGTTCAAGTGTCATGCTGCAGCATTGTCGCATGGATGCAAACTAGTGAGCTTGAAACAGCACTGAATATTTATTACCTACAAGACAAGATGTGCCAGGAGAGCCATCACTGGGCTAGTAGCGCCACTTACTTAAAGGATTAGCACTTTGACCTTCCAAGCCCAGCTCTCTCGCAGGCCCAGAGATTTATGCTAATGGACTCTTACCTGGTCAACTGCTCTTAGCAATGAGCCAGTAAAGTTTAATAAGACCCTTCTTCTTCGATTCCTTCCATCAAACATTACCTCAGAGACACTTGCTGCTCTAGAAATTGAAAGCATGGATACGTGAACAATATTTGTGCCATCTTAGGCTTACTTTCTACTGGGGAATGCAGACAGGAGGAGATGGAGAAATAAACAAGAAGGAATCTCGGCAACGAGCACACTGCAGAATGTGCTGAGTATCGGATACAGTGCTGGGAACTAGGGTGGACAGAACAGTAAAGTGAGGCCTTTGGGGAGAACAGGCATTCAACCTGAAAGTGACTGACTGAGAATTAAGGAAGACAGTCCCAGGGCAGAGAGATCCTAAAATGGAAGTCTACTTAGGATTTTCATGAACTGGGGAGAGTACTGGCATATCTGGATGTGCAACTGAAGTCACAGATAAGCAAGGGACGATGGAACAGGAGTGAGAGGAAGGAAAACTTTAGATCGTGATGTATCTGGTAGGATTCTGGCTTGAGAGGAGCTGAGTTCATTAGAGTTCAGCTTCTAAAGCTGTAGCTCATGACCCTGCATGGGGTCATATGAGTAGTGAAAAAAGGAGTTGAGGTTGTCAGCATGCAATAACATAAAATGAATTCAAAACCAAGTGCACAATGAGACCAGGGTGTTTCTGGAAACACTCACTTACGTTGCATTGCAAGAGTATCCTGCAACCATGGTTCTGAACACACAGCATATGTGTCATGCACGGTGCATGCCACCACACCACACAACGCTGCCTAGGACACCACAGCTCAGAGCTGAGACATCTGCATGTAATGAACTGCAGTGTTTTTATATTGTATATACAGGGTCTTCTGCTCTTAAGAAAAATGGTTACGTTACTGAAAACTAAGACAATATTCCTATTATCATTCTTCAGAATGTAATATGAGATTAGTATATCTTTAAATAGAAGTGTTAGGATGCTTTATTTTAAATTTTGTTGTTTGAATTCTGACCTGAGTTTCATAAAAGAGGCCAATAAATGAATTTTGGGATAGACTAGAATGGAATTACCAACCATTTTTGAAATGGCTCTAGATATACTCCTGTCATTTTTCACTATGTATTAATGCAAGTAGCACTACCAACACTGATGATTATAAAATCAAAATATCAATGAACTCTAAAAAGTGTTGAAGATGTTATAAAGCTCTGCAGTATCAAATATTCATCTGAGGATTCATTCTTTACCTAGCTCATTATGTGTACTTTAATCTTCAGTAAATGGTAAAATGATGTACACACTAAAGAATCATTTTAAAACAAAGTCCTTTATGACTTACTATCAGTAAATATTTGATGTATACATCATTTTATGTACTTACATACTATTGAAAAATTTATTGGGCAGATGAAAAAAGGTTTAAGAAATCCTGAATTACAGGTTATAAACAAAGAGGCATCACAGCTTAAGTCTTTCCTGTGTTGATTCAACCTGTTCTTTTGAAGGGAAAAAGGAGGTAGGGCAAACTGTGAAGGTAATACGAGGTTCAGGTGGGAGAAAGGGTGTAAGTGGTCCATGAGGGTCACATTCAAATGGACAGAACTCAGTACATGCAGAAAGAATTTGAGAAATTGAGTTGATTGAGAAGAGCCCAGAGACGGGCACTATTAAGACAGAATCCAATACGAAGTCTGGAGTGTGAGTTTGGTCAAATGCATGGATGCCATGTTGTCACTGAGGAGATGAAGTGGGGAAGGAAGGATGAATGGTGGGATTTAAATGTTCTCGGATGGTTTTATTGAGATACAATTTAAGGCAGGACCTAAGATTTTTCCTGATTCTTTCCCCAGGCAACCATAATACACAAATCTAAATGATGGTGGCACTCATAAGCCCACGTTATAAGGATGGGATTTCCCTCCTCAGTTAAACTTTCCTGGCGATACCCTCACAGATACACCTGGAAGTGTGTATCTGTGGTGACTCCATATTCAGTCAACCTGACAGTAAAGATTAACAATCACAAAGAAAAAAACTCTCACCCTCCCAGACAAGAATTAGAAGTAATGTAGGTTGTATGCACAAGCCTTTTAATTTTCCAGAACTACAAATTCTTATTTAACATTGTAATCATATTCCCTAACATTGACTGTTACATTGAAACTAGCTACATATTTTGAGACATTTTGAATGTCTGAATGTTATTTGCTAAGCAAATGGAATTTCAATGAAAAGGGATAATTATGATTCCATATCAGAAGTAGGAATCTTGAGGACAGAGAATCACTAAATGTTGTTCAATGTTTTGACAGCAACAAAAATAAATACATGACAAATGCATGAATGAAAGACTAAATAAATGAATGAATTATAAGTCTATGGAGGACAAGACTGCAGGTCACAAACATCTCAACAAGATCTTCCAAGCTCCATGAGGATGACTAGTTAACTTCCCATTCTCCTTCTTCATCCTCAAAGGCCACTGCAGTCTAGCACACAGCAGACATGCCAATGAATGCCTCATGAACTAATGTCCCTACAAACTAAATTGAAAGCCAGCAGAAGCTGACTGTCCACTATCTTATTCATCAGAGAGCATATCAATCAATGCTCTTGGCCACTTCTTCCTCCTCTTTAGAGCCTGCAGTCTCACAGCGATATCATCTCATCTCTCAAGTCTGACACATTCACCAATATATATCCAAGAAGAAAAATATGCATGAAGAAAAACAAATAGGTGATTATACATTATAATATACATGGGAAGATCACAAAGCAGCATTCAAATGTATTTAAGGTAAAAGACTTTTCCAGTGGACTTACAATATCATGGCATATTATGACGCACAGGAGAGCATTCCCCCCATTCGAATAAGAAATATGTTCAAGAGTACATCAAAGCTCAAGACAAGCAAGTGGTCTTCGGGACTTCAGCAAGTGGTCTTTTTTAAAACTATGTGTGCATCATAATATGCCATGATATTGTAAGTCCACTGGAAAAGTCTTTACTTCTTAAGTGTTTTTCTAGACTATTAGAGGTGACATTTTATAATAAGTATATTTTAAAATAATGAAGAAGATATGTTAATTAGCATTAGATCATTAACAATTATCTGAGGTAATCTAATTATGAGGACAAAAGATTTGTTTTGGCTCAAGTTTGAGTAAGGCTAGTCCAGGATTGACTTGTCTTGCTAGTTCAGAATCATGACAGGACCACTGCACTAGAGCAAATCTCCTCACCTCAAGAACAGGAAGCACAAGGCAGAAAGGAGGAGCCAACCCCATGGGCCCCTTTAACTGCACATCCACCATGCCCTTATCAGTCCCCACCTCTTAAAAGTTCCACAGCCTCATAGAAATACCCAGGGGCCTTTTGAAGGGGAGTCATGATTCAAGCTACACCTCTAAGGAAAAAAGAAACTAAAAAAATAAAACTGATTAGTACTGCTGATCTAGACAAGAGCATTTATTTCATGACTTCTCTATATTTACAAATCGTCCTGAAAAAAAAAAAAACAAATTGAAAAAAAGAATAGCAGAAAAATATCAGCCTAGCCAGAATCTGACAAGATTAAATGAGAATACATAGACACATTGTATTCATTGTGTTCATTAATATCAAGATCACATCTAACTATTTCTACTAATTTTATACTAATACTAATTCAACCAGCCCATAAGCTGATATGGAGTCTACACACAGCATCTTCTCTTTTGAAGAATGTAGAAAAACTCTTGAGTTTTGCATAACATCAGAAATAACTTTACTTAATCCTACTCATTGGTCAGTAGGCTCAGAGACAGTGGCATTCGTAATCCAGAGCCATTTCTACTGATCATTTCTTCTGGAAGATGGATGAAGTAGAGATAAAAACTTACTTTTAACAATGGAGGAATTTGGGTGCATTCCCTCTTCCATGAGTATTAAAAGCACAAACTCCAAGACTATACTGACTTCACTAGACACCTTCGTCTTCTGGGATACAGCAAGATCCTTGGCTACGTAGGGTGGTACTGAGATAGCCAACAGCCTGAACATGAAGAAGCTAATGTGCTCAGCACCCAACTAGGTCTGCTGCTGCAAAACTAAGCAAAGGCCATTGCAGATGGCTTAGTCAGATGTTAGTGTTCATTGTACATGCTAGTCGTCTTTAAGCATCCAATGTTTGTTTTGCTTCCTTTTTTATTAGCTTTCTTTTAAGTAGCTTGGGTTATGTTTTAAGGAAAAAATGGGAAATGACAAGAAAAGCTTAACAAGCCACTTTTAGAATGTGCTGGAAGCAAGACTCATTCAAGCCAAAACCAACATCTAGCCTGGCAGGCAGGACAGGTCTTCAGGTCCTCATTTTGAAGTCAAAGAAACTGAGTCATCGAGTGGTCAGAAAGCGAGAGGGTCAAGGCCAAAGTCTCAGCAGACAGAGGAGATCCAGCAGAGAGGTGTTTCACCTCAGAACAAAATGCTCCTGAGACAGGACGGACAGACAAGACACAGGCAGGGGCAACTTTCCCATAACCCCCAGCAGGGAGATGGCAGAAAAACAAGGAGAGCAGCTGTTTCATGTGGATTTTGTTATCGGATTAAGATTCCGGGTGTGAAGATGCTGGAGAAAAAGTCAACACAAAAATGACACACAGAGATACAAGTGGGGGTGACATTCAGAATGTCATCCACAGCACAGCTGATTACTTAGGAAAGGAGAGGAAGTATTAACGATCCTCTGAAGGCCCAGAGAAAGCGGGATTTGCCTGGCTCTGAGGCAGGACAGCAACCAGTGAGATCTCATCACCCAGACCTGCAGCAATGAGATGCACTGATGCTGGGAGGGCCGGTGGGCTTTGGGGGATCACCGTACATGACCCCAAGCAGGGGGGACAGTCCTGGAGCCTCCAGAGCCATGCCAGGGCTGCAGAGAAAGAGTGTTCCCTCCTGGGCATAAGCACTGTGGCAAGACTTCTACTCAGGGCCGGAAGAACAGGCATGTCCTCAAACCTGGAGGCGCTCCTATAAATAAACATGGACCTCCAGCCCCCATATCGGATTCCCATGTGAGTGCCAACTCACGCATTCATTTGCCGTCCCCTCAGCAAACAGCCACTGAGTCTCACTCTGTGCTAGACAGTGGGTCAGGGACCAGAAAATTGAACGCCCCTGCTAGCCTTCATCCATCACCTTCCTCTCACTCACTTGTTGATGTTACTCGGGCATTGCATAACTGCGGCTGGGGCTGCTGTACCCTGCCATTTTGGAAACAGGACAAAATTCATCCTTGACCTCATGGAATAACCATCCAAGGGCTAAAGGACATTCTAGGGACCAGCAGGCCTGAGTACAAGAACTTGGCTTCTCTGAGCCTCGACTTCTTCACCTGTCACGTGACCATTACCATCCCTCTCCTATGGGGTGCTGTGAGGTTCATGAACAGAAGACCTGAACATACTGGGTACGCTCTCATCCAAGTTTCACACGTTGCGGCTACTATTCTTGGTACAGGGGGAAGGGCTTGTAAATTCCTTCTGAGCTATTTACCTACAGACAAAGAAGGTACCAAAAAAGCTATATTGATTTACATACTCATAAATGGAGGACGGGGGGTTCATAAAGAGACCACTGTGAATGCAATGACTTATTGAGTGTAGAAGGCCATTGGGGCTGAGCAGACATCATTTCCAATTATGTTCGAACAGCATTTGGGGCTTTACAAAGGCATTTTTGTAACACATGGAACACCTCCCCCGAGCTACTCTGGCTCAGGTGTGATTCTGCCAGGGTCCATGCTGCTCCCCTGGTTTGCCCACCCTGAACACGAGTGACTGAACCCCAGTGATCTGTTGAGTTTTCTACCCTATTGAAGTCACTGAGATAAACAGACTCAGTGGTGGCAGGAACTTATGCGGATCTCATCACACATGATGGAAAACAGTGTCTACATGATAAGAGTATGTGGACCTTTGATGGCATGACCACGGACAAGCAGGACGTGTGCATCAGTGATGGCTTTTCCAAATGACACTCATTTGTCTTATTGAAATAAGGAGAAGGAAGGGGAAAGAAACTCTCAAGAGGGTGAAGAGGGAGAAGTCATTTCAATAGAGTCTTGGAAGCTTCAGCACTTATCTCTCACTCCTCCAAATGAGAATCATTATGGGATAGAGGGGGTTGGACTTTAGCCCTCTCTCTCTCTCTGCTGAACTCCACACCTCCCCCAGAGACTACTGGAAGATAGTGCTGGATGTGGGGAGGGAAAAGCAGAGCTACTTTCCTTAGTGGTATGCCCACTAATACATCACCCACATTCCAACAAGTGCTCAAGTACATGCCAATAGAAGCAACCCAGATGAAACTCAGACACACACACACACACACACACACACACACACACACAAGCAGAGCTACTTTCCTTAGTGCTATACCCACTAATACATCACCCACACTCCAACAAGCGCTCAAGCACATGCCAATAGAGGCAACTCAGATGAAACTCAGACACACACACACACACGCACGTGCACACAGGAAAGTAGGAGGGAGACTTCTTAGGAAGAAGGTTTTCAGTGGGAGAAGGAGGGGGAAAATGACAAGTTCACAGTATCGGTGCCTGCTGTCAAAGAATTAATATATATGCAATATATATAATATATCTTGCATACCAGAAGAGAGAAGTTCTGCCCTGCCACCCTCTCCCTGGCACGGCACTGAGGGAGCAGCCCTAGCCCACCCCAGGCTTGAGTCACGAAGCTGACTTAGTCTCCCCCGCCTCCCAGCAGTACTGACTCACAGCTTCCATACCCAGAGTGGGTTTCCTTCTCCAAGCTGTTTATTTATTTTCAGGAATTCTCCCAAGGCTAATGACACAAAGAAAAAAAAATTGACATTTTTTGTCTGAAAGAGCCCAGACTGGGAGAAAGGGCAGAGGCCTGAAGGGACGGTTGTGCGAACTTGAGAAAAGGAGGTTAAAACCCCAGTTGTAAATGAGAGCAGCGGGTCACTGTAAGACCAGTCAGCAGACAAGCTCAACTACAGTTGACACTTGCAAAGAAAACAAGTGCAAATAAATATGCCTGTGATGATTAATCTTATGGGGGGAATTCACACTTCAAAAATTCCTGTTACAATTAACACACACACACACACACACACACACACAGAAACCAAAAAAACACATTCACACATGGATAGTTCAGAGTGAGAGATGCACTCTTCAAGAATAGCTAGTAAATGTACAAAGAGCTTTGTAAAGGTCATCACGGGCCTGTTCATCTGCAAATTGCTCCAATAGTTATTGTCTCTATAATATCAAGCACAAGACTATGATCATCTTCAAATGCTAAACACGTACAGATGGTATGCTGAACAGTAGGGCAGACGAGTCACAGGTCCTCCCTCCAGAATGAGGGAAGGCAGTCCCACATCTGTGGAAGGCAGAGAACATTGAACCAGCCCTCGCCAGCAAGAAACTGGACTGATTCCTGGCCATGACAGAAGACTGAGATGTCTTAAGCCCAGGGCCTCTCTCCCATAATGCAATGCTTCTGAGCACAGGTGACTTCTGGCTCTCCTTCACTGTCCTGTGGGAAATGGGACTCGGGGTAAAGGCACAATAATGTCAACATTCTGGCAACTGTGATTGCTGTGAGCAGTAAATCATCCTTTGTCTTTAACCAGGGGTCTGTGTCCTCTAAAATCCATGGAACTTTTTGTTGGCTTACTTGTAGTTAAGAAACAGCCCCAATCTCTTAACTGTTCTTAACATTGGGACATAATTGTTAAGACAGGAATGAAGAGATGAGCACAGCAGTGAAGATTTAAAGGGGCTCTGGCAATAAGTGAAGGAAACATTCAATCTGAAATGACGCACTCTTCCTTTAAAATCTAATCAGGACCCAGTTTGTGTGGTCTTTAAAACGTGTTGGAATTGGCGGGAGGGTTAGGAGAAAAAAAAAGCAGAAGGCTGTGGATTCAATTTCTAACAGAAAAAAAAATTCACATTAGTGGTTAGAAAGAAAAGGAGAGATATCCTTAGCTTTGGAGAATCATAATAAGTTGCACATAAGGTTGGGAGTGTTCAAGCAAAATACAAAAAGTTATAGATGTAAGAAGAAAAGAACAGCTCAGCTCCCCAAAACCCATGTAAGAGCTGAGCAGGCCTGGCAGGCCCCCGCAATCCTACCACTCAGACCGGAGCTACTGTTAATCCTGCTCCATCGCAAAGCTTTGGGTTCAACTGAGAGACCCCACCTTAAAAATAGAAGTGGAGAGCAATGGAAAAAGACATGTTAACTTCTGGCCCCCACATGCACATACATGTATACATACCCACACATATGCAAACGTTCACACACACACACACACACACACACACACAAAGAATAAGACGGGGCAGGTGCAGCAGCTTGACAATACCCAGAGGAAGCCGGTCAGCCAAGCTGCATCTAATTGTCCACTGTGGGCCTGACTAACTACCAAGGCTCACAACAGTGACGTGGGAGAGAAACCGATGATGAGTCCTGACATCACCCTTAGGCCTCCTCAAGCACACACACTCAAGTGTACCTGTGTGCCCACCCACATGCACACAACACACACACACACACTCATACACACATATAACACCCACATGCACACATACACACACACACTCATACACACATATAACACCCACATGCACACATACACACACACTCACACTCATACATACATATAACACCCCATACACACATTCATAAATGAAAAAATTTAAATATAGATAAGTGATAGGTAGATAAAAAGAAAGATAACAGATAAATGACAGATAATGGAGAGATTATAGAGGGTAGATAGAAATAGACAGTCACTTGGGTGATGATAGATGATAGATAGGTAGATGATAGATGATAGATAGATAGATAGATAGATAGATAGATAGATAGATAGATAGATAGATGATAGATAGATGATAGATAGATAGATGATAGATAGATAGATAGATAGATAGATAGATAGATAGATAGATAGATAGATAGATAGATAGATAGATAATAGACAGATAGACAGATGGCAAACATAGAGATGGTACAGATATATATGAAGAAAGAAGGAAATGAAAAAAGCCGATTTCAAGGTTTGTCATGCATTATAAATAGGATCTTTTAGGTTATTTAGAAAAATCCAGTAAAGGTTTAATGGAGTTGTTTCAACTCCATTCCAAGACTGATATGAAGCAAACAGTCAACGGGACAAGGCCTCTCTGGGTTACAGGTGCAAACCCCATGTGAGGGTGATTTGCCAGAGCTGCTGAGCGAACGTCCACAGTGGGGGACTGTGTGAGGACATCCAGGGTTTGCAGGGCGCCACTTGCACAGGAACTAATACAGATGCAGAGAGAAACTTAGGAGGGCACGTTGAGCTTCAAATACCTAATTGGAGACAAGAGGACAGCCCAGGCTGGAACCAGTACCAGTAACGCTGGTTGCCATGAGATATTACTGCCAAGTGTGGGTCTCTGAAGCAGTCACGCAAGGCTGAGGAAGAGGGAAGAAGCACGTGCTATAGTAAGACCCAGGAAGACGGGGACCAGGACTGTTCTGTGACTTTCTAGTCAAGATGAGGCTTAATTAACCTTTAAACAAACAGCCTCCTCTGAAAGGTAAGAATAGCAAAAGAAGATAGAATGCAAAGCGCTTTTAAAAGTGGCCATATTTCAAAATAAGGCACGTGACCCTGTGCACCGACCCAGCGGAGAGAAGGCCAGTGAGTGGGAAAGGGTGGGGTTGCAGGGCCGGGCCAGCAGCCAGCAGGGCGGCCACAGCGCCATTCACAAGCGAAAAGGCCTGTCTGGCCCCTGGAGCAGCAGGGGCCAGTGCTGGGTGGACCGGGAACGCGAGCAGCCAGAGCTGAGCAGGACAAACAGTGACTTCACCCCTGCAAGAGCCGTTTGCAGACACCACTCAGCTCTGGGGGTCAGTGGGCAGCAGAGGGGGGCTAGAGGCCAGCAAGTGTTTTCTCCATACAGCTGTCCCCTCTCCAGTCACGCCTGCGTCGCCTTCTGTCACCTTGCACTACATACAAGGGCAGCCGCCTCTGTTCAGTGGTTTCTGGACCACACTGAGTGGGGTCTGCCCTGGAGCCTGGACATCGCTCCCTCTGTGGAGAATTCTTTTCCTCCACTGTTGAGAGCCTGGCTCTCAACTTTCCGTACTTCTCAGTGCTCATCTCCTCCTCAAGAGCTTCATTCTCAACTGTTGCTAGTGGAGACCCTATATCTGAATCCATTTTGTGCCACCTACATGATTTGACAGCTCATCGTGAACAACAGTTTACAATATCAAGGAGCCACAGAGAGTCGGGACCTTCGTGTTGTTTTGGAAAATGATAGAAAGCATCACATAGCAAAGGCATCGTGGAGACAGGGCAGGGAGGAAGGAGAGAAGTCGGCAGGAGAGAGAGGAACAGGTGCAAGCCGGGTCCTGCCATCAGCACACTGAGGGACGCCCACAGGCTGGCCCTCAGAGGCCCGCCTTCCCTGACTGTCCCAAAGTCAACTAATTTCAGCATAGTTTCACTGGGAACAAATGTTAAAACCACAGCCCTCTGCTCTTGTCCATTCTCCATAATGGCCTTTCTTTGTGCCTCTCTGTCATGGTTTGAATGTGAGTTGTTCCTTGTACTAGTCAGGGTTCTATAGAATAACAGAACTGGTGGGATGGAGATATAGAGAGAGACATAGATGGATCTAAAGGAAGCTGTTAGATTAACTTACAAGATAAAATCAGAGTAGTTTCCTGTAGCTGCCTGGACTGAAGACCAAGGATCCCTGGGAAGACCTGCAGTCATCCCAGCCAACTGCTGAAGACCCTGAAGACCAAAGGATGCCTGAGCCTCATCGCGCTGGAGGGCTTGGCAAAGATCAAGAGGACGGACAACAACATCAGCAGTGCACAGTGGCAAAGTCCACCAACAGCTGCAGCAGCAGCAACAGCGACGAAGAACGGAGAAACGCAGCAGCAGACCAGGAGTGGACTCAACACAGCAAGTCGACGCAGGGCAAAAGAGACGCGTCCCTTCCCTCGGCACTTCCTTTCATCTGGTCCCCCACTGGAAAGCACCACCCACTAAGAGCTGGGTCTTCCACATCCAACGGAACAATCACCAGCAGGTTGGTTCAAGGACTTACCTTAACAATCAGTTCCTCATATCTGCGCCCCAAACTCACTGCACTGTCAAGTCGACACCTGAACCTAGCTCTCGCAGTCCCCACAGGTCATATGTTTGAGTCCTTAGCTGACGTAACTGCCTGGAGAGGTGCGGCACTTTCAGGAGGCGGAGCCCTGTGCTTGCCACAGGGAATGAGTCTTGAGGGTCGGTGGCCCCGCCCTGCTTATGCCAGCAGTTGACTCTTGCTCTCTTTGCCTCTGTGATGACAATTGTGACCTTAATTGGCCACCCACAACTTCATCGTGCATTTTAAAGGACACTCTCTCACCCGAAGTCAAATAAATCTTCCTTTCTCCTTAAGTTGCACATGAATAGCGTCTCCCAGCAGCAGAAGAAAAGAAAGTACAATACTCTTGGGGGCAACCCCAAGTGCCAGCAGCCAGAGGACAGAGCATTTCTAGTCTTGCCTGTTACTCTCTTTAGCACAGGTACCTACCTAAGGCAGTGCCTACTTCTCTATGTGTTGACATGAAGACTTGATGAAGGAGCGAGAAAGTCTAGCTGCATCCTGCAGGCGGTTGTTATGCACGGACATGGAGCAGAAGCAGATAGTAAAATTCCTGTTACAGTCACCAGGCCAGCTGTGGGGCGGGAAGAAGAGAGGGGAGCCTCTCAGTCAGGACAAGGAAGAAATGCCCCCCGGGACCATGGAAGCCCAAGTTCACACTCACTTGCTATCGAGTGTCTCCTTACGTGGATGTCTTGGGTGTTCGCCTTGCCTCTGCTAAGCCCATCCCTAGGGACACAGTTTGAAAGGTTACGGTGGGCAGAATAAGGGACCCTGAAGCTGTGCGTGCCCTTTTTCTGCCTGAAGCATGTTGACGTCTCTTGGTTTCTAACTCTGCTCGCTTACCATTGCTTTACAAACCCTGAGTCTCTGCCACCTGCCTCTTTGCCAGCCACGTGGTATTTTGTGGTTCAAAAGAAGCTCTGAGAGAATGTTAGGGAAGGTTCAAGGTTCACAGACACAGAGATCTACATTAGAGCAGAAGAGGAATAAAAAGTGATCCATGCAGTTAGGAACTCTTGAACCGCACACACACAGAATGTCGAAGGCAGCCAAAAAGGCTTCTGATTTTCAAAAGCTCACAAATTACAAAAGTTTTATTCACAGATCATATAGTTTGGTGGTGAACCTAAATAAATAGCATGAGGTTTAGCCTACAATAGGCTGAGATGCAAACTTCACCCCATACAGTTAGCAGCAGTCATCAAGTTAGGGGACCCCTGTTATTCCTCCTGTGTCTTCAAGTCCCAGTACAGGTGGGGGAGGAGACGGACACAGCCATTGAGCTTCCCGGCCGGTCAGTGTAAGCAAATTGGTGACTCACTGGTTCAGTGAGACCCTCGGAAAAGAAGATGGGAACAATGAGGGAGGTACCCTGACATTGCCCTTGAGCTGCACATTGACATGCACACACACAGACACACACACAGACACACACACAGACACTTAACAAGGACTAGGTGATAATTACTCCATTTACTAAAATAAATGTAAGAGTATTAGCTATTTGGCTCAAGAGATGGCTCAGGGGTTAAGAATAACTGTGTCTCACAAGCAGAAGGTCCCAAATTTGAATCCCAAGTCCCAAGTAAAAACACCAGGTGGCAACAGTGGCGACCTGCACTTATAGCCCTGGTGGATGGAGCTCTGGGAGATCCCAGAGCCAAGCAAAAAGGAGGTAGAAGTAATCCAGGATGATTCCAGAAGACACTCTGGCCTTACATAGGGATACACAGTGCCCTCTGATACACACACACACATACACATAAACATACAATAAATAATTAATAAATTAATTAAAATTTAAAAGAGCAGTAGGAAAGCACAGGGACTTTTTAATAAACAGTATTGGCTATAGAGGAAATTCACAAGTTTCTACAAAGTGATCTTTCATCCTTGAAACATGTTATAGTTCGTGAGCTCAGCTAGGAAAGTAGTGCTTTTCTAGAGCTTGCTGCATGTCTTGAGACCCACCCTCCGACCAGAGGGCAGGGGGCTTCTCCCACATGGCTCACGCTTAGCCCCACCCTACCTCTCTGGTGGCCTCGTCTATTCTGGGCTGCAGTTGTGTCTCAGGCTCCTCTTTCTAGCTGTGCTCCGCCCACCCACCACCCCTGCCGTCTCTCTTGTGATCTTTGGCTCCTTCTCCCCGTGGCATTATCTCCCTCCCCTCTGATAATTTCTGTCTATTTTTTTTCATTCTTTTCTTTCTTGCCTCTGTCTTCCATCTCTCAGACCATAAGCTTCTCATTTTTACAAAATTCAACGTTCCTTTTTTTTTTCTGTTTGTAGACTGCACTTTGGGTGCTGTGTTTAATATTCACAAATCCAAGGTTATACATACTTTATCCTGTGCTCTTTTTAAAGCTTTCATAGTTTGTTTGTTTAGTTGTAATCTTTTGTGCCTTTATTGTAGTATATCATAAATAAACAAGCCGAGCGCATCTGATGTTCACATCTCAATGAGTGGTCGCTTCTCTGCCTCGGCCCTTCGCTCCCATCAGTCCCTGTTCCTTCTTTTCTCCTGCGTATCCTCCGGTCAGGTCCACAGGCCTCTGCTGCCCACCTCTCCCTCTGCCAGCCCTTATCTGCAGAGCTCTTCGAGTCTGAGATCTCTTCTCAGAGTGCCCCTCCTCATCTCCCCCTCCCTGGGGCCCCCATATTCTCCCAGCCTGCTTCTCGCAGGATCCCTAGGTTCCATTTAAACCCCCCTTGTTTTCCTTAGGCAGGAGCCAGACTTGTGCTCAGCCACACAGCAGGGCAGGAGAGACAGGATGGCGCGTGCCTGCCTAGCTCTGCCTGCCGAAGAGCCCAGTTCCACCTCCCTAGAGGGGTGAGTTCAGTGTAGGTCCAAAGCAAAGCTACCCTGGGGCCCCACAAAACTTGTGGACAACATTTATCTTTCACCAACCTCAAGATTTTTTTTAGTCTGCATTTTTCTGGCTGTCAAAAATCACATGTGCTCATAGTAAAAAAAAAAAAAAATGAAGACAGTATGAGAAATAACAAAGATGCAGAGAAAAGAAGCTGTTTCACATCCTTCCACCCAGAGGTGACCACTGCTGTCAACCTGCCATATTCTTTCTAGGCTTTTTCTCATGCAATTGTTACTATTTCATAAATAAAAGCATATTGGATCTAGAATTCTGCAAACTTTTTGGGGTGTGGGTGTGGGGGGGAGGTGTGGGTGTGGGTGTGGGTGGGTGTGGGTGGGTGTATGTGTATCTGTGTACCAGGTGGCATTTGAGTATGTATTTGTCTTTGGAGGCCCAAGGATGATACTGAGAATTACCCTGGATTGCTCTATCTCCTTATTGCTTTGCTCTGGGGTTTCCCTGACTCTGCCTTCTAGTACTGGAATTACAGACTGCTGCCATATCCACCTGGTATTTCTAGATTGGATCTAGGGATCTGAACTCAGGTCCTTTTGCTTGCTAGGCTTTTAGCCCCTGAGTTATAACCCCAGGCCAATAATTCAGCAAATTTTTGAATAGGGAAACACCCCCTCAAGTTTGAGTGGCCATTTGACTGATGTAACTGAGCTGTTCATCAAATAATTTAGAAGGATACCTATCTCTCCCAAGCAATGCAGCTTGGGTTTTGGAAAGACTAACTAGAAACCATTTCTACTTGGATTTAGATCCAAAACAAGGTCACTTTTTCTAGAGAGCAGTCCTCCTTTCTGAGAAAGAAACCTCAGCCTCCTGCCGTTAACTGTTCCTGGTGAGAGAGGAAGAAACTGTCGCCAGAGTAACACAGGATGCCCAAGATCACACTCTGAGAATCTATGTCATGAGCCAAAGGAATGATGGAGAGGTTGAAAAGCTCAGTGGAGCCAGGAGAAAGGGAGAAATGGTGCCCAGGAAGAGACGAGTCAGAGAGGAGGCAGATCATAAAACCAGAACAGGACAAGGTAACCAGCTGACTCCGGGTGACTCCTGCTTTCAGAAAGTCACAGTTCCTCCAGAGAATGTAATGTGTTCCAGTGAGGTGCAAGAAACCCTTCCGGATTTCTAGCTCTCTTCCTAAAAGCAAAGACCAAGCTCACACTTGCTTTTATTTAATGCATAGGTTATCACTGGAGTCCTTACAAGAATCACATTTGGAATGTCCACCGTGTGCAAAGCATCTGGTGTACTGGTAGTGAGAAGTATTTAAAACCAAGGAACAAGTTCTGGTTGAGGTAAGTTGCCATGGTCTTGAAGTGCATATCCTATTGATAGATTATATTATCTAGTGATGGTTAAGCCAATGCTCAAAAATGGAATTAAATGTTTCCTGTGAAGAAAACATACCAATAATACTAGAAATAACAGCAAGTAATAGAAAAACAACAATGTGATCATGCATCACTTTCTAACACAAACATAACTACACATCAACAATGAAGGCAATCATGACTTGAGATATGACAGGTCCCACCAGGCTTTTTTTTTAAAGTACTAAAGGTGACTGATGTGGCTTAAAATGTGTCCCTTCAAAAACGTTTAGCCCCAGATCAGTATTTTTTTAAACATTTTTATTATTATTTCTGCTCATACAAACTTAATAGGTACACCAGTTCCCTCCCTCCCTTCTCCTCCCCCCGAACGCCCTGCTCCCCCTCCCCTCACCCCTCCCTTCCCATCCCCCAGTGCCTCCCCCCCAATCCCCAGAGAACCCTTTAATGTGTATGCCAGACTCTCCTCTGGGCCGTCCTCTCCGATGATGTACAAGGACCCAGTAGCATTTCCCTGAACCCTTTCCTGTGCTCCCCTTAAGCATAGGAACACTACTGTGGCTGTCAATCCCTTGCCTCCAAGGATCTTGGTGCCTTTAGCAGATGCTAGACTTTGGGAGGTCAATAGTGTGTTGGACATTGCGCAGGGCATGCAAAGTCCAATTATGGTTGCTTCGGCCCTAACTTGTGTGGAGTATCTTGCAAATCATTGCTCCTCCTATCCTTTTTCTCTTACAATCTTATCGCCCCTTCTTCCACGAATTTCCCTGAGCTTCAGGATGGGGAGAGATTAGTCTGGCCTAGTTCTAAGTGGTTGATATAGAGTCTCTGTTGATTTTCTTTTGCAGTTTTGCTGCTCCTGCAATGCCCTTCACTCCATCCTGATGGACACTGTATGTCACCCCCTGGCCAGAGACAAAAAGCTGCTAAACTGGAGTCTTGTTATAAGAGCACATTCAAAGGTAGATGTAATAAAAGTAGGAAACCACAGTGAGGGAGGGGTCAATTGCCCATTTGCAAAATGGTTACTTTTTATCTGCCAGACTATATGCCTTCCCCTTCTGGTGAGATCATACCCCCTTAGATGTAAATGATCAGGAACAAGTCTCTGAACCTAACCAGGTGTCTCATTACTTACTTGCAGTCCTTGATGGAGGCCTATTTTCTCTACTGTAACATGGTCACTTCTCTCCTTGTGTCTGGTGTGGCCCTCCAACCCCATCCCTCCTGGTCATAATCCTTGGAATTACTGTAGGTATTACAAAGATTTATCTTTGAGTGTCTCAAGGTGGGCTGGGTAGGTTGGTACTAGAAGCCACATATTAGGGAGTATATACGGCGCTTAATTTTCTGGGTCTGGGATACTTCACTTAATATAATTGTTTCTAATGACATCCATTTCCTGGCAAATTCCAGTAATTCATCATTTTTGATGGCTGAGTAGTACTCCATTGTATAGATGTACCACTGTTTCCTTATCCACTCGTCAACTGTTGGACATTTGCGTTGATTCCATGACTTTGCTATTGTAAACAGTGCTGCTATGAACATGGTCGTGCTTGTGCTATCGAGGTGAACCTCTGCTGCATGGGGGGTTATTCCCAAAAGTGGGATAGCAGGGTCATATGGCATTTCAATCTTTAGTTTTAAAAATCTCCAGACGGCTCGCCAGAGTGGCTATATGAGCCTGCATTCCCACCAGCAATGTAGGAGAGTTCCCCTCTCTCCACATCCTCTCCAACATTTGTTGTTGTTTGTATTGTGGATTTTTGCCATCCTGACCGGGGTGAGATGATATCTCAGGGAGGTTTTGATTTGCATTTCCCTGATGGCTAAAGAAGTGGAGCATTTTTTAAGATATTTGTTAGACATTTTAATTTCATCCCTGGTAAAGTTTCTTTTAAGTTCCAGGGCCCATTTTTTAATTGGGCCATTAGTTTCCTTGGTATTTAGTTTTCTAAGTTCTTTGTGCACTCTGGATAGTAGAGCTCTATCAGATATGTGGTTAGTGAAGATTTTCTCCCATCCAGATCAGTATTTTATGTTTCAAATGGAGTTTGCATAGAGGAAGCTGAATTAAAATGAGGTCAACAGGGTATGTCTTAATCCAATAACACTGGCATTCCTATAAAAACAGAGGGTTTGAGCACATAGGCAGACTTGTAGAGTGAAGTGAACACATACAGAAAACAGGAGGGAGTTGGGGTTACCAGTAGCCAGGGATGAGACTTAGAGCAGTCCTCCCTACACCCCTCAAAAGAAACCAACTCTGCCCACACCTCATTTCCATACATCTCACCTCCAGAATTGGGAAAAAGAAAATCTTTTGCTCAAGCTTGCTCTATCTGTTTCTGCTAAGACAGTTCAAGGAAACTCATACAAGGGTCTTTAGAAACAAGGGTAGATGCTCTTCTGTTAGTGATGAACTTCGCCCATGTCTATCAGCTAATGATAACAGGGTCAGCCCCACATCCTGATGGTACATAAGAAGCAAACACACACATATGCTAAAATATCGAATAAAATATCTTGGTACTAAGCCCATGTGATTAGAACATCTTTCTTGTTTGGCTAATATTGGATTCTCAGAATAATTTATTATCTGTGGGTTCCTTGAAATAAATTTCTCATTTCCCTCACTGCAACTAAATACCTGAGATAATAAAATTCGAAAAGGGAAGGATATATTTTGACTCCTAGTTTCAGAGGCTCTGCAAGTTTTGTCCTCTGGCAAAGTAGCTAGAGATCCTGGGGAGACATCACGGAGCAGTCAGCTTACCCCTCAAAGGCCAGGAATAAAAACAGGAAGAGACAATAGGAAGCCCAATATCTCCTTCAAGGGCACACAATGGCATGACTTCTAGCAGGCTCCATCTCCTGAACATTCCTTTACCTTCCAGTAGTACCAGGGGCTGCAGACCAAGCATGCAGGCCACTGGGGAACAAGATGAGCTCCAAATTATAGTATCGGGACAGTCTGAACAAGTCTCTGTCCATTAATATAATTAAAATTCACTCAACGCTCCATTCATAAGAACCCCTGAATACCAGAGCATCCTCCATAGAGTATCCCTACCTAGTAATAAGACACCTCTCATCCAGCAAACTGAAGTTTCTTTCTCAACTGATCATGTGACAGAGAAAACTAGCTGTGGCTCCTTCTGAGGGCTAAGAACAAGAATCTCTTCCAGCCTTCCCTGCCACTCAGTGATTCTTCACTTGAAAACTACACAGACCACACGCTTTATACGTCATCTAGCTTTCTTTCACCTTTTCTTACACGTGTGCCAGCTAACATCCATTTCTGTAAAACCTTGCATAGGCCATGTAATGACAACCCAGTCAGGTGCGAACTGCTAATAAATTTCAGATGTTGGTTTTCTCAAATTAATTAATGATGAGGAAAAGAATTTGAGCAGCTACAGTAACCTTTTTCATTAACAGAAGCAATGTGCATCGAGCCAGATACTGTTTTAAGTGTTTTACTTACACACTTTATTTCTAACCCTCCTGATTCTAAGTCTATAAATTTGGCATTATTATTCCAAATTTTCCAATGATTTCCAAGTGATAAAGCTGAGACTCAAGAGTCCCACAGTGGCTCTACAGAAGACATGAGACTCTGGGCAGACCTAGCCCTAAGATGTGTACTTTTAATGTGGATTGGTCCTTTGATTGCTTCATATCATAAGATGCATGATTTATGCTTTATACAAGAACCTATAGTCAAGATGTTGTTGGGTTTTTTGTTTTTTTTTTTTACTTTCAGAAATTGGGAAAGACAAGAAGAATCAATGAAAATGAATGATGAGACTTTTTGGAACAGTTGTAAGAACAGAGAACTCTGTCCATTCATGGCTCTTAATTCCTATGCAGTAAGGAGCCCATGAGGTGCTTGTCAGCACTATCCTCTGCTCTTTACTAAGCACCTAGGACCCTCCATTTATCTTCCTGCCCATAAGAACAGACAAAGCTGATCCATTCAAAAACCAGGGACAAAATTATACTACAAGTAACAGAAATGTGATATCTCCTGATAAAATGTTACTCAGAGAGGTCTTAAAGGCCCCCAAACTGTAGACTTTTGCCATAGCTCTTGGTTGCTCTCAAAAACTGTCAATAAGACCCTATTACTGAAGATAGATGACACAAATGGATCACAGAACATGGGCAAAATGTGTCAACTGGAACTGGTCTAAGGACTTTCTCCTTGCTGGACAGCTTACATAGTACCAAAGAATACTGTAGAAGCTGCTAAGGAAGAGAAATAAACACAAACTCCATTATTGGCATGAGATTTGTAAGTTGCAATATAAATCACCATGGCAACAGGCGACCACCAATGTAGTTATGGCATGTGTATCAAGGAGACAACCAACAGCTTTCTGATTGGATTCAAGACCTGCTTGTCAGAATGGTACCCATCCCTATTAATGTAAACTAGAACAAGACGGCAAGGGGGCTGGAGAGGTGGCTCAGGGGTTAAGCCTCTGCCTTGCAGGCAGAAGGTCCTGAGTTCAGATCCTAGACCCCACGTATAGACGCCAGGCGGAAGCGGGGGCGGCCTGCACTTCTGGTCCTGGTAGGGCGAAGCCTGTGAATCCCGGGGCAGAGTAAACAAGGAGGAAGTGGAAGTGGTCCATGATGGTTCCCGAATTCGTCCGTAGTTATACACACACATACATACACACACGCGCACACACACATGCATGCACAATTGAATAAATAATAAATAATAAAAAACTTTAAAAAAAGGGAAGGAAAAATAAACCTATAGGTAGAAAGACAAAAATAGTACATTGAACTGTTCTGTAGGCAGCTGTTATTATACCCATAGAATGTGCACTGATAGTGGAAACCTTCAGGCCCAAAGCTGGATGAGTGAAGGGAAATGCACATATCAGTGGGTGGCCTGAAGAGAGGTAACTTGATATACCACGGAGGCCTGAGCACGCACAAGGAGCAGACAGGTCAGAGGGAACCCTGGGGCCCATAGAAGCACACAGGCAGGAGGATGAGAGGGAGGGGGAGGGAATGGTGAAGGGAAGGGAGAGGATGGAAGGGGGAGGAAGGGAAGCTGGGATGAAGACGCAATATGTTTGTAAAAGTAGAAAAATAGACTTTAAAAAATTACCAGTCCAAAAAAAAAAAAAAAAAAAACAGACAAGCAGATAGATACTTGGGAGGAGCCAAAAGAGTGTTGGGGAATCACAGGAGAAAGGGTGAAGGAAAGTTCTTTGCCAAACTCCAGGTCTTGCTCTTCCTCTTCCAAAGTTTTCCCCAAGCCCAGTTTCTTCCTCTGGAAAATGGGGGTAATATTTGTGGGTTCCTCCGATGGCTGTCAGAGGATCAAATAGATCATATACTGTCCTAGAATAGAAGAGTCGTGTAACCTAAAAAAATCAGTACCTGTTACCTACCATTCCAATTGCATAACATTCCTTTTCTCCGCACAATTGGAAAGGGCGTACCCAGATTCTCGCCCTACAAGATCATGGCTGAAAAGATCCCAGTCCAGTTCCAAATGAGAGCAACACTTCCAGGGACTTCCCTGATCCGACACGGATGATACCAGAGTGACCTCCTAAAGAAGGTGCCACTGCTTAGCTCTGGAAAGTCCCCCATATATTGATAGCGAGAGGCTTGGTCTCCAGTTTAGTGCTGTTGTGAAAGCAGTAGAAATGTTAAGAGACAGGGCTGATTGGGAGGGTTTGTGGTCTCTGGGAATTGTCCTGGAAGGGACGCTAAGACCTCACCCCTTCCTGTCTCTCGTTTACACCCCAGCTGTGAGGTGAGAACATTGGACCACCACTCATCACAGTCACGGCGAGCCATCTTGCCACAGGGCCAACACATCATGGATTGCAAGCTCCTAAACTAGAACCAGAATGAAACTTTTCTTCTTATAGGTCAAGTATTTTAGGCATTTATTACCGTGATGGGACAGGGATGAATACAGAAGGGATGGAAAAAGAACAGAATTCTCTTTTCTTTCAATTACTGCATTTCTAATTTACAGAAACAGTATAGATTGTTGTTGAATTATTTTTGCGCTGACAAATCAAAAACCAGCTTACTGTGACTTTGAAAACTGAGAAATAAAAATAAGTGTCCTGTGATGGTTAATCTTCATTGTCAACTTGATTGGATCTGGAGTTAATTAAGAGATAACTCTGAAAAAGTTTAACAGGGTATTTCTAGAAAGGATTGACTGAGGGGTATCAAACTTCATGTAGATGCCCAAATATAAAGAGGTCCAAGGGACAATCACTATCGTTCACCCTCTAAGCCTTTGTCCTTTGCTGGAGAGAGCATCTCCGCTGCTGCCGCTGCTGCCGCTGCTGCCACTTTTAGTGCTGCTGCTGCTACTGTTACTGCTGCTGCTGCTGCTGCTGCTTCCACTGCAACATCCTATGCTAACATCACAAACTCAGTCTGTTTGACCTTGCAACGTAGACTGAAGAGCAGACACTCTTAGCCTCATAAACTGAACAGCTGGACTGAGCAGCCTTTCTGGTCCTACTCAGCCTGCATCACACCAAGCCCTCATAATACCCTTTGTACTGTAGGCCCATCCTATGGTCCTGCTCTGAGCAGCACCTGACTTACGCATCTCCTTTTCACTGAAATCAGGACTTGGTCGGTGGAAACGGGTGATAAGTGTCAGGAACGGAGCTGATAGCACGAATCCTGCGAACTGCACCAGCGTGAGCTCCCTGGGGAGAGGAGGCTGCAGGAGAGTCTAAAATACATTGCTGGGTTTTGTTTCTTTATTAAGTAACAAAAATAAGCCATCCCTGCCTTTCTGTCTCATTTCTCCATTCTTCCTCTTGATAGGTGGGCTACAGCTTCAAGCATCTTCCAGCCTCATCCCATCTCCCTCACCCCTTCCCACTGCACACAGACCATGTGAGGGAGGAAGCGTGCACAGTACCCTGAAGGCAGAGCACAGAGTTCACACTGCTACAAATCATTAATCATCCAGAGGTCGCCAGCCCTGAGCACGCGTCCTTCTCGGAGGCTGTACGGTGTGCGATCTGTCTCCTAATGGGTTTTGTGATGTGGAGTTGTAAAGGATTCCTGATGAATTATTGTTGGCACTCAGTCCAAACGCTTGAAGGCTTGAATCCACGACAAGGAAAAACAGACCCTGTCTCCCGAGCCTGGTACCCATGGGGCCACGTGCGTGCAGGTGGATGGTCTGTGGCCCTTCGAATCCATAGTCTGGACTCCAGGGAGGGTGTGAAACAGACAAGTTTATTGCTGCAGGAAGATACAGGTATTTGAGAAGTCACCCTAAGGTACGTGCTCATCATAGCAATCCTCTAAAGAGGGGGAGAATTTATGATCCTGCTTGCCATGTAAGGAAACATGGTCTGCCATGTAGTACATTCAAAACAACTGAGCCACTTCACAAAGGGGCCACTGGACTCACATCTCCAGACTGTGCCTCCTTCCCTCCCTCCACACTGCCTGCCCTGGACTACACAACTGCTGAAATGCAGGCCTCCCTGGAGGGGCTCAGTTCACACCATCCCTCTCTCCCTTAGGGTCTCTACCCTGGCTGTCTGCCCCTAGACACTCACACTTGCTTCCTTTAAGCCATCCGAGGCCAGTGTAAGGACCCTCGTCAGAGAGGCTGCCGCGACCCCCTGGTCTGTCAGCAGCCTCTGTCACCATTCACGGAAGCCGCTTCTGCAAGTGCTGCCCTCTGGGTCACCCGCTCTGCATGTGGCCTTGCTGCCATCCAGTTCCGACACAAGACTAAGCTCCACAAGGGAGTCACACGCCTGCTTTGTTCTCCACTATGTGCCCAGCACTAGAGTAACCTGCACATGGCGGGCACACAAGCAGTCTTGGCTGAACTAATTAATTAACAAATGACACTTCACACAAAGCCTTTCCAAAGGAATCTGTGTATACTCCCCTCCCTTTTCTCTCATTTTCTCTCTCATAGAGAGATGATAGATATGGATACAGATGCTATAGATTTAGATGTAGGTAAGGATACGACTACATGTCAAAAGCACCATTCTGCTTTACTGCATTGTATGTGCTATTTAGTCCTCTTAACAACCATTGAAGATTATGTGCACATTACACATTGCACACATGATATTTCATTGTTATTTGTCCACAGACCCATGTGATAGGAAAAGCAGAACAAGTATTATAATTATTTTACTGAGAGGGAACTGAGATTTAGTAACTTTTCCTTCTAACTCTGAAAATAGAAAATAAGAATTCTCTTGTAAATCTCTTGCTAGATGACTTTAGGAGGCCATTCTTTCCTGTTTGGGCCTCGACCTTCCTACAAAGGGAGATTGAAAACTCAAAGATCTCGAAAGTTCTCTCCACCAATAATATCTTTGAGTCGTTTTCCCAAAAAGTGTGCTTGGAATGCTATTATGACAGACACGGAGCTGTTCAGGAAAGACTTGTTTTAATGTCCACTCTAAGCTTCTGTTAAAGCAGAGAATAGCAAGACTCACAGCAGTATAAGAAATGGGCTAGGATCTCAGTGCTAGCAGGTGCTAAGCACTTCTTATGCACCATCATTTTGCCCTCAGAACCCAGAAGAATGGGTCAGTTTTCCTCCATTTCACAACTTGGAAACTGAATGAGCCCAAGGAAAGTCAGAGAGGTGATGTGCACATTAGAGTACAGCTGCTCAAGAAAATTTCCTCAGACAATTCATGAGCTTTGAAGAGCTATAAAAAGCTGGACATTTGGGTATTTGATTTGCCACCAATTATGTTTGGAGTACTGTGCCACACTTTGTCTTCTACATCCCAAGTAAATGTGTCTGGTAACTGAAGTTACAGATTATCTAAAGCTCTAGCTGCAAGGGAGTCTGGGAAATGCAGTTTGTTGTTTTATAGATCCTGCAGTAAAGAGTGTAGAACTGATTCTTGGTGTCAATGATCACATCCTCGACACTGATGAATTGAGTATTAAAACTACTCATCTCTTCGATTCTAGGGGTCTTGTTTATAAACTGGGGAGTTGGGGAAGAAAGAAGAGGTGGTGTAAAAGAATTCTGGCATGGGTATGGCAATCAGGGGTTAGAATAAGACACAAAACTCCTGCTTAGAAAAGATAGAATGGGGGCTGGAGAGATGGCTCAGGGGTTAAGCCTCTGCCTTGCAGGTGGAAGGTCCTGAGTTCGGATCCTGGGGGGGGGGCCCTGCATTTCTGGTCCTGGTAGGGTGGAGCCTGTGAATCCCGGGGCAGAGTAAACAAGGAGGAGGTGGAGGCGTCCATGGTGGTTCCCGAATTCGCCCGTGGTTCTACACACACACACACACATACATACATGCGCGCACATATGCATACATGCACAATTGAATAAATAATAAATTAAAAAAAAGAAAAGATAGAATGAAGATAAGGAAAAGGAATCGAGGTAGCCACAGTGCAGGTGTTCACAGAAGATAGCAACGTGCCCCCCCAACCTCACCATGTGATCTTGAGCATCTTTTCCTCCCCTGTGAAACACACTTTTCTTGTCACATTTCATTTCACCCTGGTGGTCAGAGTCAAATGGGTCACAGTGCATAGGTACAATATGTTTGCTCTTCATCTACACGAGGGTGAGAGGAGCTGGCATGGCCCTAAACAACAGAGCCAGGGGGCCTCCACACATGTGTCTTTCATGCTACACTCATTCCACCTGGAAAGTGCTGTAAGCGCCAGAGTTGTCTTTCACAAATTCCAGATGTTTACTTATAATGAGCTCATTTCTAAGAATGGATGTGTCTTACATTTATAAGCAAGCAAAAATACAATAAAAACATCTTTAAGAAAATAATATAAAAATATCTACCTCTATCTGTAAATATGTCTCTGTCTCTGCCTCTCTCTCCCCTCTCACTATTTTCCTCTTTCCCATACATCTTTTATACAGTCACAAACTGTAGCTTTGTATTTTATCACTATTTGATCCAGGATATAAGCAGATTGGTACCCAAATTACAGCCGTCCTCTTCTGAAGATGCTAAAGAACCCAGAGCAGGAGACAAAGTGCTAATTTCCTGCTCTTCCAGAATAGCTTGGCTTTCATCCATCTTATTTTTGGATTGGACTATAGAATTCCATTTCCAAAGGAAGTTTCCCAGCAACACACATAAGTATGAAAACCAGTGAATGAGCTCAAAACTATCTTGCTTCTGCCGTTTTTTTCAGGCAGAAACAGCTGATGCTAGGAGAACTGAAAAAGCCCACTTATAGTCCTGCAGAAGCAAAAAAAAAAAAAAAAAAAAGGCAGTCTGAAAGTGGAATTCTGATGTTAATCTGTTTTTCCCACTGCAAAAATCCCAGGCTGAGCGACCCAGACAGACGCGGCTCCGATCCAAGGTCAAATCCTGGCTGATGCTGTTTGTTTGCACAACGTATAACGTTGTTTAAGTGCCGAAGCTCAGAAACATCCCTGGCAGGACTCGCTCTCTGAGTCGGCGCCCGAGACCTGCCTCGTGGTCTCTGATGCGGGGAGCCGAGGGACGACCAGTGCGCGGCAGAGCTGGTGTGCGCTGCTGCTACGCGTCACGTCCCCTCGCAGTACTGTAAACACAAGCCCGCTGTATGTTTTTAAAGTGTGAGAAGAAGCAGGATCTTGCCCTGGTGTTTTGACATATCCCGCTGGGAGGGAGCATGGGACAAGCGGATCTTGCCTGTGCAAAATGCGTTTCCCCACCTGATGGCTAATCTCAGGCATCCTGGCTGGGCTGGGGGCTCAGCTCTCAAACTCACACCACATCCGCAGCGTAGCCACACAGACTGGACTCCGGGTCAAAGTGACATTGCCATTTCTGTCCACCAGGGCTTGGACCTCACTTCAAAGAATCGGTCTGCCCCAGGCGTTCAGTCTGTCAAGGAACTCCTGCTTGGGCACGTTTTCCTAAATGGATATCCTGGTAAGATCCTAGTTGAAGCATCTACTATCAAAAAGAAGCAAGAGACCTAACTCAGTGTTCCCTACACAGCTGGCCCTGCTGTGTGGTTTCACACAACACAGCAGTCAGACAAAAACTGCAAACATAATCAAGTACATACCTTTTTCTTTGTTACTCTAAAAATGACACACTCTCACGAAATTCCATAGCATTTACATTGTGTTAGATACTATCTGTATTCTGTGGCTGATTTAGCACATACATGACAATGTGGTAAGCTGTATGCAAACGCTGCACTATTATACAGGAGGGAGGTGACTATCTGGGGATTTGGGCGTCTTCAGGAGGTCCTGGAACCAGATCACAGATACGTAGAGATGATTGCACTTCTTTAACGTGGAACTGTTCTAATCCAAGGCTTAACTTTTCATGAAGGTCCTAAGAGAATTTGCATGTCTACCCAAAGCAGGAAAAAAAAAGCTCCCTCAAACCTTGGTTAGCTGAGGACCTCAGGGTCTGGCCCATTCCATCACGCTCAGAGGTTAGCTGCACCCTCCTTTGCCCTGTGTCGGACTGGGGCCTGGATGACCGTAATTCTATACATCGGTGCTTTGCTCTGAACCTCTCCTTTAGTCACTTGTGCCTCTGCAGGACAGTCTCTGTAAGCTGCCTGAAGCTGGTGAGCAGGTCTCATTGCAGCTGGAAACCCAGCAGCTGGCGGGGTGGGTAGAGTGCGGCACGCTGGAGCCGCTACACAAGTGGGTGCTGAACTGAGCTAGGTGCTGGTGAGCGACTTTCAGTGCAGCAGAGTAGAGACTGTTTGTTCAAGCAGAAAACAGCTGTCGAAGATCAACTGAATCTCAAGAGCTGCTTCGGCGCCTGGGGATGAGGTGGAGAAGGAAACCGAACCAGTCTGGTAGAACACTACGAGAAAGGTGTGCATGGAGCTGGGCATCCGGTTCAAGCACAAGACCTCAGAGGAGATGTATGACCTCTCGGAAAGGGCCCTGTGTCGACACTAAACAAGAAGGAAAGACTAGATCCGTTCTTCCCCACCTCCTGGCCTAAAGTGCAGCAAGATGGAACATGTGAGGAACTTTGACGGTCCTGGGTCTGAAGCCGACCTCTGTTCCTTGTCCTCCGTGTGATGATGAGCAAGTTCCCTTTGCCTCTTCAAAAGCTTCTTGGGGCAAAAAGTCCATGAATGTGGCTGGCGGTGTGTTATCTGCTTTGGGGTCACACGTGGCAGAGCGCAGCAAGCACGTGCAACACCAGGGGAGACAGACTGAGGAGTTTCTGTTCATTTGCATGTTTCTTTCAGATTGGTTCAGTTTTCTTCTCTACCGCATCCCCAGGCGCCAAAGCAGCTCTTGAGATAAAGTTGATCTTACGTCTGTTTTCTGCTTGAACAAAGTCTCTACTCTGCTGCATTGAAAGTCGCTCACCAGCACCTAGCTCAGACTTGGTGGTGATAGCCAGAATTTGATATGTGCTTAGTATGTGTGACCGAACGAGGTTCTTTTAGCTTTATTTTACTTATTGATTTAAAAGTAGTGCTTGTCTTTATCACCAGATTGTAAAACCTTGGGAAATGGGAACTGTGCAATTGTATTGATGCAGAGAAAGAGCAGTGTGTAATGAAGAAACTTCAGGGAATAACCAGTAGAGAGACCCAGGAGCTAATCCCATGGAGGGAAGGGTTTTCTCCTCTGTGTTCCTGGGACACTTTGTCTGAGCAACTGTTATAGCTTCGACCAAACTACTGTAGGAACCTGTTGCTATTCCTCTTTCCCTTTGATGGCACGGCCAGGACCAAACTATAAAAACTCTTACACTGCCAGCATCTAGTCTCGCATTAGAGACGGAATAAAATATCTAAACTTCAGCTTGTGAGCAGCAATAGGAAACTCTGGGGATGTTCTGTCAGAGAAGACCTGCCTCAGGGAACCCTGAAGACTGCAGACCGCATTTCAGCGCAGCACCAGCACTGCCTGACAGTGTAACGGACCACCTAGGCCAACGCATGTAAGAAGAGACGGATGGGGGCTGGAGAGGTGGCTCAGGGGTTAAGCCTCCGCCTTGGAGGCGGAAGGTCCTGAGTTCGGATCCCAGATCCCACGTATAGACGCCAGGCGGAAGCTGGGGCGGCCTGCGCTTCAGGTCCTGGTAGGGCGGAGCCTGTGAATTCCCGGGCAGGAGGAGGTGGAGGCGTCCATGGTGGTTCACGAATTCGTCCGTGGTTCTACACACACACACACACACACACACACACACACACACACACACACACACACACGAGCACGTGCGAACACATGCACATGCGCACTGTTGAATAAATAATAAAAAAAATTTTTTTAAAAAGAAGAGACGGATGATGTTCTTTGGGACCAGTGTGACCTCCTAGGGGGTAGAAGCCTCACAGATATCTCTGGAATCTGATGTCAACATGTTGTCCCGATAGCTCCCACTCCTAAGCTCATTGATTTCAAAGAGGAGGCATAGAGAGCACCTCATTGGAAGCAAAAGGGAAATTTTATGGAATTTTCAGAAGGTCCACAGACTCGGCCTGTCCCTGCGCACCCTCAACCCTAGGAAGCCACCCTCTTCCACTGGAGCTGATCCTGTGGACAGACCCACTTGATGTGTGCCACACCGGCCTTGCTGGGAAGTCCTCTGAGAAGGACGAGAACTTGCTTAGTCTCCAGGCAGCTGTGGCTGGGAGCACAGGGCCCCTGTTACACAAACTTCCTCCTGTGAGTCTCCTGCCCAATTCACAGGACTGCTGGGAGGGTTAGAGGGCTAATGGGAGTGTGTCTATTATACAGGAAGATCTAGAATTAAGTTCACTACTCTTATTCTGTGAGTTTCTTCCCATCTGGAATAGTTCTAGGCAAGAAAGATTTACTGAACTCTATAAAAAGGAATATGTTTATGATTAGACATAAATGTTGCTCTCTCTGGCCAGTCAATGCCTAGTCATCCCTATTATGCACCTCACACTGGGCTAAGTGCTGGAAAACTTTGCAATGGCAAAATGCAAAAGTTCTGTTTTTCAGGGATTTGCAGTCTGATGATAAAGACAGACACTTTTTAAATTAATAAGTGAAATAAGTCTAAAAGAGTTTTATTCAACTGAGCACATATGTGATCAAGTTCCATGGGGAACCTTGTAATCCATTTCAGGGGAATCATGCGTGTTTCCTCAGTGAAGATGGTCTGGACTTGCTTGAAAAGTACTATTCACCTTTAACATTCTACGAGCTTCCTTGAAAGACTCAACCAAGTCAAGAAAGGCAAAATGGAAAGTGTGGGGAGGAACGGCCGTGGGAACAGACCTCATCAAGGTCACCAAGCCTCATGCCACGATTTCATTCAATGGAGGTTCAAAGCTCTCAGGCAAGAGTGTTATCCATTGAGGACTTCCACAACCAACCTTCTCATCGTTCTCTATTCCCACTGGGATGTTTCCCTAGCTGGGGACCACCATCCTCAGGCCTAAGAGGGCCAAGAAGTAAACCCAGCTTTGGTGTAAGCATTCTTCTTGGGAAAGACACACAGCTGACCGAGGCCAGTGGGTTCCGGCACACTCACCTTCAGTGTGTCCTCGCAAAAGAAAACACAAGCACCATTGACTGCCTTCTAATAACCATTTTACTACACACTTTATATTTATGAAAGGGCACCAGGAGAGGGCTGTTATTATTCTCTAATGCAAAGCAGCTGGGCCTGACAGAGGTAAAGGGGACTTTCCGGGTGTGGCCCTGAAAGTTTGTGTTTTCCCGGAAGGTTTTGAGCTGGGGCCAAACCAGACCCACAAGTTCCCATCCAACCCTGTCTCGACACATGACTTTCATTAACAAAATTGTATTGCTCTTTTCTGCACAAAGTGGCACCATTACTGTAATAAAAACATGTCCATTACAGATCAATTGCCACCTACATGGTGGTGAGAAGTCAGGAGGAGAAGCAGGGAATGGTTGAGAACAAAGAAGGGCACCACCTCTGAGACCCCTCCAAGACGTGGGGCTGGGCAAGAGTGAGATGGTCAGGCGGTCACCTGGACCGCCACCAGCCTGAGCCACCTTCCTGCGCACGGGATCTGGGGCCAGAGTTTCATCCCAAGAACAAATGGAATCCCTCCCTGCAGATGCCTTGTCAATGGAGTCCAGGAAGAGTACCCCAAGAGTACCCCCCAAAGTGCCCCCAAAAGTGCCCTCCCTGAAAAACTCTTGGATTCTGACTTTTCCTTTTTTTTTTTTTCTTGTTCTGTTTTATAACTGACCGAGCAGCATCCAGCTTCATACCCCACTTGTAAATTTGTATTTCTGGGTTATTACGCATATGGTACCTACTGACTAATGGTTGTATCTCTGAAATAATCGGCCTGACCAATATCCCCTTAGATGTCCCTATGCAATCAGATGATACCCCTACCCAAAGGTCAGCCCACCACGCTGGCCAGTCACTTCTAACTTACCCAGGAAGAAAACACTAAATACTCTAAGCATATTCACTTCTTAAGAAATTTTCTTCTAAACCCTGAAGCAATATCGAAATTTGATTGTAGAAGATATGGTCAATTCTATGATTCTCAAGTATAAGCACCAGCTGGGAGAGGGAGAAAAACCAATTGCTAAATTCTGATTCCATAGATCTAAATGGGCCAAGAACCTGCATTTCTTATGGTGTTGAGTCTAATGTAGGGAGAACCCAGAAGGCTTAGAAGAGCAGAGCCTTAAACCACCCATGTGGGCCCCACTGGCGCTATAGTCTGAAGTGTCCTCTGCAGACTCAACGTTGTAAACTCTTGAAGTCCAGCTCACAGTGCTATGTTGAAAGCTAAGGGCCCTTCAGGCTGCTGGCAGTTGGCTAGTAGGGGAGGACTTTGAGGTCTGCAGCTACTGCTGCTGCTTACCTATGAACTCTACTTCTCGTGTGCTGTCATGTGAATGAGCCACCTGCACACTCCTCCCACCATGAACTGAGCAGTGGTCACTGGGCTTCCTCAGCCTAATGGACTGTGACCTGAAACCATAGCCAAACGAAATCCTTCCTCCTTAAGTTGCTTCTGTCAGATACATTGTTATAGTGACCAGAAGAGTAACTAGAAAAGACTGGGAGGTGGGAAGCTGGGGAAACAGAGGCACCTTTGTCATCTGCGTAGTACACGGCCCATCCACGCACGATCACAGCCATCTGTCTTCCTAGCGCTCTGATTCTCTCCACCAGTCAGCATAATACTAGGTCCACATTACACACGAGGACAGTAAGGCGAAGGCCCTGAGGGTCTCGATGCTGGTGCCGGAACTCCGGTCAAGACGCCTGTCTCCAATGTAGTGTCTCCCCTGAACTGCACACCCCTATGCTACCTCAGAATACTGAGGCTGCTTGCAAAGGCTAAAAGCAAATCACAAAGTATCACCGTTGTGTGACTTTCACAGCAAGTATGCATTCCGCATAGTTTGGGGATCTAAAAGGCCGCAGGTGAAGGTGGTAGCAGAACCTGTTCTGGATGAAGGCTTTTTCTTGACTTCTACAAAACTGCCTTACTGATAATGCACTAATATTATGCTACTGATGTCATCTAAACCTAATTAACTCCAAATAATCACCTTTGGGGTTAAGACTCTAATATGTGAGTTTCACAGTGGCATACCCCAGTCCCTGATGCAGTTATTTATGTGTGTATCGAATCAACAATTGAGAACGGAGCCCCTGCACACCTGTGAAGAACCATTTCGTTAAGGCAAGCCACTGAGAAAGCGTGTAGGAGATCGTCTAATTTATTTGGAAAGACTCAGTCCACAGTGGGTATAACAGGTAGATAAAATGGAGAGAGAGCTAGTTGTCAAGTTGGCAGCCTGGAAAGATAGAAGGCATGCCGTTGTAGCTCTTAGCCCTTGACAGAGACCTTCCTCTTGCCTTGGAAGGTAGTAATACCAAGAGTCATATTGGCCAAAATGCAGCTAATAAGTGACTTTGGACTGCTCAACAGAACATCTAAATCACACTCCACAAGGCTTGGGAAACACTAAAGAAGTAGGGGCAGCAAGATAGGAGAGATGCAATCGGACAACATCTTCTGGACATGGCAGGGCTATTGTACTAAGAACTCACCGCAGCTCTGTCTACGTCCACAAGACCTGCACATGAGTTGCCCTATCGATATTTTGTCCTGAGAGAGAGAAGAGCTTAAGAAGAGCCACACCTCCCTGAGAGATGTTGAGGATTAATGCTGGATGGGAGAAAGGAAGTTGCTTTTCACAATGGTCTACCCACCGAATAAATCGCTTGTCATAGTTAGGCACAGGTGTCAACTTGACAGTTGAGGGTTTGAGCTCTGGGCACATCTATAGAGAATTAGTGGTTGAGTTAAGCCCAGAGCAAACCTGTAGGAGATTGTCTAGCTGATGGGGAAGATTCAGCCCGTGTGGACCCTGGAATAAAATACAGAGAGCTGGTTGAGAAAGTTGGCACCTTGTGTACCCTTGCCAGACACGCTGGTCTGGCCAGTAAGAATCGTTCTTCTCTCAGCCATTACGCAGAGATGGTGTGGCCAGTTCCCTCAGCCCTGGTGCTGGTGTGAGCTCTCCTGTCAAGTTGGAATGAGAACTGTAACTGGACAATCATAAGAGAAAATAAATCCCTTGTTCCCTTAAGCCGTCGGATGGTGATTTATCAGCAACCATGCTGGCAAACACCAACATCTCATACTCCAGCAGCTGCTCAGAAGTATGTCAGTACAGGAAACGCAAATGAAACCCATTGCGTCCCACGTGCAGGAAGATCTGAAGTAGGAAGGGAGCATTGAACAAAAAGAAGGCGATGAGATCAGGTAAAAGGGGTGGAAATGACAAAAATTCGTTATATATAAATATGAAACTGTTAAGGAAAACAAAGATGTGCACACCTCTCTCATCTCTTCCTGTGCATACAGTGTGGTCGGTTCCCTCGGCCCCCTCTGGGAACTCTCCTTAGTAACCTGGAATCCATGTGGACTAAATCCTTTCTTCCCCTTAACTATTTGGGTCATGTATCTATCACAGTAACAAGAAGATGAAATTGAGAAACTGCTTTAGGACAATCTTCAACAGTGCAGTGAGCATTGAAGAGCAAGTCCTATAATGCCCCCCTCGACCCAGAGCCCCCGGCCACTCGTCCCGAGTAACAGGACGAAACAAGCATGGAACCCCAACCCTCATCTCCTCACTGTCTACTGCCGTCTCTTACTGCTGTCTGACACAGAGGTCTGCCTGCCCCACCACACACAGGCTCTCCCCTGCCTCGGCCAGTGCTGTCTCTTTCCTTCGTGGGGTGCTCTTCCTCAGAGATGGTGTTGGTTTGCTTTCTCATGTCTTTCAAAATTTTATTCAAGCATTGTCTTTGAAAAGACTTCCTGAACTTACATCAATATTCCCTGGCTCCATCTACACGTGTGTACACACACAAACACACACACACACACACACACACACACACACACACACACACACAAAGTTATTTTCTTATATTACATATCACCTCTTAACATACTATGGGCTGTGTTCTCTACCGTCTCGCCGATTCCAGACTCAATTCCTAGTAAGTGGCTGATACTCATTAAACATCACATGGAATGATAAAGAACTGTGCAGGGTTTGAGCAGCATCTTACCTGCCTTTCCTTATCTCTCTGCCCTAAGATAATAGGTAGCTGTTGATGGCACATATTCATTACGGTGACACAAAAGTAACCAGCACACTGAAACCCAAAACACAGCTACTAACACTGGCCTGGACAATGCAGAATCCTCGCTGACCATGAAGACTATTGGGGAAAGGGGTTTTTCTCTAAAGTGTGTGCTTTCGTTGCCGAAAGTATTTGAAAAAAGTCACGACCTGTAGAATTACATCTCTCTTAAAGAGAAGAAAAGATCAGCAGTGGGAAAAGAGCCACGACAGTCCCACCCAGCTGTGTGGGGGTCAAGAATCTTCCCCTGATTCCTAGAGGCCGCAGGAGAAAGGAAACGAGACGCTGCTCCGTCGTCCTTCTGGAGGGTGAAGAGAAGGCTTTCTTCAGAAGACTGGCTCCCTCACCTGTTGTGCCCTGAAAAATTCTCACTTAGAGTCACCCCAAAAACGTTCGTTGTACAGGAAGCCTCCTGCCAGACCTGTCAGCAGAGCATCTGTGACCCCATGTCCCCGCAGGGCAGAGGGACAAAGCGGCTGAGCCCACCTCCATGTTTCCATGCCAGGGCTGAACCGGTGCGGACAGGACACCAGGGGCACCCCACTTCCACATACACTGGGGGTCAGCGTCTCCTCACTGCTCATCCAAGGCAGCCTGACCACCTCACTGTGTGCGGACCCTTTGTGGCTCTTGTCCGCCTACCATGGTGTTCCTTCTACCTCTCCACACACCAGCCTTCAGAAAAGCGGTCCCATCTTCAAATCCTTAGCTTTACTCGCTCTGCTGAAAGGGCTGCACCTCAACGGGTTCCCGTGGCTGCTGCCTCCACAGGCTGTCGGTCTCAACCAACAGCCCTTACTGCACTGGAAGTTCCTGCATGGCGTCTCTGAGGCTTCATTCTGCAGCTCTGTTCTAGTGTCCTTCCTTCACACACGTCCACCACAAACTCTTCATCCTTTGCTCATATGGCGTCTCCCTGCAAGAAGGTAAAAGAGGTAAGACGATAAAAGATCACGTTTAATGTTTCTCCATCCTATGCCTAGGATTTAGGATAGATAGCACCTGAAATGCAGGTGTTCCATGGGTGTTTGCTGACACGTGAAGAATTGAATGCTCTTTGATGAGGACAGGCAGGTTTCCTTATACCGAAATCTGGTGTAAAGATCCAGTCGTTGAAGAAGATACTCTTCCAAAGAAAGCAAAGAACCCAAAGCATTCACTCCAAGGAGAACCTGCCAACTTCAGCACAAAGGCGGCTCACAGATCCCTCTGCTCACAAGGTCAGATTTCTCTCAAGAACTCCTTCTGGGGAAAGAGTTAAGTTTGTTCTTTGCGGCAGTCTTTGGCAGGGGTGGGGCAATGCTCAGCACACAGGATAGTGGGATTCTTTTCTTCTACTCCTTCTAATCCAATCCCAAAAGAAAAGTTCTCCCAGCACGATGAAAACATGCCTCCAGTCCAAAGGCACCAAAGAGTGCTACCTGGTGTAACGAAATTAAAAAGAGACACTGTCTGCACATGAATGAAAAACTCCCTTACTTGGTACTTTCTGGTCCCAGCGCTTTCTGGCATGACCGCACAATTCAGGGCAGCAGCCTCTCCCCAGCGAAGCTTCCACCCTGTGCCCACAGAGAGAAGCACTAACTAGAGGAGCGGCCACCCACCGGTGCCCACAGTCCAGACTGAACTGAGGCTTATTATCACAGCCGGTCCTCGCTGTTCCCTTTGGTTTCCTCTCTCTTTCCTACACCCCTCTGCAGCTCCAAATGGGCCGCCTAGTGCCTAAATCCAAATTCCTACTCTCGAGTCTGTCCCTACAGCCACCTGGAGCTAGGCGCACAACCCAGAGAGTTCTCCAACTGGACGCCCAGGCGGCACAGCCAGGAACTCTGCTCCTCTTGGACCATTCCCAGTGGTGGAACCTTCAGCAAAACTGCTCCTTGCCTCAAACTATGAAACAATTGAGCTCTTCTCATTCATTTTCCACATACATGAGTTTCCTACTCCTTCATATTGTCTTAAAAGCATGATTTGAAATTCATTGTTCACAGACCGCCTACAGGATGGGAATGAACCTTTGCCAACCATACCGTACATAGGGGGCTGATGTCTAGAATATGTAAAGCACCACTAAAATGAAACACCAAAAATCAAAATTGTCCATCCATAAGTGGCTCATGAAATGAAACGACACTTCTTAAAAGCAGGACCACAAATGGCCAATAAATAGTTGTTAAAGGTTCAATCAATATTTACAGAATCATGCTATTTTGGTTATATGGGTCTAAGTCTGCTTTAACATTTCAGTGACAGAGCTCAGCCATGGTAATGGGGAGTGGATGCTTTTGAAGCCACAAGAAGAACATGTGAATTAAACACTTCACTGCAGTCTGAATAACTTAGATTAAGAATACAAATGAACGACGAATGCTGGAAAGAATATGAAGAAAGAAGAAAACTTATTCACTACTGGTGAGAGTGTAGACCAGTACATCACTATGGAAATCTGTATGGTTTTTTCTCAAAAAAAATAAAAAATAAAAATAGGGCTGGAGAGATGGCTCAGGGGTTAAACCTCTGCCTTGCAGGCAGAAGGTCCTGAGTTCGGATCCTAAACCCCATGTATAGACTGCCAGGCGGAAGTGGGGGTGGCCTGCGTTTCTGGTTCTGGTAGGCAGAGCCTGTGAATCCCGGGGCAGAGTAAACAAGGAGGAGGTGGTCCGTGGTGGTTCCCAATTCGTCCGTGGTTCTACACACACATACACACACATACATGCACACACACACATACATGCGCACAATTGAATAAATAATAAAAATATAAAAATATAATTACCACATAACTCAGCTATACTATTCCTGTTATTATGTCTAGAAGAGCCTATATCTTTCCATAGAGATACTTGCAACAACCACATTTATTGCTGCACTATTCACAAAAGCAAAGAAATAGATTCAGCTTAGATGTTCATCAACAGACGAATGGATAATGAAAATGTGGCATACATACACAATGGAATTTTACCCAGCTGTTAATAAAAAATATGAAAATTTCAGGAAAATGGATTGGTATGGAAAATATTATATTAGGGGAGGTGACTCAGTTCCAGGAAGATAAAAATCTAACATTCTTTCTCATATGCGGATCCTAACTTTTAATGTTTATATGTAAACAAAAGAGTGTAGGAGTGGATACAGACTATGAAACCCACTAGGAGACACAAGAGATATTGAACAACAGGCAGTGGAGAGCAAGTGGACACACATAACGAGACCAATAAGGTACAAGAAGATGGATAAGAGAGAAGAAGGAGGGAAGAGAAACAACAGATTTGATTTGAAAATGCCACAACAAAACCTATCTCTATGTCGAGTAAAAAACAAATTAGGGGTAGAAATATTATTCAGTGACGCAGCATTCACGTAACATGTGTGAGGTCCTGAGGTCAATTCCCAACACCAGAAAGAAGCCGCAGGAAGAAGCCGCAGCACCTCACCAATTGTTGCAGTTAAACTGCATAACGCTGAATGAAGGCAGAACCCAAGGACTCAGGAGAATAAAGGGTTTATTTCGGCTTATGATTCCAATTGTGATCAAAGTTCACAGTAATGATTATTGTCCATAGTAGTGGTTAGAGTCCAGCTTGGCAGAGGAATTCATACTAACATCAGAAGCTCAGGGAAATGGCCACAGGTACCCGCAAGAATTGCTGAGACTCAGTCTGCCAAATCCTTCCGACCAACTCGACCTACTCTCTTCACCTTATCCACTTGTACCCACCATGGGCTGGACCTTCCCTCCTCAAATGGACCATCTCGCACACTTGCTCAGGGCTAACCTTAACCACAAACTTCACAGACGTGCCAGAGCCCAGCCTTCGGTTTGTCAGGTTGACACGTAGATCTAACTGGCACATTCCAGATTACTGTTAGACCATGGCCTTTCAACCTCTGTCCCCATAGAGGTTACATTCATCTTGTAACATAAACTATACTCAGTTCAGTTTTTAAAGTCCTCAAAGTCCAAGAAAAGTTCTCATCATCCAGTTTTAAAATGTTCATAGTTATTAATAGTTCAGTTTCAATATTCTTTTTTATTTACTTATAAATTCTCTCTCTCTCTCTCTCTCTCTCTCTCTCGTGTGTGTGTGTGTGTGTGTGTGTGTGTGTGTGTGTGTGTGTGTATCAAAGGGCACTGTATGCCCTTGTGGAGGACAAAGGGTGACTTCAGGAATCATCCTGGATCCCTTCTACCTCCTTTTTGCTTCCTTCTGGGATTTCCGAGACTCTGCCCACTAGGACCAGAAGTACAAGCTGCTGCCAGTTTCTGTGTGGCATTTTTACAGTGGGACCTGGGATCTGAACTCAGGACCTTCTGCTTGTGAGGCAGAGTCTTAACCCCTGAGCCATACCTCCAGCCCCAGTTTCAACATTTTCACAGAATGTTGAACATGTCTAACATTCTATAGAATTCTAAAATTCTATATTTCCAACATATAATATTAAAATGGAAGCATCAGGACACAGCAAGAAACTATCAAGTCAAAATTAGGAACAAAATCGAACCAAGATTAAGACTAAAATCTAGTAAGATAAATACCATATCCTATAATTCAATACCTATTTTTTGCTCATTGTCATTTAGTCAGGTCAGTTCAAAAATATTAGGTGATTCCAACATTCCAGCTTTAGAGTTCATAATGCACTTGGTTTTCTCTGGACCTGTGTTGATCTGCACTTGTATACTTCCTGAGCACAGATCCAAAGACTTTGATATCACCAACATCCTGTATTTGCTATATAAGTCTGCCTTCCTTTGCAAGAACTTCAAACCTGCCACATGTTGCTAAATCTCAGTTGCTATCCATAACTTTTCAATCTTGTATTAAAACTAGCACCACTGGACAATGCTGCAAAGTTCTGCAGTGAGATATAGCTTGGACCACTCACACCACAGCTGCATCAGTGTCCATGTGCTGATCCTGAAAAAGTCCTTTTCTAAACAACCAAAACTTTTGAAGGGTAGGAAGCCTCATCAGCTAAGGTTTTCTTCTACTAAATGAGTCTGAGTTTTTATAACACAAAATCTGCACAGGGTGATATTCTACTATGCCCTCTATCCCACTATACAAGAACAAAGCGCTAGTACCATTAGCCATACATGTTCTGTTAGAGTCTGCCCCTTTCCTCATCCAGAACCTAAAGGCCGCCAATGCAACTCTCCTTTACCAAACAAACCAGTTCATCATCTTTAAATTCAATTTTGCACTGCAAAACAAAATCAACAAACCATAATCCAGAACTTCAGAGACTCTATATCAACCACCTAGAACTAGGCCAGCCTAATCTCTCCCCATCCTGAAGCTCAGGGAAATTGCGGAAGAGGGGATGGTAAGATTGTAAGAGCACAAGGATGGGAGGAACAATGATATACAAGATACTCCACACAGGTTAGGGCCAAAGCAATCATAATTGGACTTTGCATGCCCTGCACAATGTCCAACACACTATTAATCCCACAAAGTCTAGCATTTGCTAAAGGCACTAAGATCCTTGAAGGCAAGGGATTGACAGCCACAGTAGTGTTCCTATGCTTAAGGGGAACACAGGAAAGGGTTCAGGCAAATGCCACTGGGTCCTTGTACGTCATCGGAGAGGAGGGCCCAGAGGAGAGTCTGGCATGCACATTAAAGGATTCTCTGGGGATTGAGGAGGGAGGCACTGGGAGATGGGGAGGAGGGGTGAAGGGAAAGGGGAGCAGGGGGGTCAGGAAGAAGAGGAGGGAGGGAGGGAACCGGTGTACCTATTAAGTTTGTATGAGCAGAAATAATAATAAAAAATGTTAAAAAAAATAGTACATCATCCTACTATATATATATATATATATATATATATATATATATATATATAAATTCAATTTTGCCAAAGTCCTTGCTCCTGCATCATCAGCTAGGCCTGAAAAGTTCATATTGTCTCAGCATTACTGTTTTCCAAATGGCCCACTAACCAGAAAAACTTCAACTTGAGTGAAGAAAGGCCATCAACAGATACCCACACTGAAAGGAGGTGATATGATATTTGACAAAAATTTCACAGCCATATAATAATGCTTTAAAGAGACATTCATTGTGAGCTCTGAATAAATGAAAGGAATTAGGATCTGTGCACGGAAGATAGAAAAAAGGACCTAATAGAGATTTTAGAACAAAAAGATAAAATTAAAGATTAAAGATTTACAATTAATGACCTAATATAGAGGTACATAAACTATAGCTCCAGACTAAATCTAGTCACATGACTCTCGTATTAATGGCTTTCCTGGAAGAATCACACTCCTTTGGTTTTGTGTATCTATGTTTGATTCATATATGACAACTGGAAGTATATGCTTTTGAAGCCCAAAGTACTAACTATCTGGTCTTTACAGAAAACATCTGACAAATTCTAATCTTAAAAACCACTTCTAAAACCTAGAAAAGAAACAAAATTAATCCCCCCAAAAAACATAAGGAAGGAAATAAAGATACACTTAGGAAACAATAAGGACTGCCCTTCCTCTTCCTGCTGCAGTAACAAACTCTTGCAGTGAGGAATTGATAAGCAACACAAAGTTACTGTTCACAGATTAAGAATTCGGAAGATACCGAGCCCTGTGCCAGGAGGCTCAGTTCTGCTGAGGGTTCTTTCCTCGTAGCAGGTGTCCTACAAGGCAGACAGGCAAGCAGGGTGCATTTTGTAAGGTCACTAATCCATCATAGAAGATCTCTACCTCATTAGTTTGCCATCTCATAAAGACTGAACCTCACATAGGACACACTAACTGGGCTTCCACATATAAATATGTGAGGGAAATTTTCAGACAATAGCAGAGATTCTGAAAGAAATTCTGTGAGAGAAAGGTCCTGTACTTTGACTTGACAGATGGTGTTGCAGGAATGTACTGATTACTTTCATCTGCTGTTGAGACAATACTCAAACAAAACTAAGGCAGAAGGGGAAATTCACTCAACGTACTATTCCAGAGGGGAGATATAGTTCTTCGTGGCAGGAATGACATGACTGGCTAGCAGAATTTGGAGGCAGCCTAAGTCACATCGATCATAGAGGTTCAGAGCACAAATTGCAAGAGCCAACTTCTAGAAGCAGAGGAAGGCTGATCAACCTCAATGCCCATCCTTGGTGACCGTCTTATGACCATCCCAAACAACTGAAAATTCAAACACATAAGTATATGAGGGACAAACACATTTCAAACCATGACACCACCCTTAGTCCCCATAAGCTTATTGCCATCTCATTATGCAAACCATATTCAGTCCACTTTTGAAAGTCCCATAGACTACATCAGTAGTCCTAACACAGCCCAAAAGTCAAAAGTCCAAAGCCTCCTGTAAAAATCAAAAGACAAGTTACATATTTCCAACGTACAGTAGCACAGAATGAACATTTCCATTCCAACAGGGTCAAATGAGGGCATATCTAGGAAAGATTGGTCCATAACAACACTGAAAATCAGTAGGGAAAACCCCAAATCCTACAGTTCCAAGTCTAACAGATGAACTTTCTGCTAAAATGATCTCAGTTCCAAGGGGCTATGGTTTCACCCCTCTAGCACAGTTGACTGAAGAACTTATCATTCTATTGGACTGGCTCCACTCACAATATGTAACTTTCCATGACAGATATCCCACATGGACTCTATCATCTCTAACATCTTCCCTTCTCAATAGCAAACCAGACTTCAACTCCACATCATGAAATGCATCTTTAATGCCTCTAAAACCAGGACCACATGGACAACTTTACCAAGTTCTGGTATAACCTCTAGGCCTTTAGGTGGAAACTGACCTCGTTGAATCACAATTCAGCTTCTCTGTGCTGATGATGGGAAGAATCTCTCTTGGGCAGTTGCTTCAGAAGAGGAACAGACTTTTCTTTTGAAACTGTGTCCTTTAACTCTTTCCTTCCAAAAGAATTGGCATTCCTATGGGTGGGAGCGTTCCTTGAGGGATTCAGCCCTCAAAGTGAAGCCTTCTATGTTATCCAAATGAAAAGCAGACTTAGATTCACTAATGGAGCTGATCTCTTTAACAGTAGCCACCAGTCTGCTGTCTGCATCCTCTTTAAACTTGCCTTTTCATTTTTTTAAATCAAACCTCACAAATTTCATCTTTTTTGTCTGATTCCTTGCCGTTTTCTTCATAATGCCAAACAAAAGTGCTAGAAAGTAGCCATGCCACACTATTAAGACTACAATACCATGGAACTTCCTCTGCCAAGAACTGGAATTTAATTTAGGCAAGCTTTCACAATGAGGGCAGAACTTAGTCAAACTGTCTTCCAAAGCATCATTATATTTGCCCCTCGTCCAATTCCCAGTACAGCCTCTACTCTCTTCTGGACCATTACAAGATGGGTTTCCACTCGGCATCTCTAACAGTTTCACTCTCTTCCAGGTTCTCTCTGGACTACCCCCTGCAGCCCCATCTCTGAGATGCACATATTTTCCCATACAAGATCCCACCATTTCTCCCGAAAAGCATTTCCAAATACTCCCAAGCCAATTCACACAGCAATGGGCACCAACAATTCTTTACTTCTGTGTACCAACTTCTCTCAGCTTCACAAATGCTCCACTTTCTGATACCAGTGCCTCTTAGTCTCACAAGCAATACCCCACCATTCTGGTACTGATTTCTGAATCGGTTACTCTTCTCTGTTGCTGTAAGATAATACTGAAACAGAACTTATGAGAGAAAGGGAGATTTATTTAATTTATATTTCCAGAGGGGAGATACAGTTTTTCATAGTAGGAACGGCAGGGCTGAAACTGGCAGAAACAGGAAGTGGCCTAAACCATCATGGCCTCCGTCATGGAGGCCTAAAGCTGCAAACTGCAAGAGCCAACCTCTGGAAGCAGGGTAGAGGTAATCAACCTCAAAGCCCACCCCTGGTGACTGCCTTTCTCTAGCAAAATTCCATCTCCCAAAGGTGCCTTGACCTTCCCAAACAACTAGTGATTCAAACACATGAGCCCGTGGGGGACAACTCACGTTTCAAACCATGATACAGAGTTACTTTGGAATAATTACTCAGACACCAATTAGGGTGAAAGAGAGAAGCCTTTAATTTCTGGAGCTGAGATCACTATCCAAAACACTCTTGTTCTGAAGCCAGCTAATACTTCCAATTTACAGTGAAGCAGAGGAGGCAAAGAAATTGAAACTTTCAGAAGCACACATGACTGTTACCTAGCAACAGTCAGAGCAGACTGCAGAATTTTCAGGTACAGATTCCAAGCACGTTGTCTCAGGAACTCAGGAACCTTTCCATTTCAATCTCGTTTAACAGTAGCTACCTAACTCATCAATCATGCCTACAAGTAACTTAACAGTTTTATATTTTTCTACCTTAATGGGATTGTGCATTTCACAGAACTTACCAAATGGTTCTCATGACCTAAGAATTTTGATGTATGCCTTGAGCTGTCACAGGTCGGATGATGTCACTCTTCAACTCACATTGTTAGTGGCTTTTCAAAGACTACCCAAGTGACCTTCATGGCCTGTCCTCCCGCATATTGCCCATCCACCCTTCAGCTTCTTTGGCTTCATCTTGGTGCTGATGAGGTTCTGGTCACTCCCTTCCATTGCAGCCGTCATCTACGCTGCTCTCTCTGCCTCGATGTTCCCCAGATACCCAATCTGTCATCCCTTCCATTGTTTAAACCTCAGCTCATTGCCATGTTCTCGGTAAGTACTGCTCTTAGGACCACGTTTAAAATGCCACAGACTTGCCTCTACTGCCAAGAGGATGCCTGATCTCTTCACCCTGCTCTGCTTTTTCCCTGTGGCACGACGACTTTATATTCTGACCCTGTGCTCACTGGCTTATATCCGTCGTTCCCTTCTTTCCAACACACATCAAAATACAATGCAAGATGGGGAAGGCGTGCATTTGTTTTGCTCACAGGTCCTTCCCGACCAGTTTGGATTAGTAATGAAGCACACAGGAAAAGCTCAGGCAGTGTCTGCTGAGTGACTATTTGAACCACTGGTAAGGACGGTAGCAAGTATTAAACTGACAAAGTATTGGAGCCTTTCTGTGACTGTGGCAGAGACACAGCGTCATTAGCCTTTGGCCTGAACTCCCACCCCTGCCGCTTCCATCACACCATGCTTTCTTCACACTTTTTGGACCAAACTCTGAAAAATGAATTTTCTTATTTTAAAAAAATTACTAGCTCTATGAATGTCCAAGACAAACTCATATCACTGGGTGCTCATGAGGACTCAGAGCATATCCAAAATGGTACAGAGAGGTAAACAGCCAAAACATAGGGGTTCGATACATTTTTTTCCTCCAGAGCAGTCTCCGCTCTCTCTAAACTTTAACTTGAATAGCTCTGTTCGCGTTTTTCATTTCATTTTTCATTTTATATTTTCACACCCTTTTGAAAAATAGTCAAGAACATGAGAAATGATTGCACATGGAATTTTCTCCTATACTTTTCTCATCATGGTGCAAAGCAGAGCCAATCTTCTCAGATCCTGAAGGCACTGTGCTATCAATGCTCTGAACCGCTGCACCAGTCTTGCAGGATGAAGGATACAGGCACATCCTAAGCACAGGAAAGTAAGGCTTCCTCGTCTGGGCTACAAAAGGTGGGCCAGATGGGAGCTAATGAGCTCAGCAGGAAAGAACAATTAGGAGTGCTGACCAGCCGGCTCTGTTTACATTCTGGCTGCCAGCTCAGTGCTTGAACTCCTGCCTGTGTTTATGGTCGGCATTAATGCCTGTCAGTTCTTCATTTCTCATCTGGGACTTCAGCTCAGGCCACACTGTCACGTGACAGCATGACGGTGAAGGTGCAGCTGCCCTCCTGTGCCTCTGCCCAGGGTGCCCAGGTTTCTATCTGGGAAAGTCTCTCTTCTAGACTCACACGGACTCGACCCCTTCCTGGATGCGGTTGCTGGAAAGAGAGCAGACAACTGCTCCAAGCTCTTCACTTCTGAACCAGTTTTGGCAACTGATTGCAGATATCATTGGCCCGTGGCAGCCAGAGCAGCTAGGCAAGCAGCTGGCAGAAGAGGAAGCCAGATACATAGGCAGAAAAACCAGGGGAAGGAAGGCGCCTCATTCTCTAGCTCCTGGCTACAGAGTCTACGCAGAGCTCTCGCAGCTGTGGGGTCCTAACAGCTGTCTAGCTATCTTTTTCCGTCAGTATGACAGTACCTTTGATTAATGATTTAAAATTCTTTATTTAGAACTCAGATCTTTTTGTAGTTTTGAGTTGCAAGATGGACAAAGTAAAAATAAACATTTTTATATACCCATTTGCATCTAGCTTGTTCCTAAGGTAATGATTCTAGCAGATGACATGTCTTTTCCGAAGCATGGAGAAATTTAAAGAATAATTATGAAAGAGAATATTTCGAGGAGTACAAATTTAGACTGTCTTTATTTTTTTTTAACTAGGCGTCAAAAACAACAGGTTTCATTATGGAATGTTCGTACTTGGCTTGGGTTCACCCTTCTCCACCTTCCTGCCTCCTCCCTGCTTGAACCCTAGCTCCCCCTTTCCCCTCAGTGCCCCCTGCATCCTGGTACCCTCCCTGCCCCCTTCCTCTAATCCTGCCTCTCCCCACGAGCATGCACATGAGGACATCCACTGGACCCCGGAACATCCTGGAGGGAATGGAACCCATGGGAAGGGTGTCATTTTTGCAGTGGCCTGTCTACCCGCTGGAGAGTAGCACCCACACTCCTTCAATAGTTTTGACTGTCTTGAAATTCCTCACAAGCAATTCCGGCTGCCACAGCCTCGTGACTGGATCCCAGGCTCCCACATCTCACCTTCCGGCTCACGCTGCCCCCTTTCTTCCCTTAGTTCATAGTTGATTAAATGATTTCCTAGACCCACACCTGGTCCTGCTGCTTTTAAAAATAAAGGAGGCACAGCTTAGTAAGCTGCAAAATATGTGCTTAGCATATCCAGAGCTTTGGGGGTCTACTCTCAGCACACAGATATAAACATTACCTTTAAGTAAAAATAAAGGGAAGGTCAGCTACCTTTCGATGGCCACTATCAGATGGTTGCCAGTCTCCCTCCTCCCTGGACTCTGAGGATCCCTCACTTAGTCCACTCCCACGCCAAATGAAGGGCTTCTCGTGCACCAGGAGCCCGTGGTTCTCTTGCCGGAGCTCTTTGCATAGACCCACCTGGCTGCCTCAAGCCACACTTCAATTTACGCTGAAATTGAACCAATGCAAACAAATTTGATGTCCATTCCCACAATCACACAGGCTGTAGCTCCAGTGCCCAGAAGCACCGGTGGTGTCCTGCTGCCCAGCGGGCACGGCTCATTCCCAGCCCTTCTGACAGGGTTTTGAACCCGTCTCTATAGTGCCCTTCACTGCGTCTCTCACTCAGGCAATCCTCCTGCTCCTCTCGTGTCTCAGCACTGCTGTCTCGTTCCTTGCAGCTCAAAGCCCCTTTCAGGAGGACCAGAAGCACCTATTTCTTCTTTTCTTAACCTTAACCCAGAGCCTAGATGCTGTGTCTCTGCACTGCCCACTAGCTGTGTGACCTCCAGCAGTTCACTTGGCCTGTCTGTGTTCGTGTGTGTGTGTGTGTGTGTGTGTCTGTGTGTGTGTTTTGCTTTGTTTTGTTTTGTTTTTACCAGCAAGCCAGAGTGTTCTTCTTGCTGCATTTGAAAGCATTGAAGGAGGTGGCCTGGGACCGGCGAGTTGCAATGGAGGCACCTGCGTGCAGACCTTGGGTGGTGGAAAGAGAGAACTGCATTCTGAATGTTGTACTCTGATCTCCACCCTCACGCACCTGCTTAGGTCTCTCTTTCTCTCTCTCTCTCTCTCTCTCTCTCTCTCTCTCTCTTTCTCTCTCTCTCTTTGCTGTGTATTCAGGGACAGTATTAGTGACTATACCTATACAGACTTGGTCCAGACACCAAGGAAATCCCCACCTGCCAGCAGCAGCTCACGCACCTTGCCCGATGAGATCTCACACCACTGCGCTCCCAGAACTCAGCTCCTCTTAGACCTTGGCTTCTCTTTCAGTTGGCGTCTTAAAAAAGAAAATATATTCTAGGGCTGACTCTTCCCATGCTGGTACTTCAGTTGAAACCAATTGAATGGAAGCAAACTTAAAGTTCATTTCTCCTGTCCCCTTACATTCCAGCGCCGATGCCTTCCACAGCACACGGCACACAGCGCATACACACTGGCCATTTCTAAGACTGTGCCATCCACAAGTATCACCCGAAGGGTTTCAGGACACCATTTGTGACTCATGATTGCCAATGAATTAGAAGCAAACAAGGTCTTCTTGACTCAGACATCTAAAGACAACCAAGCACCTGATTAGTGTGAGCAGAGCCACACAGCAAAGGTTGTACTGACAGTTGTCATAGCAACATGGTGACAGCAGTGGGCGGGGCAGCGGACTGTATCTGCTGCATCTGACAGGGCAGCATTCGAATACAGGCCTGCAGGAGGCGAGGGAGCATTTCAGCGCGTAGACAACTGGGTCCCAGTCTGACATGAAAGCGGAGTCCACAGTAAGTGAACGAGCAAGACCATCAGGCTCTGTGGGAGCCCCCCCCCGCCCCTCAAGTGCCCCCAGCCCATTGGAAAGTCTGTGCTGTGCGTTCCCTGTGTGCCCAGGAACAAACCCAGCTGTTTGGAAAGCTGCCCCTCCGGGCTGAGGGACAGAGCCGGTCCGCACCTGCGCAGGGGATGCTTTCCGAGCTCTCTGCGCAGGAGGCTCTGCGCACCCACAAGCAGGTCCTGTGGCCTCTGCCCAGCGCGCAGACATTGGCTGCTGCCGCCTAAGGATGAGGCATATTCAGCACCTGCACCTTAGATGTTTGAGTGGTGTACATTCGTCTTTTCTTCTGTTGTTGGATCTTTCTCTGCTCCGGCCCCAGCATGAGGCTCCAGGAAGAAGAATGGGGACCAATCAAGAGCCCCCTGCACACGCACACACACGCGCACACACACGCACACGCGCATGCACACACACACACACTCACCAGTTACCTCTACACCTAAGTGCTTGAAATAAAAATACACATCTTCATCTTTTTCCTTTGAAGTACATTCAAAGTGGGGAAAAATCAAAACAACATGGATGGAAGATACTTAGAACTATGTGAAGTATAGATAATTTGCCCTCTATATGTGTGGATTTCATACTCATAGATTCTTTTCATGTGTGTGTGTGTGTGTGTAACAGGGCACTTGAGTGTGTGCCTGTGGAGACCCTAGGGCGACATCATGCATCATCCTGGATTGCTCTTCTACTTACTGCTTTCCCAAGCTCTGTTTACCAGGGCTGGAAGTAGAGGCCACCACCATGTATGTCTGGCATTTTTACATAGGATCTGAACTCAGGTCCTTTTGCTAGGGAAAGGCTTTAGCCCCAAGCCATCTCCACAGTTCAACTGAATTTTTAAAATGTGCTATGCTGAACATGCATTAGCATTTTTTCTGTCAACATTCCCTAGACAACACAGTATAGAAAGTGTTTACATAGTGATTACATTGTTGCGGGTACTCAAGTAACCTAGAGATGATTTCCAGTTTGCACAAGTTGGTGCAGGTTCTTTGCAAACACTACACTGTTTTATACTAATAACCTAAGTGTTCATAGACTTTGGCATCTACAGGAAGTCCTGCAACCAATCTCCCAAAGATACCAAGGGGCAGCTATATATAGCAAGAGAAAAAAAAAAACAGTAATTTTCGTTCGCACACGCAGTGATTCCCAACTGATCAACAAGTATGTGCCGCTGCTTTCGAGCAGAGTCAAGTCACTGGAGCACATGGGACAATCGTGTGTGCTTTCATGGACTTCAGTGGAAGCGACAGGCCGTGCCCAGCATGCCCATGATGCTGAGGGCCAGAAGCTGATGAGGAATAAGACGCTAAGGCTCCACCCAGGGAGCTATGCCTGAGGCAGACCACGGACGGGGGCACCTCCCGGCCACCGCACAGCTTCGCCTCACTCTCGGTGCAGCCGCATCATCCGCCCACTGCAGGCGGAAGAGCAAGGATACTGACCATCTCTGCTCGCCTCCCGAGTAGAACCTTGATGTTTGTCACTGATGAAATCCCACCGGGAGCTTAGTTTCAAGGAATTCTGGGAAATGTCATTGGGATTGAATTACAAAGTCTTCGTTTCTAGTGGGAGGGAATGGTGGTGACGTGGACAACTGGGTTTCCTGAGCAGCCAAGTTGCTGCGACTTTCCTAAGCGCCACTGAACAGTGCAATCCTTTGCTAACAACCCAGCTCCGGGAAGGTTTGCCTAGATGTACAATGCAGCGCCCCAAGCTACAAGGTACAACTTTTCCCAATGAGAATGTCTCGGATCTCTGGAATCTTACAGCTGCACTGAGAGAAGTCAGGTAGAATTTTGTCTCTTTTAGCACTTAGTTCCCTGGAGGGTGTCAGCTGGTGGGTGTCAGCTGGTGGGCAGTCAGAGCAGCATCATCACTCCTCAGACAAAGTGACTGACCTTCATCAGAGACAGGCTGCTCCTTGCTCTTCTCTTTTCTGCAGCTCCATCACCCCATCCTATCCCATCCTATAGGCCTAACCCACAGAATGCCTCAGCCTAACACCTCTCAGTAGACTCCGAGGTTCAGTGGAAGGTTTAGAGAGATTCTCAAACTAGCAGCTTGCAAGCTGGCTCCTCCCTTCTCCATGAAGGCCTTGTCTGCACACAACACTGTCCGGTCTCTGTTCCCCCAGGGAGATGTCTAGGAGTTCTGGGAAAGATTATTCCTCCCTTTAGAATGTCCAACAGATCCCATCTTGCCATTCCAAGAAGGGACAGAAAACAAGTGGAGTGTCTGTGCAGCTCTGCAAAGTTTCATGCCCTCTTCACGCCCTCTGCAGCAGCATCCTGGGCACTGAGATGGTCACAGAAGGTGGATGGAGTCTGAGCTCTCCCTGCACTGGGCTGTCCTGGGTTTGGAGGGTGAAAGTGCAACAAGGACAATGGAGAAGCCAGCCCGGGTCAGGTGGGCTCTGCCCAGAACTCTCCAGCCATCTAGAGTCTCTCCAGCCTTATCCATCAGGGTCTGTATGAAATGTCTCTCACAGAAGACAGACTGCTTTTAATTGCTTAAAGTAAGTTAACAGCCTCCCTATCCGTAGAATATGTAGATGTGAACTCAAACACAACTGCATTTTTCCATAAAGCACTGTAACCACAAACACATTTATATTGCACAGTGAATACACAGAACGTGCTTGTGATAAAGCAAAACAACTGTGTCCCTGTGAAAATCAAGCACTACGCCTTCTCGAGCTAGGCAGCTAGTGGCATCTCAGGTTTCGTGGGCACTGATTGTTTGTGGGAATGGTAGACGGCCTCACTGTGGCCTGTTTGCTCATCTGTCTGGGCCGCACCCTGCCCACTCGCTGCTGCCGCCTCCTCTCCCCCACCCTTCTGCTCCTGATCGTTATAATGGCAGAGAAGTGGCTCTGACCGGCTCCCTCCCTTAGTCCCAGTGAATGACACAGGCTGTCTTTGTGGTCCATTCAGGAGACAGAAAGTCAACTTCTTACCATTGTGTGGTATTGAGCTGGAAGTCATCAGTCTGGTGTCAAAAGAACCCCAGACTAGAATTTTGTCAGTGACAATGTGAGTTGAGAGGAGAGAGAAATAGTCATTGTGGAAGTTGTCAGGGACTAGTAAGACATTCTTGGGAATCAGCCAATAAATTACCAATCTTGGGCTGGAGAGATGACTCAGGGGTTAAGACTCTGCCTCACAAGCAGAAAGTCCTGAGTTTGAATCCCAGGCAAAAAGGATGGAGGCCTGTAATTCCTGCCCTGATAGGCGGGAAATCCCAGTGTGATGCAAGAAGGAGGTAGAAGCAATCCAGGATGATTCCCGAAGTCACCCTTGGTCCTCCACAGGGATACAGAATGCCCTCTGACACACACACACACACACACACACACACACACACACACACACACACACTCACCAAAGCTTTTTTTTAAAAAAAAGTTAAAATTACCAGTCTTCTCAAGATTTTTCTCATCCAGTCCAGAGCTCAGGATTAAACCAACTCCCGCCCATGCATGAAATGATCACCTCAATTAACGACTTCATGGGCTTAATATCATTGAAGGCTGATACTCCTCACTTCAGGACCTTCGCGCATAAGGAAGGGGGAAGCCCCTGCAGGTTCTCTTTCAGGTCAACAACGTCAATCCATGTTTCCTAACTGGCATGACTGAACTTAGCTTGCCATTCAAGCCTTCTTCTTGTAGTGTGTCAGAGTCCTGCTACATGTTAAAATAGTAGACCTTGGAAAAATAAACACCATGAACCATTCCTAGCTGGTAACAGCGATCCACAGAAAGTGTGGGCTCAGGACTATTTGGCCCCAGAACGACAAAGAAGTGGCACTTGGTTCTTAGGGTTTGAGCTTGAGCAAGGTATTTTCCCCCACCGAGAAGTTCCCCTCTTGATGTAATGAAAAGTCTGGACGGCTTTCTAAAGGTTCTTTCACTAATGGATCTGTCAAATTAACCATAAGTGCCTCTCCATTTTTTTATTACAATACAGCTTGAAGCCAAGTCAGAGAAGGAAATGTTTTTTCCATGAGCACAGCGCTTTCCACTCCCATTTGTGATTCCCAGGGCTGTGAAAGCAAGCTTCGGTTTCTTCTCCACCCAAGGGCTTTCTTAGAATAGGATGCAGAGGGGTCTAGAATAATAAATGGATCGAGTTACTTTTTCATGGCTGTGCTTTTGGCTTTTCCAAGGAGCTTCCAAACTCAATTAAATTCTCTAGCTTTGGGAATGATGGATCAATATTTATGTGAAAATCTAATGAAAGACAGGACAAAACATTTTAAGAAATAAATACCAAAGACTGCTGACCTAGTGGCACATACCTAACATCTTAACGCTTGGGGATAGGGGCAAGAGGATCAGGAATTCTAGGTCACGTTCAGTTTCATGAGGAGTACAAGGCCAGCCTGGGCTACATCATGAGACCATGTTTTAAAAATAAAATAGCAAAATACTTTTTTAATCCTCATTCTCATTGGTGGCATAAATTTTATATCTTGCCATTTCAAACATGGAAAAACTCTCGTATGGATTCACCTCAAGAAGCAAATGAACCCATGAGTAACAAAGCAAAACAGAGTGCTGTTTTCTGTCAACAGCATGGTGGGAACACAGCCTTCGCCTAATTTAAGTCCCCACCTTTACATGCCACCAACAAGACATGTCTGTGGAGCATGAAGATGGACAGACCTATCTCTTGAGATTCTCAGAACCATTTTGGAAGACTCCGAGGGGAAATGAAGGAGACTAGTGCTCCCCCAAATAAAGTAGAACTGCTGGATTTTCCATCCTTGTGGAAAGCCACTGTGTCTTTTGCCCAAGTACAGCGTGGAAAGCAGAAGCACCAGCCTCATGGGGCTCCCTGGAACTTTGCCTCACAGTAGCTGGAAGACGTTAGCAACGGAACTCTCGGACTGGGTTCTTCTCTCTTCGGTCTCACTGTGTGTAAACAGATGTGCTTCTGTTTGCATGAACACCTTCTATCTGAACAATGAAGAGTTATCAAGACGGCAAACTGAAAGTGGAACATTCTAGATGCACACTTAGAACTTTAGTTTGAAGTGAGGGGATTCAACTCAAGGAAAAGAAGTAATTGAAACATGACAATGATAAATCTTTTTTCCAGAGACAGCACAGAAATGGAATAAAGACAAGAAAGGACACTCAACATCACCAGCCACCAAGAAACATAATGAAAGCAGCAGCCTCAATCCTGGGTATATATCCAGAGTTGGAATCCAAAATATGGAAACCACCTAAGCATCTATCAACTTAAGAATGAATAAAGGATACGCACCAGGCATTACAATGGAATGCTAATTTTTCATAAAAATGAACGGAGTCCTATCATTTGCAATGACATGAATGAAATTAAAGACTATTAAGCTAAGTGAAATATGTCAGAAACATTCCAGCTTATGAGCTTACTCATGTGGAATATTAGAAACATACGGCCTCATGGAAGTACTAGGAGTATAGCTATCAGAGCTGGGTGGTAAGACACCGTCAGGGAAGGGAAAATGTTGGTCAGAAAGAAATGTGTAATTACAGTTAGGTGGGAAGAATAGTCAGAAGACATGAGCTTACACTTAGGTAAATTCACAACAAAAATGAGAACCATGTGAACAGATGTATTTGTTTTCAAGAGGCTTACAGGATGAAATCTATTTATTCAGATTTTTTTATTCTTTGACAATTTCACACATGTATGTGGTGAGTTTTAGTCATTTTCATTTCTAATTCCTGCCTCTCATCACCTTTCCCCCAACCAGTTAGATTTAAGTGTTCTACAAGGTATACATACTTCAAATAATTCAGAACAATCATGTTCCATTTGAGTTTTAACAAATAAGAAAAGGAAAAAGAGGCACAAATAGATGTTCATAAATTGATAAACACAGTGTGGTGAATCCATGCAATGAACTGTTACATGGCGGTGAAGAGGATTAGAAGTCTGGTAATGTTTCAAGGTGGACAAACTTGGAAGACATGTTCCCTAACTCTACCGTTACTCTCCTCAGTGATACCAAACTGGCTCTGTTTCTCCCCCCAGCTCCATGTCCAAGAACATTACACTGGCAGTGTGACATCAGTCATGGAATATTCTGCAATGTTTCAGTGAGGGTAAGCATACCTGTCCTCTCAAATCGACCATTTCTTTGTGAAGAAAACATTTGGGATCATTTCTTAGAGCTTGTTGAAATATACATTATCTGGCATCGCCCCACCGCGCTGCTGCAAGCAAGAGCGTCTCTCGCCGTAGCTGCTCCCCGAGTAGCTTCCATCCTTCCCTGGGCTCTACGCGCCTCGTTCTCGGAAGAACACTCTACTCCACTTCCAGGAAGTCAGCCTTTTCAGATCCCCACCTGAATGAGGTCATGCGGTTCTTGCTTTTCTCTAGCTGGTTTACCTCCTCTAACGTAATGGCTTCCAGTCAGACCCACGTTGCAGCCAACAGGAAGAATCTAGCTCTTGATGGCGGAACGGTATCCCACTCGTAGCAGTGTCCTCTTCCTGTTGCCGCATCCACAGAGGACCCAAACACCACAGGGAAGTGAGGGGCTTTTCCTTGCCTCACAGTTCCTGGCTAAGCTCATCAGCACGGCAGGACAGCTCACACCAGCATCAGAAGCCAAGAGAACTACTGGTCAAACCGTGTCCACAGGAAGAGCTGGGGGAAACACACTTCCTAGTGTGCCATCTGCCAAAATAGTAAACCAGCTCCTCCACCTTATTCCCCCGCCCATGGTGAGGTCATACCCACTACGGCTGGCCTTCTCGAATTGAACGGATCTCCCACGCCTTTCTCGGAGACTTGCCTTAACTAAATAATGATTTTTAGATGTTCTGAAAAAGGTCCATTCTCAATAGTCAAGTTGATATCTGCATCTAATCTATATCTATGTGGTTATATATATATATATATATATATATATATACACACACACACATATATATTTATATATCAAGATTTCTTTACCCACCGATCTGTTGATAGATCTTGAGATTGCTTCCATTTCTTGTCCACAATGAATTGTGCTGCAGAGAATATGGAAGGGCAGAAGTCTCTTTGATGCAGTCATTTCGTTTCCTTTGAGGGTACACCCAGTAGTGGACGTACTGTATCAGATGGTAGTCCTGTTTTGAACCAGGTATACTTCTAGTGGTTTCTAAATTCTCCTTTCATAAACACAGCGCTCATAGCAAGACAGAGCCAGGGCTCTTAGCAACTCCAGTTATGACTAGTTTCTTTGGGTTTTCCCCTTGAGTGGACATGGAGGCACCAGGCACTGCACAAACAAGGCTTTTTTTTTTTTTTAATTCAGCCTTACATCATCTTTACTGCTTGTCTTAAAGGTAAACATCACACCCCACTTCAGAGATGATGAAACAACCCCAAAGAGGAATCAAGAAATAAATAACGGTGGGCCATGTATAACATGTAGGACATCCTACAGTGTTGCAATGGTCCCTGAGGGAAAATCACCATTCCCCAGTTAGGGAACAAGATCGAACCTGACCACACACTCACCTCCAGCCACCCAATGTTTTCTAGACATGACAGGCACGGATTAGGTGGTTATGCCTTGTCCAAGCAAAAGGTGACTCTTAAAGAGTCAGGGACTCCAGATGCCTGTCATGCACAAGGGGTTCCCCGCCCATATGTGCAAAGCACACTGCTATTGGCCACTCCATCCTGAACATCAAAGCGAGCCCTGAAACACTTATGGTTAGAAGATTGGATTTCATAAAAGTATTAAATTTATGGTGTTTTGAGCAGCATTACTGGGGAGGCACCGTGGTTACAACTCTCTCATCTTGAAATGGACAGCGAGCAATTTCCTCCTTTGTTGGCTGTCAGCCTGGCTCCCACTCATTCCCCCTGGACCTGGCAGAATTTCAATGACTCTAAAATTAATCTGTTGGGCAGAGTCTGTCCAGTGCCCTGAAATTCTGGGAACTTTACTGTGGTCTTGAAGGCGGTGCCGGGACAGGAGGCAGAGAGGTCAGAGGTGACATTTCAATTCTTTATTCAATTGGGGAATCTTGGGGGACCCTGCAGACATTCTCCTATCCTGATTTTATGAAGGGGAACCCCAGAAATTATTCTGAATTAGGATGATCAACAGCTATCAAAAAATGGTAAGACACATAGACTTACATTGGTTTTCTTTGCACATGACACCCTAGAGTGAATTCAGGACTTCCTATTTTTCTGCTAATCTGTCTTCAGTTTTGTACAGTCTTACTTTAGTCTTATATAATTGGGCTGTTTGCAATGCAGCCATCTTACTGTTTAGTAAGTATATTCTTCCTTTGTAACCTCTACCTCGTTTCTCACTCATTCAAGTCCATTTTCCTTAACACCTAACAGCAGACATAATCTCAGGTACAAAATTCTGACTAATCACTCCCAGGCTGTATGGGACAGAGCAACCCGCAACTGTCTTTTCACCAAGTCTCAAGCTATTGTTACGTGTTTATGTGTCCACCTGCCTTAATTCAAATGTTAAATAAATTCATAAAAAGTCTAAGGTTCGAATGCACAGCACAGACCATTTGCTCCAGGATCAGAACCCAAGATCCATGAGGAACCTATTGGAAAAGCCTCAGCAGAAGAGAAAGACAAAGGACAGCACCGTGGGACAAGGGGAAGACCAATGTCAGACCCAAAATGTTTTGGACAGCAGCTGGGGAGGTGGCCCAGTCGGTGAAGTGATTCTTCAAGCGCAAGGGAAGATTGATCTCCAGACCCAAAAAAAAAAAAAAAAAAAAAAAAAAAGACAGGGCCAATGGCGCAGGCATATAATCCAGAGCTGGCGATTCAGAGATAAGTGTTCACTGAGCAGCCAGCCTAGGATGCATAAAAAGTTCCAAACCAATGAGAGATGCAGTCTCAAAAGAAAAGAATGGATGGCTCCTAAGAAAGACTACCAAGGTTGACCTCTGATTTCTACATACAAGTGGACCTGTGAACACATACACATATATATGTACACACACACACACAAAGAGAGAGAGAAATAGAGAAACAGAGAGACACACAGAGAGACAGACAGAGAGACAGAGAAAGAGAAACAGAAAGAGAGAGACAGAGAGAGAAGTCACAGTAATATGGAAACAAGTAAAAGGGCTCAAGAGTTTGTCTAGGAATATCCCTAAGTGTCTGGATCAGGTAACTACTGCACAGTATTGCTAGTGATGGAGAAGTCTGGGCAAGAGATAGGTTATAGGTGAGCTTATTGCATGTTATGTCACCCATGCAAGCAGACAGGTGAGTCTTCACAGAGGTTCATGTCTGACTCATCCTTGACTCCATATGAAGAAAATTTCAGCTGAAGATGGCAGTCTATGAGCATGAGGACAAGCCATATGTGTCACCATGAGTAGGCTAGGCATGCCAAGAATGCCGCTAAGACATTATTCTGGGTGTGTCTGCAAGGATGTTTCCAGAAGACATTGTAACTTGAATCAGTACATTGGGTAAGGATTCTCCCTTCACCAATGTGAGTGGGTTGCTGTCAACTCGCCTGAAAGTCAACACAAAATAAAAAAGCAATAGAAGGTGCATTCTCCTCTTTCTTAAGCTGAGACATTCCTATTCTGACTGAAGGCACCCCTACCACTGGTTCTTATGCCCTGGGACTCTGAGACTTACATCATCACTTTCTATATCTCAAGATATGTTGATATCTCAAGATGCCCATGTCTGATTTCCACAAATATCCATCAATAATCTATCTACCTGCTTATAATCTACCTATCATTATCTATCATCTCTACCACCCATCTATCATCCATCTTGTCTCTACTAGAAAAGCTTGACTAATAAATACATTGACAGTTGTTAAAACTCAGAATGAGTGAAATCCCTAAAAACAAGGCAAAGTCTAGAAAGTGAGGAAAGGGGTCAATAACAGGACCTTGAGAACCCACATGTCAGGAATGAATGGTTTTGTGCCTAGATGTAGATCAGCCCGGGATGTGAAAGTCAGACGCATTCACTTTCCTCAGAGGGGAGCAATGTAGTTGACCTGTGAGGGGAAGAGTGGCCTTGGGGCAGTGCAGGCACCCACCACCATGGTGCCAACTGTGAGATCTGAGATCTGCCGACACAGATCATCAGCACACGTCACCTGGCACACCGTGGTGCTGCAGGGTAACATTCAGAGATGTTAACTGAGTGACAGCCCTGCCACTCACTTACGCACATGTTCCTTTCCTCCTCGTGACCCACAGTACACAGCACCTGTTTCTGCCCAGCAATTCAGGGAAATTTCATGGAACACAAGACAAAGAAATGAAGGCATCTCTTAAAGATCCGACGTTACGGAACCGAAAACTTGCAGAGGGTGGAAATCAGAATCCCTAGGGAGGAAAAACAATCTACTGAGGTTTACTTGTGAAGACCAGATGAGAATTTGCCTTCTAAACATCTGTTATGATACCTATATATTAGTGACGCTTCACACACCCAACCTCGAAGCTCCCTTCTGCAATGGAAGGTATCTGATTCATATAATCGTGGTGACCAAAGCACGGAGAACAAGTGGCTGTGGACTGCTCAGCCCTCAATAAAACATCCAAGTCACTCCCCGGCCCAGGGCTCAGGGAATCGCAGAAGAGAGGGAGGTGAGAATGTAGGAGCCTGCAGGCAGGAAGGGCTGCAGCCAGGTGATGTCTAAAGCATCCGCGAGCCACCGCAGCTGTGTCGACTTCGGCAAGATTTACACGACATTTGACATGTCAAAATTACATCACGAAAGGAGAAAAATCTCAAGAGACACCACATCTCTCTTAGCACTGGATGAAGGGAGAAGGGGTGCCACTCCCCCCAGTAGTCTGCCCACTGATATATAGTTGGTAGAGGGGGAAAGTAGGGGATTGGGCTTGGGCAATACAGGATGAAAATGACACAAATTCATGTGTAAAGCCTTCAAAGACTACAAATAAAGAAAAAAAATCTGAAGTTATGGGAAGACTGGCTAGGATTTAGAACACAATGAAAGCTTGAAAAAATAACTTGGGGAAATATAGACACGCACAACCTCATGACAAAAATTCTCCAACTGCAGCAAGTCACAAGGAGGTAACAGTGAATAGACAGTATAGAGTCTGCTCACTGCAGAGTCCCAAAGAGAAGAAAGATCTTCTATTCCTCTTGGCATGAACCAGAGGGGGGAATAGCCAAGGTCCCAAGTAGGTATGCCAAGATGTCCCCACAACCACAGCTTAGACAAGCCACTGATATCCTAGCCCTCATTGTCTTTGCTAACATCATGTTGGTATAGGTGTGCCCAGCAGTGGTTTAGGATGAGACAGAACTGCTGAGCTGAAGGTGTCTGTCATAGATAGATACTGGTGTCAACCTGATAATGGAAGATTCCAGCTCTGGGCACAGTTGTGAAGAATTAGTAGTTTAGTCCCAAGCAAGCCTGCAGGATTTTCTAATTGATGGGAGGCCCCAGCCCATGGTGAGTGGGACTAATCTGTGAGTAGGCGAATAAGATGGAGGGACCTGGTCAAGAAAGTTTGCGTCCTTCTGTGTACTAGCCGAACACGCTGATCTGGCAAGTGAGGGTTGTCCCTCTCTCAGCAATGGATATGATGTGACCAGTTCCCTCAACTCCTGGTATTTGTATGAGCCTCCTGCCAAGCTGGACAGGAAACTATGACCAAGAATCACAAGAGAAAATAAGATGCCTTTGTTTCCTATTTGGAAATGAATTTATTGATAACAATGCAAAGTAACTCTATCCTCATGGAAATGAGGATAGACATGGCAGCTAATCACAAAGACTAGTGACTAGCAAGACAGGATAATTGGGTGAAATCCGGGGTGCTGATGAGACAGGATCACACCAAACACCAAATAACTAGATTATTTAAAAAGCTTCCAGACCTTGATCATGGTTTTCAGAAAGAATAAGACAGACCACCCAAAAATAAGCAAGACTTAAGAAAAAAAGAGAAAAGTTAAATATAGGAGTATATCTTTGAGCTATTAGATGCTACAAAGCAATTTTTGTGAAAGGTCGTCATGGTTTGAAAAGTGTCCCGCACAGTCTCATGTCAACTCATGGAACCTTGAGAGGTGGAGTCTTGCTGGAGGAAGGCAGTCACAAGGGGTGGGCTTTAAGGTGGATTAATCCCACCCTACCTCCAGGAGAAGTCTTCCTTTGCATCAAGCAGTCTGGCAGCTCTGTCTCCAAAATGTCTGCAGTGACACAGCGTCCTCCAGCTTTGGCCAGCCAGCCATGCCACCTCTGCCAGGAGAAACTGTACCTCCTCTCTGGAACCGTAAGCTGAATAAACCTCCCTTTCTCCCTTAAGTTGATTGACTTTGAGTACTCTCTCGCAGCAATAGTAAAGTGTAACTGTGACAAAGGTAGAAGAGGGATTAGCTAGAGAATGAGGGTGTGCATTGCACCACTTATATCCACACTGGTTAACTTGATCTACTTACATAAACACCAGATCTTCTTACAAGAATGCTCAGTCTCACAACTCAAAGACAAATCTGTATCTGGATTTGACATGAGTGAATAAAAAAGTGTTCTCTGTCTTTCATTTTTAAGCCACTGTGTCATGTTCATATCCAGTAATCCTAGAGAAACACCCATTCCTGTACTGACCAACCTGGCTAGAAAGAATGGGTCACATCAGGATGTAGAAATGGGGACAGGAAGATCCCCCAAAGGTACCAACTGGCAACTTATGATTTGTGATGTGCAAGAAGCTTGGAGAAGAGTCAGATTTTTTTCAAGGAATCCCCACTTTAGAAGAGAAAGTCATAGGGCTGGAGAGGTGGCTCAGAGGTTAAGCCTCTGCCTTGCAGGCAGAAGGTCCTGAGTTTGGATCCTAGACCCCACATATAGACGCCGGACAGAAGTGGGGCGGCCTGCATTTCTGGTCCTGGTGGGCGGAGCCTGTGAATCTCGGGGCAGAGTAAACAAGGAAGAGGTGGAGGCGGTCCATGGTGGTTCTACACACACACACACACACACACACACACACACACACACACACACACACACGAGCGCGCGCGCACAATTGAATAAAAAAAAAGAAGGGAAAGTCATATCACTATGGTAGATTGTTACATGTAACATAGGGACTTATCTCCTGGGGATCAGGCTGTGACGCTAGAAAGCAAGAACCATAATGATTATGTTCTAAGTACCTGAATCACACTCAACATGACATAATGCTCACAGTGGATCAAAATGACACAGGACCCAATTAGGCAATTTTAGAGTGGCCACGGTGGGATGGTTTCTGAAGGTCTTCTAAGGTCACCCCCCCCCCTTGCTGGAATTATCCTGAAGGAACACATCTTATTGATCTGGAGGTACTGACTCTAATCCTTCACAGAAATAAAGTCGCCAACTTCCCAACCCTGTGTTCATGAAAGGATGTGGAAATGAATTCTCCATTGTAGCTAAGCCCTGCCATGAGGTGGGCACAAGATCAGCTGGGTGGGGCCCCAATACAAACAGACCAATGAGATAGAGAGGAACAAAAGTTCCAGTCAGGTTTGCAGAAACTGGAGCTAAACAATAACAAAAAGCCACTTTTTCCAGGATTGCCTAAGTGCGTAAATATACCTAACCCTGGCAGCCATCTTTGGTGTACTTGCCCCTCTGTGGTATTCCACGTCTGCAGTCCATGAGTTCCTTCCTGGCTTTTCCCTCACCCCTCCTGAATTCTACACCTGGAATCCATGAGTTTTCCACGGCTCTCTTGCCCCTCACAGATTTACATCCGTGAGTTCCGTTCTTTCTCTCCTCTAGTAAACTCTGTCTTAATCCTTTACGCATGTCGTGGTTTCAATCTTTGATTCCCGAAACCTGGACGTGTACAGACTCCAGGAGGACCTCACATCACCAGGTCCAGTGGCCAGAGGAGGAGGGCATTAGGGTCAGGTCTTCGTCCTACACCCCACCACTGCCCTCTGCTTCCCGGCTCATGGTCACGTGTCTCACATCACATCACACTCCCCTGGCCAGGGCGAAGCTGCTCCTACCTTCCCGCTACGATGCGCAGCAATGCTGGGAAGCCATAAGCCCAAGGAACTCCTTCTCCCTTAAGCTATACTTTGGTCACAGTGAGGCAAAAGTAAGTACCACCCCTATCCTCGCTCCAGGGAACAGAGTCACTGAACAGACTTGTGGGCAAAATCACCCGTTCTCCCCATAGTAGTCTCTCCTCCTTGCCCTTTACCAACTGTGCACGAGCAGATCTTTGGAGTCCAGTATTTATGGAATGTGACTCGTCTCTTACCAAAGCTGAACTCGAGAACCAGCTTTCTAACCCCAGGACGCTGGAAGGAAACCATGCCCAGACATCACGCAGCACTCTGGAGGGTCTTCATACCCTCCCCCCATCTTTCTGTAAGTCTGTGGAAGCTCAGGGGTCACTGCTGTCCTCCTAAGAATCCCAGAGGGAGCACACAGCTGAGGTCAGTCGGGTGGGGCCTCATGAGCTGGGGGGACTGGGTTGAGCTGACTTGAGAGGTCACCAGGTTGGGCAACGGGGGCTGTGAATGGTGATTCTTGACAGGTGCTGGGGCCATTCATTTTCTGAGGTTGTATATGCTATGAGGAGCTTATCAAGGGGTGTTTACAAATGGGAAGTCCTCGCTGTTTTTAACAGATTAACCATAACTTATTGGTTCAGCGACCTGACAGCCCATTTACATGAATGGTTAGTTTACACTTGACTCCTTTCCTGGACAGTAGGCAGATAAAGAGGCCACGGGTTGACAGGGAGGAGGCTGGTCATGCCCAGAGCTTCCATTAAGCAGTTAAGAGTGGGCTCTGGGGGTTCTGTCCACCCTAGAATCTACCGGGAACTCACAATCCATGCTGATCTAAATGGAGATAGAAAACCTGCCATCCCGCCCTTCCAGGGCTCACGTCTCTGCAGCTCCAAGCCTGCCTGGGCCCAGATCCAAACAACACAGAGGAATTTTACAGTCAAGTAAAAATATCAACCACATGCGACAGGCCACAGCGACCCCACGGCAGACCCATTACACGGGCTTATCTGGACTAGAAAAATCAGCTGGCCATCCAGTGAAATTAACTTCCACGTGGTGCACCCTGCCCTGCCCTGTGACAGCTGCTCACACTTCCCTGACCTCTGTTATGACCAGGATATGTTCCTGCCTGGTAACACTGTTTTGGAAGGTTCTAGAAGCTTTAGGAGATGGCGACTGAGCTGGAAATGGTTCACTTGAGCATGCCCTTGGCAGCTGCTTTGCCTTGCTTCTCCTACAGTCCCTCATACCTTTTGTCCCCTCTGCATGGTGGGCAGCGTCTTCCTCTCAGGTTCCTGCTTCACTGTGAGCCCAAGAAGCAACAGGGCCATCAGCTGAGGACCGAACTCCCCCAAGCTGTAAACCAAAATATGTCTCTCTTCTTGTGTCATTTCTTTCAAGTATTTGAGGGACAGTCGAGCAAAAGTAACTAAGAGTTTCATTTGATCTTAAGAGGACTCCAAGAGGTAGCTACCACTCTGTCCCTCAGGAGGATAAGAGAATGAGGCTGAGAGATGAACAAAAGCAATGCAACTCCTAATGGTAAAGCTGCTGTAACAGAATATCAGAGCCTGGGAACTTTATAGAGCACAGAGATTTATCTGCCAGTGGATTGAGAGGCTGGACATAAAAGCTACGGCTCCAGGAAATGGACCCCCTTGTTGTGACAAGGGCAGTAAACCACTCACAAGGGTAGCACTTCATGATCTAATCGCCTTGCACGGAGCCCACCTCTTCATGCCACCACAAGGATAATGCAGTATTCATTTCAGAGGGGCATTCCAGTCAGTTATTAAGATACAGCCTTACCCCGGTGGTCTAGCAGAAGGGCGTGCTCGTGCACATGCTACAAGCTTGTGGCAGATGGGCTGACGATGCAATCGACTAGCACGGTCCTTCTCTGCTCACAGTGAGCATAACGACCAAACAGGTAGCTTGGGAGGCGTCAAGACGGACTCCGTGGTGCCAGCCGGGTGATCATTACCGGTGTGTTGATTCCGATTCCTTTCAGAGCTATGGAGCGTGGGTTCTGCTCACTGGGTAGTGAGGGGCTGTCTACCCCTGTTCTGGGCCTTGTTCCAGAGCTTTCCTCGTACCCTGTAACCATCTGGGTTGGCAGGCAGTTTTGAATGCTTGTGCTCTGTCTTCCGAGGGTCACTCTGAACAGCTTATCCTGTGGTAAACATGTGCCTCGGTGAAGGCCAGAGCGCACCCTGAGCAGGATGCCTAAGCTACGTGCTCAGCAGAGCTCCTTGCAAGCAAGGGGGCGCTAAGCAAGCCTCGTCATACCCCCCCGTGGACAGGATTCAGACATCTTTGTGGATTCTAGGGGGTCCCAGCCCCATCTCAGCCAAAGTCAGCACCCTTGGACCTTATTTCCCTTATCACTGGCCTGGGATGAGCATTCAACAAAATTCTGGCCAGGAAAAGGAAATGAAGCTTTTGGGGAGGCAGACTTCCAGCAAAAATTCCTTCTTGTTTAAAACATATGAGTCAGATGAGCCGCTCTTTTCTCAAACTTTTGGGCATTGAGATGCAAAGGTGTGACTCTTGCGGTCACTGCAGCCATTTTGGGGCTGAGAGCCGCAGGCTGACGGGCCGGAGGAAAGAAGGAAACATCCAGAAACTGGCTCTTGTCTTAAACAACTCTGGAGGTGCCTTGTGCTGAGAATACTTAGGAGAGGTAGTTAATATTCTGAAATTGCTCCAGACACGTTCAGTTAGACATCCAGTGACCTGCAGGCAGAAGAATCCCAAGAGATGTTCCTACTGATGAGTCTCACCTCCACTGACCGAGCTATTTCTAAGAGGAAGGGCCTCAGCGGCCGGGGCTTCCAGACAGTCAGACCGGGGCCCAGCCTCCTGGCCCAAAGAGGTTCAATGCAGTGATTTTTCCAAGAATGGTCCTTAAGAAAACCAGCCTTTACCTCGAAGGCCATTCCAGTATCACCATGACGTTTAGTGTGAGCTCAGTGTTCCCCCCACTCTAGGGGTTTTGTAAAGTGCTACAATGTGCCTTCCACCCTGTCTCTGAATGCCCCTAAGAAAAGCCGTCCTGTCTGTGCCTTCTTCATTAGGGAATTGAGAACCAGAGAGGTGAAAAATCTGCCCATGGTTACACAGCTCCTAAGTGGCAGAGTCAGAAGCTAACCCAAGCTTTCAGGCTTACAAGGTATTTTCAGAGAACCACTTTGCTTCATTTGCCTGTGACTTTCGATGCTCCGTATGTTAGCACGCTCACCCAAGTGCTTAATGAAGCGAATAAAAGGCATTTGTCATTGTAACCCCTCATGTAGATAGCAGAAATATTAGCAAAGGCCCAAGTGAAAACACTTCCAGCGAGTCCTAATTTTTTACAAGGCCAGAGAACGTTTTACTTCATCACACCAAAGAATTTTATTTGACAAATGCATACTTTATCATCTCTGGTCTGCTGAAAATGAAAGCTTACATGACTGCAAAAACTTAAAAAGAAATCCCATTCCTGCTTCATGCTCCTGGAGGTATCAATGCTACATAGCTGAGCCTGTTTGAGTACCAGTCCCATTCCGGGAGAGAGCTGACGGGAGCAGGCGGAGGAGACATCTCTCTCCTCTACCTCTCAGCTTCCTGATCTTGAATCACAAACTTCACTGCAACATACGATGTGGACGACATCAGAGGGTCCTGCTGCCTGCACAACAGAGTATGTGCGCCATGGAGGTTGGCTGTTACCAAAAACATGTAGAGCATACTCAAGAGCTACTAGGGGTATGTGACATGCAAGCATGCAAAGTATAGCCAGCAACAACTACGAGACTCTAGCATATAAATGTATATAGCATAGCCAGCAGCTACTATAGGACTCCAACATATAAATGTGTATAGCATGCTTAGCAACCATTATGGGCATATAACATGTAAACATGCACAGCATACCCAGCAGCTACTATAGGAATGCAACATGTAAACGTGTAAAACATACCCATGAGCTACCACAGGTATGTAATATGCAAACATGTAGATACACCCAGCAGCTGCCACAGGTGTGTGACATGTCAATGTAGCCACTCAGTCATCTTTGATTATTTCCCTGCATTCCATCCTCTTCGACCATTTTCAGGGGCGGCCTAAATAGGTAGAACCAGAACCAAAGTGGGTAATTTCTAGTTGGTTGGGGGAGGAATGAGGAGACAGCACCCCTCCATTAAGTGCACTCAGCTTTCTAGCAACTTTTTATAGCATCATAGTTGCCTCTACTCCAATTCTGGACAAGGAGCCAATCTGTTAGTGGACCACTGGAATTTGGAAGACACATTGGAGAGAGAGTATGGGAATAAGAAGAGGAGGTGGAGCTTGGACAATAGGAAACGGGCATCCACTCAAGGCTAAAGTCACTGAGAAGCTAGGAAGAACAGTTCTTGCTCGTGTCAGAGAGGACTTCGAGGAGGAATTCCAAGGGAATCCGGGCTGCAGGAGGCCTACCAACGCTACAGCAGGCATTAAGTCCCATGACAAAGGGACAGTCACTGGTTTCCTACAAGACCCCCTCTCCAGAACTGCGCTCCAAGTCTCCCTGAGCAGACCCAGAGTTTATCTACTTGTTTTGAAATTCCCACCTGCATCACCCATCCACTGCTCACAGAGATGCCATCATGGTCACTGTCCCACGTCACAGATTTGCAGCCCGAGACTCACAAGCAAATGGTATTTCTCATAAGATGAAGGTAACAGAGAAGACTCTTGTCTACTGACTCCCGGATAAGATCCAGAACCTTGCCTCTGATCTGTGCCCAAAGATTGGTAGATTTCCCAATAACCATAATGATCAACCAGGTTTGAAACTGTCTTGTATCACCCAATACATTCACTGCAAGTAAAGAACTTGAGTCTGACACTGAAGTTTGCCCAAGGTCACACAGTTGGGTAGTGGCTAGCACTCCTTTTCCTACAGTCTCCACAATCCAGATCACCTTGCTCTTCCACAGTTATTTGCTGCTCCAGACAATCAATTGTGAAGACAGATTTCTTTCGGTCAACAACTTTTACCAGCTGTATTGTAGTGCCAGGCCCAAGTGCTTGGCCATAAGGGGTTCAATGGGACAAGGAGACTCTCGGCAGGAATGTACCCCTGGTTTGGTATACAGTGGGGATTGTGAGGAGGGGTTGGTAACATCTGCTCAGGAATTTTCTAAGGCAAAGAAAAATAAGAGCAGCAAAGACTCCTTCCATCTACCTCAGCGATTCTGTTTTCATAAGCTATTCTGAATACTGTGAATTTATGCGACGTAAATTAGAATAAAACATTTTGAATCAAAGACTTTTGGCGTTCGTGTGTAAATGAGTGTGTGTGTGTGTGTGTGTGTGTGCCAGAGGGCACTTGAGTGTACGTGCTGTAGTAGTCCAAGGGTGACTTTGGGAATCGCCCTGAATCGTTCTACCTTCATATGGCTTTACTCCAGGGTTTCCCAGTCTTCGCCCTCCAGGACAGCTGCCATTTCTGTCCAGGGTTTTTACATTGGATCTAGGATCCGAACTCAGGGCCCACTTGTGAGACAGAGGCTTTAATGAATGACTCACCTTTCCAGCCCTTGAATGAAAGACTTCTAAAGATATTTTACTGTGTACAGAAAATCCTATGAAAAAGAAACTTTTTTATGAATACAAGAAAAACTTGGGTCTAGTGAAATTACTCGGTCAGTAAAGGTGCCTACATACAAACCTGGCAACCTAAGTTCAGTCTCGCAGCCAAAAGGAGAGAACTGACTCCAAAAGTAGTTCTCTCTCTTCTAGAAGGGTGTCATAGAATATGCACATTAGTGCACACACACACACACACACACACACACACACACACACATACACACACACACAAATTTAAGAAAAGAATAATTTGATGTAACAATTTGACAAAAATCTTGGCTCAAAATAGAGGTAATAGGAAAATACCCTCAAAAGTGGACTCTTCGCTGTTATTAAAGTAATCTACCTGCCTTTCCCAGACTGTTACTAAATCAGCCCTTGTCATCAGTATGCAGGACAGTCAAAAGATCTGCGCACTGGGTAAAGCTCCAGAGCTTCTAAGAGTATTGGAAGTTACTGCGTCTAGTGTGTGTTACATGGACAGAGGCAAATGACAATCTCATTTGCTATGAGCAGGATTAAGTCAGGGGATTATGGCAAATTTATATTACACAATATGTTTAACATACCCCTTGGACCAGTCATTCTATTTCTAGGAGGGTACTCTGAAGGTACGCATATAAAAGCACAGATAAACTTACGCACAGCATACTTTATAGTAATAATAAAAACTTGAGTAAATATACTCATTGATAGAATGAGGAAAGGATACTATAATTACACATGAAAGCCACAAAGCCATTGACAATGATGTGTGTTTGTGCTCATGGATATAAGAAAATATGTGTCATTAGTGATAAAGAATTTTATCTGCACGAATTTAATACAGCTTATATGTAAGCACAGATTCTGGGGACGCACATCTATATAGAGACGTCTGCAAGACGGCTCTTCATCCAAATGTCAACAATAACAAGCAGGGAACAAGGGTCTTTGTTATTTCACAATGTTTATGCAATAAGGACAAATGACAGGGGTGCTTCACTTGGAGAATAACACTCTTGGAGAAATGAGTCTTAGCAATAAGGAAGTCCAGTTTAGTTAATGGATGGTGTAGATATTGACCCTCAGATCATTTGTTCTCTATTCGGGCATGAAGAGAGTCTCTACATTCCAGAGTGTCACTGTACTGCTTACTCTTACTTTGCTGTGACATAACACCCAAAGTCAAGCAATTTAAGGGAGACTTATTCGGCTTACAATTCCAGTAATAGTCTTTCATGAAGAAGTGGCATGGCTGGTGGCAGAAGCTGAAGTAGGCCTAGGTCACTGCAGACATCTTGGAGGCTGAGAGATGCAAGACTGCCAACTACAAGAGCAAGCATCTCTCACAAATAGGGTGGGGACACGTTTCAAACCATGACACTCCACCTCTGGCCCAGGCTCATGTGTTTTGGGAGACCATGGCACCTTTAGGAGGTGGAGCCTTGCTAGAAGAAGACAGTCACAGGGGGTGGGCCTTGAGGTGGATGAGCGCACCCTACTTCCTGGGGAGGTTGGCTCTAACAGCTCGCAGGGTAGCAGCTCTCACCCTTCTGGATGGACGTGACTTACCTGTTTCCAGCTTCTGCCATGAAAGAGTGTGTCTCCCCTCTTAACTATAAGCTGAATAAATCTCCTTTTCTACTTTAAATTGCTTAACTTTGGGTGTTCTCTCTCTCTCTCTTTCTCTCTCTCTCTCTCTCTCTCACAGCAACACAAGAGTAACCAGTACAGAAATTGGTACCAGGAGTGGGATGTTGCTGTGTGAGACTAAGAGAATCCAGTACCAAACAGTGAAGCTGTTGTTTGTGAAGCTGAGAGAAGACGGTGCCCAGCGATATGGTAACAATGAATGTTGCTGTATACCTTTGGAAGGTTTTTTTTTTTTTTTTTTTTTTTTTTTTGGTGAGGGAGAAATATGGAAAAATTTGGGACTTTATCCTGGGAAAGCCTTTGTGTCTTGGAGACAGGTTCTTGTGAGTGCTTGGAAGACAGCAATGCTGTGAGAGACTTAGACAGTGGAAGACCACCTTGTGATGGTCTGGAGGAGAAAGAGACTGTGTTTGAAACTGCACGAGTAGCAAACGGAGCCATGTGTTGACAGAGTTTACTGAAATTTTGTCCTTTTCCTAAAAGCATGCCTGAAGTTACATTTGAGTGTTTGGAGGAAGAACTTTCAAAGCAAGACAGTCATGACAGTGGGACATAGCTACTTTTTAGCCCTCTTGCTCTGAATTATGAAAAAGAGCAAGGAATCAGACAAAAAGAAACAAAAACTGTGAGGTTTGATTAGAAAAAACAATAGGAAACAAAAAGTGAAACCAGGAAGAAGCAGAAAGCAAACTGTCAACTGTTGTTGATCAGAGTTTAGCAAATCATTAGCACATCATTATATGGATTATAGGAGAAACCCCCACCCTGATGGCAAGATTCTCAGAGAAGGCTCCTGCCCACAAGAATGCAAATTCTTTTGGAAGGAAAGAGCTAAAGGACAGAATTCCAAAGTTCAGGTTTGCAAGGACTAAGGCATCTTAAGGATGCTTGTTTACACTGGAAGGGAATCACATACAGACCGTCTCTCTCTGGTCCACCTTAGAGATCAGCAGTGTTGATCCTGCTGCTTCTCAGGCTGGCCACAGGCATGCACAGAAACTAGTCCTGCCTTCTCATTTCCCTATCCTAATGGATCGCTGGTTTGCAAACTGATTCCCTGCCTCCTGATTACTCCATGTGCATAAATAAAATCTGGTGAGACTGAGCAGCAGATTTTCATCATTTCTCTCTTTGGGAAGACAACAGATTGCCTCACCTATTCCGGTGAACTTTCTATTTCTGTCCCTGTCTCTCTATTTCTGTCCCTGTGCTTCTTTTGCTTGCTGCCTTTTTCATTTCTCGGCCCTGAGAGCGCGTCACAGTACACAATGCTTACACATGGCACGCTTAGATACACTTAGAGAGGCTGGGCCTCCCGTCAAACAGAGGGCTCACCAACAGGGATACTTGGCTAGTCAGCTTGCTCTGAGGATTCTCCATCTCCACCTTCTAAAGAGGGAATTACAGCAGGGTCACCACATCTGTCTGGCATTTTTTTACATGGGATCTGAGGATCCAAACTCTACTCTTCATACTTGAAGAGCAAGAGTTTTAACTGCTGAGCCATCTCCTCTACCCACAGATTACAGTGACTCCTGACAGTAATTCTGCTACTCCATAGATCCTATTTGTTCTTATCAAAAAACAAAATAGCTGGGTTTTCACACATTTCCTGATAAGCTGTATCTTATCATTTACCAAAGTGTGTGACTATGGGTTTAAATTCAATGAATTATACATGTGCCTAAACCTGAGGACCAAAATACAGGTCCTGTTCATGCCTTGGTTGCCCAGCAAAGGCCCCTAGTACTTAATAGTGTAAGTTTAATTTAAAAAAAAAAAAGCTAGCATATATTATAAGTAAAACTGACATATACTACCAAAAACTTCAAGGTATGGCTTGATCCAGTGTTCTGACTCAGTGGTGGAATAACACCCTCCCCTATTTTTGCTTCCATGGGGTGAGCCCCATTTCTTGTCTTTAGGCAGCTCTGCCTTTACCACCTCTAGAGGGATGCCAGTGTTCCACAGAGCTCCTTCCTTTCTCATCCTTGTCCAGTGAATAAGAAAAGTTTGGAAAATTTCTAGGACGGAAACTGCTGTTTTCTCTTCTTTCAAAAAGTTCAGCCAACATCCTTCATAATCTCTAGTTCTTTGCTCATTTCTAAGCTGACCACTGACTCAAAGGATGTAAACCCTAGCAGATCTAAACCAATGAAGGCCCACTCTAGCACTGTCTAACAGTTCTAACAGAACTAACAGTGTCTAGAAATGAAGAGCTCTGTCAAGAATGGAGGAACCGACATGGTTGCTAGAAATTGACTGACAGACATCTACCACCGTGCTTTAAGAGGACTGTACTTCTATTTTCTTCGAGTTTTGCATCCGCTGTTACAGCTACCACTAGTATGAGTCCTGGTCAAACACCTGCCTATTTCAAAGGTCACACAAGTTACCATTCTCCAACACATCATGGCAATGATTGACTTTCACAGACTCTGGCTTACCTCTTCCTGGAATAATAGAGCAATCCTAGGAGTTCTGTGGGCCACTCCAAAAACCACTCTGCAGTGGTTTGCCACACAATAGAGGGTGTGCTTGAAGAGCATCCAATGACCAGTTCTGGTGGAAGACTTTTGTGTTTGCTGAAAGCTCAATGAGCAGTAAGTGACCACAATGTGTTTGAAACCTTATAGCATGTGTCTTCAGGAGACGGAGTGCCTAAAACTAGATGGAAAACTTATAATTTTTTAAATTAAAAACTGTAGGCAGGAGAGGTAACAAAGCAAAAGGAATACAAATTCTACATTTCTGTCTCAAAAATAAATCCTGAGGTATGGGGAAAACTGTAACATGGAATTCAGAGTCTGCTCACTTGGTGCCGGTCTGCAAGCTTCCAGCACCAAGCAGTTCCTGGTGACTGGTCACACTTAGCTGAAAGCCACAGAGCCAATGGGACTGAGGATATGAGGGCACGGATCTGTTTCACCTCACTGGCCACGGAGCCAACCACCACATGTGACTTTAGACATGTGCCATTGGCCAAGAGGGTTGGTGGGAGAAGATGGAGGCTGACCACCTACCTGAACTGCTCACTGCTCACACGCAGACCTGTTTGGCTCCCATAAAGGACAACAGTCGAGTGCCACAAATGTAAGGCAACCAAACACCAGGACCAGCCAAATCCATTCTCCATCAGAAGCCTCTGTTGTGGCTCGTGGCCACGTGCCCATGGCAATCATTTAACTCTCAGTGCACTGCAAGGGGACTCACAGGTTGCTACCAAGGCAAAGCAGTTCATGTGACAGGCTCCTGAAGTGTCCAGGCCAAAGCAATCCTGCAAAGGCCATTCTCGCCGGTCCATGCACAGTCCCTCTCAGCTAACCTAATAAGCACACAACTAAAGCATCTGTCTGTCACCAGCCCTTCCTCTCCCGCCCCTGGACTGCCTGCAGCAAGCAGCTCACATGGCCATATGTACATGTAAAATCTCATCTTGGCACTGAAAGAACTAGTTCAAGGGGAGGGGGAAAAAAGTGACATCCTCAAGTTTTCATACACATGTGGAAAAAAACGGAAACTGACCCCAGGAGCGTGGCCTAGCCCCCAAAGAGAGAAAAGACTTCGGAGAGCTGACTCGACAGCAGGCTTCTGTCAAACAGCTTTTAAAACATCAGTGGCAACAAGCATCTCTGCTAGGGGTCTTTAGTCATAGAGGATTCAGATCTCCCTGCTTCAGCTTATTTTCTCTTAAATGCCTCAAGAAGACGGTCAAAGGAGGGAAAGTGGATCAGTGGGAAGCGCAAAGGCTTAAAAGGGCTGAATTCTCTTCCTTAGCTCGGTTTCCTTGGATGCATGGGATATGAATGTTCCTAAGATCCCCAACAGCTCTAGACTTAGACAACCAGAATCCTTAGCCTCACTTCCAGCAAATCTGCTGAGAAGGAAATCTTGCCCAGCACACTGAGGGCCATGAGCCAGGAGAGCCCCAGGGCTGCCCTTCTGTGAGGGCTATCTAAAAGCTGTGCTTTGCGCTGCTTTCCACTATGGGAAGAAAGAGGTGCACACCGCAGACACGAGGCTTGCGCCTCTGAAGAGGACAGCTTTGTGCAGGGCCCCTTTGTTCCTTCCTCAGCAGAAATGCACACTGTGCTCTACGCCTCAGCACAAAATACAGCTCAATTACATTTCAACTGATGCAAGAGGCAGACACTGGAAAAGAGGGAGGGAAAGAGGAAGGGAAAGGGGGAGGGAAGGTGAGAAAAGACAGGGAAGAAAGGAAGGCAGAGTCCCGAGCAAACCGCCCGTGGGAGTGTAGGCAGCAGGGCAGAGCATCTGACAGCACCAGCTGTGTGCGCACAGGAAGAGCGGCACGAGTCGGGTGGAGTGAGCGTCTGAAGCGCCGCGTCTTGGGAGCAGGACTATAAACAGTGAGTGAAGCAAGCTAAGAACTTTACAGTAGCTGACTGCACACAGACACCACACGATGGCTATTTTTTTTACAATGAAAAAGGAAAGTGGCTGAATGAAAAATTTCCAGAAAAAGTTAATTTAAATAAATTTATTTATGAGAGAAAAACATCTAAACATCAGGTACAGTCTGAGCTATGTGATCCAGCAGGATGTCTTAACTCACTCTCGACGTACTCCCGTGCAGTCTGTAGGAGAAATTCCACAAGGAGCATCAGCTGAACACTATCAAAATTCATAAAGCCATCTAAGCTGAGTATGATAAAATATGTAATGACCATGATACAGTAATAAAAATACAATATCAAATACTACTTTGTGGGTTACAAACTACAATATAAACAAGTTAGGTGCCTTTTTAAAATGTGAAAAAATATTTCTATTGCAGCCTCATTTCAAGCATTTTCAGTTAGACACAGCTTTACAGACTCGCGCTTAGTGATGACTTCAGTAGCGTGGGCAACTGCGTCACAAGCCACAGCAGTGCTCCGCAGTTGCTTCGATGCACTGGAGTTCAGGTAGGCGAAGAAAACCTTGCTGTGGCAAACTCCTGGCCGATGCTCAACTCTCGCAGTCTCCTGTTTGGTTAAGAGCAACGAGGACATGAAGGTCCAGCACTCGTCCTCTGCAGTGAAGCCTTCTCCTTCCACAGAATGGATCTCACGTTGCTTTCAAAGTGTGTGGCCCAGAGCTGGATTCCTTCCCGCCACGGAGGTCTGCAGCTGAGGCCACGCTAATGATGCAGGAGCGGGAGGGAAGGGCGAACTCAACTACAGAGATGGTCACTGATAAAACAGATCCCAGACGGCCTGGGCCCACACGGAGAGGAAGGGCGGCCAGAGCTCTCCATGCAGGAGAAATGTGCTCACTGAAGCGCACACATGGAGCTCCGCGGCGGATTAACAGTTCTTGACATGGGCTCCTGGTTGTAGTTTACAATGTCTGCCTTCACCACCCTCTGCCATGAAAGAAAAGAGTTATGATCAGGACATCAGAAAGAACTCCTCCGAGTATATTTTCATTTCTGAACTGTGCTGAACTCCTGATGACAAACATCCCAGATGGAATAGGAGCTGATATTTAAAGGCAAGCCAGACCAAGGAGGGGCTGGGCTTTGAGTTTTGCCTTCCTTTTTCTCTAAAGAGGCAACTCGGAGTCATCTCTGGTTTACAGCATTAACCAAGGTTGTTAGTAAAAACTGATAAATCAGCATGAAAATTTAAAACTTGATAATTTAAGCAAAAGAATTAACAACACATATTTAAATTCATAGAACAGACTTCATCATTTCTAAGATTTTTTCATTATTTATTAATATTTCCATGAACTATTACACTTTGCCATATCTTTTCTTAGAATGTTTACAAGTAGCGTGTGAATTGGAGAGAAGAGGTATATTCTAAAAGACTCACATATACAGCAGAAATGGCTTTTAAAACTTTTCTCCCCAATCCCTTACTTTCAAATACCTTACTACTGGGCTATGAATAACAACTCTAGTAAAATACGACCCAATGAGGAATTCAGACAGCCGTATCACATTCATGTCTAATGCAAACCAGAGACACCTTCTCTCTTCCTTTCCTCTCATACTCAGATGAAAACAAAGCAAAATATTCCAACACTCATCTCTAAGCAAACTCAAATTAAAACAAATCCTTTATGGCTTCCCACTTTTACCAAGTCTGTGCACATAAGCAGACAAAGAAGGGCATTCCAAGCAAATTTTTAAAATATTCTTTCAATTACTAGCTATTTGAGGAAGAAAATGGTAAAGAATGAATAATGAATAACTACTTCAATTCTCCACTGCACTACATTTATACTAAATACAATATAAAGATAAACATGTTTAAAAGTAACTGAAATATTATTTTAGTTTGTTCTCAATTTCTTGTTCAATCTGCAAGTCTCCTGGCAGAAAACCAATTTTTCAAAGTTCTAAACCAAGACTTACATATTAACTTGTAATTGTACAAAAATTTCCTTTTACTCCTTTGTAAGGCCTAAAGAACAAGAGAACATTTACTAGTCCTTCCCACCCTTCTCCCCAAGGTGCAATAATTAATCCATTAATACCTGCACTATTGCCCTGAACAGACTCGACTCTGAAAAGAGTCACAGGTTGATTATCTTCTTCCGGGTACTTGACTATTTCTGCCCTGACAATATGCTGTCAATTTGAACCAACAAAAACAAGATGGAGAAGAAAGGAAAAGAGAGAGACAAAATGAATACCATGTTTAATGGCTGACAATAGAAGGGAATAACAAAGCTGAAAAAGAAATTCAACACTCATATTTAAACATGTCACAAAAGAAACAGCAGAATATTACATACAAAAAGGAAAGCAAAGGAAGACAGACCCAAAAGACGATATTCTTTATAATTCTACTTGATTGCTGAAAGAGATGGTCTTTGCATTTCCCAAATTATGAGTTCTATCTGACATTACACATACAATTCCCAGTAATCCATAGGGCTGGGAAGAATTGTTGGGCTTCTCTGTGCTACAGTGCACTGAAAATACTAATGTTATTTCCCTTAGTAAATGTCACTGACAATCTAGTAGGTAGGTGTCAGCCACTTTACCTTGGGGCACATGAGAAAACCATCCAGAAAGACCTAAGCAATGCAGCACAAGCACAGCCAGTTGTCCTGAGTTCAGGGCTTCCTGGTGACCGGATGCTGACCGAAAGCCTGGAAGACCGGTGAGGACTGCAGACGGGGGCACATGATCTCAGAAATGAGTGCAGCCCGTCATTTACGCTTCGTTAGACTGACTTGCCCAGGGCCTCATGGGGCTGCTTACCAGCCTCCTCCTGACTTAACCTCACAGTTCCAAACTCCACGTAGAGATTTCTTCAGGGTGTATTTGTAGGTCATAAGTTAAAAAAAAATCATAAAACACACTACTTAAACACGACTGATGCTGCTTTCAAATGTTTAGGTTTTGCTAAATGAAAACCAAAACTACGGTGCTAAATTTTAATTACTATATCTTTTAGGATAAAAAGACCATAAGGATAAATATGTTTGACAGAAATAAGCTCTCCAATTTCTTGGATTCATTACTATCATTACTTTTCTATATGACTACAAATATTTCAGAAAATCCTCAGGACAGCTTCTATTCATTTTTTAAACACATATAGAAAAACATTTTAACATATGCTGTTTGATGAACAAGTGAGAATCAATGAGGACCACTTTGCAGTACATAAATATATTAGGTTAGCTGAGTTCTGCTTATGTCCTCTAACAGATTCGGAACAAGATCCATGGTTCACTGGACACTTGGCCTACACCATCAAAAGAAGCACTGCCAGCTGCCACATAAGCTATAAAGGGGTGCGTTGATTCATCTGTGTCCATCAACCCAACTTTTTCGTACCAAATTTCAGGCACCCGAAGAAAAAGGACTACGTCAGCAGCAGAGAAGGGAGAAGCCCTGATCCACACACAGGCAGGCTGCCGACCTGTGCCAAAGATGTTTCGGTCAATTACTAGCTAATGTAAACGACAGGTTTCATCATGCATTTTATCAAATTAACGAACAGTCCCCAAGACAGAATTGTTCTTGGAGGTCCTGGCTGTTTGACATGAAGCTGGTACAATGTTTCCTAATGTGAAGCTGTAACAAAGGCTCTGTAGACTCAAAACTCTGCTTATTCCTGGCAAATGTAATCTCCATCTCATAAACTTCAAAGTAGGTAATGGAGCCAGCCTTTATTTTTGGAAATAGCTAAGCAGCCCTATACGGTAAGACACTGCTGCAGGGGCAGCTCTGGCCTAACTCTGCTCCCAGAGTGTTTGCAACTGGCACCGAAAGTCCAAGTGGTACAGCAAGAGCACAAGCAGGGAGGGGTCAGGGCCAGAGACAGAAAGACTCTAAATAGACTTTCTGGAAGGACAGGTAAATCTGGTCAATCATTCAATGCACCTCAGTATAAATGGTATTTATCAGTGTGAAGCCAGTCCATGTGCAGAATAGGGAGGAAAAACCACAGTGAGGGCTGAAGCATATGTTTCTGTTACACATTCAAAACCAGTCACCACTTAGGTAGACAGCAGATGTCCTCCTTTGTGAAATACACGTCTTCAATAAATATGTGACCGTTGATATCTTTCTTTCTTTCTTTTTTTGGGGGGGTCATGCTGGGGCAAAACTCAGGACTTTACACATGCTGAGCAAGTATTCCAGTAACTAAACTGCATTCCCTAACCCCTTAAAAGATTATGATTAATTTAAATGTAGCATACACCAACATTTTAGATTACCATATGATGTGTGGCTATAGCATGTTAAAAGATATAATGCTCTGGAAACAGTAAGTGCTAAATAAGTTCAGCAGACAAATGCACTTGCTATCGAGCCTGCATTTGATTCTCAGATGGTTGGAGAAAACCTACTTCTGTAAATTCTCTTGCCCCTGCAGGCACACTGTAGTATGCACACAAACACAGACAGACAGACAGACAGACACACACACACACACACACACACACACACACACACACAGAGACACACACACACACAGACACACACAGACACACACACACAGACACACACACACACACACAGACACACACACAGACACACAGACACACACAAAGACACACAGACACAGACACACAGACACACACACACACAGACACACAGACACACACACACACACAGACACACACACACAGACACAGACACAGACACACACACACACACACTCTGATGCTCTTAAAGGAGTGGGTGAGGAGAAAGCCATAGCAAATTTAATTTCTCCCACAAAGTTTTGACTACTTTGTAAACAAAAAAAAATGTAAACAATATAGAAAACTACAAATAGTCTCAATTTTTACACTATGACAAAAGGACATCTGTGGGAAGGAAGAAATGAGAGGAAGGAGATAAATGACACAAATAAAACTACACACTACACTTGGAATATCACGCCCAAGTTAAAATGTCTGTCCGTCCATCTGCCCACAGCTCCTCGGGGCGCATGTTCTTCTGGATCCTCAGGCTCTCTGTGGCCTCTGGCATTAAACAGACCCTCAAAATAGACTTGCTGTATCAATAAGCTTTTGTTGTCCTTTCTCTTTTTCCCCATTTTCTTCCTGAAAAGCTTACAAAATATGCTGCTAATTTTATGTAAATCCCAAACAAAAGCAATCTAGGCTATGACTAAAACAGCAAAATACAATCAGTGAATAGGACAAATACTAAAATCTCATAATAAACAGCATGTCATACAACAAGTTACTACAACAGTAATCCCCATGTGATTAAGGACTCGGCCATTTATTCCTTCATGAAACAATACAAAATACTCTCCGATATCAGCTTAAATCTCCTCAGTAACCTTTCAAATATCACAAAAATGACAGAAAACCTCACAGTATACACACATACCACTTCTCTCTCTCTCTCTCTCTTGCTCGCTCACTCGCTCTGTGTTTGCGTGTGTGTGTGTGCGTGTGCGTGTACATGTTACCAACATGGGCTTACATGGTTATTCTGCCTTGGCCTTCCAAGCACTAGGACTATCTCACTATGACACTGAGCCAAGGTTTCTTCTCTCTTAAATGAGTTTTTAAAAATATTTTCACTTAGAGGATTCCCAAAAGACTAGAGAAAAAAAAATGGACAAACAGATGAATAAGCAATCTACGAAAGAAAAGTTTTATAGGGGAGAGTAAGAGGGAGATAGGACTAGGCAAGGAGCTGGGTTAGTCGTCTGCCAACTAGCTTCTAGCCCCCTTTTAATGCCAGGGAACACATATCCAGTATTGTAAACCTGTCCAAATAACAGCAGAAGGGGAGAAAATGGACACTAGTCAGAATCAGATGCCTTAGTTTTAACCATATATATACCTCTCATTATCTAAATACCTCATTATGTCCTGAGATAAGAAAAGATTTCAACACTCAACCAAGATGAGTCTACTGCAATGGAAGAACAGTGTAACAGTTACTCTTCTCCACTGCTGCAAGACAACACTCACACAGTTTAAGAGAGAAAAGGAGATTTATTCAGCTTATGGTTCCAGAGGGAAGATACAGTCCCTAATGTATGACGGGAAAGGCATGGCTGGCTGGCAGAGGCCAGAGGTGGCCTAAGTCACGTCCATAATGGAGGCTGAGAGAGCTCAAAGTGCAAGCTGTAAGAGCAGACTCACTAATGCAAACAAGGTGACACTAACAAACTTCAAGCCCACTCCCTGTCACATGCCTTCTTCCAGCAGGCCTCCACCTCCTGAGGGGCCATGACTGTCTCGACCAAGTAAAGACATGAACACATGAGTCTGTGGGGAACAGCTCACATTTCACACCAAGACAACAGTGAAGTAGAAAATCAAGCTGAGGAGAGCGCAGAGTTTAGCGGAGACTCCAAAATGCTCAGCCCTGATCAGGCTATCCAAATCACTTCCCATCCTAAGACTGAAGAGCCATACGGAAGAGGGGGCAGGAAGGTTCACTACAAGCCAGGTCATCGATCACGGCAGGGCTGCTGCTCAGGAGTCCACTGTAATGAGATCTCCCGCCAGGTCGACTCAATGGCCAGCATGTCAGTATTCCCCCAGGACCAGTGAAAATCTCACACAATAACTACACGCTGTGGGAATTACAGGGGCAGGTGTGAGACAAGTGAAGGGGAACTCCCCATCAGCAGGTGTTCTCGCTGAAGGACCGCCTGCACTGCACAGAGGCCTGTCCCCACTAGTGCAGACAACCTGTAGCCCTACGGTCCACACGAGCTGAGAGTCACAGAAGGACAGGGACAGACCGGGAGGGAGGGAAAGGTAGAAAAGGAGGGGAAAGGGGAAAGGGACAGGGACAACTTATTTTGTTTGTAAAAATAAAATTTTTAAATTTCCACTTAGACATAGCAACTGTGAAATCTATTGATGAATCAGTGTGTTATATACAGGTATCAACTTGATAAGGGTTGGGCTATGATAGTTAATTTGGGTTGTAACTTTAACTAACAGATTAGCTGTCAGACCATCTGAAGAGATTATCAGAATTAAGGTATTTAAAATACAAGGACCATTCTCAAATGCAGCCCCTGAATAATTGATCAGAAAAGGCACAATTTAATCAGCTAAGGAAGCTATAATGAAACTTTTACCAAACAAAATTCTGACAAACCTAACAGATGAGAATTCACCTGGTTAAATTTACCTTCAAATCAATGAGTTAAAAAATAAACTATAAAAAAAAAACACCTGTTCAAAAAAGGGTGCTAGAGAAACTAGATATCCATGTGGAGAAATATGAAATTAGATCCATGTTTCTTATCCTGCACAAAAATCAGTAAAATCAAAGAGAAATAGGCCAAAGACATTAAACAATGACTGTGGACTGCTTGACCTTGAACAGGATATCCACTTCATGCCGAGCAAAAGGCTCAGGCCCACTGTGAAAAGGGGAGAATGATAGGAACAGGCACTTCCTAAAAGATGAAATACAAACAGCCAATAAATACACACAAAAAATTTTCAACATTCCTAGCCATCAGGGAAATGCAAAGTCAAAACCACACTGAAATTTCATCCCATACTATTCAAAATACCTATCATTAAAGAAAAAAAAAATACTTGGAGACAATGAAGGTAGCTACATTCAGTGAGTGGGAATGAAAAACAGAGCAGTCAATACAGAAATCAGTAAACCAAAGGAACAAAAAATACAAGCACTACATGATCCAGCTATAGCACTCCTGGGAATACAGCCAAAGGACTCGAAGTCGGCACACAGACATCTACACACCCATTTTTATTGTAGTACTTACTCACAATAGACAAATTATGGCCAACAACAATGACCAGATACAGAACATGAGTTATATGCTATGGAGTTTTATTTAATCACAGACAACAAAATTATATTATTTTCAGAAAAATCTATAGAACTGGAAACCATCACATTAAGAAAAATGTCAGAGTCAGAAAGATAAATATTGCATATTTTCTCTCACAGGTGGAACATTGGGTTTATATGTCATTATACATGAAATATATGACATACAAATGAAGGGGAAGAGAAAAAGGACAGTGCAGGACAGGGAGACAAATTACCTAACAGATTAGCTGTCAGACCACCTGAAGAGATTTTACTGGGGGTGAATATGGTCAAATATGATAACCTAAATGAAAATGTCATCACAGAGCCAGTCACACTGTACAATGAAATACACTGATATTTTTTTTGAAAGTAGTCAATGTAGACTCGGGAATACATCAGAGACATACAGTATTTCCTGATTTATTTTATCATCTGCCTGCACAAATCCCAAGACTAATCTAAAACTCCCCTTACATACAAATGCACACTGTCCCTCCAGACTTCCCCATTTACCTTCCCTAAATGGCCGAGTAGAAGAGCAGCGACCCTGGCCTATGTTCGAAAATCCTGGCTCCACCATTACCTCCCTGAGTCTCAGTGATCCAGTTTCCTAGCTTCTCCACAGACTCAGCATATGGCGGCAAAGAACAATGAAATACTTGTCTTTAATGGCAACTATACGAATCAAATGAAATAACTCATGTCTGGCACAAGGGGCTATATTTTAAACTCCTTTAAGTCTACTTTAAGCTCACCACTGCACTGGATATATATGATATGTGATAAGTCGCTTTGTGATTTGGAGTCCAATTAGCCAGCAACAGCCTTTATTTAGAAAAAAATTTTTTAAAAAAAATCTCTTCATCTCTGAGGTCTGTGATCAAATAAATGATGGACATTTCTTCCTGTGTTCTCCTAAGCTGAAATCAAGTCACTCTTCTGTGTGTGTCTGACAGATACTGCTACGGCATAAAGTATCTTACCTTATATTTGGTCTTAGTTAAGTGCTGAAATAAACATCTTTTTTTTTCTTTTTTCTTCCCCTCCCTCCCTCCACCCCTCCCTGGATCCTCTTGCTTCCTCCCTCTTTTTTCTTTTCCTTTCCCCCCTCCCTCCCTTTCTCCCAGTGCCCCCCCCCCATTTCTGGAGCATCCTTTAGTGTGCATGTCAAACTTCCCTCTGGGTCCTCTTCTCTGATGAGGTGGAAGGACTCATGGCATTGCCCAGAGCTCTTTTTTGTGTTCCCCTTTAGTATGAGAACACTATTGTGGCTGTTAATCCCTTGCCTCTAAGGATCCTGGTGCCTGTGATCCATGCTAGACTTTGGGGGTTCAATGATATGTTGGTCATTGCGCAGGTCATGCAAAGTCCTATTATGATTACTTCGTCCCTAACTTGTATGGAGTATCTTGCATATCGTTGCTCCTCCCCATCTTTAGGCTCTTACAATCTTATCACCCCCTTCTGCAAATTTCCCTGAGCTTTAGGATGGGGAGAGATTAGGCTGGCCTGGTTCTAGGTGGTTGATGAGAAATAGACATCTTTGAATGAAAGAAATTAGCAGTAGCAAATTTCCAATGTTTGGGATATGTAAATCAAATCCTAGAAAAGCATCCACCTCAATGTAATAATTTGTTATTAGATGTGTTGATTGTTTTAACACACATACATATACACACAAGAATAATCATGAAAATATATCATAGAAAAAACTCTAAAAGAAATAAAGATGGGACAATGTAACTAAACCTTTCTTGGCAACATGGAAGAATGACAGGTGAATGGCACTGAGGGTAGTTGGTGTCAGCGAGCTTCTTCTGACCTCGCCACTCCAGCTACGAGGCATGCGAGTTAGAGTGCAATTACAATGGCCTTTTAAGTTCTTAACTGCTGTCATTTATGCTTATTTCTTCATTTAAGACTATAATATTGAAAGGCAATAATTAACAATGCTACTAAACTAACAAAATAGTATCAGGAACCAGCATCATTTTAGTAAAAGATGTTTTCAAGACAAACAGGTAGCCTTGAAAAGACTGGAGAGAAAGCTAGGCATGCTAGTGTTTTCCTACAACCCTTGCATGTGGGAGGTTCAAGCAAGAGGATCATGAGTGTAAAACCAGTCAAGACACGCAATGAGACCGTCTCCAAACAAACATGAAGAAAAAGACGTGCAGAACAGGATGCCTGGGACCCCTGTCCATTAATCAACCACTGAAAAGAACTTTGTAAATTTTTTCCACCAAAAGAGATGAGATTTTATAATTCTATAAAATAATAATGTAAAAACATATCAGTCTCCATCTTCTTCAATAAACACTTTATCTATAGATAATCTATTTCCAAAGTGTTCAGGGATATGTGCATAGAATGAGTAAATGGGAAAGAAATCATGAGTAAAAATTACTGCCTTGTATAAATCCATGAACCTTAAAAGATAAAGCTTAAGATAGTCACCTGTGACTGCTCTATCTCTGCTTTGTTTAATTTGATTCCCAGGATTTCTGCAGCAACTTTCTGAAAACACAGGAAGACCTACATAACAGAAACAAGTTTAAATGATTTAAAACAGACAGCTTAAGTTACCTTCAAATAAAATGAATTTTATATAAAAGATAAACAGCAAGTATTCCAAAACGGCTTTATCTGTCAAATACAGCAATGTATTACATGAAATCATTTTTAAAGGATTAAACCATAATTTAAAAATCCATTCAATTTATTGAAATAGTCTAAATTTATCTTTACCCTTAGAAAACATACATTTCTTAAAGATATAAAATGACAATTACAACTATATTCTAAAAATAAAATGACATATCCAAGTATGTAACAAGCTCCCATAATTCCTGAAGAAAACCCATTTTCTATCACTTCCATGCTGGTCTTTTAAACTGACGTAGTCTATCTTAAAAGGTCTTGTTTTCTAACCCTTGTGGTTCTTTTATCAGTTTAAAAAAAAAACTTCATGTTCCCTAAGTAAAACAAGTCGGTACTCTTTATTGTAGTTTGTCAGTTTGAAGTAAAGCAATGACATAGTCAATTATAGCCAGAAATTTAGAAATGTTTTTCCATAAGGAGCCGCTCCCGCATGGTCACCTCATGCCAGGCCTTGACTCCGGCACCCCAGTCCTACGTAACTTACCTTTGCCTCAGGAGTATCCAATCAGGCGGTTAAACCATTTCATGATCACTTACTAATCGAAGTCACGACTTTACTAATATAGCCATGATTTTAATCAAAAAGTGACACCCATCTCTGAAAGTCTAGGCTGTTTTTGTTCATTAACAGTCAGTGCTGCAGAAGAGGAGTGCTAGGCAGAGAAGTGAAGACAAGGGGTGGAATTAAATAAGATGACTGAAGACACACATCATTGTAGCTCTTGAAGAACTAGTATTTACTCTGAGTACAAGGGTGGCCTGATGGAACTTATGTTTTCACAGAACCAATTAATGGTTCAATCAAATATTCATCACACAGAACCGCATGTTAACTAAGCGGGACACTAATGGAGAGACAGGAGGCTAAGCCACAGCAGGGAACAGGGAAGACAGCAAGAATCGCCTCCAACCCCTGGATGTGTCTGCAAAGCACAGCGAGCAGGAAGTGGACATGAACAGCTGTGAGTTGTGAGGGAGAGAAAAGACAACTCCACATTTTTCTTGCCCTGAGCAACGTACAGAATGGGTCTCCCATTTATTGAGATGAGCACGAGCTGGAAATATCTCGGGAGAGAACGTCAAGAGTACGGCTCTGTGGGTGCTGAACTGTTGGACAAATGGGTGGCAATGTCCTGCAGGTGTTAGCATCAGCGTTCAGGGCAAAGACCTGGGCAACCCCGTCAGCGGCCATCAACTGGAAAGAGCGTGAGCCGCCATCAACGGGGAAGAGCATGAGCTCACAAATCTAATGCAGCTGCTCACAGGCCTCTGCGTTCCTGTGGTCAAATACATGGGTGGAGCCAGAGAAAAAAGTAGATGATTAAAGACAATGAAATTTTGCTCAAACAAGTTACCCAAAAACTGAGCTGTAGAGCGCTCTAATATTTAGGGGTAGGAAAAAGAGCAGGTCAGTCAAAGGGAATCCAGAGGTGAGTGACCTCCATATGAAGTGAAGTCTTGCAAAGCAAGGCAGTTACATCCACTGCCGCTGAGTTAAAGAAGATGAGAACTACGAACTGAAAACTAGACTCGGCAAAAAGGAGGCACTGGAGACTCTGAGAATAGCTGTGTGGATGAGACATCAGGACAAAAGTCTGCTGAAAATGCTAATGCGAAACTGAAGAAAACACCAAATATTCTGCTAACAAGTGGGGGAAAAGATAAGGTAGTGGCCAGAGGAAGATGTTCAATCAGGAGAATTTTTTTTGTTTTCTTTTAATATGTCATATTATTTTATATGCTGATAATCCAGTAGGCAGAAAAAAATGCTATTGAGGGAAAAACAGAGTATTACCTTTGAATAGGCAAAGAGAATCAGGACTAGTGCATGGAGTGGTATTTCCCTAGGCAGGATACAGATCCTGTCAGAACCACAGGGAATACGGAATAGGAGTAGGTTTGGGAGCATGTGGCTGTGTCTTGTATTTTCAAGTTTCTTATAAAATAGGAAACAAGATCATCACCTGAAAGAATGGACTGTTTTGGACACTTGACAAAAGCAGAAACCATGACCTATCCATCTAGAAAGGAGGCTGAGATGACAGACTACAGATGTGTAGTCTAAGTAGCAGCAACATTACTAGCTCACTTGTGGCTCATAAATTTAAAACGAAACTTCTCACATGCCTCTGCGTTCCTGTGGCCAAGTACATGGGTCACAGAAAAAAGCAGATGATTAAAGAGAATTAAGTTTTGGCCAAATAAGCTGATGAAATGAGAGAACAGGAAGAAAAACTGAGGGTGTATGCATGATAATGTTTTTGCCTAACTATGGGACCTAAATTAAGAAAAAGGGGAAACGAGAATTGTTAATAAAAAAAAGTGACTGCTAACAAAATTTTATAAATGTTACCCCAAGTTGTCGTCTAAGAAATTCAAAATTCATGAGATTTACCATAGAGCTAAAAATAATTAAAATCAGTAGTATTCAAAAGGGTGTGGGTGTGGCGGCAACACATTGTTAATAAAGGAAGAGGGGCTAGCATCTCTGCTGGTCACTTCCTAATATACTGCAACTGCACCTTGGAATTCACCTAAAGGAAATAATCAAAAACATCTAAAGCTTATAAACGTAACTTTATACCAAAACATCAAATTCAAATTTAGGAAAAAACCTACATGTCCAATGATAAGGAAAATATTAAATACACTTTTAGCCGTTTATTTAATGGACGGTTCAATTTTCTTCATACAATTAAATTTACTGACTTTTGCACTAGTTAAGAGAGCTAAGCTTAGGGGCTGGAGAGGTGGCTCAGGGGTTAAGCCTCTGCCTTATAGACAGAAGGTCCTGAATTCAGATCCTAGGTCCCACATATAGATGACGGGTGGAAGCGGGGGCAGCCTGCATTTCTGGTCATGGTGGGCGGAGCCTGTGAATCCCGGGGCAGAGTAAACAAGGAGGAGGTGGAGGCGTCCATGGTGGTTCCCAAATTCGTCCGTGGTTCTACACACACACACACACACACACACAATGGAATAAAAAAAAATAAAAAACATGCACCTTATTTATAAAAAAAAGAGAGCGAAGCTTAGACTGTCACTGCTCACTCACAATCCTGCGTCCACCACCTGCTATCTGTAAGCTGAGTCCCACCCAAGGGTCACCTGTGCCACAGAGATGCCGTCCAAGGAGCTGCAGAGGCGCACGTGCCGAGCCTAAGAGGAGCAGGAAGCCCACAAGGCTCCGGGTGCTCATCAGTGGGTGCTGGGCTTTGACGATATGTGGGCACTGTCGTTCTCTATTCAACTAACTATGAAATTAACATCACCAGGAAACGTCTCTATCTTTCTTGGGCATGCCTTTCATGCAAGCAAGTTGATTTGTTTTTCAGAAACAAGTACACGTAGAAACGTTAGCAAAGAAAAGCAACGCATCGCTTACAGCTCGCAGTTCTCACTACTTACAGAGTCTCCTGTCTTGGCTGAAACAAAGTGGCTACTAAAACCATTTTCTTGGCAAAACCGTAAGTGTTTGTCAGGTTTTACTGTTCGCATATGCTCCAGATCAACTAAAAAATAAAGAAATAATTAAATTCTATATTAGAATCAAAAAATTTAACATGATTAAATCTGGCTTACTTTCCAATACTACGTTGCAGTTAGACACTAGCTGTGTGACCTCAGGCAACTTATCAACTTTTTCATGCTTCAGTTTCACATTTATAATCTGTGAATAACAAATACAACTATGTAATATGGAGTTCTTTCAGAATCAGTCCATGAAGAATGAACAAAGATTAACACGAAGTGCTCAAAAGTACGAGTGAGTCATTATCTATAAATTCAGACAGATTTGATAGACACATCGTACTGTAAATCACTTGAACACAGTAATTAATTGATGATAATATACATAAACAGGCATCTTTGGCTTGAAATCGTTTACTTAAAGAGTAAATAATTCCATAATTAGAAAAGTTCTGTAAGGCTTGAAACAGTTAATATTAATGCAAATGTGTAATTAATAGTTTTCTAAAATAGATTATTACGCTGCATGCTCAATCAACCTCTTCACAACCACAGTGCACTTACACTCAGCAGTCGCCCTTTGAATCCAAAGAGTTCGTTTTGAGAGTGGGGAGTACAATGCGTCTCCCTGAATCTAGACCGGAAAGCACAGCAGCGCTCACAGCACCAGTGCTGACCTGACCAGCATTGACAGTCCCCTTTTCACCTGTTGCAGCCTTGGGGTGTTGCACATTTGGGGTGCTGCAGCCTTGGGGTGCTACAGCCTAGAGGTGCTACAACTTCAGGGTGCTACAGACTCGGAATGCAAAGTTTTCCACGGATGTGTTGGAACTTCACAAGCAGCCTCTAAGAGGGCTGAGTTCCCACACTGTTTCTTAGGCTGAAACTGACCAACGTGAAAGCATGAAGAGGCAGCCTCGACCAGCTTCCACACAATCAGGAGGACTAGACAGCTGCTGCAGGAGAAAAGCAATGACTGGTCTCACCCAGCTGAGAAAGCTGCAAGCCACAGTAACAATAACTGACAAGAGGCGGCCATCAGTGTAAAAGTGGCATGAATGTTACAGAACCAACTGCTCCTGATTAGCTTTAAGACTTACTTATCAGCCTGGTACTGTAACCAAGCAAAAAAATCTGTGGAGAGGAGGTCACAGGCCCCAGGGAGAAATAATATACTATAGCTTAACTAAGAAGACTCAATATCAATTTGCCTTCTAAACATTTATTGTCATAATCATAGATTAGAGGAGCGCGCAGCACCCTGGAAGACTTCTTTCACGGTGCAAAGTGCTTAACACCGAGAATCACAACTGTCTAAAGTGCGGAGATGGGGTGTAAACATCTAAATCATCCACTGTGCCCCAGGGAACATTGCAGAAGAGGGCTAGAGGGGTGCTGCCAGACAGAAGCTTCTGGACGTGACAGGGCTGTTGCACTCCTGTAGTCACAATGGCTTTACTTCCACAGACCTCCACAAGCTTTGACCTATCGACATTTCACCATGGAAGAACATTTCTTAAATGGCTTGGAGTGACAAAACAGATCTCACAGAAAAGCAGCAACATTCCACCTATCTTACCGCGTACATTTTAGTACACTTGAAGGGAAAAAAAAACACAGATGCACAAAAAGTAAATTCCAGTGGGTGTCATACCTTAGAAAACCGTCCATTTTCCTGCTTGACTCAAAGCATTGCCACCAGCTACATAAAATAATAAATACTTCTAAACTCAAAAACTTCTTACAAATGATAAACCTGTTATATGCTTATATGTTGTGAATATTATATCTGTTCTTATAAATATAAATGACACTAACAGCTGAAAGTTTCAAAGTAGAAGAACGATTGATTCACATTTATACACTGGGAGCTATGTTATTTCTTCCTCCTGCAGAATCACTTAAATCCTACTTATTTATTAATTTAGATGATTCAGAAAACCATAGGCAATAACAACTATAAAAGATATTTTATTCACTTTAGAAATAAAGCAATACTTTAAAATTTGTTAAATCATTGGGATTTAACTTATTTGTTATAAATAGTTGAACAAAACAAAGAATGATAAACAAGAAACATGCAGCTAAATGAAGAAACTTCCGCTCTTGGTGGTGCATGCTAGGATCATGGCACTAGGGAAGTAGGAAGACCATGAGTTCAAGACCATCCTGAGTTATAAAGTAAATCCTAGGTTAGCTGATTATAGTCTGGGCTTCTTTTGAAGAACACTGCCTTCAAGCACTGGCTAATAGTTAAATATATAATGAAGTTACAGTAACTTTTGAGAACTGAAACAGGAAGACAGAAAAGTCCCAAGAATGGAAGAAAAGAACAGACACTGAGCAATTATCACAGTTTTACATAAAGGGCCCATTGAAGACTTCTTTCTGATCTGAGATCTAACACATAAAAATAAGTGCAGGAGGTTAAAAGGAGGTTGGGGAAAGAAATTCACAGCCACTAGAACAGGACAAAAAGCTGGCTGAGTACAGTTAAGAGAAACAAATGCTGAGCAAGAGGGCGCCGCCACAGAACCACCACTGACAGGGAACACACCGCTCTGGAGCTCTAAGGAAAGGTGTCTGTGGCAAAAGCAGAAGCAGGGGAGAACCACTTTAGGAGACTTCTGAGACAACCTATCTTTCGAAATTTAGAAAATTCTTTGGGGGCGCTGCAATTACTTTGAGGGAATAAGTAAGATGATTCCAGTTTCATACTCAAAATTCCCGAAGTTTCTAAGTCGATTGGTAGCATCAGTGACGGAACCACGGCATCTCTCAAGCCGAGAGCACATCAGTTTTGGAATCACAGGAGTGAGTGAGAGGATGCCCCTCTCTCTCCCCCTGCAATGTTTCACTGGTGGATCCTAGACAAGGATTCTGCACTGAATCATGCCCTTCCTCTACCCATAAATACAAATAAATAAATAAATGAATTTAAAAGAAACAAGTGAGAAGTGCATAGGACTTTCCGTAGAGAACATAATAAAAGAATGTAACGCACTGTACGTTGAGAGCAGGCTCCTTGCCAGCTGATGCTCACAGGACTCAATGTAATGCCATGTAATGGAACTTAATGTAGTGTGATGCAATAAAAGACGCTCCAATTTAAAAAAATGGAAGTGACTTATTATTTTTAAAGTTTGACTATTACATAAGTGTTTGTTTACTTGTATTGTGAAATTATTAGTTAATAACAACAAGTCACAGAATTGAGCCCGTAAGCATTACAGAAGTGTTGGGCGGTCCTTTACTGGATGATATAAGTCCTTTGCAAAGCACTCGCAGCTGTATACACCGGTTGTGAAACTGCACAGTGTTTAAAAATAATACATCATGATTAGGCCAAACATGACATATGCTTAAAAATATGAATATGTTTTTACCTCTAAAATGTACATGCTCATGCTAACAGGCCAACTGTCCATGGTTTCATTTTTACAGTCCTACTTGTCTGCTACCATTCAGGATTCCTTTCACTGCAACCGCCACATGATTACTGATCACAATTAGCTGTCAAGATGACCGCATTAAACTAATAGCTTTCTAAAATCTAGTCAAAAAAATGCAGCCAGACCAAATAACATTTTTAAATACTGAAACACTTAATAATAGTACTGTATTCTTTTCATATAGGTTTAAAATTTTGCAGCTTTTCAATTTTCATAAATTCTTCTTCAGCATCCTATTAGAACACAACCTATAATAAATATGACTTTTTCATTCAATGCATTTGTAAAAAGGGAAAGTACTATAAACTTCTAATTAATTGCATTATTAATATCTAGTCCCTGCCAATGGAAAGAAAATATTAAAAGTATAAACTATTCTTGTTCCACATTCTATATAAAGAACAGAAAAGTCTCCATGAAATGATTATAAAAACTGTCACTGACAAATGTAAAAGAAGTAAAAGCAAAATATAAATATAGCACTTGTACCGATTTTCACAGCAATTTTTAGGTTATCAAGGAAACATCTAGAGTGTTGATCTGGTTATGCTCAATTCAAACAAACTACTTGTCACATTAACTACCTCCAGGAAGTTACTCCAAACACAAAATAAACTGTTTATGCCCCTACTCAGATAGATAACATGACAGATTGTTATTAGTTGAAGACAGATGAAATACATTAATTTGATTGTGAGCATGTGTCTCAACTTACTTGGCCATGCACGCTTTCTAAGGCTGTCTCTCTACAATGGCACCGTAAATCATGCCCTATTAGAAGAATTGCTAATGCAAGGAAATAAAAAAATGACCAGAACTTGACTTAGACTTTGTAGATCTTGAACCAATCTTTTTACAAGAGTAAATGCCTAAATACCACTGAATTCAACAAATACATTTTAAAAATTGCATCATAAAAGTACTGTAATTTTTAGTACAAATTTTAAAGACATCGATGCAATTTAACATCTTTCCTATGTAGTAGTTTTTATAACTTTTAGTGAAATGTCTTTTTTCCTTTTCCCATTTTCTATTGGATTTTAAGCGCTTATCTCATTATTTTCTTTCAGTACATTCTATAATAATAATACTTGCCAAAGCTGTTTCAAAAACTTCCTTAGGTTGGGATTTTCCTTTTGGAGGAACAGAAATGAAGGTCAAATAGTCTTGAGATATAAAATTGTTACTATTTCAGCCATGCTTATCTGGTGCCTTTGTTACATACAAAAATGACACAGTGAGCAAAGGGTCTTAAACTCAGTAACCACTCACCAAGTACTGCATGATTCAGACGGGAAGCACAGCATGTGAGTTACGTCTGAAATATTTATTTCTTCATGTCACAAGAATGCTATATGGGGCTGAAAATGATGAGTTTCACACCACAGTAAGATTAATCTCATAAATGTGGCAATACATAAAAGAATATAATACATGAGTGTATTAAATGAAATCCTAGAATGGAAAAATCAACTTTTAGTTAAGCACATATAGGTGGGAAAAGGAAAAAAAAAAAAGACCAGACCAGACAAAGGCTAAGACCACCCCCAACAAAAGAAAAGGCTTGGATAACAACAGCCCTGGAGTGCGGCCAAGGCTTTAGGTCCCAGCCTGTTGTCAATTCTTCAAACTACATATATTATTTTTATATCTTATGTATATCTCATATTAAACTTTCTGACAAAATTATGATAATACACAACATTCCCTTTAAAAACTAACTTTTCATATAATCATAGGAACACTCTTGCAAAAATATTTGTAGTCATATATATTTTTCTATGAACTCCTATTAATCACTATAACCATCAAGTCTTACTCTTACCTACATGTCATGAACCCTGCAGAGTTTTCTCTTTAATTATTTAGTGGCTAGCTCTTGTAGATCCCTATTTGCTAATTTTTGCTTCTACTAATGTACACATTCTGCATACTACTGCCGTATTTGCCTTATCAATTTTCATTGTTTATATTGCACAGTCCATGCATACTCATAAATTGGCCCACAGGACTTTGAGAGGACAATAATGAAGAATTCAAAGAACTACCAAAGTCACCAGCAACAACCAGTATCAAAAGAACAGAGGGGAGAGTATGGGAGAATTCCCATAACTTATTTAAAATCATTAATTAGATTATTTAAATTCCTTCTGGTAATGGATAATTCCTAACAGCTTCTACTATAATCCTAGCTGAAATTAAATAATGAGTGTAAATGAGGGCACACCACTATTTACCAAGCAAGATTTTCCTGTATTATAACAACTTGTTGCTTTCTGTAATATTTGCATATAAACCAATCATAAAAATTACCATTTTCCCACATATCAAAAAGGAATAAACTAGAAAATCAATAAGCAGTCTTTCCTTAATTCATATTTTGAGCATTTCTCACAGGAATTCTTATTAGGTAATTTCATATTTGAAATATATTGTGTAGGCTTGTTTTAAAAGGCTGTATAACAGGTAAATACAATAAGGACCCAGTTCACTTATCCCATTTAAACAGATTTGGAAAGAGCCTTCCAGGGGAAATAGGTGTGGAAGGGAGATCAGAATATCTTATATTCGTGTATGAATTGTCAACAAATTTAGTAAAAGCTATATTTTAAATGTCAAATAGAGCTGGCGAGATGGCTCAAGGGTTAAGACTCTGCTTTGCAAGCACAAGGTCCTGAGTACGGATCCTGGTGGGCGGAGTCTGGGAAATACCAGAGCAAAACAAAAAGGATAGAAGCAATTCAGAATGATTCCTGAAGTCACTCTTGGTCCTCCACAGGGACATACAGTGCCTACACACACACACACACACACACACACACACACACACACACACACGAATAGAAAGAGAGAGATGATGTTTTTGATTCACCTAGACACTTGCTCACTCCGCCACCTTGCAGGAAACACAGGCATAGAAGAACACCTTGGTTGGGTAATTACACTGGTTATTAAATTCTTTTCCAAATACCAAAAATAATAAGATCTAAACTGGAAGAAGAAAAGTTATAGATCATACTTTAAAATAATAATAAAAAGTAAGAACAAAAAGAAAGCTGCCCCAATTGCAATCGAATTTATAGTAATAAGGCTAGCGATCACTTAAATAGTACCACAGCGTTTTATAGACACTCTGTGTGCACTCAATCACTGACTGACAAATGAGAAAACAGAGAGTAGACAAGACCACACATCTAGCAAGACATGACCGGAATTCGTTTCCCAGGCAGGCAGTCTTGCATTCCTTTCCGAAGCACCGCGCTCTCTTCCAGCACATGCTCTTCCGGGACTGGCGCTGTGGAGACTGGGCTGGCCCTGCTCTATGTCCCCCAACTGTGGAGGACAGCAGTTTCCAGGCGGGGACTTGCCCTGAGCAATCATTTTGAGCAGCAAGTTGTCTGTGTGCATATATAACCACCATCTCTTCAGCACACACCAAGAGCACAGGCTAAGTTCTTTAAGCAAAACAAACAAACAAATAAACCCTCTTCTTTTCTTAACTCTGTTTTCATCTTATTTTAATTTCTTTGAAACTTTCACACAATGAGTTTTTAATTTTTATTCTATGATAAAAATTACATTTTGCAAAAATTACATCAGATATACATAGATCATGAGTATATTAAAATTATATTAGAAAAGCCAAGTTTGTGAACTACCACACATACCAGGCAAACTGCATCACATACAATGGGTGTCGCCAACACTGGGTGCAGCAGGTTCATGCAGCACAGACACAATTCCCCCTTCTGTCCTGTCCTGGGGCTTCTACTCTGCACCAGTGACGCGGCCCATCACTCGCCTGGGCAGGCCTGGCCCCTGAGCCACTTCTCACCAGGCAACTCCAGGCCCCAACATGCCGTGGCTGACAATACACCCCTGCAGCTCTGCACGACCTCCAACATCGGCCGCCCTGGGACGCTGCAGCCTTTTAACCTGTGTTGTGATGTATTACAGAGTGAAGAATTATATGTAACCTGAGAGTTACAAATTTATAAGATCAAGATGAGAATAAAAAGCTCAGGATGTAATGATAGTAATGGTAATGGTATCCAAGTGAAATCAAAAGTACTGAATTAATTAAAACCAACAAAATCTATGTAACTCAAGAGCGTATTTTACTCAATAAATTCTGATACTGTAGAAACCTGCATTTCCGTACGAACAGAATAATTTGTTTGTACCATAACACCATTGTCTTATCATGTCATCCCCATGAAAGTAAAATACATCTTTGCATGTGTCATAGTTACATACAGGTGTCAACTTGATAGTTGAGGGTTTGAGCTCTGAGCACATTTGTAGAGAATTAGTAATTAAGCCCAAGGTGAGGCTGCAGGAGATTATCTAGTTGATAGGAAGGTAGGTGGGATTAGTCCCCTGGCAGGTGAATAAAATGGAGGGAACAGTTTGAGAAAGATGACATCCTTGTGTACACTTGGCCAGACATGCTGGTCTGGCAAGTACGGATCATCCCTCTCTCAGACAATACGGTATGACCAGGTCCCTTGGTCCTTGGTGTTGCTCTCCTGCCAATCTGGACTAAGAACTGTAACAGGACTATCGTGAGAGAATAAACTTATTCCTTTAAGCTGTTGTCGTAATTTTATCAGCAACATGCAGATGAACTATTACAGTATGATTTGACCACAGTCCAGACACACCTTTTTGCTGATGGACAAGCAAACTACTTGCAACTGGTGTTCTAAGTTACATCACAGAGGAGAAACACTGAGCGATGCTCTACATGCCCACCTTCACAGCACAATCCCAAGTTGTTTGCAGAGCACTGATAATGTCACCACGAGCCAGTGTGAACTCAGCAGGCTGCACCACATCTCATCACTGTGCTATTCCCCCATGTCTTGATTTGTGTCAATCTAAGAATAGGTATTCTCAATGTTTAGATCAAATTTTAATGAGAGTCCTTTTTCTCTCAGACTTGTAAAAAATTGTTTCAATATTCTGTTATTTGTGTTACATAAACCTTTTCTCAGTTCATAACTTTTGTTTAAATTTAGTAATTACACTTTAACTTGACCTTTTATGCACAGTGCAAGAAATATCTCTTCCTTCTCTTTCTTCTCCTATTCTTTCTCCTCTTTCCCCTTTTCCTTCTCCCCTTCCCTTCTCTTCTAAAAAGTTGGTTAACAATATAACTTTTAATCCATTCAATATATTTTTTTAGGTATGGAGCAATAAATATACCAACCCATTCCCCTTTTCTATATAAAAACAGTCTCAGGATTACTTATTAAATATCTCTTCTTTCCCAAAGATCTTCAATGCCATTCCATTATGATAAAGTTCCATTTGTGTAAAAGTTTATTTACAGTGTATCAATATTGCTTCATTGAGTGAATTATAGCTTTATGTTTATGAAAAGGTATTTATTATATATATGGATAACTAGCAGAGCTTCTTTCCCTATATTTCTCAAACACAGTAACTATTCATGGTTTTTATTTTACATAATATACTTTAGTTTTGGTTTGCTTAACATCACCCATAAGAATATTATTTGGAGAGAGTCAATAAGTCGGTCTGCAATAAAATGACATTTTACAATATTAAGTTTTTGAATTCTTGTGGATGGTATTTATTTTTTCAGTACAGTCATGGTTTTATGATTTCTGCATTAGATTTTTTTTATGTAACTAATCACATCATCTGAGAACCCAGGAGTTTATTTCTTCTTTTTCAATTTGTCTTGCCTTTTACTTACTGTTTTGTAGTGGTAGAACCTTAAGAATGTTGGAGAATCTTTGCTTGCTGCTGCTCATAGGTGGACAGTACTCGATCTTCACCCCTGAGCAGGACACTGACCATGACTTTCACACATAGCACCCACCAGGCTGAGCTTCTCGTCCCAGTTCACTAGCATCGTTTGTAAATAAAAGTGGATGTTTTTATTTTTACAAACTGCATGTGTGTGTGTGTACATGTATATGCCTATGGTGCAGGTGTATGTGTCTGTATGTGTATGTATATATGTGTATGTATATGTGTGTGTGCATATGTATGTTGTGTATGTGTGTGTATGTGTGTTTGCGTAAGTGTATCTGTGTAGGTATGTGCATATGTATGCATGTGTGTGTGTATGTATGTGTGTAAGTGTTTGCGTATGTGTGTAGGTGTTTGCATATGTGTGTATGTGTATATGTGTATGTGCATGTGTGCATGTGTATGTTTATGTATACGTGTGCATGTATGTGTATGTGTGCATGTGTGTGTGCATGTGTGTATGTGTGTGCATGTATGTGTATGTGTGCATGTGTGTGTGCATGTGTGCATGTGTGTGCATGTGTGTATGTGCATGTGTATGTATATGTAGGTGTAGGTATGGAGGTGTGCACGTGTGCATATATGTATGTGTGCATGTGTATGTGTGCATGTGTATGTATCTGTATATAGGTATGTATGTGTGCGTGTGTGTGCATGTGTATATGTGTGTGTATGTGTGTGTGCATGTGTGTGTGTGTGTGGCACACGCATGTGGTGCCACACGGAGGCATCAGGTGTCCCCTTAGCTTCTGCTTTACTCCTCTAGACAGGAGCTGGTGTTTTTTCAGCTAGGCTGGCAGCGAGCGGGTCCCAAAGGACAGCACTGGGTTACAGCACTAATCTCACCCAGATTGTGACATGAGCGTGGAGATTGTTTCCCACAGGTGCATGTATGCCAGCAGGTGTGGCTTTTACATGGGACCTGGGGGTCTAGATAGGGTCACCAGGCTTGTGCAACAAGCCCTTTCCTGCCAAACCATCTCCCAAGCATCATGCCTTTCTTTAAATCCTTAAACAATAATGCTCTACTTTATGACTCCTCAACTCCTTGTTTCTGATATCAATACAGCTGTCCCTGTAGACTAGAATAGGTAGACCACTGATCCTGAGGACCCCTAGACCTGTGAGCCATGAGTTAGCTTGCAGTAGAGCAGGAAGAGAAAGAAGCCCACGATCACGCTCATTTCAGTGAAAACAGGCTAAGGCTACAAGGAAGAACAAGGGTTAAAACAACAAATCCACAAGCATGGAGGAAGAAGACCAAGCCTGTAGTTGAGCGTGAGGTAGCCAACTGAACAGGTGAAGGAAGCACGATGAAAGGCTAGCTGCATTCGATTCCTGGCCCCAAAAACCCTGTGAACATATGGACAGTGCTACTGCCTTTTCAGGTAGCCTTGCTCTTAGCAGCTAAACATAACAGACTTCATTTACGTCACCATGACTGCTAACAAAACGCCTTGTTGGGACTCTGTCATGTTAAAGCAGTACACTGGCCATGTAAATGTGAAAAACAAAAGCAGCTTAATATAATTAACAGCGACGGGCGCACTTGTAAGGTCAGAGGTGGCAACACCCAAGACTGACTCACAGCTAAAGAACAGTCAAGGCCACAGTCAACAACAATGAAAATTTTGTTTTAAGGTATTTCTCTTTTTAGGCTATGTAAATGAAATTGATTTCTTCATTTCTTTCTCAGTTTACCTGTCTGTGCTATATAGGAAGGCTCCTGACTTTTGTACGCTAATTTTGTAGGTTGCCACTCAAGTGTAGAATCACATCATTACAAATGGTATTACCTTAACTTCTTCCTTTCCTATTAATATCCCTTTTACCTCCCTTTCTCGTCTAATTGCCCCAGTAAGACTTCAGCACCATACTGAGCAGGAGTGGGGAGAGTGCACAGTCTTCTGTCATTCTTGATATAAGGGGGAAACTCCACTTAGAATCATGTTAGCCTCAGGCTTGTTGCTCCCCATTTGCTCCCCATTTTTGTTTGGTCCAGAGATTTTTTTTTAAATGTTTTTTATTATCTCCGCTCATACAAGCTTAATAGGTACCCTGGATCTTTCCCTCCCTCCTACTCACCCCATCCCTCTGTTCATCTTCCCCTGACCCCTCCCTCCCCACGCCCCAGTGCCTCCCCTCCACCAATCCCCAGAGAATCCTTTAATGTGCATGCCAAACTCTCCTCTGGGCCCTCCTCTCCGATGACATACAAGGACCAAGCAGCATTTCCCTGAACCCTTTCCTTTGTTCCCCTTAAGCATAGGAACACTACTGTGGCTGTCAATCCCTTGCTTCCAAGGATCTTGGAGCTTTTAGCAAATGCTAGACTTTGTGGGGTCAATAGTGTGTTGGACATTGTGCAGGGCATGCAAAGTCCAATTATGATTGCTTTGGCCCTAACTTGTGTGGAGTATCTTGCATATCACTGCTCCTCCCATCCTTTTGCTCTTACACTCTTACCGCCCCCTCTTCCGCAAATGTCCCTGAGCATCAGGATGGGGAGAGATTAGGCTGGCCTAGTTCTAGGTGGTTGATTTGTTGATTTTCTTTTGCGGTTTTGCTGCTCCTGCAATGCCCTTCACTCCATCCCGATGGGTATTGGATGTCACCCCCTGGCCAGAGATACAAAGCTGTTAAACTAGAGTCTTGTTATAAGAGTATATTCAAAGGTAGATATAATAAAAGTAGGAAACCACAATGAGGGAGGGGTCAATCACCCATTTGAAAAATGGTTGCTTATTATCTGCCAGACTATATGCCCTCCCCTTCTGGTGAGATCACACCCCCTCAGTTGTAAATGATCAGGAACGAAAAGTCTGTGAACTTAACCAGATGTCTCATTGCTTACTTGCAGTCCTTGATGGAGGCCTATTTTCTCTGCTGTAACATGGTCCCCTCTTTCCTTGTTTCTGGTGTGGCCCTCCTACCCCATCCCTCCTGTACATACACCTTGTAATTACTGTATTACAGAGATTTATCGACGAGTGTCTCTAGGTGGTCTGGGTGGGTTTGGTACTAGGAGCCACCTATTAGGGAGTACATACGGGGCTTAATTTTCTGGGTCTGGGATGCTTCACTCAATATAAATGTTTCTAATGACATCCATTTCCCAGCAAATTCCAGTAATTCATCATTTTTGATGGCTGAGTAGTACTCCATTGTATACATGTACCACTGTTTCCTTATCCACTCGTCAACTGTTGGGCATTTGGGCTGATTCCATGACTTTGCTATTGGAAACAGTGCTGCTATGAACATGGTCGCACTTGTGCTATCGAGGTGAACCTCTGCTGCATGGGGGATTATTCCCAAAAGTGGAATCGCAAGGTCATATGGCATTTCAATCTTTAATTTCTTTAATCTCCAGACGGCTCGCCAGAGTGGCTGTATGAGCCTGCATTCCCACCAGCAATGTAGGAGAATTCCCCTCTCTCCACATCCTCTCCAGCATTTGGTGTTGTTCGTACTGTGGATTTTTGCCATCCTGACTGGGGTGTGATGATATCTCAGGGAAGTTTTAATTTCAATTTCCCTGATGGCTAAGGAAGTGGAGCATTTTTTAAGATATTTGTTAGACATTTTAATTTCATCCCTAGTAAAGTTTCTTTTAAGTTCCAGGGCCCATTTTTTAATTGGGCCATTGGTTTCCTTGGTGTTTAGTTTTCTAAGTTCTTTGTGCACTCTGGATAATAGACCTCTATCAGATATGTGGTTAGTGAAGATTTTCTCCCATTCTGTGGGTTGCCTTTGAGTTCGTGTTACAATCTCTTTATCTGAGCAGAAGCTCTTTAATCTCACAAGATCCCAACTGTTGAGAGTTGGTAGCAGTGACTATGCCATTGGGTGTCTGTTTAGGAACTGTTGGCCTAGCCCAATCAGCTCCAGGGAATTCCCTACCCGTTCAACTATGGTTTCTATAGTCTCTGGCCTTAAATCAAGGTCCTTGATCGATTTGGAATTAAATCTTATACAAGTTGACAAGTACGGGTCCAGCTTTAATCTTCTACATGTGGAGATCCAGTTTTGCCAGCACCATTTGTTGAAGATACTGTTCTTTTTCCATTGGATTTTTTGGGCCCCTTTGTCAAAGACCAAATGGCTGTAATTTTGTGGGCTTATATCTGGGTCTTCAACCCTCATCCATTGATCTGCATGTCTATTTTGGAGCCAGTACCAGGCTGTTTTTACAACAATGGATTTGTAGTGTAGACTAAGGTTTGGTATGGTGATACCTCCAGCTGTGTTTTCGTCACTCAGGATTGTTTGTATTATCCTGGGTCTTTTGTGCCTCCATATGAATTTTGAGATTGTTTGATCAACTTCTTTAAAGAATTGCTTTGGGATTTTAATTGGTATAGCACTGAATTTGTATATTGCCTTTGGTAGGATGGTCATTTTTATGATGTTGATTCTGACAATCCAGGAACACGGGAGGTCTTTGCACCTTCTGGTGTCTTCTGCAATTTCTTTCTTTAGGGTTTTAAAGTTTTTCACTGTAAAGGTCTTTTACCTCCTTGGTTAGGTTTATACCAAGGTATTTCATTTTTTTTAGGGACTATAGTAAATGGGATTGTTTCTCTCAGGGCTTTTTCACGTCTTTCATTCTGGGCATATAGGAAAGCCACTGATTTTTGTATGTTTATTTTGTATCCTGCTACTCTGCTGAACTTCTCAATTAGTTCCAGGAGCTTCCTGGTGGAGTTTTTGGGATCACTCAGATATAAGATCATGTCATCTGCAAATAGGGATAGCTTGACTTCTTCCTTGCCGATTTGAATCCCTCTTATGTCCCTTTCTTGTCTTATGGCTTCAGCTAAGACTTCAAGTACAATATTGAATAGAAGTGGTGAGAGTGGACAGCCTTGTCTAGTTCCTGATCGAAGTGGGAATGCTTCCAGTTTTTCCCCATTGAGCATAATCCTTGCTGTGGGCTTGTTGTATTTTATTATATTGATAAAGGTTCCTTCCATTCCTCCTGTCTCTAGCGTTTTGATCATAAAAGGCTGTTGGATCTTGTCAAAACCTTTTTCTGCATCTATCCAGAGTATCATGTGGTCTTGGACTTTGGACTGGTTTATATGATGAATTACATTTATTGATTTGCATATGTTGAACCAACCTTGTGTGCCAGGGATGAAGCCTACTTGGTCCCCTTGAATGATCTTTTTGACATGTTTTTGAATCCGATTTGCTAAGACTTTGTTGAGAATCTTTGCATCTGTGTTCATCAGAGAGACTGGCCTATAGTTTTCTTTTTTTAAGTGAATCTTTATTAGGTTTTGGGATTAAAACGATATTAGTTTCATAGAAGGAATTTGGTAGTGTTCCTTCCTTTGCTATTTGATGGAACAGTTTAAGGAGTATTGGTGTTATTAGCTCCTTAAATGTCTGGTAGAACTCTGTGCTGAATCTATCTGGTGCAGGACATTTTTTGGTGGGAAGATTTGAGATTACTTCTTCAATTTCCTTATATGTTATAGGACTATTTAAATAATTCACAACTTCCTGATTCAATTTAGGTAAGTTGTGTTTACTTAGGAATTTATCCATCTCTTTTGTGTTGTCAAATTTCACAGAGTATAAGGTTTTGAAATATGTTATAATTCTCTGGATTTCTTGGGTATCAGTAGTGGTATCTCCACTTTCAGTTCTAATTTTGTTGATTTGGGTTTTCTCTCTCTTGCTTTTGGTTAATTTAGCTTGGGGTGTATCAATCTTATTGATTTTTTTCAAAGAACCAGCTTTTTGACTGGTTTTCTTTTTCGTTTTCTTAATGTTGATTTCAGATATTTCTCCCTTTATTTTGCTAATCTCCCCTCTTCGACTACTTTTGGGATCAGATTGCTGTAGTTTCTCTAAAGCTTTAAGCTGCATTGTTAAGTTATTTATTTCTGATGTTTCCATTTTTCTGATGTAGGCATTAAGAGCGATGAACTTACCTCTTAGAACAGCTTTCATTGTGTCCCAGAGATTTTGGTAAGTTGTATTTTCATTGTCGTTCGCTTTCAGGAAATCTTGAATTTCCTTTTTAATTTCTTCCTGATGCTGAATCTCATTCAGCATCATAGTGTTAAGTTTCCAGGAGTTAATGTATTTTCTGTCGTTTGTTGTGTTCATTCAGCATCATAGTGTTAAGTTTCCAGGAGTTAATGTATTTTCTGTCGTTTGTTGTGTTGTGGATGTCAAGCTTTAGGCCGTGGTGGTGTGATAGGGCACAGGCTAGAATTTCAACTTTCCTGTATATGTGTAGGTTTGTTTTGTGGCCCAATATGTGATCTATTTTGGAGAAAGTTCCGTGTGCTGCTGAGAAAAATGTGTATTCTTTCGTGCATGGATGAAAAGTTCAATAGAGATCTGTAAGGTCCATTTCCTTAAAGGTTTGATTAAGTTCCAAAGTGTCTCTGTTAAGCTTTTGACCTGTTGATCTATCCCATGTTGAGAGGGCGGTGTTGAAATCCCAAGAATTATCGTTTGGGCGTTGATTTCTTGCTTTAGACGCTGTAGGGTTTTCTTAATGAATGTGGAGGGGCCCGTATTGGGTGCATAAATGTTCAGTATTGTGAAGTCTTCCTGGTGAATTGTACCTGTGACTAAAATGTAGTATCACTCTGTGTCTCTTATGATTTTTTTTGGTTTGAAGTCCACTTTGTCCAACAGCATAATGGCTACCCCTGCCTGTTTCCTGGTTCCATTAGCTTGCAGAATTTTGGACCAGCCTTTCATTTTTAGGATGTGCCTATCTTTTGTGGTGAAATGAGTTTCCTGAAGGCAACAGATTGATGGGCTGTGGTTTTTAATCCAAGTTTGTAATCTGTGTCTCTTCATTGGTGAGTTAAGCCCATTGACATTTAATGTTATAATGGAGAAATTATTTTTAATTCTGGACATTTTCTATGTTTAGTGAGTTTTGTAAGCTTATTATTTTACATTTATGTTTTTGTGATATTATACTACTCTTCTGTACTCCTGGATACGATTGTTTTTTCCTTCAAGTTTGCGTATCATTTCTAGCATTTTTTGAAGGCCTGGTTTGGTAGACATGTATCCCTTCAAGTTGTCTTTGTGCTGGAAAATTTTTCTTTCTCCCTCGATCATGACAGATAGTTTTGCAGGGTATATCAGTCTGGGTTGGCATTTTTGCTTATTTAATACATGAAGTACGTCTTTCCAAGCTCTTCTTGCTTTTACTGTTTCCATTGAGAAGTCATTTGTTATTTTAATAGGTTTGCCTTTAAAAGTGACTTGCTTTTTTTCTCTTGAAGCTCTCGGCACCTTTTCTTCGTCTTGAATGTGGAGTGTTTTGACTATTATTTGCCGTGGCGATTTTCTATTTTGGTCATATCTGTTTGGAGTGCGAAATGCCTCTTGTATTTGGATGGGCCTCTCATTCTTCAGTTGAGGGAAGTTTTCATTTATGATAATTTGAAAAATTTCCTCAGGTGTGGTATTTTGAGATTCTTGCTCTGGTATTCCATGAATGTGCATGTTAGGCTTCTTCAGGGTGTCCCATATCTCTTGAATATTCCTCTCAAGTACCTTTTTGGCTTTAACTACCTCTTCCACTGAACTGGTTAATTCTCCCACTTTGTCTTCAAGATCTGAGATTCTATTTTCTGCTTCGTTAGTTCTGCTGATAAGACTCTGTTGAGCTTTGGGTTGAAGATAAAATTTGTCTTTTAGTTCAATTTTAAACTCTGCCTGAGACTGTTTTAACTGCTCTATGCCTATTTTTGTTTCTTGAACTGTTTTTCTCAACTCCTCCAAATGCCTGTTGTGTTCCTGTTCAAAGTGGTTGATGCGGTTGTTTAGTTCCTCTTGGATTTCCTGTTTCATAGTATTAATCATGGTAATGATCATACTTTGAAAGTTGTTGTCTTGGGTCTGGCTTTCTTGGCTATTTTCTGTGAATTTGTTCTGGTTGGAATCCATCCTTAAGGGGTTGATTCTTTCAGTGGGAGATTGGTCTCCTTGGGTTTTGTTTCTCATGTATCTGCACTTTGACTTGGGCATTGTTGTTTTGTCTTCTAGGGCTTTTCCGTTTCTGTGTGTTTTTGACTGATTTAGTTGGTATTACTACATGTACTTAGGCAGTTGTTACTAGTGCTTGTCTTGGGGTTGGGTATGTTTGTCTTTTGTTATTGTTATTTCCTAGTTGCGGCTACTAGGCTGTTAGTACATCAGTTAAATCAGGTTAAGTAGACAGGGGGTGAATATTAATTATGGTAGTGCACTTTTACCATGTAGTATTTTGGTGATATGTGAGAGTGAGTGGTGTATTCCCTGGAGTTGTATATGTTTTTGGGGGTGGCTGTATGGAAAGGTTAATCTACAGTGATTAATATTAGAAAGGAACAGTAAGGTGAAAAACAAAGGGAGGTTTACTTATCTTTGGGCTGGATGTGAAGAATCTCTCCCATATGATAGGATGATTGTAGAGGTTTTCAGATGTATGGCCTTTGACCCTTAGAACTTTGCTTGAGTTTTCTTTGGACTCTATTGAATTCTGAGTAGCAGTGTGTCTTCTGTAGACCACTTGTGTGGGTCCCCGGTGGGCCAGTGAGGCAGAGGGGCTGATGTTGTTGGCAGAATTCTTCACCTGGGGCCTGGAACTTGGCTTAGTGGCCTCCCAAGCTCCAGGGATGGAGGAATGTGAGCAAGTCCTGTCCAGTCGATCAGACAGGCGGGAGGGAGGAAGAAAGGGGCTGGGGCCCGGGGCGTGGTCCAGGCCTAAGCCCGAGGCAGGCCAGGACAGGACGTGGTGCAGGGACCCGGGGCGACCTGGGGGCTGGGGGGACTGGGCGGGCGGACAGGCTCACTTACCTGGGGATGGCAGCGCAGACCTGTCCAGAGCTTTTATCATGAAGAAATGATGAATCTTGTTAAAGCTTTTTCTGCGTCATGTGGTTTTTGTCTTTAAGTGTTTGTGTGATGAAGTACACTTATTGATTTACGTGTGTTAAACCATCTTTGCATTTCTAGATGAACTCGACTCATCATGGTATATGACAATTCTGAGATGGTTTTGAATCTAGTTTGCAAGTATTTTATTGAGGATTTTTACATCTGTGTTCATTAGTGAAACTGGCCTACAATTCTCATCATTGTAATGTGTCTTTGCTTGGTACTGGAATCAGCGTAATACTGGCTTCACAGAACGCTTGGGCATGTTCCTTCCTCTCCTATTCTGCAAAATAATTTGAAGGGCAGTGGTGTTAGTTCTTCTTTGAAAGATCGGTAGAATTCTGTACTGAATCCATCCAGCCATGGGATTTTTTTTAGTTGGAGATTCACAATTGTTGCTTTAAGTTCATTTCTTGTTGTAGGTCTGTTTATTTATTTCATCTTGATTAACTCTGGCAGGCCATACACATTTAGAAATTCATCCATTTCTTTCAAAATGTACAATTTAATGGAGTATAAATTTTTAAAGTACGTCCTGATGATTCTCTGAATTTCTCCAGTGTCTGCTGTAATTTCTCCCATTTCATTTTGGTCGAGTTGGACATTCTCTCTCTCTTTTGCTTAGTAAGGTTAAGGGTTTTAAGATCTTATTTTTTCAAAGAACCAGCTCTTTATTTCATTGATTTTTTTTTGTATTGTCTTTTTCAATTCCAATTCATTGATTTCTGCCTTTAAGTGTTTGTGTGATGAAGTACACTTATTGATTTACGTGTGTTAAACCATCTTTGCATTTCTGGATGAACCCGACTCATCATGGTATATGATAATTCTGAGATGGTTTTGAATCTAGTTTGCAAGTATTTTATTGAGGATTTTTACATCTGTGTTCATTAGTGAAACTGGCCTACAATTCTCATCGTTGTGATGTGTCTTTGCTTTGTACTGGAATCAGCGTATGAATCTGACAAAGGATGAGAACAAGAACTCAAAAAAAAAAAAAAATAAGACATGTAGAAGCAACAACAATTGAATACATGAACCACACATCAGCGGTGGACCGCTGAGGAAAGCACCTTCCATTTCTCCTCCATTACTCTCTATGCTTCCCTGATTTCTGCTTTTAGATATTTATTCCCATGTATTGCTTTTAGGATTGGTTTGTTTTTGTGTTTTTGTTTTCTACAAAGCCTTCAGCTATAACATTAAGTTATTTACTTGTGATCTTTCTACTGTTTTTTGATACAGGCACTTACTGCTATAAACTTTCCTCTTAGAAAAGTAGTCAATATGTCCCACAGATTTTGTATGTTGTTTACTCATTTTCATTGAACTCAACATTTCTTAATTTCCTATTTTATTTAACTTGAAATAAACTTAATCAAGGAAGTGAAAGACTTATACAATGAAAACTACAAAACACTGCAGAAAGAAATGACAGAGGATACTAAAAGGTAAGAAAGACCTCCCATGCTCATGAACTGGTAGGATTAATATAGTGAAATTGAGCATCCTACCAAAGGCAATACACAGATTCAATGCAATACAAATCAAAATTCCAACGTATTTCTTCACAGAAACTGACAAAATAATCTCTAAATTTATGTAGAGACACAAAAGATGCCAATTAGTCAAAATAATCTTGAACAATAAAAACACTGTGGGAGGTATCACAATACAGATTTCAGATTTACTACAGATCCATATTAATAAAAATAGCATTGTACTGGCACAAAAACAAATACATTCTTTCATAGACTAGAACAGAGAGTCTAGATATAAGCTCACGCATATACAGCCACTTGATTTTGACAAAGGTGACAAGAAGACTCACTGGAAAAAAAGACATACAAATGTGCTGAGAAAACTGGATATCTACATGTAGAAAAATGTATAAAAATGAAAACTGACCATTACCTTCCACTACACAAAACTTCAAATAGATCAAAGACCTCGCTGTTGAACCTGAAACAGTGAAACTTTAGAATAATGAGTAGGAGGCACACTTGAATTAATTACCGTAGGAAACTACTTTCTGATCAGGATCCCATCTGCACAGGAAACAGGACAAACAAGTAAGACTTCAGGAAATTAAAAAGTTTCTATCCTGCATCAGAAACTATTAAACCATGCAAAAAAAAAAAAAAATCAGCCCATAGAATGGAAGAAAATTTTTTCTAGCTATGAATCTGACAAAGGATGAGAATAAGAACTCAAAAAAAAAAAAAAATAAGACATGTAGAAGCAACAACAATTGAATAAATTGAATACATGAACCACACATCAGTGGTGGACCGCTGAGGAAAGCACCTTCCATTTCTCCTCCATTACTCTCTATGCTTCCCTGATCATCTCCTTCCCCCAGCAACTCCCAGGATTATAGGCTGTCTCTCCAGGCTTCCTGGCTGTCCTGTTCGTTCCCATTTTAAAATAACCATGTGCATACTCAAGTCCTTTCCTGCCTTGTAATTTGCTATTTGTCAGAGAAATCAAACCTGTCCCCCTAGACAGCATCGCAACCTTCTAATTAATGTTTGTGGAAGAGATCTATTTCCATACTTAACTTTTTAAACTTACTTGCATGTGAGTTATTATTTAAGTGGGTTCTGATAGGCAGCATATAGTTGGGACTCTTTTCCATCTGATATGACTGTCTCTACACCTAATAGGGATATTAAGAGCAGGAACTTGCAAAATTTTTCTGAAACAGGCAGATGGCAAATACTTTACACTTTGTGAATCACGTATTCTTTGAAGCAGTGACTCAGCCATTTTCATGAACGAGCAGCTGGATGTGGCTGTTTTGGCAAAAGCATTTGACTTTGGTGTCACTTGCAGGCCAGGAATTGTCCTTCTGATTCTAAAAGCACCCTTAGATAGCAGACCATCCTTAGACAGTGGACTACCCTTAGATAGTGGGCCACCCTTAGATAGTGGACCACCATTAGATAGAGGCTGCAAGTCATGGTTTGCCGAGCTCTGCTCCAAGCCTCTGCTCAATAATCCCTGAGAAAAACCCTTCATCAGCAGTTTTTTACACTGTTCATGAGAATATCCACTCTTAAGCATTTTGTCTGTTTCTCAACTCTCCAGGCTTTACCCCCTGGATTCCAGCTGTGGCAGGAAACTGAAAGGTCCTCTACGTCCAGACACTTCTAACTTCTAGAGCTTATTCATCCCTTTTCTCCTTCCCAAACTTCTCTTTCTCACCCTTCTCTTTATGATGCACTATGACCCTTTTCTTTCGCCCATAAGCTCCTCCGTGACCCCTTTTTTTCTGGAAAGACCCCAGGAGCCCAGGCACATCATGTTACTAGGATGCTATCACAGTGCCCATCCAACCATCATTATGTTTGATATATAAAAAGAACATATGAATGAATACATAAGTACATTAAAGGGGACCTGAATTCATGTAAATATTTGCAAGCGTGTTTGGTTCATAAAAGAAACTCATGAATAAACATATAAATACTTTAAAATAGAAGAGGATTCGAATGTGAGCAAATGCTTACAACATATAAGGACTAAATGCTAACATGTAATTATATTTTCATAATAATTAAAATGAATTTTAATCAAATTGATTTCAGAAAAATAGCAAACTCCAATAAATAAAGCTGAAATTATTATTTATTGTAAAATTTCCTTAGATTTTGATGCTAAATGATAGTTTATTAAACTCTTAGAAGATGGTGCTATCCTACTGTATCAATAAACCAAAAGAGAAATAAGGCAAGTGTCAAACTGATTCCTCTAAAAAAATAATGCAGTCACGTAAGGGAAAGGTACAAATAAGAATAATTCATAACAAAAAATTCTCTTTGGGAAACAGAAAAATTAATCCTTGAATTAACTTCCCACTAAGTACAAAATTTCATTTTTATTATTTCATATAAAAATATAGAGTATTTATCAGTAAGATTTAGTGCTTTAAATAAAGAGCTAAAGAAATTAGGAAATTCAATTTCAATCCTCAAAACTATTCTCCACTGTAAAGCATTCAGCTTATGGTCCCAACATAACAGCACATCGTAAGAAAGGAAGGACATCACTCTAGCCAGCATCAGGGCTTCTTCCACAAAGTAAGACGGAAAAGCCCAATGGACGATTTTAGTAATACTGACTTCTTTGTTGTTGCTGTTGACTCTCACACACCTCTGATTCTTTTGCATTTTTCTTAAGACTACACTGTCCAACTTAGACAGTTTGGTTAATCCTAAAGTACAGAAATTTCTAAATACAGGTTTCAGAGTCATTCCTGAGTATATTTTTTTAAATCCACATCCATGTGTTCATTTTCAAAAGACTTCCTGCTTTCTGTATATAGTATGTCTACTGATGAGAACTACATTCCTATGAGAAGCAACTGACTTGAAGAAGACTGAAAATATTCTGGTGGAAGGAAATGCACACAGCCGAAATCTCAGCCCAGGAATACATGGCTGCACATCAGCAGTCTTTCGTGCACTGGAGATCTTACTATACAGAACTTCAGAGACTCTATATCAACCACCTGGAACTAGGCTAGCCTAATCTCTCCCCATCCTGAAGCTCAGGGAAATTTGCAGAAGAGGGGGCGGTAAGATTGTAAGAGCACAAGGATGGGAGGAGCAATGATATGCAAGATTCTCCACACAAGTTAGGGCCGAAGCAATCATAATTGGACTTTGCATACCCTGCGCAATGTCCAACACACTAATGACCCCACAAAGTCTAGCATGGACTAAAGGCACTAAGATCCTTAGAGGCAAGAGATTCACAGCCACAGTAGTGCTCCTATGCTTAAGGGGAATACAGGAAACGGTTTTGGAAATGCCCCTGGGTCCTTGCACCTCATTGCAGGGGAGGACCCAGAAGGGAGTTTGGCATGCACATTAAAGGATGCTCCGAGGATGGGAGGGGGAGGCACTGGTGATGGGGGAAGCGGAGGGAAGGAGCAGGGGGGTGGGGGGTTGGAGGGGGGGACCGGTGTACCTGTTAAGTTTGTATGAGCGGAAATAAATTAAAAAAATGGAATATAATGGTAAGTAGCACACAATGTTCTTTATTTAACATAAAATTCTACAGGTACATTATAGATGCAATATATTCTCTGAATCTTACACAATACTTGCAGATTTATACCTAAAAGACATAAAATTAAAAATAAACTTTCATCCTACATAGAATATACAGGAAATTAAAGAAACTTCTGAAAATCATTTTTTTAAATTTGTTATTCTTGTGTATCACCTGGTCCTGACACTTTCATATAATACACTTCTTTAATTTACCAATACAGGAAATATCCAGAAAAGCTGACAATCTGCTATTTTGCCAGAAATGCCATCAGTGATCATGGGTAACGCTGACGCACTGCATGGTGAATGCTGCACTCTACATTCATCATATCTACTCTCCGTACCTCTCTCACAAGTAAATATTTTTAAAACACTAAAAAATTACATGCACTAGGAAAAACAAACATAATACCAAAATGGTAGGATTTTATTAAGCACTACAAGCCTGACTCAGAAAGACTCTCATTTGTGAATCCTAGTATATATGGGTAGTAAAAAAAAAAAAAAATAGATGATTGATTGATAGACAGACATGTAGACAAGATTAAAACAGAAAAAAGACAAGGAAGATAGTGGGAAGAAGGAAAAGGGAAAACAGATGCTATGGGGTCAATGTGGTCAATGTGCATGACACACTTAAAAGAAACTGTCTACAGAATCCACTTCTATGAACAAGTATACACAACTACACAAACAAACAAACTCCACCTGGAAGAAATTGCTTTGATGTTACAAAAGTTAAGAAAACAAGAAAGTTTAGATGTGTGGGCTTGTGTGTGTGTGTGTGTGTGTGTGTGTGTGTGTGTGTGTGTGTGTTCACGCAAAAAGCGCGCGCGTGCGCGTGCATGCACATGTGTGTGTGTGTGTGTGTGTGTGTGTGTGTGTGGAACTCACTGTGTTGACGAGATTTGCCGGCCATGGAGCTCCGGTGTCTCCTGACACCAGGATGAGGCTGTGGCCACCACACCCAGCTTCCCACATGGGGGGTGGTTGAGAGTAGTGAGGAGTGTGCACAGGTGCTACAGGGGACAGCTGGAGATCAGAGAGACAGCTGCAAGAGTCAGTTCCCTCCCTCTATCATGTGTGTCCCAGAGATCAAGCTGAGGCACTAAGTTTGGCAGCAAACACCTTTACCCACTGAGCCATTTAACTGGCCCAACATTCTATGTTGCCAGGACACTGCCCCCCCCCCCCGAACTCCCCTCAAAGACATCCAGACAGAGGTCCTTCTCCAGGTGATTCCCAATTCTACATTCCAACACCTAATACTTCAAAAGATGGCATCCTGACTGGGGAATGTCTCAGAGGTCAAAGTATCTGCTGCAAAAGCAAGGGCAAGCAGGAGCTGGAGAGGTGGCTCAGGGGTTAAGTCTCTGCCTTGCAGGCAGAAGGTCCTGAGTTTGGATCCTAAGACCCCACGTATAGACGCCGGGCAGAAGCAGGGGTGGCCTGTGCTTCTGGTCCTGGTAGGGCGGAGCCTGTGAATCCCGGGGCAGAGTAAACAAGGAGGAGGTGGAGGTGGCCCATGGCGGTTCCCGAATTCATCCATGGTTCTACACACACACACATATACACACACATACATAACACACGCGCACACACGCACAATTGAATAAATTAAAAATTTTTTAAATGCAAATCCTTTAAAAAAAAAGTCTTACAAAAAGCAAGGGCAAGCAAAAGTGTCAATCACTAACGTGAGTCTTGTAAATTGCCAGGTGACTGGTTAGTTAGTTGGCCAGTTTGTTGTTCATTTAACTGCAAAAGAGCTAACATTAGATTTGTAACCAGACAAATGCAATATTGGAGTGGGGGAGGGACAGATGCCTCTGTTTCTCGCTAGCTCTTTAACAACAGGCAAGCTGCCATCTCAGTTTTTAGAGGCTTTATTTTCTTCATTCTTTTTTGTATGCTTGGGGAGTTACGTACATATGTAGGTGTGTTTTGTGTATACAAGAGGGCACTTGTGGAGGTCCAAAGGTCATTTTGAGAACCATCCTCCATTGTTCTATCTTCTCATTACTTTGCACTGGTGTTTCCCAGGCTCTGCCTTCCAGGGCGAGAAGTACAGGCCACTGCTATTTCCACCCTGCGATTATACATGGGATCTGGGACCTTCTACTTTCAAAGCAGAGCCTTTAATCCCTGAGCCATCTCTGGAGCCCAGCTTCTGGAGTCTACAAAAGAAAGATCAATGAACATGATCCCTAGCTTATGACCAAATTTTTACAAAAGGGAAGTGACTCAAAATGGGAAAAGAAGCCTGACTACTGGGGAAAAAATACTGCCTCTATGCTCAAGTATCATTGCATATATTTTTTATTGCTGTATAATTTGAATAATAAAGACCAAGTAAAATAAAAATGAACATAATATTTTAAAAAATACTAAACACCTAGTATGGAGTCTAGTAGATCAAAGGACTTAAGATTTCTGTCTAGCTATCTTCAACAAATGGTGCTGGAAAAAGTGAATATCTATACGCAGAAGAATGAAACTGGACCCTTAATTTGTCTCTATGCACAAAAACTCAACTCCAAATAGATCAAAGACCTCAGTGTTAGACCAGACACTATAACACTTCTAAAATAAAATAGGGAATACCTTCTAATTTATTGGCCTCAACCAGCAAGTCATTAGGACTCCAAAGACACAGAGAATAAGTCCAATACTAAACAAGTGGGACCATATGAAATTGAAAGTGTTATTCAGCCACAGAGACTACTAATCGAGCAAAAAGGCAACCTATAGAATGAGAGAGTATCTTCCTAACCATACATTCAATAGAGGACTAATATCCAGGGTACACAAAGAACTTCAAAAATTAAGTTCCAAGGAAGCAAACAACTCCATGAAATAAACAGGCTATAGAACTGAAAAGAAACTTCTCATAAGACAAAATTCAAATGTCTAACAAGCATCTTTAAAAAAAATTGTTCTACCTCCCCAGTCATTAGAGAAACATAAATTAAAACCACCCTGAAATATCATCTCACTCTACTCTGAATGGCTAAGACCCAAAACGCAAACATCAGCAAATGCTGGTGTGAATAATGGGTGAAGGGGGCCCTCACACATTGCTGGTGGGATTGGAAATTCATACAATCTCTTTGGAGACCAATTTCCTTCAAAGTTAAAAACTAAAATTCCATACAATCCAACTGTACCACTCCTGGGACTATTCCCAAAGAACACTACAGCTTGCATTAGAGACACATGTACAACCATGTGATAGCAGCCCTTTTCACGACAGCAAAGAAATTTCAATAGCAAACTAATGAAATTTGCCAGAAATCATACTGAGTGAAATACCCGAGACGCAGAAAGACAGACATTATACGTTCTCTCTTATAAGTGGACCTAGGGTTAATCCTTCAGTTTGATGTAACCAAACAAAAACTCTTACAATACCCACAAACACAAAGGAACACAAGTGAGGGTAGAAAAAGATACCAAAACTAGACACAAAAGAACATGGGTAAACAGTTAAAAATGTAAGAAAGTCTTAAAGGATAGGGAAGAACAGTAACAGGATACACAGGAGTGAGATAAACAACTCCAGATAAACAACTACTTGCTTACTAGTCCCTCCCCCCCCACAACACTGTAAATCTGTCTAAAAGAGTAATAGATGGGGGAGAAAACTGACAGCAGACAGAATCAGAAGTTTCAATCCTAATCACAAACACTGGAGAGTAATTTCCATCTAAATACCTTTCCTTTTATCTTTAGATAAGAAAAGATCTCAATACCAGACAAGACACAGCCTAGCCCAATGGACGCGCAGTGAAACAGAGAAAAGCAATCAACCAGAATGCAGAGTACCGAGACCCTGAAACGGCCAGAATCTACTACTACTTACCACTCTTTAACAATAAGCAACCAAATCTCTTCCCATCCTGGGGCTCAGAGAATCTTGCAGAAGTGGGGGCAGTAAGACTACAAGCGTCTAAAGATCAGGAGGTCCATTGCTGGCCAAAACATTCCATTGGAGGCAGGGCTGCTGCATTCAGAAACTCGCTGCAAGAATTGTCCTCACCAGACCTGTGCCATGGCTGACATATCAACCCTCGCCCCCAACAGACAAAGAGGATCAGGAGAACTAATTACAGGCACTGGAAACCTCACGGGTTAGGGTTAGATAGGTGAAGGGGAGTGCTCCTCTCAGTGGGTCTACCCAAGGAAGGACCATTTCATCTACCAGAGGCCTGGGCCCCTACTGGAGCAGACAATCCGAAGGGAACCCTGGGGCTCACTGAGGGAGGCAGACAGGAGGGTAGGTGGGAGCTGTGGGGTAGACTGGTGAAGGGGGTGGGTAGGGCGGAAAGACTGGAGGGATGGACTCGGAAGCAGTTTCGTGTTTGTAAAGCTAGAATAAATAAAATATAGATTTCTGTTTAGTTCATTCTAACTAAACTTTAAAGCATATCAGTTTACCTAAAATTAAATACTTATATTTATTAAACTTGTAAAGAGCCAGTTTTGAGTTCTACCATTCTCTTAATCCTTAGCTGACATTTTTCCCTCCCTATGATACAATATAATTAGTTCTTGTCTTCTTTTGTACACTGGAAGTCTTACTGTGAAAGTAGAATACGCATTTTATCAGACAAAAAAAAAAAAAAAACTTGCTTCCATAATACTTGAAGTTTCCAGAGCAGTATTCATGGCATTTGTGCTTAGAAGATTATGCGTGTTCACTAAGAGAAGCTAATGCTTTATGCATTGGTTGTACTAATAGCACAAATTTTGCTATACCTCTTCTAGGCTGCTTAACTGAACAGTATTCAACTATAGAGACCTGAGAACACGCCTGTAGTAATACATACCACCAGCTTAAGGCATTCTAAAGAATTACCTCATTTGACAGATAACTACCTAATAGTTCTTTCAAAGTAATTATTAAACAAAATGCAGCCACAATAATATTGTATTCTTACATTGTTAGCAATATATTTTTATGTTTTATAACAGTTAATCTCTACTATTCCCTAAATGAGAATGAGAATGTATTTTCACAGTAGCAATTGGTGACATTTCTATAAATCAATGTGTTGCAGTGATACCTAAATAAAAGCTGGTTTCACTGTAATGATGCTTCCAGGCTTCCCTCAAGTCAGGTGGTTACTTGCAGCTAATGACCTGTGACATACCACACAAGCAGTCCTAAAAAGACTTATTATCCGCTGCATGTGCAACAATATTTGCTTTATGGATGGCTAAATGAATGAAGACATTCAATCTAACTGTAAAAGTAAAATCAAAAGAAAACTTACAACTAACGTGTTTTCTTTAAGTAAAAGGGCTGTGACCATTTTCCATTAATACTTAACCTTGTGCGGGAGCAGCGCAACCACATATAGTGGTGAAACCCATGAAGCCCAAGAGCGGTCCGGGCTACTCTAGTTAACTGCCCCATCAAAAAAACAGCCGCTATTCAGAGATTTGAGGTCATCAGTCTCTATTGCTCCTACCAGAGTCACATCCCAAAGCTTAACAAATAATAAAAAAAGATAGGATTTATATGCAACTTCAAAGAACATATTTAATCCATACCCAGAAAAGTATTATGCTGACACAAAACTTGCTGATCTCAAATACTTTATATGTCATAACTGCCAGACTTTATAGACGTTCATGTCTTTGCCATTTATAATTTTATTCCATTTACTAGACTCAGCTTTTGTCCACCATCTGTCCACTGTGGATTAACTATTCCCTTAGGTACAATTAAGGACTTTCCATTTGTTGTAAGAAGAGGTAAGTATGAAGGACATGGCCAGAAATAACATTTATAACTCAACCGAAAACAGAAGCACATTCAGACTCAAGCAGGAGTTTATGCAGCATCTTTTTTTTATTAGACCTATGTCCGAATAGCAAAATAAACTTGAGATAGCAATAATACAGCAGCTTTCACCATTCAGATAGGATATCAAAATTATATCACTTCCATCAACTGTATTTAAGCAAAACTCAAAAATATATAATTCTGTAAGTTAAAAGAAGGCTTGGTTTCCAGACATTAATTGCAGCTAACACTTTGATCATTATGTGTCAAAGACATCTCCCTGGAACTAGAGATTAGAGTGACTGAGCACTCATGACACAAGCCTGGTGTCCCCTCAAACACCTGTAACCCCAGTTCCAAGTGGGGAGGTAGAAACACCTCCTACACACACGCAAGAGAAAAAATTGTGAAATGTCCTTTTTTCCCCAAAGATTTAGTGAGAGAGAGAGAGAGTGTGTGTGTGTCCCAGAGGACATTATGTGTGCCCGTGGAGGACCAAGAGTGACTTCAGGAATCATCCTGGATTGCCCCACCTCCTTTTTGCTTTGCTCTGGAATTTCCGTGGCTCTACCTTCCAGAGCCAGAAGTGCAGGCCACTGCCACTTCCACCCGGCCATTTATGTGGGACCAGGGTCCCAATTAAGGTCCTTCTGTTTGCAAGGCAGAGTCTTGACCCTTGAGTCACTTCTCACATTTCACAAAATTTTTATTTTTGAATTTTGAATCCTTTCATGAGAAAAATATATACTGACTGGGAGGACAGCTCAGTTATGCAGTACTTATCTAGTGCTTATCACCCTGGGTTCAATCCTCAGCACTGCCAGGAAATTAAAAAAGAGAAATAGACACTTAGCACACTTAGCAGCATCCCCTCCTGTTGCTGGTAAGAACACAGGTTCTCAAGAACAAAATGAGAACACCACTACCAAGCAACACTACGCAGTGTCATGAAACAACCATGTGCCACAATAAACTCCTTATGTGGCAAGCGCTACTTTGAATTCCACTACACAGGTGTGAACGCTCAGGACGAAATGTATAAGAACCTTTGCATAGTCACACAGTTAATGAATGATCACATAGCTGAATACAAGTTATCTTTATTAGGAATCACTGCCCACATACTATCAAGAGCCATTAAACATACATAGGAAATTATATGTATTATTAATTAATATCCTTAGGAAAAGCACAATTTTCATCTTAAATCTAAATATTTTGACCAACTTTAGAGATTACTTAGGGCTAAGAGTTTGCTACCAAAGAATTGTATGGGTAATAAAAATATTTTTAAATCATTTTATTTGGTTACTAACTCATAAACAGCAAATACAGCTACTGACAAACACTGCACGTGTTTATGACACACAGCACGATGGCTGGTGTATAGTCTTATAAATTCTGAAATCATGCTAAGTAACAAGCCCATCACATCAGTGTTTTGTGATGGAAGCATGCAAGATTTTTCTTCTACACTTATCTTTCTTTTTGGCACAAGTAGGTGTATAGAAAGTTGTGTATGTGGATGCGGGTGGCGTGCAAGTGTCCAAGAGGGGCCTTGAGTGTGTGTGCCTGTGAAAGTCCAAGGATGACATGGGAACCATCCCAGACTGCTTCCCACCACATTGCTCTTCTCTAGGAACTCACAGGTTCCACCTTCCAGAATGTTGCAGGCCACCACCACATCTGCCCAGACATTTTTTACCGGCAATCTGGGGATCCAAACTCAGGTCCTTTTGCTTGTAAGGAAAAAGCTTTAATCACTGAGCCATAACTCAGCTCACTTCCACAATTTTTATCAATATCCTTTCTCAGTACCACAGGGGACTGGTTCTAGGCCTCCTTGTAGATACCAAAATCCCAGGGTGCCCAAGTTCCATACACAGCAGGATATGCAGGATTGTATAAAACCTACAGACCTTCTATAAACTGTAAAACACCTCTACATCAATTATAACACCTACTGAAAGCAGGTGCTAAATATATAGTTGCTATACTACATTATTTATAGAATAATGATGAGCAATAAAATCTACACTGCTTGATATATATGTAGTTTATTGAAGTATTTTCCATCCATAATTAGCTAAATCTGGAGATACGCAACTCAGATACAGGAGCCCACTATATGAATACATCACTCTTATTAAAAAATTTATTTATTTATTTATTCAATTGTGTGTGTGCGTGTGTGTGTGTGTGTGTGTGTGTAGAACCACGAATTCAGGAACCACCATGGACCGCCTCCACTTCCTCATTTACTCTGCCCCAGGATTCACAGGCTCCGCCCTACCAGGACCAGAAACACAGGCGGCCCCAGCGTCTATGCATGGGGTCTAGGATCCGAACTCAGGATCTTCCGCCTGCAAGGCAGAGGCTTAACCCCTGAGCCACTTCTCCAGCCCCGAATACATCACTCTTAACTGTTGGTACATGTTACAAATTAGATTTGTAATCTACAAATTTGATAATGTAGTCATCCTACTACCGCTTCAATCCATCTCCGCAATCCAGCCCAACAACCCCATTCTACACTCTACTTCAGTGAGATAAATATTTTCAGATTCTACATGTAAGTAATATTATTCAGCATTGAAATTCCTATTTCTGGCTCATTTCACATAGTATTACATCCTCTAAGCTCACTTGTGTTGCAGCAAACTGAAGAACTCTTTCTTTTTAAAGCTTAATAGAATTTCACTGTGTGCATTAACATGTAAATATATCACATTTTCATTTCTGTGCCAATTGTTGGACACTGAGGCTGACTCCACGTTTTTGCTCATTTTATGAAGCTCTTTTTACATACAAGCAAAATGAGTTTCTGACATGACCCCTCTCTCTGTCCCTCCTCTCTCTCCCTTCACACATCCATCCCCTCCTTCCTGTCCTCATGACCCTCTGCATGTGTGGAGTACAGCGTTCCTTCTAGGAGCCTGTCCTAGGAAGACACCAGGCCTCTGTGGCTGACTCCACTTCTTAGTAACTGTTAATCATGTAAACAAAGGTGTGAGTACAAGTATCTCTTCAGTTTTCTGATTGTTCCCTTGAGATTTATACCCTAAAGTGAGATGACATTTGAGTATCCCCTGTACAGCTTTCATACTTGCCCTATTAATTCATATCCATGTGCAGTAGACAAAGTTCTATTTTTCCTTATGTTTTACACAGTAGCCATTCTAACTATACAGTATATTATATTGTGTTTATAATTATTATTTTCTCTAATGATTAGTAATGTTGGGTACTTTTTCAATACATGTTATCTTCTATGTCTCCTTTTGAGAAGTTTTTAGATTTTTTACTTTTAAATTGAATTATTGGTGCACTGATTATACTTCTCTTTTGTTGTGAGGCGACATTCAAAGTCAAGTAATTTAACGGTTTAATGGGAGAAAAATAAATTTATTCAGCTCACAGTTCTAAGGAAGACACAGTCCTTCACGGCTGAAAAGGCATGGCTGGAAACAGAAACTGGAGGCGGCCTGTCACTGCAGACATCTTGGAGGCAGAGAGCTGCTGCAAGCTCAAGAGCAAACACACTAACTCAAGCAGAGTGGGGCTATCAAACCTCAAGGCCCACCCCTATGACTCATTTCCTGCAGCAAGGCTCCACCCCTAAGTGTCCCCTAAGTGTCAAACTAAAGATTCAAACATATGAGCCTGTAGGGGACACTCACATTTCTTTTTTTTTTTTTTTTTTTTGAGCTATGTTTTTTTTAATTTATTATTTATTCAATTCTGTGTGTGTGTGTGTGTGTGTGTGTGTATGTGTGTAGAACCACGGACGAATTCGGGAACCACCATGGACACCTCCACCTCCTCCTTGTTTTATTCTGCCCTGAGATTCACAGGCTCCGCCCTACCAGGACCAGAAATGTAGGCCGCCCCCGCTTCCACCCGGCGTCTATACGTGGGGTCTAGGATCCGAACTCAGAACCTTCTGCCTGAAAGGCAGAGGCTTAACTCCTGAGCCACCTCTCCAGCCCCAACAACTCACATTTCAAACCACAACATTCCATCCCTGCCCCCCACAAGTTCATTGCCAATTCATTATGCAAACCATACTCAGTCCAACTTTGAAAGTCTACATAAACTACATCAGTAATCCCAACAATCCAAAAATTTTTTAACATTTTTTATTATTATTTCCACTCATACGAACTTAATAGGTATACCACTTCCCTCCCTCCCTTCCCCCCCAACCCCCTGCTCCCCCTCCCCTCACCCCTCCCTCCCCATCCCCCAGTGCCTTCTCCCCCAATCCCCAGAGAATCCTTTAATGTGCATGCCAGGATCTCCTCTGGGCCCTCCTCTCCGATGGTGTACAAGGACCCAGTGGCATTTCCCTGAACCCTTTCCCGTGTTCCCCTTAAGCATAGGAACACTACTGTGGCTGCCAATCCCTTGCCTCCAAGGATCTTGATGCCTTTAGCAGATGCTAGACTTTGTGGGGTCAATAGTGTGTTGGACATTGCGCAGGGCATGCAAAGTCCAATTATGATTGCTTCGGCCCTAACTTGTGTGGAGTATCTTGCAAATCATTGCTCCTCCCATCTTTTTGCTCTTACAATCTCACGGCCCCCTCTTCTGCAAATTTCCCTGAGCTTCAGGATGGGGAGAGGTTAGTCTGACCTAGTTCTAGGTGGTTGATATAGAGTCTCTGAAGTTCTGGATTTTGGTTCCAACAATCCAAAATTTTAATGCCCAAAACCTTCTGTAAAATCAAAAGACAAGTTACATACTTCCAAAATACAATGGCACAGAAAAAATATTCCCATTCCAAAAGGGCAGAATTGGCATATCCAGGAAAGATCAGTCCATAACAAAACCAAAATTCATCAAGAGAAGCATCCAAATCCTTTAGCTATAAATCAGTAAGGAGCTTATTGTTGAAATCATCTCATAACAAACCAGGCTTTAACTCCATGGTAAAAAACTGCCCTTCTTGAGTTGCTAAACTGTAGACTTTCTGTCACACACTGCCTGGCTTCTGCCATTTTATGAAACTTTATAGAAGGGATCTATAACCTACTCTCTTTCATTTAAAAAGAATTTGCATTCTGGGGCTGGAGAGATGGCTTAGGGGTTAAGACTCTGTCTCCCAAGCAGAAGGTCCTGAATTCAGATCCCAGGTCTCACGTAAAAATACCTGCACTTGGGGGTGGAGAGGTGGTTCAGGGGTTAAGCCTCTGCCTTGCAGGCAGAAGGTCCTGAGTTCGGATCCTAGACCCCACGTATAGACACCAGGTGGAAGCAGGGGCGGCCTGTGTTTCTGGACCTGGTAGGGCGGAGCCTGTGGATCCCGGGGCAGAGTAAACGAGGAGGTGGAGGCGGAGGTGGTTCCTGAATTCGTGCGTGGTTCTACACACACACACATACATGCACACACCATACATCACAATTGAATAAATAATAAAAAATAAAAAAATTTTTAAAAAATGCCTGCACTTCCAGCCTTAGTGGAGGAGCATAAGAAATCCTACAGTGAAGCAAAAAGGAGGTAGAAGTAATCCAGGATGATTCCTGAAGTCACTCTTGGTTCTCCAGAGGGACAAACAGTGCCCTCTGATACATACACACACACTCATACACACATACACACACACACACAATAAAATATTTTTAAAAGATGGTAGCCTTCCCTGGATCTTGTCCTCAACGTGCAGTCTCTTCTGTTATCCAAATGAACAGCAAGCTTTGGTGCACTAAGTGACATAATATCTTTAACAATAGCCACCATTTTGCTGTCTGCCTTCTCTGTAGGCTTGCCTTTATATTTTCTGAGAAAATGTCTTCTTAGAATGTTTGTCTACTTTTAAATTGAATTATTGGTTTTCTTGCTATTAAGTTCTTTGGTTTTCTTATATATTTTGGATATTAACTCCTTATTGGATTATTTCAAATATTTCCAAATGACCCACAAGTTGTCTTTTCACTGTTGATTGCTGCACAGAAACTTTATCATCCATCTCTTGTGCTCAGATACCTGAGCTTTGGGGTTCTCTCTGTCTACATGTTGCTGATAAATTGCCAACATAATGGTTTATGGGAACAAGGGATTTTATTTCTGGCTTACAACTGTCAGGTTATAAATCTTAGTCCAGCTTGTCAAGAGAATCCATACAAACACCAGGAGCCAAAAGAATGAACCGGCATTACTCAGAAAGGAACAAATCTCCCTTGCTAGAGAGCAAGTCTGTTCAACTATGCTGACATATGCCAGTTTCTAGAACCAGCTCTCTCCATCTTATCCACCTGCCCCAAGAGCAGTCCCACCAGCCACGGCAGGGTCTTTCCTCATCAATCAGACACGCTCCTGCATGCTTGCTTAGGGCATGCCCTATCAATTCTTCACAGATATACCCAAAACTCAGCCTGCAATTATCAAGTCGATACATATACATCTAGGTACCACACTCCACTGCTTGTAAATAAGAACATATTTATTTTATTTTTATTAAAAACAGATATACAAGCAAATGAATTCATGTCCTTGCCCCTACCCCTTCACTCTTCTCTCCCCTTCTATCCTCCCTTCAATTAAATCATGTCCCTCTGAATGTGTCCACCACAGGGCTCCCTTCGGGGCACCTGAACCAGGACTGGACCAGTCCTCCACGGCAGTGTAAGTGGACCTCCAGTGGGCAAACCAACAGGGGCTTGAGCTCCCCTCCTCTCGTCTTGTTCCTGCCCCAAAGATTCTGTATCGTGAAAAACATATTACTTGAAAACTGTAACCTTTCAACCCTTGTTCCCACAGATATTACATTCATCTAATGATGTAAAATACATTCAGTTTAAAAAGTTCTCAAAGTCAAAGATTAAAAGTTTTCATAGTCCAATTTTAACCTGGTCAGCCATTAATAGTTCAGTTTCAACATTTTAAAAGTTTAAAGTCTCTTTTTTAAAAATCCAAACTCTTTTGACTTTAAGATTTTTAACAAGTCAAAAACTTCAGCACAGAATAAACATTAAAGTGGAAGTATAATGACAGAGCAAGAAAATATCAAATAAGACTAAAGTCTGGCAAGGTAAATGACTACATCCTGCAGTTCAATATCTATCTTTTGTTCTTCACCATGTAGTCAGGATGGCTCAGAGATTCTGGACAAATGCATTATATTCACATTTTGAATCACGGCTTTCTTATGAGTCATTGCCAGTCTGCACTCTCTGCCGTCCTTTGAACTTGTCTCATGGCTCTGAGAATTCCAGCATTCTGGAGTCTCTGCTAACTGTAAGCATCACCTGTACTGCGGGACTCCACACCTGCGTCTTGGTGACAAACCACAGGCACTCTCCATGAACCTCTCAATCTGGCATCAAAACTAGTACCACCAAGCCAATGTTGCCAAGTTCTGCAGCAAGGCTGAGATGTACCTAGCCCATTCAAACCACAACTGTGTCAAATTCTTCATGCTGATCATGGAAAAACCTTTTTCTAGGCAGCCAAAATCTCTCTCATATGTGGATCTTAGCTTCTAACTGTGAGTAACATATGCTTAACCCCAAGTAACTATGAAAGCCAGAAAACTAGAAAAGAGACATGGTAGAGAGATGTTTTAAAGGAGAGAACAGTAAATCACAGGTAAAATGAAAGTAGAGAGGGAAAAAACTGAGGGGACACAGGGAAGCAGGGAAGCCTCCGGTCTTTTAACCCAGTTAAGAATATAGTTCTTTTAAGAGTTGTAAGAGGCTCTGTGCCCTTGGTGGCTGAATAATGCTGCTCCTACAAGTTATGAACTACTAAACAAAAAATTCCAGTACCAGATGTGGGATACCTTCATAAAAGTTGGAAAAGAGGCTCTGAAGACACCCCCCCAACAATAAAGATTCTTGCCATTCCTCCTGGCTGACCACCAGAACTAGATGCTAAGACCCTCTTACTAAGGACATCACACACCTTGGCTGGAGCTCAGCAGGAAGCTTTCGAAGTGCCAGATGGGATGCAGGTTTTGAGAAAAATGCAGGACCCTACAAACTTCAATACCAAACTGCAAGGACAGATGTGCCTACTTGTGAAAAAGTATCACAATTGTTATAGAGTAACCAACCAACCACACTATCTGATTGGATTTGAGGTCCACTGTACTGAAGATAAAATACACGTGGTAAAATAAACCTGTTCAGAAACCAATGTCTGGGTAGGTGATAAGCCCTAGGGTAAGATTTACTATTGTTGTTTACCTAAACTGAGATAGCATCAAACTTCTTTCTAAATATCTATGTCTATATCAATAAATACATGCTATTCTTATGCTTAATCACTACTTCTTATGCAATGAATGTTAATGAACATGGAGACTCACAGCTGCTTAAGTAAGATATAAGCGCTCAACCTTCAAAATACATTTGTACATTTATTGCACCTCCCTAAAGCTGAGGGAACACTTCAGAAAAGGAAGCTGAAAGGATGGAAGAGGTAGGAGTCGGAAAAAGGCAGAGAAAGGCCATCTTCTCAGCATGGCAAACCACCGAGGCCATAAAATCATAGCAATCATGTTGCTTACACTAGATCTATCCAAAACTGACCCAGTCAACAATTAGTCATTAATAAGGGTGGGGCTTATGGGGAAGGACTCACAAGGGGGTCTTACCCTCTTTGCTGTTGGAAACTGACAGATTCTGGTAAAAATTTTCAGTTTTGCTCCCACTTGAGACCTCAACAAGCTCCAATGGATAGTTCCAAACTCAGGGTCACAGGGCACTGGTTAAGCACAATGAGTCACAAAGCAAAACAAGAAGACATGATTGTGGGACAGAAATTTGTAGAGAGCAGGAGGGTTTGATGGGTGGAAGGAAAAGAAGGAAGGTATGAGGGTAATTAGAATGAGATACTATGTATACATGCATGCACATCTGATACTGTCAAAGAACAAATTTAATAAAAACAAGAAAAATGGCTGGAAATTCTGCTCAGCAGTTAAAGTTTTCATCCCCCAAGTAAAGCAACTTGAGTTCAGATGCCCAGATGCCACACAAAATGCCAGGTGGATATCATGGCCTACCTGTAATTCTAGCCCTAAAAGGCAGAGTCTGCAAACCCCCAGAGCAAGCTGGCGTCCCAGACCAGTCCTAATGACATGTTCTGGGCTTCATGAGAGACTCAATCTCACAATAATAAAGCAGGAGTGCAAATCAAGGACAGCACAACATCACCTTTCGGTCTCCACACACACATTAAGTACATTCACACACATAAACCTGCACGCTCCTGCATATAAACCTCACACTCATGCAAAAAACCTTCGCTCATGCACAAAAACCTGCACACTCATGCACATAAACCTGCACACTCATGCATATAAACCTGCACACTCATGCACATAAACCTGCACACTCATGCACACAAACCTGCACACTCAAGCACATAAACCTGCACACTCATGCACATGTAACTACATAATCATGCACATAAACCTGCACACTCATGGACATATAACTGCATAATCATGCACATAAACCTGCACTCATGCACATATAACTGCACAATCATGCACATAAACCTGCACTCATGCACATAAACCTGCACTCATGCACATAAACCTGCACTCATGCACATGTAACTACATAATCATGCACATAAACCTGCACACTCATGCACATAAACCTCCACTCATGCACATAAACCTGCACACTCATGCACATAAACCTGCACTCATGCACATAAACCTGCACTCATGCACATAAACCTGCACTTATACACATGTAACTACATAATCATGCACATAAACCTACACTCATGCACATATAACTGCATAATCATGCACATAAACCTGCACACTCATGCACATATAACTGCACACACACCCACCTATATGCAACATACATACATGCACGTACAAACACACACACACAAATCATGCATGCAGACATGTATATAAGAGATCAAAGTAAGAGGTCCCCTAAATTAATCTATGAATTTAGAATCAATCTTTGGCAGGCAGCCTGCCTCATAAGGATGTAAATAAAGGACACAATGATGCAAAAGTGTATTATTTCAAAAGGGCCATCATTCTATCTTTTATTGAAGCAGAAAGATAATTTCCTGGCCACTCATATGCATATTTCTTAAACAATATCTATGTGCCAAGGACTAGGTTGAGAGTAAGATAGTGCCAGAAAACAGCTCCTAACTTCAAGCAGTCGAAATTATAATAACCCAAAAAAAGTAACTAATTTTTATCCTGTGGATGCTTACATTGTTTCCACCTTAAAAAAAAAAAAAAAAAAAAAACTGTAGCCTTCACAACATTCTATAGAAAACAAATTCCAAAACAGAAATGTAGCATCACAAAGCATTTCACAACACACAAAGACATAAAAACGAGGGACCACACACAATCTAAAAACCCAACCAAGCCTACTGTTTTCTGCTATGAAGACCACGACACCACACAAATCTTCCAACATAGCAGGCAACATTTACCAACTAACTGTGCGCAGTATCATCCTCCACCAGATCCTTGGTCATCTCTGCTGCAATCACAACATGACCAACCCCATCTCCAAATCCCACACCACAAAATTCCTCCGTTAACCTGAGCATCACAGACACATAAATACAGAAAAAAAAAAATAGCTATGTATAGAAAATTCCAAAATCACATTGGAATTCCAAGAAAAATACACGAGAGTTTAATGCTGCCATCCACATATAAGAGAAAACATATGGCATTTGCTTTTCTGTGTCTGTTATACCCATTTAATATTGTATTTTCTAGTTCCATTCATTTTCCAACAAATTCTACAATCTCATCCTTCTTGCTTCATATTTCACTGTGTATATGTACCACAGTTTCATTACCCATCCTTTTTTCAAAACCCATGCTGGTTTTTTTGCGACTGTAATCAGTTATAATGAATAAGGAAAACAAATGTTTACATAGTAAGATGTAAAGTCCCTTGGGAATATTCCCAGTAGTGGTAGAGATGGGTCATATGTAGTTTCTTTTTAACTTTCTGGGGAACCCCCATATTGATTTCCAAAGTGACGGTACAAATTTACACTCCTACCCTAAGTTAAGTTTTATCCATATCATGGGCCAACATGTATTGTTATTTGTGTTTTTGATTTTGCCAATTCTAACTGAAGTAAGATGGTATCATAAGGTAATTTCCATTTGCATTTACCTGACAGCCAGGGAAGTTGAGCATTTTTAAAGGTATCTGTTTGATATTTGAATTTCTTTGTGTGAGAAGTCCCTTTTTAGCTCTAGGGCCCATTTCTCAATCGGGTTGTTTGCTTTCTTAGTGTCCAACTTTTTGAGTTGTTTACATACTCTGGAGACTAATCCTTTGTCAGATTCATAGCTAGCAAAAATTTCCTCCCATTTGGTGGGTTATCTTTTCACAAAACTGAGAATTTGTTTTGCAGGACAGAGGTTTTTTTAATTTTGTGAAACGCCACTTGTTGACTATTGGTCTTAGTTCCTAGGTATTTGGGATCTGATTCAGAAAATCTTTACCTAGACCTATCAACTCAAGTGTATTCCCCTCAAGTTTCAAAGTTTCAGGTCTGAGTCCCCTGATCCATTTGGAGTTAATTTTTGTGCAAGATGAGATTCAATGGCCGACTTCATTCTTCTACATGTAGATATTCAATTTTCCTAACACTATTTATTGAAGATGTTATCCTTTCCCCAGCACATATGTTTGGGACCTTTGTCCAAAATCAAGTGCCTGTGAGTCAGTGAGCTTGTTTCTGGGTCTTTCGCTCTAATCCACTGATCGATGCATCTGTTTTATGCCATGCCATGCTGTTGCTATTACTATGGCTCTGCAGTACAACTGGAAATCTGGTATGATGGTAGCTCCAAGCAGTTTTTTGGGGTTTTTTTCTGCTCATACAAACGTTAATAGGTACCCCTGTCCCCTCCCTCCCTCCACCCCTCCCTGGACCTCCCTGTTCCCTCCCCCCTTTTCTCCTTCTTTTCCCCCCTCCTTCCCTTTCTCCCAGTGCCCCCTTCCCCCATCTCTGAAGCATCCTTTAATGTGTATATCAAACTTTCCTCTGGGTCTTCCTCTCTGTCAGTGGCATTTCCTAGAACTCTTTCTTGTGTTCCCCTTAAGTATAGGAACACTATTGTGACTGTTAATCCCTTGCTTCTAAGGATCCTAGTGCCTTTAGTCCCTGCTAGACTTTGAGGGATCAATGATATGTTGGTCATTGTGCAGATCATGCAGAGTCCTATTATAATTGCTCCGGCCCTAACTTGTGTGGAGTATCTTGCATATCATGACTCCTCCCATTCTTGTGCTCTTACAATCTTACTGCCCCCTTTTCCGCAAATTTCCCTGAGCTTCAGGATGGGGAGAGATTAGGCAGGCCTGATTCCAGGTGGTTGATATAGAGTCTCTGATGTTTTGAATTATAGTTTGTTGATTTTTTTTTTTTCAGTTTTGCTGCTCCTGCACAGCCCTTAGCTCCATCCTGATGGGTATTGGATGTCGCCCCCTGGCCAGAGATAAAAAGCTGTTAAAATAGAGTCTTATTATAAGGATAGATTCAAAGATAGATGGAATAAGAGTATGAGACTGTGGTGAGGGGTGGGTCAGTCTCCCATTGCAAAATGGTTACCTTCTATCTGCCAGACTGTATACCCCATCAGTTATAAGTGACTAGGAAGGACAGTCTGTGAGCTTAACCAGATGTCTCATTTCTTATCCATGCAGTGTTTTTAACTCTAGATTGTCTTGACTATTTGGGGTCTTCTGTCCCTCCATATGCACTCTGACATTGTTTTTTCCACTTCTGTGAAGGACTGTGATGAAATTTTGATTGAGATTGTAGTGGATGTGTATATTGCCTTTGATAGGTTAGTCATTTTCACAATACTAACCCTACCAATCCATAAGCATGGAAGATCTTTCTACCTTCTAATGTCATCTTTAATTTCTCTCAGTAGTGTTTTAAAGTTTTATCATATAAAACTTTCACCTCGCTGGTTAAGTCTATTCCAATGCTATTGTTTTTGAAGCTATAGTAAATGAGACTGATTCCCTCATTTCTTTTTCAGCTTGTTGGTCTATGGTACATAAGAAGGCTACTGATTTCTGTAAGGTGATTTGTGGCCTAGCACTTTATTGAAATTATTAATACAAATAGTTTCTTGGTGAAACCATATGACTTATCAAGTACAGATTCTTAGCTGCAAATAGGGATACTTTAACTTTTTTACCTATTTGCATTTATTTTATCCCCCTCTACTGCCTTGTTGCTCTGGCTAGAACTTCAAGCATGATATTAAACAGGAGTGGAAACAGTGGACAGCCTTGTCTTGTTCCAGATCTAAGTGGAAATGTTCCAAGATTTTCCCCATTTAGAATGATGTTTTTGTCTTAGGTTTGTTATATACAACCTTTATTATGTCGAGATGTGTCCCTTCCATTCCTGTTCTCTCCAGAGCTTTTAGAATGAAGGGATGTTGAATTTTGTAAAAACTCTTTTCAGTATCTATTGAGATGATCATGCCTTTTGTCTTAGGTATGTTAATGTAATGAATCACATTTATTGATTTATGTATGTTAAACTATCCTTGCATTTCTGGAATGAACCCAACTTGATCATGGCATATGATCTTTCTGATGTTTCCAGATATGGTTTTCAAGTATAAAGAATTTTTACATCTGTGTTCATCATTGAGATTGGTCTATATTTTTTTCTAATGTGTCTTTCTTTGGCTTTCGAATCAGAATACAGTCTTCATAGAAAGAATTGTTTGAGGAGTGCTAGTTCTATGAAAGTCTGATAAAATTCTGTTCTGAATACATCCAATCCTGGACTTCTTTTAGTTGGTAGATTTTAATTACGGTTTTGATTTCATCACTTGTTATTGTTCTATTTAAATTATCTATTTTGTCTTGAGTCAATTTAAGTAGATACTATTTGTTTAAGCATTCATCCATTTCTTTTAGATTGTCCAACTTTAGTAGTGTAAATTTTTAAAATGTGTCTCTCCTCTGATTCTCTGAATTTCTCCATATCTGTTGTAATTAACCATTTTATTTCTGATTTTATTGGAGAGTCTTTTTCTTTTGGTTAATGTGGCTAAGAATTTGCCAATTTCGTTTATCTATTCAAAGACCCAGATATCTATTTTATTAATTTTTTGCATTTTTTTCAGTTCCAGTTTATTGATTTCTGCCTAGATCTTGAATATTTCTTCTTGTATATGGCTTTTAGGATTGGCTTGCTCTTAGTTTTCCTAAAGCTTTCAGATATAACACTAAGTCATTTATTTGTGATCTTTCCATTTTGTTGATGTAGGCATTTAGCACTACAAACTTTCCTCTTAGAACTGCTTTTAACATGCCTCATGAATTTTGATAAGTTATATATTCATCTTCGTTAGATTCAAATTTTTTAAATTCTTGTTTTTTATTTCTTCCTTTATCCATTCCTCATTAAGAATGTGTTATTTAACTTCTATGAGTCTATGTGCTTTCTGTTATGTCCTTTATTGTAGATGTCTAACCTTATTCTGAGGTCGTCAGATAGTATACAGGATGCCATTTCAATTTTTCTGTATGTATGGAGGCTTATTTTATGTCCTACCATATGGTCTATTTTTGAGAATTGTTCCATGGTTTGCTGAGAAGGATGTGTATTTCTTTTGTATTTGGGTGAAATGTTTTACAAATATCCGTGAGTTCCATTTGATCTATGGGTCCACTGAACTCCAATGTATCTATTTAGTTTTTGATCACTGATCTGTCTAATGGAATATTGAAGTCTTTTCTTATCACTGTTTTTGGGTTGTTAGTTGTTTTACTTCCTGTAATATCTGTTTGATGAATTTGGGTGTATTTATATTTGGTGTATATATTTTAGGATGATATATATATATATATATATATACACATATATATACACACTTTATATACTTTAGAATAGTATATATGTATGTGTGTATATATAGAGAGAGTACAGATATAGTTTACAATAGCAGTATTCTTCTGCTGAAATATTCCTTTCAGAAGATACTAACCATTTTTGTTTCTTATGGTTTGCTTTAGTTTGATGTCTATTTTTCCTGATATTAAGAGGGCAAGTCCTGCTTGCTTCCTGTTTCCATTGCTTGGAATACCTTTGACCATGCTTTCATCCTGAGATAGTGTGTATCTTTCATGGTATAGTGTGTTTCTTGGAGGCAAAATATTGATGGGTCATGATACCTGATCCAAGCTGTAAGCCTGTATTTCATGATTAGGGATTGAGCCCACTGATATTTACGACTATTACTGAAAAATGTTAATGGCTCCTGCCATTTTCTTGATCCTACAGTGTTCGCATCTGTATTCCTCCATTCAGCTCCTGCACCACTCTTACTCATTACCTGTGTTCTGCTCAACTCTGCGCCATGACCCCAGCTCCATGCATCTCAGCCCCCACCGCTGCCTCTCAGCAGCGTGGCCCGCCTGCCTCCCAAGGTAGGGAGCCACACCTCTCCCTGGCACCTCCTGACCCAGGGCAGCCGCACGAGGGTCGGCTTGCCGTGCTTGCTGGACTCTTCCGTTTGCTCAGCTCTGCTCACTGGGATCCAAACGGCAGAGCTCAGCTGACTTGACTCAGCCAGCGTGTCTTCAGTCCACTTGCTGGATCCCGCTCATCTAACACGTACAAAGGAACGATGCATGCCAGGATCTCAGGCCATGAAGAATGGACAGTTAGCTCAATCCCTTGTGCCTTCTCCCATCTCTGGATCTGGGTGTTAGACATCTACCCATGACAAGGAGCCACACAACTCTTGCCAGAAAACCTGCTTCCGCCTCGAGCTTCCAGGTGCTCTCCCTGGCTGTGGAGGTGTGCTATCCCTCTGGGAATGGCACCCTGTTCTGGCGCAGTTCCATACTTCCCAAAAAAATAATAATAAGTTGCTTACAAAACAAAAGAAGCAGGCATAAACTAGAGAGAAACTACAGATTGTATCCCAAAAAGTTTCTACAGATCAACCACCCCAGACACCTATAAAGAATCAACAACAGAAAAGTTCTAGCCTCTTGGTGCTCTACTTTCTCAATCGAGTCAATGTAACTAAGTGTAGAACGAGGAATAAACTCATTCAAAACTACATCTATAAGTGGAATGAACTCAAACTCTTCTGAAAGTCACAAACTTTAGCGTCACCTGTGGTCCTATCACCTGCTGTTTCCCACTGAGCTCCTTCCCTGTGATTCACAGACGCGCTGTAACACCTCCCATCCCAACATACAGCTAAGGGTAAGTTGGACCACATTGCCAGAATCTCCCCGTCTGCAGTACATCGATCGGTCTTTCACTATGACATGACACATGCACAGAGTTTCTATTCACTGGCTGGAATATTCCATTTCCCTCACTACGGACCTGTCTAAAATCACCTTCTCTCCTCTCCACTTTAACCAACCTGCGAGAAAACTAAATCCCTTACCTACCCGGAGCAAACTAATGCCCCTAGTTCTACCACATAATTCTGACCACGCCACCACTATGTCTCAGGTGGAGTACAACAAAAGGTTTTACCTCAAGCTGGTCTCCCTGCTTCTTTTTACACAGTATCAAACAAAAACTTATATTAATCATTTTCAAATATAAAATGAATCACTTTGCTCAAAACATTAGTGTCTTTCCATCTCGGAAAAACACCAAACTCTTAAATGGCCTACTTCTTTTTTTTTTTTTAATTTTTTTTTTTTTTATTCAATTGTGCGTGTGTGCGTATGTATGTGCGCGCGCATGTGTGTATGTGTGTGTGTAGAACCACGGACGAATTGGGAACCACCATGGACGCCTCCATCTCCTTCTGCCCCGGGATTCACAGGCTCCGCCCTACCAGGACCAGAAGTGCAGGCCGCCCCCGCTTCCGCCTGGCGTCTATACGTGGGATCTGGGATCCGAACTCAGGACCTTCTGCCTGCAAGGCGGAAGCTTAACCCCTGAGCCACCTCTCCAGCCCCAAAATGGCCTACTTCTTAACCCATCTCCTCCCTAGATCTTTCCTTTATCATAACATGAACTCCTCTCCTATGCCAGTCCTTTACGTCATTACACATAAAATGACACACATGCAAAAACTGCTGCACAGAGGTACACACACATATACACACACACACACACGCACAGTTGCAAGCATACTCGCACCCATATCTTTGCAATCCCCAAGAAGAATAAAAAACAAAATGCTTCTCTCTGCCCCAAGGCCTCTGCACCGGCTGCTCTCTACACAGACCATCCACAGCTACCCACACTCACTCCTCCTCTCCTTCTTCACATCTGAGCCTCTACTCACGTTCTCGGGCTTTCTCTACCATGCTTGAAAGCTTAATGCCACTGCAGAGTATGTCCTCTTTTGTGATCTCATCTGTCTATGTTTATCATCTTTTGCCATAGTTTCATGGTTTTCTGATGGCATCTGTCTTCTGTACAGGAACACGGCTGACTGAGTGGGGAGGAGTTTATCTTTCTCTTCTGCATCCCCAATGTCTAAACTCAATGAACTAATATTGAATTGACTGAAATAGATAAAATAAGAAAACCAAAAAATAGCTGCTAAGCTGTTGTTTTTACATCGTGAATCTAAACATTCATTTCAAATTTTAGAAAATGTAACAATTAAAATTATTTAACTTTGAGGTTCAGAAACACACAAACACACACACGTTATTTTACAACTCCACCAAATACCCTAAAGTTGGTCACATTTTCAGGGAGTTTTTAAAAATTCAATAATCTGAGCTAGACTTCTTAATACCACTATGTACAGGTATTTATTAATACACACACCTTGGCTTTAATAATTTAACAAGTAAATGATAAAATTAGCCAAAGAAATCATCTCTACAAAATCGGACATGTGGCTAAGTGGCACAGCCTTGTACACATGAAGTCCTGAGTTCAATCCCAAACCCCAAAAATGAAAGAAAAAAAAAGTGACAAAAAAATTACTTTTGCAACAAGGCCAAGTTTACACCAAAGTAAAATAAAATTCTCCTAAAACTGTGTAACAATAAATATGTTTAAATTAAGCAATACGAAGCTGAACAGTTTGGTCCATCAAATTATAGATGCCTAGTTTTTACTCCTTCTTCTACTCACAAAGAATACCTAAAGAGATAAGTGAGTTTCCTTAGGTCACACAGTTAGCCAAAAATCACAGAAACAAGAAGAAAATCCTGAATTTTCAACTTCTATCTAGACCTCTTTTAGATGAAATCAGATTTGTTCTATGTCAATAAGAATTTCAAATCTCCCGTTAAGAATTAATTTATAGCTGGTTTTATTTAATATCTCATAATTCCTTCTAAAATTTAAAATCAGCAATTCACATAAAAGAAACAAAAGAAAAATGGACCATGCGTTCAAGTGTTACACAGCTCCCAAAGCAAAGTAGACAAAACCACAATCATATGGTTTCTCAGGCTAAGTATGTCTGAACAGTGTCAAAATAGCTTGAGGCGAACCTTTTAAAATAACTATGCAATAACAAAAACCATCACTGAAACAAATATCAGGTGAAAACCTGTTTGTGATTCCCTCATTTATTGTTTTTAGCTCGTTACAGTGACTTTTTCCCTTAGCATACCATTGTAGGTGATAATTTTACAGGAGTTGATATGGATCCTTCCAGATAAGAATCCAATGAAATGTTAGCTATTAAAGAGCTTCACCTAATAACTTTCTATATAAAATGAAAATTTTTTGAAGATTCAAGAGTCACAGAATACACTACACATTTGTGTAAATTTTACATAACCATTATTTATAATTTATTATTTAAAAAGTCTTTTAAAAGACTTGTGATAATTTTATTGAAAGCATCAGTTCAATTTCAACTTTAAACTTGCTGGCTTTACTAGTACATTTCTATAAGTATAGAGAACAGAACTTCCAAGGTACATTAAAATGTAACCTTTCAACTTCCCAATGTAAAACATCACTTCCTGGGCAGAGATAGTACTCCAGGAACAATCAATCACTGCTAGGAAGAATATACACTCAACGTTGTTAATTAGTGCTGATGCACTCCTCTCTATGCCCTCATCTGTCAGGAAGATTGTTTAAAAATCTGAGTTATTAGTCTTTATTTGGGAAAGGATCTGGTTAATATCTTTAAGAGCAGAAATCATTCATCCACCCACTATACTACAGCATGATAATTCCTACCCCCAGCACAAGTTACTGATAACCACCACCCCTCTATTAACTAAGAAGCTATAAATCAAGAATAGGGCAGCTCCTATGCAGCCTCTGTTAATTCTGTTTACAATCTATCCAACATAGAATGTGAGCTAGTTGAGGAAGAAGCTGATAGATCAGACAGAAGAGCAGCATAAGAGATTAAAGATAGAAAGTAACAAAACGACAAACTAAAATGCCATATAGTTATAAAACAAGGACTGAATTGAAAATTAACCTTGAAAAAGTTAACACTCCTAAATTTTCATTTCAATTATGTTTCTGCCTAAAACACTAAAGGAAATTTAAGAGAAAATTAACTCATGAATAAAAATGTTTGATATTCACTTAAAAGGAAGATTTTCCCCCAGCTTGGCAGCTGAACAAACCAACAGCTGTATACATGCTGGAAAAAAAAAAAAAAAAAAAAGACTATACTTCAGTACAGATCAAAATTCAAAATTAACACCTTTTACATAAAACAGTGTAGGTTTATAACATTCTATAAACATCACAAGTTAGGGGGAAAAAGCAAACTTTCTAAATACATGGCACGAAATCTATGATCGTTCATTATGACTCAGTATGTAGTATCCATGACTCGGGTCCCAAGAAACTCACACCAACACTGTTCACTAGGGTACAGCCCAGTGAAGCACTTGTCCTGAAGGGCCACCTAATAAATTCCCCATGCATACACATGCATTTTCTTTACTAATAAATCATTTCCCCCAATTAACACACCCAAGGCTCTCAACACTTAGTTTTAGTCCTTGTCAAGAAAGATTTTTCTCCATTTGCTCAGAATCTACCCATTGGACACGGTTCTGAGTAACGCTGTCCTGGGCTTGCACGAACTTTTAAATTGTAGCGGAAAAAGAGACAAGAAACAGTATTAGATGGAAATTACACCAGACACCAGAAAACTGAAGCATAATGACATGGCAGAAAGACCTAAGAGGCTCACTCTATGCAGTAAAGGCATGTTGGAAGGAGACGCAGGAGACAATGGAGCCGGTCGGAAGCAAAGCATAAGCGCAAAGCACGTCAAGCACATGAAACTCACGTACAGATCCACATGCTTTAGGAAAGGAAGAGGGAGGGGGCAGGCTCGGTGCATGCAGTGCAAGAAAGCGTGCACCTGACGAGCTCTGAGAGGCAGGTGAGAGCCAACTGAGGACTTGGGATTTTACTCCAAACATGATGGAAAAACACCAAAGGGTTTCAAGCACAAAAAGCCTATGACTTGCACCTCAGAATAAAGTGAGCCCCAAAAAAGGGGTTCTCAATATGACCGGCCATAACCAGGTCCACAGTGAGAGCCCTAAGTGAGAATGAAATTTTCCTCACCGTGCAGCATAATCTCTGATGAAGTAAGAGCCGCACAGAACCCCAAGAGGAAACTTCAAATCCACAAAAACAGCTATTAAGCTGGGTGAACTCGGTTTCCTGGCTCACAAAAGCTGCCTTTTATGCAATGCAATCGTTTCTAGGTAGAATGCCCTCAGATATATACTTGGGCAGTTACCCTTAAGAACTCTCTCTCTGAGTCAGCCTTTGAAAAAAATTAACAACAGCTACTTATACCACACTTATCCACAGTTCTCTTCTTCAAAAATTTCCAAATGAATGGCCCAGCACATACAACAAAATTATTAATGTAAGAAAAACAGAGAATGATGGTGACACAGGAATCTTGCAACAACCATTTTCCTTCCAGCCAATTTCTCAGAATATCTATTCCATATCTACTAGATTTGTAATTATTCAAATTGAATCTATATATTCTCAGTACTATTTTTATTATTTATTTAATTGTGCGTGTATGCGTGTGTGTGTGTATGTGTGCGTGCGCGCGCGCGTGTGTGTATGTGTATGTGTAGAACCACGGACAAATTCAGGAACCACCATGGACACCTCCACCTCCTCCTCGTTTACTCTGCCCTGGGATTCACAGGCTCCGCCCTACCAGGACCAGAAACGCAGGCCGCCCCTGCTTCCGCCCGGGTCTAGGATCCGAACCCAGGACCTTCTGCCTGCAAGGCAGAGGCTTAACCCCTGAGCTACCTTTCCAGCTCCTCTCAGTACTTCTTAAAGATTATTATGGCTATTAATAAATAAAATATATAATGAACATTTTCTATGCATAAAATCAAACGATCAGTGCATTCCACACAGTATCTCATTTAATTTTTAAGCCAATCTATCCAAAAGAAACTTCTATTTTCATTTCATTTATGTCTGATGACAGGAATCAAGATGCAGTGTCACAGTCTGTTAAATGAAGAAACTAAATTTATAAATAGTCTCTCTACATCCAAAGCTCTGACTTGATCTCAACCATTACTCAATATTTTGCTTAATAGGTTGTACAAAGAAATACCAACTTACGCATGATAAACTTTCAGAACCGAACACAGATTAAGGCAAATCTCTTAATTATTATACACATTTAAGTATTATATAGAAGTAATTAATGTTCTACTTACGAATCATTCTACCCATTTCATTAAGCAAGTCTCTTTCTCTACTGGCTATTTCTTTTTTTAATTTTTCTAGTTTTATAAGCATACTGAGTATTCATCCCTGCCTCCCTTCAACACCCTCCCACCCATCCCCCCTTCCCTTCCCTTCCTCAATCCATCCCATTCCCTCTCACTGTCCTGCCTGTCTTTACAGACCCCAGAATTCCCTCTAGCCCACCTACTCTTTTTTTAATTTTTCTACTTTTACAAGCATATTGAATATTTATCCCCGCTTTCCTCCATCATCTCTCCCTCCTATCCCTCCATCAACCCCACCCTCCTGCCTGTCTGCTTCAATGGATCCCAAGGTTGCTTCTGGCTTGTCTACTCTTGTGGGTCCGGGCCTTTGTAGCTTATCAAGTTGCCTCTGTTCAGGCCACGCCACCAACACGACACAGATATCTCCCCCACACATCCAGCTTCAATCCCCAAGGCTTCCACGATTTACTCCTACCTCTCTTAAGCTCCTTGATATTCACGGGGCATGCTAGTCTGTCAGTCCCTATGCAGGTCTGCTAAGAGCACCAGGTGCAGCAGTCCCACCCTTAGCAGGAAGTCCTGTCCAAAGGTGAACCCCGCCATCTTTAGGTCTTTACACTCTCACTGCCCCCTCTTCTGTGAACCATAGGATGGGGAGAGTGGGTTGGTCTGATTCTAGGTGTGCCCTGCTAAGTCTCTGCCACTGCTCACTATGGCTGGCCACTGCTGTCCACTTCGATACACTTCTGCTGCCCTAGACTGCATCCTCAACAGATCCCCTCTGCCTCTCTTATAGAAGATTTCTAGCTGAGTGCTAAGTGCTCTTCCAATCTGTGAGTATAACGGAAGCTATCTACACAGCAGTCTTTCTACCTCTAGGTTCAGTGGCTATTTTTCCCTATTGATTTATTTCCTTCCCTTTTTTAGGTTTTTGTTCTAGTTAACAGCAAAAGGACTGTGTTCCATTCTGACAAGCAGTTCCTGAGTCCAATCAGATGGCTGTTGGTTATCTCCTTGATACTCAGACCACTGTTACACTGGTAGTCACCTGTTGCCATAGTGATTCTCATTGCAACTTAAAGATCTCATGTATTGATGGATCTGTGATTACTTTTCTCCCCCAATAGCTTCTACAGAGTTCTGGCTGCTTTCTTAATGTAGTACAGTTATATAAGTCTAAAAATAGATCACAGAGAATTAATTCACTAAGAGGTGAAGTAGTGACACAAAGAACACTTAATTTTCCATTAAAAAAGTAGTTCATCTTTACATAAAATTATCTTCTATCCTCAGCCCAAATAGTTTTTAGTTTAATATTTTGACTAAAAATCATATGACTTACTAAGAATAAGCTCACAATATGAAATAAGTTCACACTCACACTTTCCTATTAGCTTTACATAAAATTGAAGTACTGCTGCTAATATTTCCATCACAGGCTATGCGTATTTCTTTTCAGAAATGTTTTCTATTTGATTGCAATGAATAGAACACAACGATGAATTCAAGAGCACATTCAAGTATGCTTAGGCACAGCATACTAATCCAGGTTCATCTGTCTCTCCATCATGTTTCTTTTGCTTTGCCAATGCATGAAATCTTTGTGAATTTTATTGCTTTTCAACAAAAGTATGATAGTAGAAACACATACTATTACACTGACTAATGCATCAATCTGCAAATGGAAACTGTAAACTATTCAGGAGACTCTGAATTAAAGTCCTAATAGGCTTAAATGCAGAGCAATCTTTCACTATATAATTACATGAAACTGGGCCACTGTTAGATTATATAGTAAATAAGATCCAGGAAAATATTCATCTCTAGCTTCTTCATTGTACACACACAAGATTAGTGTGACTGTGTATTCTGCTATATGTCATTCTGAAGGGGAATATTTTAAATACATGTAAAGAAAGAGTGAGAGCTAAATGAAAAATGGAAAGCCTTGATTTCGTTCTACTAAATCACAAACACAATGCTATATTTATTAATTTTCTACAAACACACATGGGCGCACATGCATACACACACATATATGTATGACTAATGCTAGAGAGATGGCTCAGGGGTTAAGCCTCTCCCTCTCCATCAGAAGGATCCATGTTTGGATCCCAGATCTCTCTCTCTCTCTCTCTCTCTCTCTCTCTCTCTCTCTCTCTCTCTCTCTCTCTCTCTCACACACACACACACACACACACACACACACACACACGGACATGCACATGCAAGCACCCGCATATGTTCTCACACACAAAAAGGATGACTTACATAAACACTTGTTTTAAAATCTGAGGTGAAGCAGCAGTCCAGCAGCTCACCTGGTCTATGCTGACCATTGGTGGATATGTCACAGAACAGAAAAGCACAGAACATCATGTAATCGTAATGCACCACTAGATCATACTCTCAGATGGAGCTTAGCTTATAGCCTAAAAGAAGTGAAAACAAATCCCAATTCCCATCCCTCCTCTACAAATTAGCTTTGGTCACATGACAAATGATATTCTATAAGGAAAAGTTGCACAAGTGTATTACTCAATGGCGTCCAAAGCATCAGACTTGCTCATGAAGAATTACTTATAAAACAGATCTGAAACATCTAGTTAAGCCTTAACACTACAATTTCTACCCAGACCATGTCATTTTACAAGAAACAATACTGTTTTCTAGATAGCATAACAATATTATATTTCTAAGTCTGTGAGAAATGAATATTATACCTGCTTTGTAATGGCTTCAAATTAAGGTTTAGAATTGATAAATTCTCACCTCAGTGTGCAGAACAACACAATGTAGAAATTTTAGCTGCCTCTTTAGGAAACACTATCCCCTAAACCATCACTGAGAAAAACGTCTGTAGTTTTAGACATTTAGAGAAGAAAATTCTCCTACTAGATTTAACAATGCTTGCACTCAAGGAAACAGTTCCTGATCAAAATCTTCCATACTGCAGTTTGAATTCACTTCCTCTTCTTCTGACTTCAAATAAGCTGGAGAAGATCAGGCCAAATCATAATATTTCATGTATTTTTAACCCTTCACGAAACGTCTCCTTTTTCAGACTACTGCACTGCAGGACTAGGAACCAAACAGTAGTTGAGCAAGGAGCTCTCAACTTTCCTCATTGCTCAATCTTTTCTGATTCTGTCTGCTGTACAGCACAGCTCAAGACGCAGATCTCAAACTTCATTTCACGATTTTTATCAACTGTTGTGCCTCTCGAGAATACAAAATCCTTTCTCAAAGAAAGGTTATCTGCATTTTAGGAAGAAACTCTAAAAAATTCAGGAAAGGCGCTCACAAAGAGAGTAACAAGAACAATGTTCAGCATTCCACACACAGGCTATTTTCTTCTCTAAAACAGAAGGTCACGCAGGGAAATGAACTGAGAACCACTGACAGAGCTGAGGTTGCGACGCAGCATCATAAAACCTGTAGCGGTGCTGCTGATCCTCAGTCTACACGGCTTCCTTAGGCCAAGGAAAGGCAAGACAGACCTGAACTCACCTGCACAGGCGCCAGCAACAAGCAGCAAAGCAGAGACTTAGAACAACTGCAAGGCTCACGGCCAGATCTTTACCATACTGTGCTGCCTGAAATGAGGGTTCACTTCACGTGTCGGAAAGATGTTTCTTAAATGCAGTGCACACCTTGGGATGTACTATGAATGTCATGGAATAAGTACTACACTGAAAAAAATGTAACTGAAAAAAATCATTCACACTCTTTAAGAAGTTTCTACTATAAAAGCTTCAAAAAAAAACTATTTTCAGGTGGCTCCTAGTACCAAACCCACCCAGCCCACCTAGAGACAGGAATTCCAAGGATTATGAACAGGAGGGATGGGGTAGGAGGGCCACACCAGAAACAAAGAGCGAAGGGACCATGTTACAGCAGGGAAAATAGGCCTCCACCAAGGACCCAAATAAGTAATGAGACATCTGATTAAGTTCACAGACTTTTGTTTCTGATCATTTACTACTGAGGGGGAGTGATCTCACCAGAAGAGGAGGGCATATAGTCTGGCAGATAAAAAGTAACAATTTTGCAAATGGGTGATAGACCCCTCCCTCACTGTGGTTTCCCACTTTTATTACATCTACTTTTGAATGTGCTTTTATCACAAGACTCTAACAACTTTTTGTCTCTGGCCAGGGGGTAACATACAATGCCCACCAGGATGGAGTGAAGGGCATTGCAGGAGCAACAAAACTGCAAAAGAAAATCAACAAACCACAATCCAGAACTTCAGAGACTCTATATCAACCACCTAGAACTAGGCCAGCTTAGTCTCTCCCCATCTTGAAGCTCAGGGAAATTTGCGGAAGAGGGGGCGGTAAGAGTGTAAGAGCATAAGGATGGGAGGAGCAATGATATGTAAGATACTCTATACTAGTTAGGGCTGAAGCAATCATAATTGGACTTTGCATGCCCTGCGCATTGTCCAACACACTGTTGACCTCACAAAGTCTAGCATCTGCTAAAGGCACCAAGATCCTTGGAGGCAAAGGATTGGCAGCCACAGCAGTGTTCCTATACCTAAGGGGAACACGGGAAAGGGTTCGGCAAAGGCCACTGGGTCCTTGTACGTCATCGGAGAGGAGGGCCCAGAGGAAAATCAGTCATGCACAAGAAAGGACTCTCTGGGAATTGGGGTGGGAGGCACTGGGGGATGGGGAGGGAGAGGGGTGGGGAGGGGGAGCAGGGGGTACGGGGGGAGGAGGAGGGAGGGAGGGAACTGGTGTACCTAATAAGTTTGTATGAGCTGAAATAAAAAAAAAAAAAAAAAAAGAATACACAGAGAGCTAAAAAAAAAAAAAAAAAAAACTATTTTCAAAAAAAAAACTGTTTTCTAGAAATTAAATCAACAGAACAAATATCGGTGTAATTTCTTGGTTCAGATGAACGAAACAAAATACCATAGGCTGCAGAATTAACAAAAAGCATTACTTCTCATAGTTCCACAGACTGGGGAGTCCAAGGCCAAGACGGGGTCGTGTCTGCGAAGGGCCCTTTCCTGGCTGCAAATGGTCACCTTATCACTGTGCCCGCGCATGGCACAGAAAACAACAGCAGCAGCATCTCTCTCCTGTCTCTTGTAAGGGCACAAGTCCCGTCAATGAGAGCTCGATTCTCATGACCAAATGATCTCCCCAAAGTCTACTTCCAACACCATCATACTAAAGAACCGGTTCACAGAGCAAATAAACTGGCTATACAGAAGTAAACAGGAACCACTTACTTTTATTGCCCACCAAAGCAACCAGGGGCTGAGTTTCCGACTCCTCACTCACTGTCTTCACCACAGAATACCAATCTTCTAAATTCTCAAAACTCTGGTAATTTGTAATATCATAGACCAAGAGGATTCCCTGTCACAAAAGAATCAGAATATTTGTAATGCTGTTAAAATAATATTCACAGTAAATACTCTTTACTAGTTTTCCAGATATATCAAGTGTAAAAATGCCAATAAAGAATGTGTAGTAAAAATTGATTTAACTTAAATCATTATAGCAGATACAGAATACCAACTGTTTTCACTCACCATTTATGATAAATCAGAGATTAAGGTGCGATGAAAGTTAACGTACTATTTCAACAAAATTGTAAGTGGTTCTCAATAAAACATCTGAGGGATGCTTAACAAAGCCAATAAATATAAGAAAAGTATATCACAAAAGAAAGCGAGCCTGCATTCCTGCCTCTCGCTCTCAGAAGCTCTCAGCAAGTAACCATCTGTTGCTTTTCAGCTTAAATATTTTCAAAAATGGAGAATCCTTGCTATCCCCTGATGATCAATTTCAGAGTTTAACACAATTTTCTGTAAATGAAATGTCAATTTCCTCTCATAGTTCTCTGTGCATCTGGAGAATAACTGGAGAATATCTTCCTTGTAATAGCCCTTCACATATTCAGAAATAGTTAAATAAGTCCTTTACCGTCTGCTTTCCAGAAAAAATAAACTCAGTTCCTTAAACTTGCCTCAAAGGGCCTATTTTCTGTCCCTTTAATCATACTGCTGATTCTTCCCAGGACACACTACACATAGAATTTTTGACATCCTTTTTAAAATGAGCAATGTAAAACTGGACATAATACCGTAGTAAGAATCCAAGAGAAGCCACATACAACAGAGGGATTGCTTCCTGGCTCTCATTTCATATTCTTTTCAATTCATCCCATTATTCTGTGGGAGAAGAACGAGCAGCATGCAACACATGAAGTAAACAAGATCCCAGTCTTGATCCTCATCCAGCTAGTCACTGAATGCAAAGCTCTGCTCGCAGCAGAAGCTGCTCTCCAACATCTCCTTCTCAGGTTACAATAATAAAAGCTAATTACTTTCTTGCATCTACTATATGTCAAACGAAATCTAGGTATTTCCAATAATTCTCACGGCAGGCAGCAACCAGCATTATCATTTCTGTTTTCCTGGTAAAAGGGTTAAATAACTAAGGTCACCAGACAGACAAGTAAGGGAACGGACCCTGCCTGGCCTGCGTGATGCAGACTACTTGGGCAGGAGTGCTGGACTGCAAGACTCACGTCAGCCAGGCAACACATGAACAGGTCATCAGTGCACGACAGTCGGGAAGATGTCAGCACACGCACAAGGAGACTGGGACTCGCTGCAACGGGAGAACTGCTCGCTCGTGCCATTTGCTAGCTTCCCTCCTGTGGCTGCCAAGTGAGCCAAGGCTCAACATAGAGCTGCTTGGGACATAAACTAAATGTGGCCCCAGAACATAAGTTAACAGAAAAGGACAATGAAACAACTAGGATACATTTGAGCACATGACATCTCTTCAAACAAGCTATGAGTATATACAAAAGTTTTAAGTTTTAAGTATATTCAACTTTTCATGGAAAAAAGGTTTGGTTTTTGGGGCAAGGCCTCACTATGGAGCCAAAGCTGAACCACCTCCTGTCTCAGCCTCCCAAGGATAAAATTCAGGGTCACCCACTGGCTTGGAAGAAAAAATTCAAAAGGCTTTTCGGGGAGGAAAAGGAGAATTAAATGAATCAGCTTTGAGAACCATAAAACAGTCTTAATGATTTTGGTATAAAACAGCAATACAGCCAATCATCAACAAAAAGAAAAACCCAAATATCACACACCACCGACATCACACACTGCAAAACCACAGCAACCACAGCAACTTGGGAAAGCAGCATGTACTGGCAAAAAAAAAAAAAAAAATTATATGTTAACTAATCAATGAACTAAAGGACAACTTGCATAATCAAGACACTGCCTCAAAACTGTTCTAAAAAGATGACCTGGGGCTGTAACTCCACTGAAGTGCCTGTCTAATAAACCAGAGGCCCAGGGTGGGATCCCCAACATGGAGATAGATAGATAGATAGATAGATAGATAGATAGATAGATAGATAGATAGATAGACAGACAGGCAGACAGACAGACAGACAAGATTACAGAGACAGAGTAGATGAATAAAACAAAGACTCAGCTATATGTTACCTACAGGGAATTTATTTTAAGTATAAATATAAAAGTACATTAAAAATAAGAAACAGAGGGGCTGGAGAGGTGGCTCAGGGGTTAAGCCTCTGCCTTAAGGGCTGGAGGGGTGGCTCAGGGGTTAAGCCTCTGCCTTGCAGGTGGAAGGTCCTGAGTTCGGATCCTAGACCCCACGTATAGATGCCGGGCAGACGCAGGGGCGGCCTGCGCTTCTGGTCCTGGTAGGGCAGAGCCTATGAATCCCGGAGCAGAAGGAGGCGGAGGCGTCCATGGTAGTTCCCGAATTCATCCGTGGTTCTACACACACACACACACACACACACACACACACACACACACACACGTACACACACACGCACATGCGCGCGCACAAAATTGAATAATAAAAAAATTTAAATAAATAAAAATAAGAAACAGAAAAATAGCATTTAATCCTTAATGAAAAGAAAGCTGGAGTAGTTGCACTAACTTCAGACTAAGCAGCCTTCAGAATTATGAAATTATGACATATAAAAGCTAGCATAATAATACAAAGATCAGTATTCCAAACTTCAAGAAATCCCAAATCCACCATTTGCTATCATATCTGGAGGACTCAACAACACCCTTTTCTCATTAATTAGCACATTAAGCAAACAGCTGTGTATGGACGCAGCTGACATGAACCAACACTAGCAACCAAATTTAATTGACATTCACAGAATGTCAAAGAATATTCCACCAACAACATCAGAATCTACTCTCTTCTTAATTTCACATGGAACATTCACTAAGACAAACTGTATTCTGGATCTTACAAATGCCTTAAGTAACTTGCAGCACAAACCTTAACAAACATAATCACTCGCAGAAGTTTGGAAGCAATAAACATTGGTGGTGATACGTCAAAGTCTTCATAATTGTAAAATATTACACAGATTTTATACTACCATTTAACAGACATTAATTATACAGTATTTAACCTCAAAAACAAAGTTTCTCTCTCACTCCCAAAATGCAGGTTATTTTTCTCTTCCAGGGCCTGCCAGAGAAATAACCTACTTCAAATTTTAGCAAAATCAATTAAATCACAGAGGTTATACAATAGCCATAACAGAATATCTTGCCACATACATACAACCTATAAGAAGCACTAAGACGTCTGACAATAACACAGTGATGGGAGCAAACACCCAGTGCGAATGCGCTGCTCGGCCTGCACTCGGCCAGGCGTCATCCCGCTCCAACTCCTTTTGTCGGTGGGCACTAGCACACAACAGCACTTGTGTTCCGCCCCAGTGACTGCATTGCACAGAGTTTAAGCGCAGTGTGGCAGTGTTTGCAAACCACTTAGATTCCAGGAGGGAAAGAACTACAGAGTGAAACATGCAGTCCTTCTCTGAGGTTTGTTATTAGCCTCTGTCAGCCACAGGTTACAGGGCACTAAACACTACGCACTGTGTGTTTGCTCCTAACCACTAGGAAAAATAGTCTGTAACATCTTTCTGAAGACTCCTAAAAAACTGTAAGTTAATTTAAAATCTAGGAATTTGACAGGGATATATTTCAATATATGGAGCTAGCTCTTGTATCTCACTGATTCTTTGGGGGGGGTTCAGATCAATTGGCTTCAACATTATTCAATGGGCTACTGCTAAAGTTCAATGTTACAGGAAGAAAAAGTGAAGAAGGTAAAATAATCAATTTCATCTAATGCCAAGATAACTTTCAACCTACAAATTGGCCTCTTCCTGGTACTAAACGCCTTGAACCCAGATTCACACACAAAAAAGATTCACGAGCTTATGTAAGTAACTCTGAAACATTATAGAAGTTACATATACTAAGATAATCCTATGCATAATATAATAATTAGACAATCTTAAACAAAAATCCTAAGTAGCAGAATAAACTGATGTCCTCAAAATAGCGTGCCAAGACATGTTTTGAAAAGCTTCTGTGCAAAAATGTGTGCAAAAATTTGAAATACTCATTAGATGGGCAATGGAAGTATGTATGTACCCTAATGAAGCAACTCAGACCTTCTTTGAAGAATAACTCTAAAATTATATAATAAAATTATTAGGTATTTTAGGGTATGTCTGAAAGCATTGCTTTTAAAAAGTAAATTTTCCCTAATATATGGAAGTAAAAAATAAATCAGAGCTATCTATGATATACTATTCATAATGTATTTCAGTGAGTAGTCTACCAGAAATGACCAGTTAGCTCAGTTTGTAAAAAAAAAAAAAAAAAAAATTTATTGGTAGGATATATATCCCACGTACATTTAATTTGGAATTTCTGGAAAGCACAAAAAAGTTATTAGATTATAATTCATTTCTGGCACTTTATCATCTCAGAATTCCTAGTTTCTTTGCGATGACTTCATGAAAATGTTCATTAATTTCTCAAAAATCCTGAGCTACAGTATTATTTAGCATCACAGGGATGTGCTTTTAACAATCATTAAAACTGTAAAGTAAAAACAACAAAAAATATCAGCAAAAGAATTAACTTCAACATGTTCCATCAAGCTAGAGCCTTCTATGACAAGTTCCAAATAGAAACATTACACTCACCCTCTCCTAAGAAGTGAGGCCCGTTAAAAGAAAGCAAACACCTCACCAAACCCAAGCACTCTCAAAAACAAAAGCCTGAAATTTCTATGAATGTTCACACTAATACTACTGATTGCAAGCAGTTATGTAATAATGCAAAGTATACAATGATTTAAGGGTATGGCTACATAGTATTATAAAGATAATAAATGCCACTGATTGTACACCTGAAAATGGTCAACTTTATGTCATGTGATTACACATCGACATTTTTATATATGGTAATAAATTTTAAATAATCAAATATTAATTAACACATTTTACATGATTTTAAGTGAATTAACAGAACTGAATTCATGTGCATATCCCCCTAATCTTAAGCTGGTGAAAGAATTAATTGACTTCTGTGGTATTTGTCCTCTGATCCACAAAGTACTCTATTTTTCGACCATAAAAAAGGTCTTCTATATGACACCTACAGTGGAATCTCCCTGAGTTAATCAGTGTTGTTTAATTAAAAAAAAAATACATGGCCTGATTTCATAGACCACAGAGGAGAATGGCATTATTTTCCACCTATAAATGGTATTATTTAACCACCTAATAAGTAAAGCAGGGACTGTGGCTTCCTCCATATCTCTGCCTAGCCAGGTCTCTTTAGCTTTAGTATCTGTCTTAAACCAAACTAGTTTAACTTAAAAAGCTAAGGGCTGGGGATACAGCCCAGTGGTGACAAGTATGTGGCAAGGCCCTGGTCTTGATCCCAAGAAACTAGGGGGAAAAAAGCCAGACACAAAGCCTGAGATTAACCCTTTAGAAAAACAAATGTGTACAACTATCAGGTCATAAATGAGCACAGGTATTAATGTAAAGCGTGAGCAGAAGGGTTCTGCAGAAGACCAAGAAGAAAGGGTGATGAATCAAATGTGAATAAAAATCAAAAGCCTCTGAGACCTTTGTCCACAGTTCAGATCCACACCGAGTACTCTAACTGCCACACTGCTCAGTACTTTACAGAATAAGTTAGAGTTCTGTTTTCCATGGTATTTGACAAGAGATGAATCTGTATAATAAAACCCTTCCTCCACCTCCACGTTAGTTACCTAACAAGGTGTCTCTTCCATAAAACACCAAACCCCACTAGAGAACTAGAGTCAGAGGCAATCAGAGACTACAGTCAAGACACAATCGCCTTGTCTTCTGATCAAGTAGAAAATGTGCACAATTAAATGTGGAAGAAAAGGTGACAATCAATAGCACACAAGTACCACACGCAGAGCTCAGTAAGCTCTGTGTAACACATCGCGCTGCTCCATCAGCCCGTGATACTCGGAAGCGTAACAGGATTCCTGACAATTCTGAGAGCAGATCAAACAATCTGCCAAAGCATTAAAAGGCAATGATTCTTCACCGGGCATGTGTAGAGTGCCGTGATTCATTTTTAAGTACATCATTAGACATATTAGACATATATTTTCTGTGGTAATCATTTTATTTAGAAACATGAATGATGCCAGGAGCAGTGGCTACACTTGTAAGCTCCAGACTCGGGACACCCAGGCAATCAGACGGCAGTGAGGGCGAGGTGGTCTACATACCACACAGAGCGCAGCCCTGCCACAGAGTTTACTCTGGTCTCAAAAGAAAAAAGAAAAAAATGAGATGAACATGTAAAATTAAAAATGTTATAAGCTAATGTTGCCTAATAAAATTCACATAATTTTCACTCTACATAGATATTTTCCAAAAATATATCATCGTATTATTCTATTTCTTCATGAACATACTCATACTTATCTGACAAAAAAAAAACTGTATTTCTATTAGCCTGAATAATAATTATTTAGTAGGGCAACACAGCCATCAAAAATATAGACATACAGATGTATCTTCAAAATCTAAAATGAAATTTTTGCCTCTTCTATTTTCATTCAGCTGATAACAGTCATCACCACAACCAAATACTGCATTGATTAACAACTGACAGGAGCACCCGGCAATTCAGGTAGTGTATGAAAGCTATGGAAAGCTTTCAAAGTCCCAAGAAACTTCCCAAATATAACCTGGAAAGAGTGAAGCCAAAGGATGAACATAAATGATCAGCTTCCAGCAGCAAATAAAAATCAAATCAGTGCATGTGTGGTGTCTGCTGAAGGAAGAAAGTATTTTAAATGTTACACTAATCATAGAACTCATGACATACCTGGGCTCCATATATATATTTATCCAGCATCTTGCCACCTATTGTCTGCCCTCCTATATCCCAAACTTGAAGAGTAACATTCAAATTTCCTAGAATATAAAATAAGAACATAAAAATGTTAACAATTGGAAAATTGAACAGTTTCCTAGAACCCTAAATCACAGTGATAAACTCTGAGGTCAATTTGTCTTTTATTCTGCTAGCTCACATGGTCAATATTTGAAAAAGAAAACATTGTTGTCGAAGATATAGGACGGATCCATTTTCCATAAGAACAAAATACAATATCTTTCAATATAAAAGGAAATAAAGTAAGCTTTTGCCAGAGCACCCATGCACAAAGAGAGATACCTTACACATAAAAACAGATGTGCCCTACCAATCACATGTGGTTCCTGCTGTCCGTTCTAAATTCTATGGGTTCTAAAACTCAACAGAACAAGAGACTATAAAATACACATTTAAAAAAGTATCAACTCAATCATTTCAACTCAAATCATTCTTCTTAATTTGAATGTCAGCTATTTATGTAATGTCAAACATAACAAAAATTCCATGTTTCATATTTAACTTCTAAAATATACATTGGGCAGCCATATTCAGCTTCTACAGCACACATGAACCATGTGTATTTCTAAACATCAGTATTCATACCTATTTACAGTGTGGCGACTGAAATGAATTCTGCATGCTGCCAAGCTTTCAGGACAGTCTAAAAATCACCCCAACACTAAAAGGCACTCCCTGAAATGCACTTATATTCATGTTCAACAATATCTGGATGAAACAAAAAATTATAAAGTTCCTCTCTCTTAAGACAACAAATTATTGAATTGCAAAAGTCAAGGCCATGTCTGATATGCATTTTAGTTTAACATTTCAAACTTTCTCCTTATAAAATTTCCCCAAAATCTCAGCAGATACCTTCTGGATGTTTGCAAATTAGGAATATTCAAAGTAAAAACTAAAAAAAATGAAAGAATCACCCTCCTCAAAACCAGAAAGGATAAGAAAGAAGTCACTTTGCAGGCCAGTGTAAATATCCAAAATCAGAGACTGTCCATTACACCATTTGATTGCACAACTGAAAAGAAAGCTTCATCCTGGATTAACCATCGAAGCTGTACCCTCAATCTAAGCTATAGTGAGTTCGTATCACAATCTTTCCATTATTTGAATGTAGATCTATTCCATCTGTTGCTGTATAGAGAATTCTAGAAGGAAATTCCATTAGCATTAATGAAAGCTACTGAAGTTTACCGAGATCATCATTCTCATGATACATAGTTGCAGCACTAAGAATAATGGCCAAAGGTTCTTAAAGCACTATGAATTAAAAAGCCTAAATGTCTATTCAACAATGTGCATAAGACTAATCTCTTAAAAATGCAAATTTTGTAAAATTTGAAATTTGAGGTCATTCTCCTGTAATGCTTCTCAAATTAATCAGGAAAAGAGAGCTCATCACCTTTAGAGGTGCATGAGAGGTCCAGAAAACCTACAAAGATGCAGGAAGGAGTCTATTAAATTCTGCTTGTGAAACACTTTATAGTCCTTGTGTACATCAAAAAACAGTGTTTAACAACAGTAGCTGTCTCAAACTCAGGTTTCATGAAACACTCAATAACTGTGAAAAGGTATTTAAAGAAAAAAGAAAAAAGCATTTAATCATTTTGTCAAGTTGCAATGCATTACTTAACCTCACATCAAAATATCAAGCTTCTTCCCCTTTCCCTGTTCTTTACATCTCTGTGAATTAGGCATCACGAATCCTTGGCTGTGACATTGGGAACTCGCTCCTCACAGCAGGTTTCCAAAACCTTAAGACCATCATTTCAGCACCTCACTCACATATTCAATTGCTACTCAGGCGATTTACACTCATGTGTTTCATGTGTTAAGGACACTTTTTTAAATGTGTATCATCCCAAACACTTTCTATTATTTGCTTTTTTTTTCTTTTCCTTAAGATATAAGTTCCAGTGGTTCAGAAAGAAAATTCCCCTAAAATGATCAGCAGTATACATTCTGCTAGGGTACTAGAGGAAAAAAAATTGCTGTTATACCTTTGACAAGTGATAGTAACTTCATAATTATTTCACATATCTAAAAATATATTTTAATTTCTATATCTGAACTTTAAGCTGTTTGAGGAAAAAATCACATAAGGATGTGATTCAAATTAATATTAATTTTCATTTAAATCTTGAAGGTATAAACTTTTTTATATTTTCAGAATATATATCTATAAGGCTATATAGTATTCATACACTCATATAGTATGTTAAGTCAAAATCTAAAGCAAATTTTTGACAAATAAGGAGCACTAAGGATATTATCAGCATTTAATTTCAATTGCAAAGTGCTACAGAATATCTACTTCTCTGTAAGAAATATCAGATAACTAAAAAAAAATAATAAATGAGCTGGTGACGTTCAGGTAAGTTGCATTTGGTATGAATCAAAGGTCCCAAAGGGACTCAACAGCGAGCATGTGAAAGAACACTCGGTTAGCCTTACTGAAGTGTGCATAGCCAAGATGAACTAAAGCACACGACTGCCCACTTCTTGTGCTAAAGACTTGGAAATCCTTTTCACAGTAGAACACTGTTTACCGGACTGTGCCCACAGCTTCCTGAAAGTGTTTTGACTAAGGCTCTTAAGAAGCTCTATCAGCAAAATCGCTGATGAACAGATACACTATTTTAAGCAGTGAAATCTGCACAGTGGCTGCATCCAGACTACACAGCACACCGGATCCACTGAAATGAATGCGTATCTGCAAAGCAGCCACCTTGAAAACTTGAATGAAGAAAATGCGACTAGATAGGCAGGTAGTTCACACCTAACAGTTCAAGGAGACTTACTAGCCTAAAAAGAAATAGCAGACTCACATACTATGCTACTTGTCAGGCAATTGATACTGCTGCTTGCACTGCTTTACTTAGCAAATGATACTACCATCTTACAGCAAAAATTATAATGAATTAAAATTATGACTAAAGTATAAACTGTGATGTACTATGAGTCATGTGCTCATCTCATTTTAAGAGGCTTATTACTTACATAAAATTAAAACATACTAAAACAATTTCTTTATACTGAAACGTATACAATAATCTTGAGCCCATTAAGTGTATACACCAGCTGTCCTTAAACATAGAATTGCTTTTTAGGAGCACTGCTCATCAAAATGAAAAATTCACCAGGAAAATTAAAATGCATATTCATTAAGAGTGTATATGCCCTAATGTCATTTTATAATCTAAATACTTTCTAAGTTTAAATATGTTATCAATTTAGATTTCAAGAATATAAACGTTTTAGTAGGTAATAACAATATTGAAAATTAGTTACACTATGCAATATATCAGAAATCATCAAAATATCAGATGTATAAAATGTCCAACACTAGTCTTTGTTTATAATATGAGTAGTTTTGCTTCTTATTTTATGCTTTCTACTAAAAACGCAGATAAGCAAATTTAATGAAATAGTTAGCTGGTGGCTTCCCTAATTAATCACCCCAACAAAATAGCTGATAATGGAATGCTGTGCCCGTTCCCTGTACACAGCCTCAGAACAAATGCACAAGTACCTTTCCAGCTCTGCAACTTGGGTGTGCACCCCAGCATGCTGTGTAACTTGGGCATGCACCCCAGCATGCTCTATGACTTGGGTGGGCACCCCAGCATGCTCTATGACTTGAGTGTGCACCCCAGCATTCTGTGTAACTTGGGTGTGCACCCCAGCATGCTGTGTAACTTGGGCGTGCACCCCAGCATGCTCTATGACTTGGGTGTGCACCCCAGCATGCTCTATGACTTGAGTGTGCACCCCAGCATTCTGTGTAACTTGGGTGTGCACCCCAGCATTCTGTGTAACTTGGGCGTGCACCCCAGCATGCTCTATGACTTGGGCGTGCACCCCAGCATGCTCTATGACTTGGGCGTGCACCCCAGCATGCTCTATGACTTGGGCGTGCACCCCAGCATGCTCTATGACTTGGGTGGGCACCCCAGCATGCTGTGCAACTTGGGTGTGCACCCCAGCATGCTGTGTAACTTGGGCGTGCACCCCAGTATGCTCTATGACTTGGGTGGGCACCCCAGTATGCTCTATGACTTGGGTGGGCACTCGAGTAACTACTGTGACTATGCTGAATATAGAATTAATCAAGCCAAAAAAGCAAAAGTAATACAATATGTTATCTTCAGTTTTGAACACATCAAAAGAAAACATAAATGAAACCAAGTCTGTCGTGTGTGTGTGTGTTCTCATTAAACTTCTTACAGGACAATAAGTAAAAGAAAAATTAGTTCTTGTTTTTTTTTTCTCATGCAGTATCATCTATTCCACCTTTCATTAAGAGCTGAATACAAACTATTACAAATACACGAGGGGATAATCACAAAACATGAAGAATACTTCCAACCACCAAGAGGTGCCTCAGCTGTCTATAACTTTCATGGTGGGCTGCCAATAGATGGAGTTTTAGAGGTAAACATATTCTAATGATATTGAGATTTATCATTCATGTTCTAGAATATGAATCTGTTATCACACTGGTAACCATTTTACTCAAATGTGTTGCTTCATAGAGGAGGGCAAATGGCTTATAAAGTCAATCAATATAAACTACTTTCACTAAAATACTTTAAACATAGACTTTAGCTATTGAAATCGAATGGACAGAGCATTTTAAAGCCCTAATTGTTCAGAAGCTAACTTAAAACATAAACCACTCTTTTCATGTTATTATTGCTCTGTCTTTCCCACAAAATGTGCAGCAACTGGCATCTAAATAGTTTCTTTGCGTGGCGAACTGAAACATCCTGAATGCTCAAACTGTACTTTTATGAGTGCCCAGGGACCTAAATTTCAGTGGTCTATTAAATGCCAGCAATTTCATGCTGCCGCGCATAAAACACCATTCACACGTTACAGCACAAAGCTCCATAGCTACATTAAACTCCTGTTCCAACTTTTCAAACAAAAAACTGGAGCAGAAGCTAATCAAAATAATATTTTTTTTAAAAAATCCTTCTCAGTCCTTTCTAGTTAGCACAATATCTGCTAACGAATGTGTAACATCTAATTTTATCAACGTCTTTTACAATTTTATAACTCTTGCTAATTCTCAGAAAATACACAGTGGCCCAGAAGAGTGAGGGCGCGCAGGATAGAGTGTGGGCCTCCCTCATCCTTTGCCCACACGCGTCAGGGCGCTGATGAGAGCCGACTGCCCTGAGCTGAGGCTTCCACCAGAAGCAGCCCGGAAAGTTATGCCACGGCTTCCTGCCATGTGCGTCTTCGGATCTGTGCAGTCTTCTGTCTTAAGACTCTGTCACGTCTTACCTGGCAATGTTATTCTTCTCAAAAAGAAATCCAGGCCTATGGTTTGTTTGTACTGCTTCCCAAAGGATTCTTGAGCAAAACACGTAGCTAAGGAGGTCTAAAAAGAATTGGTGTACAGAATACCAAAATTAATTTCTTTGTTTAAAAATGTAAACATAAGCAAATGTAAATGCAAACTAAATATTAAATGATATCAACATTTATACTCTAATTAATCAAACAAACGGCTTTAAGCAGCTCTAACCAGCTCCACGGGAGAAGTCTGTCTCCAGGTAAACTTCACTTGCTAAAGCCAGCAGTGGGAAGAAGAAACCGTTAAGTTAAATCTCCAAAGTCCTTTGCTGGTCAGGATCCTGGCATTTGACAAAAATTAGAACGTGAGAATTATCAAGGAAAATCTACAGCAGAAGCAGGATTCGAGATCTGGATTTCACACACTCCGTCAATAAAATGCTCAGCAAGCTCTCTCCAGCTTCACAGTGAAATCACAGACTCTGGCAGGGATCCCACCCTCAGCTACGAAGAAGTAGTGCTTAAGGAAGGCCAAGACATGTAAAATTTCTTTTCTCTATCCCTATAAAAACTCTATAGTGAAGATACTAAATGAAAATAATTATGTAGAATGACTACGGTAACATATATTACTATGTTAAATAAGGAAGCTAATGCTTTTAGATAAATATGAAGCAGGGAAAATAAGTACTTTTATCCAAAGACAATGTTAAAAATGTCACAGGGCAATATAGCCAGAATATTCAGGTACTTGTTTTAAATGAAAACTCTATTTCATTCACTCTACAGTTTTCCTTTACAGAGTAAATGCAAAAGACTAATCATTCTAGCAACAACTGAAATAACTCAAAGACTCAATACTTAATTAAGCCTTTTTGATGCTCTGTTCTTACATAAACTCCTACTCACAAGGAGAAAAAGACAGTTTCACTAAGCTTTAAGACAACTGTCAAGGTGAAGGGCAAAGAATGCTATTCTCTGATTTTAATGTTAACTAATTATTTGTAAGAAAATGAAAACTAGCATAAGTTTCCAAGATAGTTCATTATAGTTAATTATGATGTACGTAGAGAAGTTCAATAGAAAAATCTAACCAAATATCCGTTCCTTTTAACAAGATGGCCTAGAGTTCCTTTCATACAAGAACTATATTTCCCCCAAGTGATAACTTGCACAATAAAACTCCAAATTTTTACTGACCAAATGCTCTTAATTCATAATGCATTTCTAAGGTATTTCATCAAGTATTCATTAAGAACTTACAGGTGAAAGATACTCAGACATTTAGAAATAAACTCAACACATTTATTACATTACTGACACATTTGCACTGAGGTCCACAAAGACAAAGGCGAGCATTCCTTTTCCACAGACATTGTGGTTTTCAGTTTACCTGAACTATGCCATCGAGTTTGTCAAACTTAGAGAAGAAAATCCTCTGCTAAGAGGCTTAGAGGTCTCTTAGAAAAATATCACCACCCATACACCAAGATGTTCAGCTGTTGAGCACGTGAATGGTTGAAAAACCCAAACGGTTGAAGAACCTAACACCCAAGAGAGGGCACAGGGGCTGTCGGCGGGAGGTCATCTGCCTTCTCATGTTCATCAATATTCGGAAAGGACGTGTGTGCATGAAGGCAGGAGGCTTGCAGGGGGAAGGACCGCGGGGCGGGGGTAGCCGGATGGGAGCACAGGGGACGGAAGAGAACACCACAGCAAGTCTTCCCTGAAAAAAGCCATAATGACACCTAACAGTTCTATGCTAGTAAAAAAAAAAGAAAAAAGTTTTCAATTTTTTTTTCAGAAAAATTCTGGTTAAGGTTATTTTCTTCAAAAGAGGACTTGCAGATTTTTTCAGTCCTGACCTCAGACATTTTTTGAGATGAATGTAAAGTCTCAAAATCACAGCAATTTCAAATGGAACAGAGTAATAAACTGTCAAATGCTCAGGCATAGGCCACACACAGCACTAATGTAGGTTCTTACATCTTCTCATGACACTTGCTGTAACAATTACACACAGAAAGGCTGAATCTGTGGGAAGCAGGTCTTCTGTAATACATTCAATGACAGTGTCACTGCCATATTCAAGAATTTCTCACTGCCATATAAATATGCTTCTTAAGATGAGCAACCAGCTATATCACGTCTGAAACATTTTTACCTGACTACTGACTGTGTGTGTGTGTGTGTGTGTGTGTGTGTGTGTGTGTGTTGGTTTGAAAAACAAAATCATTTTTAGCCAAACTGTTTATGAACACTGAAATAATACCAAAAAATAATATTTTGCCTCAAAAAGTCTTCAGAGAATGAGTCTTTAAATTGACAGTTGTGAGACAGAGCAGGAAGCGGATAAAAACACAGGCTTCGAGAAGAGAAGCTGAATTTCCTCTTGAAGACCATGTTAGCATCACCGCAGAGCAGCTCTTTGTAGCAACCATAAAAACAGCACAACGGACTAACTTTGGAGGAATGGCCAAGGCCCCAACGAGAACATGAGGAAAAAGGAAAGAGGAGAGAAAAGACAGTGAAGGAGAGCAGTGGTGTCAGGAGCCAGGCTTCAGCCAGCAGCTGCTCGCTGTAGTAACAGTGTTAGGGTGGGGAGGCTGCAGAAAAAGTCATTATGAGTTTAAACTGCATTATTCAGCCAAGCAGATCAGAGATTAAGTCAGAACACCATAACAAAATGAGTTTTCTTTGAAGCAGAATTATGGCTCTAAATCAACAATACAAAAGAGAAAAATATATACATGGTTTGCCCAATACCTCATAGAACTTTCTTAAATGGAAGCCAGGCCTCTAAATCACTAAATCAGCAGAAAAGAGAAAAAACAGACGGTCTAAACTTAAGAAATCCTAGATGCAAAATTATGAGTAAACTTCAGCATATATTTGATAGATAAATACTGGAAGAAAAATGAACCAAATTTTAAAGAAATATATCATGTAGATTTAATGAGCAATTTAGAGATCTATTAACTAATATATTACTATAAAGTATCATGGTTTTAAATGGAAATTAAGCTCGGTTGTTAATTGAATACAATAAAATAGAAGAAAGAAAAAAAATTATATATTGTTCAAAGGCAAATCTAAGCGGTGAAAATGAGAAAAATACTAACTTAAAACTTTTATTGAATGCAGGTGTTGGAAACCATGTTCGATTATTTGCTTATTCAAAAAGCTTAAGGGCACACACTATTTCACATAGTACTTCATAAAGAAGAGAGACCCTAAGTTCTTTTATTTCCTCAAAATGTACAGGTAATCGTATTAAACTGTTTTTCTCAGAATAAAGCTGCATCGTAACGCACCCTGGGAACCCAAGAAATGATTCCACAGACTACTCTGTGCTTTGTGGAGGAATGAAATCGTCTCTAAGAGCCCCAGGGAACCCACATTTCAGAAGCAGTGCAGGAGCAGCTGGCACGGCGCTTCCTTGCAGCGAGGACGCAGGAACAGCAGCCGTCGCCACAGCAACCAGGCCCGGCCTACAGCGGCCCCTGGGAGGCAATGGGAAGCGGGAGATCCGCGAGGCAGCCCCAGGACCCAGCCCCTCTCCGCCTCTCCAGCACCTTCCTGCAGGCAGCGGAGAAGAGCCACGGGGTACAGCGCTCGGGAGGGGAGCCCCCCTGAGGTCCTAGGGGGACCCTCGCCCCCGGGCAAGTTAAGCTGCAGGCGAGGCTGACCTGCCGGCAGGACCGCGCGCGCGTGGGCTGCCCCGGCGCCAAGGGCCCGAGCGCGCGCCCGCGCCACGCGCGCCCTGCGCCACCCGCGTGCACTCGTGCAACCAACCGCCACGGGAGCCGCACGGCGAGGCAGGGCGGCCGTCCCGCGCGCCAGCTGCAGCCTGGGCAACGCGCCACCCCGGAGCCCAGGGGGAAACGCGCGTGGCACGGACGCGGGCGCTGACAGGTGGGGGCGGGCGAGCGGGGCGGACGCAGGTGCGCAGCGGCTTGATTCGGGGCGTGTTGCCGCGGGGCGGGGGTCCGTCCACGCCGCCCCGTCGGCGGGGGCACCGACCCCAGCCACGGCGGGTCGGAGGGTCGCCACGCGCGCGGCCCGGGGCTCGCCCGAGGGGGCGCACGGCGACCCCGAGCATCGCGGGCCGCCGGGCCCCCCGCGGGCCGCCCCGCCGCTGGGCGAGGCCGCGGCGCAGGCCGGGGCGCCGGCAGCTCCGGGCGCCCCCCGCGCGCCCCTCGGCGGCGCCCAGCGCGCCCCCGAGGCCCCCAGGCGACGCCGGCCGGCGGGGAGGACGCGGGGGTCGCGCCCGGGGGCTGCGGCCCGGCGGCGGGCGCGCTCGGGACTGACCTTCCCGGACGTGCCGTCCCCCAGCACGACGATTTTCAGTTGCCGGTCCTGGCTCTCGTCCTCGGAGTCGGACATGGCGCCCGGCCGCCCGAGCCGGAGGCAGGAGGACGCGAGCAGGCGGAGGGGGCGGCGGAGGGGCGCAGGCGGCCGCGCGGCACGACCCCGGCCCGGCGCGTCCGCAGCCGCTGGAGGGTCCCCGGCCCGTCACTCTCCGGGCGCCATCTTGGCCGCCGCCCCGCCCCCTCAGGCTCCGCCCCCCCGGGCCGGACGCCCCTGACGTCACGCGGGCGCGCGCTCGGCCTCCGCAGCGACCACCGCGCCGCCACTCGGGCGCGCGCGGGCCTCGCCGCGGCCACGGGCAGGAGAGAAGGACGACGCGCGGCGTGTTTGTCTCACGTGGGGAGACGCAGATGCGGGCGGCTCTCGGGCTCCTCCGAGAGCGCCTCGGTTCCGTCCCGCCGTGCCGGCCCCCTCCGGACATGGTTTAGTCCAATGGCGGGGCGCTGGCGCACGGTTGCCATGGAAGCAGAGGCGGCGGGGCGGGGCCTGTCTCTGGGCCCCGAGACGCGTCCCGGGAGCTGGGACGGGCTGGGCGGGGCGCGCCGAGGTGAGCGGGCGGAGCGGACGGTTGCTAGGGCTACGCGGAGGGGCGGGGCCGCCCTGAGGTCCCCGGGGGGCGGCGGGGCGGCGGGGCGGCGGGGCGGCGGGGCGGCGGGGCGGCGGGGCGGCGGGGCGGCGGGGCGGCGGGGCGGCGGGGCGGCGGGGCGGCGGGGCCGGATCGCGCGGCTCCTACGGTGTCCCCGGCCAGGGCCCCGCGGCTGCAGAGGCGAAGGTGCGGGGCGTGGCCGGTGGCCTCCGCGAGTCCCGTGAGGTCAAAACAGTTTTCCACGGCGGCGTTTGCGTCTTGTCGGCCACGTTCACCTGGGCCACCCCGGGGCGCGCAGTTTGCTGTCCTCACCTCTGGTTTGAAGTGCTGGCCGCTCTGTTGAAGCGTCTCGGCTCCAGGGCCTGCTGGCGAACACGTGCACACGGCATCTCGGGAGTTCACGGTGCGGAGGACGGCTGGAGAGGTGGCGCACAGGTGAAGGAAGGAAAGGACTTGAGTTCAGACCCCAAGAGAAAAGGCTGGGCCGACACGAAGTAAGCCCGCACTTCCGGCCCCAGAAAGTGGAGCCTGGGAAACCCTGGAGCAAACCAACAGGAGGCCTGACAACACAGGATGATCCCCAAAGTCACCCGGGGTCCCCAGGTACGATGGACCCCATCATCAGAAGCACAGCTCGGAAACAGGAATCCAGGAAGTAAGATGGGAAGGCAGTGCAGAGTAAAGTGTTGTCCTGCACGTCCTCAGTGTGTGGTCTTAAGCCACAACTTGCACCTATGAAATAGATCATAAGCACTTCATAGATAGTGTAGTGACCGCCTTCCTCCGGTCATGGAATAATGCGGACGCTTGTGTTACCTTAGATTCGTTTCTCGTGGAGTCTTTTGGTCTCTCCATCTGCAGATAGAATGATCTACCACAGTAAGCACCCAGTCAGCCTTGAGTCCCACATTTTCCCCACTCCACACCGTCACCACCACCAGAACATCTTTCTACCTCACTGAATTTCTTAATATAAATAAAAAGCAGCAAGATATGTGAAAGCGCTTCGTGGAGTTTTGTGTGATACATTAAGGAAGCTGCTTCTAACGGGAACAGACTGGACCCCTGCTTTTCTATGACCAGACTAAAACATGCCAGGATTTCCTTCTCTTCCTTGGTGGAAATGGCTGTGACCCCCATCTGACCAATGAGAAGACCTGGTTCTTTGAGACATCTAGAAAAGATGCTCTCCCTTGATTAAGAAGAAGAAAGGTGCAGAAAGCCTTCCTACCTCTTTGCTACTGTTGCTGGAGAAGAACATGATATTTAAAATTATTGCTGCCTTTGCATTCTACCTGTGTGTTCCTTACAGCAGAAGATGATGTCATTATGTAACTTAAATCATGTATTTCTTTACTTGCCAACAAAATCATCCCTGCCGAAACAATCACTTTGGAAAAAACTAGACTTAATGACAGTAATAGGATTGAACTTTTGAGTGTGGTTTCATATGAAGGGTCATCTAGAATATTTCCTATGTCCAATCATCAGCTATTGAGGTCAATTCTTTGAAGGAAAGAGAGTTACTTGGGTATGGATACATACCTAAGAAACAGTCACTATATACAGTAAAGGGCCAGTTGGATTATTAATGACAGTATTTTAAACACCTGTGACAAGTTTATGGGTCTTATATAAGAATTTGAAAACAGCCATTTTGTGGCTAAAAAGAAGAAAGATCTTATATAAAGGAACTATTAGCCTTGAGAGCCTGTAAAATGACATTCTAAGGAGAACTAAAACTAATTCACACACAAAAAAAATCCACGACAGAAGTTAGGATCCCTAAAAACTAATAAAATATTTAGAGAAGTATTATGGGCACTTCAAAAATAGGATTCTTTACAACTAAGATGCTTATTTTAATAGTTTGTCAGAAATCCTACCAGATAGTCATGCAAACTATTTTAGTTTTCTCACACATAGCTTGCAATAAACTCAAGTTTATCCATTCATGAAGCATCTGGGAATGCCATTGATATGCAACGCATCCATCTTCTCAAAGGAAAGAAAAAGCCCCATCCTAAAGGGACATGCTCCAAGTGGCCCGGTAATGCTTAAGTGGACAGGCATTTAGTGAAAGCTTCATTCTTCACAACTCTTCTAGGTCCCGAAGACCTAGTAGTGAGCAAACCACAGGGATGCTCTGATCTGCTCACGTCTGAGGAACAGTACAGTAGGCTGCAGAATGATCACACAAAGACGGCAGGCTGTAATCCTTGGAAAATGTTAACCTATTTGAAGGAAGCAGCTTTCAGATGCAATTAAGAGAAGTCTTGAGACAGGAAGACTGTGTGGTTGCCTGGTGAACCTTCAGTCCCATCACATGCATCCTTGTTAGGAAGAGGTGGAAGCTGAGTTGGCTGTGGCAGAAGAAACAGCACCACAATGAAAGCAGACATGATAGTAGCACAGCTGCAAGCCAAGGAATACTGGTAGCCAGAAGAGACTGGCAGGGACGGAGAACATATTCTCCTGCAGCACCAGCAGAGGGAACATAGCCCTGCCCACATCTTCAACTCCATCCAGGGACAATGTAGGACTTCTGTCCCCAAAACTGCAAGCAAGCTGTTCATCACAACTCCCTAGTATACAGCGTTGTACTATAGCATCTACTAGAAACCAATGAAGAAAAAAGAAACACTGGTAACTAATAGATCAACAAGAAAACTTCAAATAAATTAAAAAATAGTAAAGTGACTAATGGATGAGATGGAGCAAGAGCATCCAAACATCACCAGTAAGGGTAAAGAAGTAATTAGCAAATCAGGGAGTAAGTGGACTTGTACATTAACCACCTAGTAGTTGCTGTTTTATGATCTGAAATATTCTCCTGAGGCTCGTGTTTTAAACGTTTGCTTGTTCTCAAGCTGATGGCACTAATTTGAAGACTGTGGAACCTTCGGGTAATGGGCCCTGTCCTCCTTTTGAGGAGTGTCTACCTCACACTCCACCACAAAATACCACCACGCCTTCCTTGCCATAATGCCACAGCTACTCTGCATGTTGCTGATAAAACTATCAAGGGAGAGCAAGGGCTTTTATTTTTAGCTTTTGGTTCCTGGTTACAGTTGCTTGTCCAGCTTGACAGGAGAGCCCACACCAACACCAAGGGCCGAAGGAACTGGTCACACCATCTCCACATAACAGCTAAGAGAAGGACAATCTCTACCAGACCAGCGTTTCTGGCCAAGTATACAGAGGGTGCCCACTTTTCTCAACCAGCTCACTGTCCAAGGCCTAGTCCCACCCAACATGGGTTGAGCCTTCCCCATCAACTAGTTAGTCTCCTGCAGGTTCACTGTGGTCTTAGCTCAAGTACTAATTATCTACAAAGGTGCCCAGAGCTCGAACCCTCAACCATCAAGTGACACCTGTACCTAACTATGACATCCTCTAAACCAGCAAGATGAATAATCTTTCCTTCCATGAGTTTGTTGTGACAGGCATTTTTTTTTTTTTGCCTAGAACATTTTTTTATTATTTCCACACGTACACACTTAACAGGTACACCGGTCCCCTCCCTCCCTCCAAACCCCCTGCTCCCCCTCCTCTCCCCCCTCCCCATCCCCCAGTGCCTCCCCCCATCCACGGAGCATCCTTTAATGTGCATGCCAAACTCTCCTCTGGGTCCTCTTCTCTCTGATGAGGTGCAAGGATCCAGAGGCATTTCCCAGAACCCTTTCCTGTGTTCCCCTTAAGCTTAGGAACACTACTGTGACTGTCAGTCCCTAGCTTCCAAGGATCCTAGTGGTGACAGGCATATTGTAACTAACACAGTGGCCCATCAGTTTCCTTCAGCTTTTCCAAATATTTTCTAGTTTTGAAGGTGCCATTTCTGTTACTAAAATCCACCTAAATATGGAGTTAAGAAAAATGATAAAATACCGTCATAAGAAAAAAATTATGGCACAGTAAGTGCACAAAGAAAAATATAGGGGCTGGGAATTGTAGTTCAGCCAATTAGAGTGCTTGTCTAGCATGCAGGAAGCCTTGGGTTTGGTCTCCAGCACCATATACAGGCGGCATGGATTATGCATGCTTATACTACCAAAACTCGCTTCAGGACATGGAGGTAGGATCAGAAGTTCAAGATAACCCTTGGCTACATAGTGAAATGGGGCCAGCCTGGGATGTATGAGAGTCTGTGTGAAAACACAAAGAAAGGATGAGAGAAATAAAAAAGAGAATATATGTGTGTGTGTGTGTGTGTGTGTGTGTGTGTGTGTGTGTGTATAGAGAGAGAGACAGAAATATAGAAGTTATCCCCAGAATTCATTGGTATACCAAACTCCCGTGATATCAAAATGAAGAACATAAGCCTATGCCTCTAAACTCCTCTTGTCCCTTGGATGTTTATAAACACACATACATAGAGTCTTAGGAATAATTCAGAATCTTAGGAAAGTCCATAACACTACCACACAGTTATTTCTTCCTCAAATGTAAACACCAGTATGAATGGGTATTTGTATTCTTTTCCTTTTCATGGGAATAGATTGCACACACTCTGATGTGTGTCTCCTCTCAGCAGTGCATGACAGCCAGGGATATTGTGTGTGCAGCCACAGTGTGTACTTTTCTACTGCTGTATTCTATTCCATTGTATGAGTTTACCACAATTCATTTAGCCACTCTATAGCTGAAGAACATGCAAGTTGTTTTCAGTGTGGAAATGTCAATAATGCCCTTTCACATACGCTACCATTTCTCTGAAGTTTAGCAGTCCAAAAATGCCACACACCTCTTAAAAGAAATCTTCATCAACATGTTATGGTCATGAGATGGACTCAGGAGTCACGGAATTGTTTATGCATATACCTTCTGAGCAACTGCCTTTGACATTTTGGGAGCATCTTATCTACTGTATAAATAGTAGCTCCTGCTGATCCGTTGACATTCACATATAGTTTTGTCCAGTATTATAAAACTGCAAAATACAAAAATATCATTTCCACACAAGCAAACCTCCTTGCCTTTTTTATTGATGAAGCACTACTAAACTTCCTCTGAAAAGTAAAAAGTAAGAGGAGGGAAAATAGAGAGTCACAAAATAAAGGAGTCGCCAGGAAGCAACTTGATTTTTCAATGATTGTTTCATTGTAATTAAATCGTGTCATGCCTAGGAGTTAGTGGTAAAATGGGTATTTGACCCTGGCAATGACACAAGGCTATAATCCCAACACTGTTTTCAATGTGAATTTTTTTATAGAAAAATATTACATGATTAAAATATATTGAGTAAAAACTAAATGGAGAGGCATCTCATGCATATGATCAAAAGGCAATGAAAATATGGCAGTCTATCAAATGACCTACAGAGTTAATGCAACTCAGATAAATCTTTTTGTGGAATGGAGGATGAATTTGCTTACAAAGGGAAATACATAAGAAATACCCTAAACTATTTCAGAAGAAAACTATCAAAGAACTTGTCCTAGCAAAAGCCAAGGCTGTGGAGTTATAGTAATTAAGATATACTGTGATACTGGTGCAGTGATGATAAATTGGCCTCTACAGGAAAATGGAAAGTCAAGAAATGGGACACCACATGCATGGAGCTTTGATACTCCATGGAGTGCACGTGATAGTGTGTCAAAGAGGAAAAGGAGGTCAGCAGGGGCCATGTGGGAAAAGAGGGAATTCTGTATTCCCCCATGCACCAAAAGCATAACTTCCATAGGAATTGATTACTAAATATGAAAAGCAGAACTTAAGTCACTTAGGGCTATGTTCTTGATCTAGGTATAAATAATTTCTCAAAAGGTTCATCATAAAAGTTGAAATTATTGTCTATCAAAGCATACCATAGAGTGAGCAAAATGGCTCAGAGGTTAACAGTACTTGTCACAAGCCTCATGACCTGAGTTTGATTCCCAGAAACTCACAAACCGAGAGAGCCAACTTCTGAAAGTTGTCCTCTTGGCTCCCACTACATGTAGAGGCTTCTTGGAGGAAGGCCTGGTGCCATACCAGTCTAAGGACAAAAGAATTGAGAAAGGAGTTTGATAACATGTGCGTCTAGAAAACATTAGAGTAGGTTCCCCTCTAAAGCCCAAGAACTCCCCAGCCATGAGCTCTTGACCAGATTAGCAGTGATAGAAGAGTTTCCCTCATGTGGGACAGGTCCAGCCCGCTCAAAAGTTCTTAGTTACCCCCCACCACATTCAAGTCACTATGACTATATCCATGAGCACATTTTGAGCAAATATCTTTTTAAATTTTCTAAAGACACAAAGAACCCAATCTTCAGAGGAAAGATTGATTAAATGAATTATGTTTAAAATCTTTTTAATTCTCATCAAAAGACATTCAAGCTGAGAATGTAGTTCAGTGGTAGAGTATTTGCATGAGCAAAACTCTGGCTCCAATCCGCAGCACCAAAATAACATCTCAAGTAATGAAAACTTAAGGGCTGTGATTGGAAGAAAATGTTTTCAATGCATGCCTATAACTCACAAGGGATGAGTAGGTAGAATTGGAAATTATGCTTATTATTTAAATTGGACACAAAAAGATGATTATTAGGCAAGCTTGGATAGGCATTTCATGGAATTATTAATAACATGAAAAAGTTCTCAATTTCATCAGTAATCAAGTGCAAATGAACTACAAATACATACCTACTGGAAGATAGGTAAATGTAAAAGTCAACATTGGCAATACAGAATGTGTGCCTTGTAAACTTTCCTTGCACTGCTGATAGGAATATAATCTTCACCCACTTCAGGCCTATTTGATATCATATACTAAAGACAAAAATACACAACCTGTAAAAGAGAAGTTTCATATTTTAGTATCTACCCAACCAAATATGTATGGCTGGTAGTCTATCCATAATAAAACTAAATCTACAAGAATATAAACCAAATCACAAGCCTCTATTAATATGTGAAATTTCAGAGAATTGTGCCCTTTCCATGTCATATGTTTTTGGCATTGTAGATTTTTACAGTGAAGATGAAATTAGTAAAAGATTTTCAAAAAATCAACAGTGAGAGAAGACAAATAGCGCCTTCTCAGGAACCTTATCATATGACTATATTCCACTACTACACAGAAAACCTGTTGGTTTCACAATCACCTGAAAGTCTTTGTTTGAACAAGGGAAAAGTATTTACAGCAGCCCCAGGCTGGTTTTAGAGCTGCAGCTTCCCAGCTGCCCCCAGTTCTGCCTCATTGCTGGGGCCGTGCTTCACTGATTCCTAAAGGACAGCTCCAGACAAAACTAAAATTTTGCAGGGCAAGAGAGTTCTCTAATCACCTCTGCAGCTGTGAAAACCAGACCCACTACAACCCACCAGTGTGGCTGCCACATTTAAATAAAGTAATATATGTGCAAATCCTTAGAAAAATAACAAGTGTAAATGCAAAATAATATTGTTCGTAGCTCAACTTTGGGGGCTATGAGGGCCTGAATTCCCCTGACAAGAGCCAGCACAAAGAAGCAATTTCAAGAGCACACTGCATGTCCAGATGCCACAGGATGGTAGCGTGTTCTCCAAGACAAAACATCCTTTCCTTTGATCCCATCTGAGCCCCTTGTTTTATACAGACCTCCCCTATGGCACAACCAGTTCATCCTTGGTGGCCTCTAGGTATGTCATCTGGACTTGCAGTTTATGCATGTTGTTAAACATTTTAAGACATTGAGACAAGTGAGATGCTGTTATCTTAACCTTGGCATGTTGTCTCCCAGAAGTGAGTTCTTTAGAGCACTAGTCCCATGAACTGCTTTTCAAGAAAAGTTCAGAAAACAGCACTGCTCTACTTTTGAAGTGGGGTATATTTGAGAATCTTATCCTCTGAGATTTAGCAACACTCTTTTTGGACTTTTATAAGCCTAAGTTGACTTAAAAGTAATGTTATGGCTGGCAAAAGTTCTCTTTGATAGAAAAGTTTGAGTCTTTCCCAGATACAATTTTAACACTATAGAGAGCTAAATTGCTAAGTAGAAAGCATATTTCAGAAGCATTGATTGAAAACTAAAAAGTCCTAAGACAGAGAAAAAACTGTCAGTTAAGAAACTGATAAGTTAATAACTTAAGTCATCACTTTTGAAGGATTCATGTACAGAAGGCTTCTACTTATTAAATGTGTGTGAATTCCATCTCATGGTACACATACTTTGACTCAGAATGTTCAGAGCTTTCTCAGTCTTAGTTGTTGCTACTAAAAGGCGTCAGTATCGTGGGTCAATGAAGATTTAATCCTGCAGAGTCGCATAGCAAGCAACGGTCTAGATCTGCGGAGCTCTGGGAGCCTCAAGTAAATGCACCATAACAGACTTACGTTGTGGGATTCTCAGGAAGCCCATCAACAGTCATGTATGCAGCTTGCACTAAATCTGTGTTGCAGCCTGTTGGTAAAGTGTCTCCTTTGGAATGTCAAGTAAGCACGTAAGAGCGTGTATATGCAAAACCTGGCTATGAGCAGCCATCACAGCAAGCCAGTTAAACCAGTGGTACCAATATCTACCAAGGAAGTAAGGCACTCAAGCCGATGCCTGTAATCCCAGCACTTTGGAAGGTAAGACATGAGTTCCAGGATGGCCTGGGCTATTGAGTGAAACCCTTTCTCAAACAAAACAAAGCCAAAAAAAAAATAAAATGAAGCTTTCCAATTAAAGTTCCAATTTGATGTGAAGCTTTGTCCATAAGAAATTTAACTAAATCCAGTAAAAGCATTGAATTTAGCTTTCAAACACACAGCGCCATGAAGTAATACCTAATTTTCCAAATTGAGGTTTCCTGTAGAAGACATTCTATCTGATGACTTCTAGATGATCTAGAAATCCTGCCCTGCAAGCTATAGATTTCACAAACCAATCGAGGATTCAGGCTCTAAAAGCATCTCTCTATCTCTCAATCTCTCTCTCTCTCTCTCTCTCTCGCTTGCTCGCTCTCGCTCAATCTCTCTCCTCTCTACTGCTTCCTCTTCCTCCATTCTTCCTTTCTCTTCTGCTATCTCTCTCTCTCTCTCTCTCGCTCTCTCTCTCTCTCTCTCTCTCTCTCTCTCACACACACACACACACACACACACACACTTTCTATTCCTTCAGATAACCCTGATGACTGCTGCGAAGGTTGCAAAGATGAATTCTGACTTTGCATATCACTTGTAAATTACGCTACCTTTGCACATAAAAGAATTTCCTTATACCTAATTTGTAAGCAACGATCAAGAACTAGAAACTTGTATAAGAATTTGGCACCATGGACATCCCCTATACAGGGGAGTACAGAGTGAGGAAAACAGGGCAAAACACACAAAAAAAGTCCAGAACTGATTCTCTTAGTACCCAGTGACAACTAAAAATATACTAAAAGCAACAGAAATGTGGTACTTCCTGGCAAAATGTTCATCAGAGAGGTCTCCAAGGCCCTGCAAACATTATAGGCTTTTGCCATTGCTTTTGGTTGTTCTCCACAAATCTTTCAGTAATACTCTATTACTGAAGGTGCAGAACAAATGGGTCACAGAACATGAGAAAAATACATCAACTGGAATTGGTCTGAGAACTTCCTCCTTACTACATAGCTTACACAATACCAAGGAATACCGCCATCACCATGGCAACAAGTGACCACCAGTGTAATAGTGACATGAGTATTAAGGAGACAACCAACAGCTTTCTAATTGAACTTGAGACCTGCTTGTCAGAATAGAAAACACTCCTGTTAATGATAAGTAGAACAGGAACCTAAAAAAAGGAATAGATAGATCAATAGGGAAAAGCAGCCCATGAACCTATAGGTTAGGAAGATAGTATATCAAACTGCTCTGTAAATAGCTGCTGTTATTTGAAGGGCACTTAGCACTCAGCCTAGAAGTCATCTTCTGCAACAGCCTGACAGAATGGAGCCTAGGGCAGAAGAAGAGCAATGAATGGACATCCATGGAAAGCCATAATGCAGTGTACCAGCAACCCAACAATCCTCATCCAGAATCAGGCCAACTTAATCTCCTCCCATCCTAAGGCTTAGGGAACCTCGAAGAGAGGACAGTAAGACAGTAAAACCTAAAGATGGGAAAGTGCACCATTGGACAAGACATTCTATTCAAGGCAGGACTGCTGCATCCAGGAACTCACTGCAGTGAGACTTGTCCTTCCCAGACCTGAATAATCACTGACACACCAACATGCCCCCATATGCTATCAAGAAACTCAAGACAGAAAAGAACATACAGTGGAAACCTTAGGGACAAGAGCTGGATGAGTGAAGGGAAATGCCCCTATCAGTGGGATGGCCCGAGGAGAGGCAATTTGGTATGTCACATACCTGAGCCCCCACAATATTAAACAAACCAAAGGGAACCCTGGGGTTCACAGAACCCAGGCAGGAGAGTGGGACCAGGATGGACTGAAAAAAGGAAGAGAGGGTGATGCAAGAGGGGGGATGGAGGGAAGCAGGAATACTCAATATGCTTGTAAAACTAGGAAAAAATTAATAAAAAATTTGACATTGGTCAAGTATTGCATGTAAGTAGCAAGACATCTAATGCAGTTCACTCTCACTTCCCTTCCTGGTCACTTGCAACTGAACAGGTTGAGCTCACTAATCAGGGAGGGTACAGGGACTGGCAGATAGACAGTAATCATCCCTTAAATGGGACATTGACCCCCACTTCACTGCTCTGTCCTATTCCTATTCTTCCATCTACCTTTGAGTCTCCTCATATTAAGATCTTCATTTATACAGTCTTTTATCTTTGGTTAGGAGGTGACTGACCTTCTATACCAATCAGGATGTAGCCAAGGGCAGTGCAGGAAAAACAAAACTGAAAACAATAACAAACCATAATTCAGAACACTAAAGACTCTACATTATTCACCTGGAACCAGACCAGCCAAATCTCTCTCGATCCTAAAACTCAGGAAACCTTGCAGAAGAGGTGGTGGCAAGATTGTAAGAGCCTAAAGATGGAAGGACCAACGATATGCAAGATGCTCCACATAAGTTAGGGCTGCAGAAGCCATGATTGGACTTTGCCTGACCTGCACAATGGCTAACATGTCAATGACCCCCCCTTTGCCCCCACAAAGTCTAGCATGGATCACAGGGGAGAAGGCTCCAGGCAGTAGGATCCTTAGAGGCAAGGGATTGATGGTCATAATAGATTCCCAATACTAATGCAGAGTCCATTATGGGGCTCTGGGCTATGCCACTGAGTCCTTATCCCTCACTAGAGTGAAAGACTCAAAGGGAGGTTTGGCATTCACACAAAAGGATGCTCCAGGGGATGGGAGGGAAGAAGGGGGAGGTACTGGGGGAGGGGGAGAGAGGGAGAAGGATGAAAGGAAGGGGAAAAGGGGGGAGAGTGCAAGGGGGGATAACTGGGGAGGGGAGGAGAAAGGGAGAGGACAGGAGTACCTATTAAGCTTGTATGATTAGGAAAAAAAATAAAATATGGGAGGAAAAAACAAAAAATTAATTGCTTTGAAGAACTTGAGATCCTGAAATACGATACTACTTTAGAAGACTGTATGGAACTGGTGCTGGTCAGGTGAACGGAGGAGCCTTAAAGCCTCTTCACTCCCCAGGGAGCCAGCCACAGCCTTATGCAGGCCAACACACTTGCTAGTGCAGGTGTCTTAGATGGGACCCTTTGGATCACATGTGCAGGGGGATGTGAGAGAGGGAGGGAGGGAGGCTGGGTGGAGGGGAGAGCAGGTGCAAGGGGATTGGATGGAAAGTGGAGTAGGTTGTGGGTGATGGAAACACATAAGTTTACTATTATAATTAAAATTTTTATATATAAGTATACAATTCTATATAAATATATTTTATAATTTATACATATAAAATATAACAAAAAAATTTTAAGGAAATTTTGGAACTGGAAAATAAATGTATGAGATCCTGTGGGACTGAAGCAGTAGGGGGCCAAAAAATAAGGAAATGATGAAATGACAAAAAAAAAAAACTAGTAGAAAAGAAATTATTTTGAAAATCCTTTGTCATTTACCCAGAGAACCCCAAGGTGTCTTGAGCTAGCTAGGCTTCTTAGCTTTTCAAAAAAAAAAAAAGTTTTTTCCTACATAATGGAATAAAGCAAATTTTTTTCTAATTATAACCTCCCACTACTACAGCATGTTCATTCATATTGCTTAATATATGAATACGATGAGCAATAAATAAAACATAGGTTTCATTTCAGCTCTCTTGCTACCCTGTGGCCCTGGACAGGATTCCTGGCCTTAGCTTTGTTACATGTAAAATGGAAACAAAAGCAACTTCACTTGCGTACCATGAAGATCAAGTTATATATGACTGTATTTAAAGAACTCTGAAAACCATACACAGGTATGCAAGTGCTTGTTTTTCTTCATTTGGTTTCCAAACAGTTCCGTTTTCTTTTTTCCTACAGTTCACTTACAATAGAGGGAGACTTGAAGAAGGATCAATTTCTGCTTCTCACATATTTAGCAAATTATAACCTCTATAATGTTTTTCTACCACAAAATTAAAGATGTAATGAAGACTTTAGAAGTAGAAATTACAGCCATTGAAATGAAAACTTCCCAACAAATGGATTAAATGTTGTACTTGCAACAGTCCAGTGATCAGGAAATAAATAGGATGGAATTACACAGAAACCGACAGATATGACAGGGTATTAAAAATCATGAGAGACAGATTAAAAACATGGAGAACAAGATGAGGGGTTGTAACTACAACCAGAGTTGGAAAGGAGAGAGAAAGACAAGAGGTGGAAAAGACAATCTTGAGGTTAAAAAAAAAAACTTTTTTAAGGACAAGTATACATAGGAAAGAAAATATACCAGAATGAGGACATAACTCAGCAATAATATAAGCGAAATAATAAGAAGTGATGTCCCGGGTCCTTTGTGTTAATATCCCATGACCTGCCAAAGACAAAAAGTTTTCACATTATTCTGCATATGCTGATCTCAGATTCCAGTCTATTTTGCCGTAAGCAGAAATATGCAAAATAACCTGAGGAATTGTCACAATGACATTCAATGCCTGGTTTGTAAACCCTTGATGTTTTTCTGGTGTTGGTTTTCTTCCCTTTCTCTTTGTGTATCGAATCAATTTGTTTTTTGGAAGTCATACCAACAAGCATTTTGCCAACTATTTATGTTCTTTTCTTACTTAGGTAAAGTAAACCCCATACTTTCTCTGTGGGGTTAAGGTCAAGACTCCAAGGGGAGCCACTCCTTCCTAATTAGTTCCCCAGACTCCTCTCTTTTTTTCTCTCCCTTTAAATGGCCACCGCAGTTTAGAAAAATGTTTGGCGTCATAATCCCCCTGATAAATGAATCCCCCATCAAGCAGCTGGTTTCCAGAAGGGGCCTCTTGCTGGGACGCAGTTATGTTGAAGCTGAACTCCAGTAGCTCAGGTCACAGCTGAAGTACTTCAGGGAAAAATGGCTACTTCTGAGCTCCATTGTGTGGTTCCCAGAGCTAAGGGTCTCTTGCTTCTCTCCTCCAAAGCTCTCCCTCACCAGATCAGCCTTCTTGTTAATGAGAAAAATACTTAATGCAGGCGAAGGACCATTACGGGTGACCCATGACAAGGAAAGATTAGTAGCAACTTAAAACTCATCCTAAACATCTTGAAAATGATTTTCTGTCTGTTAGATGATGCACTTTTATCTGAACGACTGAATAGTTATCTATCATGGTAAAAAGAAAAATGTGCAAGTATGTAATTACAATTCAGACTAAGAAATGTAAGAAATGAATTTTTTAAAAGTATATACATTAGATACTAGAAACAATGGCAACTTAAAATGCAAATACATGTGGAATTTTTCATCTCAGTTCTATCTGAACTAAGACAGCTATCGTCCCATGCTCATGTAGGTTATTTATTTTTTCTCCCTCCTTCCCCTAGCATATAAAATGCCATGTTCATGTTCCACATGAAGGTACAGTTCTTCACCCTTTGATACTGTCAATAATGTTAGGTTTATATTTCTGCAAAGACATATGGTTAAAGTCCCCACTACAAGGTGCCTCTCACTAAAAGCATCTTTCTCTGAGACTAACATAACACCAACATTACCTTAATGCTAGAAAAATAATTTCTGCAAAAAAATCAGTCATTTTGAAAAAGAGGAAGTTTTTATCGTGAAAAGAGATGCCAATCACTCCTTTTGAAAGTTAAGACAAGAGGCCAACAGAAAAGTCTTTCACAGCATATAAACAGAAAAAGAATAAGAAAAAAATCAATTCAACAGAGTTCTACTCTCATTTCTCAGACCTGTGATATCAAATTACCACAAGAGCAATGTAGTCTCTCTCAGCTTGAGGGTGAGAAGTTTTGAACACAGCTATACTCCCTCTGAAGGTTCTAGGAGAAAACTTGTTCTTTCTCTGCAAACTTCTAGTGGCTCTAGATTTTCCTAGATGTGACTGTGTAATCCCCAATGCCAGCTCCATCATTCCATGATGGAAGTGTGTTCTTCTGTGCATCCCTTAGAAAGACACAGGGCACTGTACTGAGAGAACACATAGATTTTGTTTGAATTTCAAATTATGCATTTTCAAATAACATACAGCTATGTGTGAGAACATGAGCATATCCCTCAGTGGACCCTGCACTAAAACCACTACATCTGCAATCAGATTTCCAGCTAGAATAGCTTTCTAAGCTTTTGATTTGAGGAAATTTCTTCTGTCAACATACAAAATTGAGTAAAGTGTGAAGAGAGAACTCATGACATAATCATAATGAAGGAGAAGAGTAACAGTAAGTGTCATTAACTCCATAGGTACAAATAACACGAGGTCTTTAAAAAGTACATTCATAATTAAAGAGACTGGTGTTGCCTATAATGTCAGAGTGGGCATCCAACTGTCATCTCAATAATAGAGGGGAAATTCTCAATTTTAATTTTTTTCATTTTAGTTTTATACCTAAATAAATGCTGTATTTTATCAAACATTTTCTGCTGATGATTTTTCCCATTTGTTACTTACATAACAAATTGATTTGATTGCTTCTGAAATGCAATCAGCTTGGTCATTGCTTTAGTTTTGTGGTTGTGATAAAAACATTTAAGCCAGAAAACTTAAGAGAGAAAGGGTTTATTTCAGCTCACAATTTTAGTTAGAATGTGAAGAGGCAAAGGTTGGAGAAGAATGCCACTGAATAATGTGGCATTCTTTTGGACATAACAGGGCTGTCACACCCATGAACTCGTGGCAGCTATGTGTACCTCAACAAGATTTGGTCTGTCAACATTTTCACCATGAACAAGGGAAGACTTCATCCTTCCCCTCTCCATGGTAAAATGAAAGAATATAGGGGGTAATTGCTGACTATGGGTGGGAGAGCTGTCTTCAGTGGACATACACTGATATGTCCTCTACACTCCAGCAAGTACCCAAACAGAGGCTACTTCAAGCAACTTTATGAAATTCAGTAGGCCACACACATACCAAACAACACAAAAGTAGGAAGTAGGAAAGAGACTGTTGGAATGAAGAAACTTTTCAGTAGGAGAAAAGGGGAGAATAAGGTAGGGTGACATGGATTAAAACAATTTAAATGAATGCACATACATGAAGCTGTCAAGAAATAAAATATATACAATATATATCATGTTGGCTCATCTTTCCATTACCTAATAAATACACGCCTCAAGTTATTGCAACAAGAGATTTCTTCTTGCTTATAGTGCTGGCTTATAGTTCAGCAACATAATAAGAGAGATAACACCAACACCAGGAACTGAGAAAACTGGCCACCCCGTAGCCACAGGAATTGTTGAGAGAGGGTTGTACTTCCTCACTTGTCAGCCTGTATGCCAAAGTACTGAACCTGCCCTCTCCATCTTATTCACCTGCCTATGGGAAGATGCCCCCTAGAGAACTCACATCAATTAGATCATCTCCCCCAGACTTACTAGGGGCTTGGCATAGCTACCAGTCCTTCACATATGTGCCCCAAAGCTCAGTCCTCAGATGCAAGTTGACACCTGCATCTAACTGGGATGCATACATAGAAATCATCAAGATTTTCAAGCACCATCATGGCAGAAAAGTGAGCAGCAACAGGAGATGAAGGAACCGGCCAAATCACATCACTGAAGGAGCACCAGGCAATGACCAGCGTCTGTTTCCGTGCCTGCTCACCTCGCTCTTTATCCACCTGCACAGGGAATAGCGCTGCCCACAATAGACGTCTTCCCACGTCAAGTGATCAGAGAATTCAGTGAGGCTACTGGGTCAAAAGGAGAAAAAGATGGAGGGAGTTAAGGGGGAAGAGGACAAAGAGGAGGAGGAAAGGAAACAATGCGTGTAACGGACACAAAAACTTTGAAGGAATGAGGAGCAAAAGGTGTTCAGAAACTTTAGGCAAAAACTGTAAGACGTCATTAAGAAACGAATGATAACTGGCCAAAGTGCTAAGAATAAACATTTATGAGTATTCTGCCCCCAAATAAAGCAGCTATATCTAGCCCCTGCACCAAGGCTTAAGGAACATTGTAGAAGGGAGGGGGTGGAGAGAATGGAAGAGCTGAAGGACAGGGAGAAGGACGAAACCCTGTCTTCGGATATGGCATGATCTTTGTCCCCATAAGCTCATAGCAGCTGTAGTTACCTGAACAAGACCCAGCAAGTCGAAATCTCAACATGGATGGAGAAAGGGCTCAAGATGCCTCTCACTTCTAGCTAAGAAGCTAATGGTAGTTGAGAGCTGATGTAGGAGAAACAGTCATTTTTTTCTGATGACTTGACTGCTGGTAGATGGCCCATAATCCAATACCCATGTGTACACAGTTAGCAGTGATGGGACTCAGGGGTCATTGAAAAAAAAAAAAACAGCAAAATGCAAAAGGGAACATGCCAGGGAGGGAGAATGGGAATTGATATGATGTAGATACATTATATATGCCTGTAAAACTTTCAGAGAATAAATTTTAAAAATTACAAAGGAAAATAAAAGAAGAAATGAACAATGACTTGACATATCATTCATATAAGGACAAAGAATATTTTTAAAGTAATTACTCTAAAACTATCCCTGAACTATGCGAAGTCTACATAATTTCAATAATTTACAAAAAATAAGGTCAAAACTTTGCAATATTGTAGTTTCAAATTTAGAAACAACTTGGAGTAGGGAAGAAGTTAAATACAAAAAAAATGTTATTAACTACCTAAATTGGGGGGGGGATTCAGTTTTAAATCAGTAAACAAAGCTAAAAGGTAAGTTGTAAAGGAAGTCTATATAACTCATAAAACTAATGTATCACATAGCTAATAAAATTCAGCCCAAAACTTGCCTTAGTGCATCTCCAGTCTTATTGTCCTAGAAATATGAAGAGAAAAAAATTATCTATGGAAGAAGGCACTCCACCCTGTCACAGTTTGCCTGCATGCTGCTGATAGATTTATGACAGCTTATATGGAAAGGGGGCTTTATTTTGGTTTATGATTGGTCACAGTTCTTAGTCCAGCTTGATAGGAGAGTCCACACCATCACCAGGGGCCAAGGGAATTGGTCACACCATATCCATTGCTGAGAGGGAAACGATCCTCCCTTTCCAGGCCAGCAGGTCTGACCAACTGTACAGAAGGATGGTAAGTTCCTTAACCAATTCCTTCCATCGTATTCACCTGCCCAGATTCTAGTCCCCATCAATTAGACAACCTCCTGCAGGCATGCCTGGAGATTAATTCAACAACTAATTTTTTTTACAACTGTGTCTAGAGTTCAAGCCTTAAATTGTCAAGTTGGCATGTATATCTAATTATGTATGGCATACCTTATGCTACAAAGAATCTTCAAAGCTAGTTTGTAAGAAAATTGTAAGCCTCCACATTAAGATTCAAGGAATACCATGGGAAAGGGGGTAGTAAGAACGTTTAAGGCCTAAAGTAAGGCAGAGTTGCAGACACACAGTATCCTCTGGACATGACAGGGCTGTTTCATCCATGAATGCACCACAGCTATGTGAACTTACACAAGACAGGCACAAGATTTCACCTAGCAGCATTTCACCATGGAAAGGGAAAGATCTCAAGAAGGTCCACATCTCTCTGAGATGCTATTGAGGATCAATGCTGGAAATGCTGGATGAGGGGAAGGGGAATTATTTTCCTCAATGGTATGCTCACTGATATACCATCCATGATCCACTAAAGATAACCCAGATGAGTCTCAGTGGGCCACACATAAAGAAATATGTGAAAGCAGGAGGAAGGCTGGTAGAGAAGGAGAGAGTTAAAAGTGGGAAAAGGAGAGGGATGGACTGCAGAAGAAGAGGTGAAAATATAAATGTACTGTGTTAATGTATAAAACTCGAAAAGGACAAAAAATAAAAAAATGGTAAGTTCCCATATAATGCTCTCTCTAAATTCCAGAATGTAAGCATAACATAAGTTTATAAGTGCTATTCAGCTAAAACCCCAACAAGATAAACAAATCTGAGATGAGTAATATTGTGTTAATTACCACAGATGATAAAAAAAGTATGCTTTACTCTGTGTACAAATAAAAGGCAAGCTTGATTATATTTTCAGAAAAGAAGAATTTATTTTTAATAACATGCTTTTAAAAATTAAATTATTTTTTAATACAAAGATGAAAATAACTGGGGGCCAGCAAGATGCTCAGTAAATTAAGGCGCTTGCTGCCAAGCTGACCATTTCAGGTTAATTCCCAGAACTCATATGACGGAAGGAGAGAACCAACTCCCAGAGGTAGGTGTGTTCTGACTTCCATATACCATGGCACATTGTCCCTCCTGGCAACCACACAACAAACATATAAATGTAAAAGAAAATCAAAAAGTTAAAATAATTGAGATTCTAAACAGGACAGGTTTAGTGAAGGTGAAAATGAATTGTGAATTAGAACATGGTCCAAAAGAAAACTAGAAATTTGTGTACTTGCAGAAGCCAAACCCCACCAGAGCAGACATCCAGAGGGAACCCCAGATCCACAGGAGCAGACAGACAGGAAGGTGGGAGGGAATGGGATGGATTAAGGAAGGAGAGAGAGAGAGGAAAGGAAGAGAGGGAGAGAAGGGGAAAGAGTGGGGTAGATGTGGCTCTGTGGGCCTGATGCCTGCCTGGTATGCATGAAGTACTGGGTTCAGTTCCCAGCACCTCAAAAGCTGGAAGGAAGAATCAGTAATTCATGCTCTACATAGTGAGTTCAAAGCCTGCTTGGAATACATAAGGCTCTGCCTCCTAAATTAAATTAAAGCAAAAAATAAAACAAAGCCATAAAAATGCACAAATGAAATAAGTTGAAAACATGTTTCCAAAAATGCATAAATAAAAATTAAAACATCTAACACATGTGTAAACTGAGTTTCAAATTCAGTGAATGAGAGAAATAAGACAAATAGTAGAGAAATGATAAAATATAACTTCATAGCATTAAGAAGTAAGGGTTTTCCTAAAATTGATGGAAGACATTTATCTAGTAATTCATAAATCTCAATTTGATCAAAAGGGAATCCACACTCATCTACATCTGTGCAATACATACATGCAGCTTCAAATATATAAACAGGGTCTTAATATACTAATCATTGATTTCTCAGCAATAACAATGAAAATCAGAAAAGGATGAAAGCTCTTCCATTAGATCTATGTACAGCCAGTTGTGCACATAAAGAGATATCTTCAGACCAATAAAAATAGACTGATCACAGTTGTACCCAATCTAAAGAAAGTTTAAAAGTTGTACTTTAGGCAAAGAAAAGTTATTTCCACACAAAGAAAAAAAGGAAAAGAAAAGGAAGAAAGAGAAACAAAGAAAGAACATGATAATTATGTGGGTAAATGCAGAAGCATTGAGATTATAAGATAATATCAATCGTATTTAAAAGAATACAATTAAAATTCAAGATAGCAGTAATATAGCTAACAGAGAAGGAAAGAGAAAATAAAGTAGAAGTGGTTTAAAGCTATGACGAAAGAATGCAAGGTTGGCTTGACATAAGATTAAATAATATACTGTATTACAATTGAAAGTAAAAGAAAAAAATGATCTCAGTGGATGGAAGGTAGAAATGATCATACTTCAATAGAGTCCTAAATTCATTCATGACTCTTTAAATACCCTTTTTCTGTACATTCTTACATTGCATATTACTGTCTTTCATGAATATGATTTTTATGGTGGGTTTAAAAAGCTAGTCTTTCCTATACTATTAAATTCAAACATTTATTCGGGGTGCAGATTTTCAGTAAAACTAAACCCTTGTTACAGATGTGCATCTTTCACCTTGTATCATCATATCATACACTCATATGATGTGTATTCACTGATGCCATGTGAATTCTTCAAAGCCACATGGCTTACTATTTGGCAGTTTTAATGAGCAGTAGTGACAGCCCTCAGTAGAAAAATATGTCATTTTTTTCTTTCAGGGTTTGTTATGTGCTGAGTGTTTAGGGAGTTTTTCTTGAAATACATTTCTAGGACTTTTCACACATGACTTCTCTGGTGAGCATGTTAGTGACATGTGAAAGAAAAAGCTTTACCACGTTACATGGCTCAGAGCTTTCCAAGTCACATTACAATCAGGGGATTTCTCAATTCTATGAATTCATTGATGTTTCTTTTTTTAATTTTTTTATTATTATTTATTCAATTGTGCGTGTATGCGTGTGTGTGCGCGCACGTGTGTGTGTGTGTGTGTGTGTGTGTGTGTGTGTGTAGAACCACGGCCGAATTCGGGAACCACCATGGACATCTCCACCTCCTCCTTGTTTACTCTGCCCCGGGATTCACAGGCTCTGCCCTACCAGGACCAGAAACGCAGGCCATCTCGCTTCCGCCCGGCGTCTATACATGGGGTCTAGGATCCGAACTCAGGACCTTCCGCCTGCAAGGCGGAGGCTTAACCCCTGAGCCACCTCTCCAGCCCCTGCTGTGTTTCTTAAAAGTTAGTTTACATTTATGTGGCTGCTCACCTGTATGAATTCTGTGATGTCAGGGAGATCTGGCTTAGAATAGTAACATTTCCCACATGTGGTATGTTTATAAGGATTCTCACCAGCATGACATCTTAGATATACAGTTTGACACATGTACTAGTTACTCTTGTGTATTGCTGTGAGAGAACACCCAAAGTCAAACAATTTAAGGGAGAAAGGGAGGTTTATTCAGCTTACAATTCCAGAGGGAAGATATAGTCATGGCAGACGTGACATGGCTGGAGGCAGAAGCTGGAGACAGGCTACGTCACTGCAGACATCTTAGAGGCTGAAAGCTGAAAAACTGCTTGCTGCAAAGGCACACTTCTCTAGGAGTTAGGATGGGAGTAATCCACCTCAAGTCCCAACCCCTGTGATTGCCTTCCTCCAGCAAGGCTCCACCTCTCAAAGGTACTCAGCTTCAGCTGAGTAACTAACTGTATCAATACCAAAAAGCACCAAGTTTATAAAAGTTTCAAGAAAACTTTTTTCTCCTGTATGTGCCTATGAATTATGCATATGGGCTGTGTGCGTGTGTGTGTACATTTTTCCATGTGGGTGCACATGTAGGTGAGTGTGTGTGTGTGTGTGTGTGTGTATGTGTATATATAAATATATATATATATATATATATATATAAGTATACATGAGTGTGTCTGTGGAGACCCAAGGGTGACATAAATCATCTTGAGTACCTCTTCTACTTTACTTCTGTGAGCCTGGGTCTCTAATTAAACCCAGAACATTCTATAAGGACTCCTCTTGCAAGCCAGTTTACTCTGTAGATTTCCAGGGCAAGAATTACAGATAGGCCGCCACACCTGCTGGCCATTTTTATGTAGAATCTGAGGATCTGAACTCAAGTCTCTTGCCTTGAAAAGTGAGGACTCTAACCATTTAGCCATCTCCCCAGCCCATTTCAACAAAATATTAACTTATCCAGAAAGGGTTTTGAAAAGGGCTTTAACTTTTCATGTGGAAAACAAAAGTTGCCTCCTAAAATGACTTGGTAATCATATTCTTTAAGCACATATAAATGATTATGAAGTTTTTTTTTATTTCTACCACTTTAAATGGAAGATATGTCTCTGTCAGTTAAAGTACTCAAAAAGTTCAACCATTTGAAGGAGGAATCCATGACTGCATCAAAGAATATCTGTAATTTTAGGGCTGATGAGATGGTTCAGTGGGCAAAAACACTTGTAAGGCAATCCTAAGACCTGAATTCAGTCCGAAGAGCCCACATACAAATGCAGTGGCACATGTGTCCCCAGAACTCCTAAGATGAGACAGTAAGCAGAGACAGGCAACGCAAGAGCCAGCCGGCTTACAACAACCAACAGAAATAGGACAGCCCCTGTCTCAGCAGGTGGAAGGAAAGAACGAACCCCCTAAAGTTGTCCTCTGACATCCACTCACATGCTATGACACACATGTGCCTACACATTCCCGCACACATCCAATACACATGATAATTAAAAATAAAAATTTAAATGAATTGTCAAAGGCTGTATACACAGGCAGTGTGTTGATAATGCACAGAGCGCTGTAATATTCTCCAAAAACTCAGCCAAAGAAAGGACAATTGTCTCCTCTGTGGCAGAATGGGAATGTTGGGGGGGGGCTCCTTAAAGTGAAGAAAAGGGTCAAATCCAATTAAAGCTGCAAAGGAAACTTTGAGAGGATGAATGCCATTAGCACGAACTGGAATGTGGCCAAAACGCTGGGTAATTCTTCGGCTCTTAGAAAAAGTGCCAGAGGGATATTTAACAGCGGCAGGTAGTCGGCTGCTTTCTCCCAAGTCTCATCAGAAAAGTCCCTTGTAACAACAGTGTTCAGCACAGTGAAGTGATAACACTTGACAAGCTGTGTATTAATTATCTCGTTCACACTTTGACGTTGGTCAGCTGTCAACTGAAACTGCTACTGTATCAGATAATAAATAGAGATTAAGCATTTCTGTTATTAAGCAAGGATAGAGCACAAGACACAGCTGCTATTTACATCTGCATCTGTCTCTACCTAAAGAACCAATGATCATCTCTGCCTATGATCTGAGCCCTGATTAGTGCAGGTATTTAATTTCCTTTCTACCTTTTGGAACTCTTTGTGAAATTTTAGCTAAGAGTTCACTCTTCCCTCAAGTACTTTCTCACTATAGGCTTCTTTTATGTGAATTCACTAGCTTTCCATTTTTCTATAATGTACATAACACTGAGCTTCAATGTTTCCTTCGTGTATAAATCACCCATATAAATGATTACATGATATCATTTCTTACTCCTTTCTTAATTTGTTTTTCCTTCTTATGTCCTTAATGTTTGCTTCCATTTAGCTTTCTTTCTCCACCTCCACCGAAGACGTAGGAGAAACATTCTGTGAACTGCGATATACTGAGAGGCAATGATACCGAGAGGCAATGGAAAATGCAGACCCTGTTAGTGACATAACACATCCATCTTGATCTTGCAAAGGATATTGTGTGGCAAATGCACAGAGTAAAGTCAGGAAAAGTTCCCGGCTTTTAAATGTTGAGCGCATAAGAGCTCTGCTTTTACCTGCTGCGATTTAAAAGGCTAAAGGCCTCGTTTCGAACCACTAAAATTCAAAGTGACAGAAACCTACAAATTTTTATTGCTGTGCATTTAATAAAATTTACATTTACAAGCTGTCAGTTTGAAACATTGAATAGCTGGTACTTCTGAGTGCAGACGAGCAGATCTGGTTGTGCTACATACAGGTCCCTTACTACCTACTTACACGTTCCTTAAATACTCAGAGTAATCCTTCAATCTGTGACTTTTGATATCTCTTAATTCAGCACTGCACAAAAACACCATTGAGTCTGCAGCAAGGTCAACAAAAGGAATTTATTGTACTCCCATAAAGCAAGGCATAATTAAGAGTCCCTTTCTGCTTGTTTTAATGTGCTAATACGAGAACATTAGAACCAAGGCATACCCTATTGCTAGGTGTCTGCAGCAGCTGCCTAGGTTTTTTGGTAATTTACTTACTCAATTATGTCGACTCTCTTAAATCCACAACACTGGTGGGTGGTAAGGTAGAGAGATAGTAAAAAAAAATACATAGAGTAGGAAACCTCTTTAATGCATGTTTTATGTGCATCTTGGGTAACTTTTTTTTGTTTGTTTGCTTTTGAGAACAAGACTTAAAGATTGTAACTTAGGAAATTCTCAGCACAGGAATAAGCATGCTTGGGTCTAAGACACCTCCAAAGAATTTAAAATGTCTAATAATCCTAGGATTTTGAGCTCTATTCTGAAAAAAAATATTAAACTGAATGCCTGACTCAGCATTACAAAAATAAATTATCTAATGGCTTCCATGGGGGAAACCTGAGAAAGACCATTCATAAAATTACTAAATAGTAATAAATTATACACACTTCCTTATTCTGCATGTAAATCCAAAGACAAAAAGAAAATCTGAAAAAAGGATGTGATCTCATTGCTTCAAAGGATCACCTTTAACAAAAAGATCCTCAAATTGTTTACTCTCTAGGAATATCCAATGTTCTTTTCAAATGGACACCAGATAAAAATGTTCATTACACTTACAATTCTAAGTTCTAACTTTTTAAATATCTGCTTTATGTTCAAGTCAAAATGCAGACCAGGGGAAAAGGCCCTGAAGTTATAGTCTTTTCTCCAAATCAAGCTATATTGCCCCAAATATGAATTACTAACTTAACTTTGGAACTCTTGCTACCTAATTTTAATTTTTATTTGATTAACTCTAACACGAGGGATTCACTTGAAAAGGCAAATCATAAGCAGTCAGTATTAATTGTTAATAAAATTTGGAGAAAAAGCAATTTCTTTTCAAAGATAGTGTTGTTATAACATTAAACTTTTTCATTATATTAACTCTCAAAGTATATTTGGTAAATAAGAAGTCTCCATTTTGCAATTCAAAATTACAAAATAATTGAGAAATATCATCTTGCTAATTTTTATTGCAGATTTGGTAGTCTTGAATTTTCTTCCCTATTTTTTTCATTCCCTGCCAAACACAATACAGCAGCATACTTGAGAGAGAAAAAAAATACTCTATTTTGCATAATTACTTTTTTGTTCACTGTCTTTGAAATCATATTTATTACTATCTGCATCTCTATGTATCTATAGCTTCTTAGAGAAATTTGTTTTGGTCTCAAGAAAATTTAAGGTATAAAATATTGCTTTATATTAAATTATGTGCAATAATGTCAATGATTTAGGTAGCTGAATTTCCAGAAGAATTTTCGCACTTCATTTTTCTATCGTTAGCTGCCAATCATCAATTAAAGAAACTGTGCAAGATTCTGTTTTTAAAATTAAAAGTGCCAGGTACATGGTAATGCAGGCCTCCCTTCTTAAATTCAGTGGGCCACACACAGAAAAAAACATGAAAGTAGGAGAGAGACTGGGGAGAAAAAGGCTTTCAGCAGGCAAAAGAGGAGGATAGATAGGGTAAGATAATATGGGGTGAACATGATTTAAATTCACTGTATATGTAAGTGAAGGAAAAAGCCGAAGAAAAGGAGGAGGAGGAGAAGGAGGAAGAAGGGGAGATAGTGGAGGAGGAGGAGAAGAAGAAGAAATTAAAAAATAAAATGAAAGTAAAGCCGGAGAATGGCTGAGAAGCTACAAGATGACAGAAAAATGTGTAAAACTAATTGCACATCTGCCACATGATGAAGTCATTGAGGTAAAACAACCCTCGGAGTTTCCACTGCACACACATCACTGAGCACAGATCACTAAACACAGATTGCTGAACTGCCTCTGAATTGTGTGTTTGCTGCTGCCAACATAAGACTTGATACACCTGTTTATAAGTCCATCTGAGCAAAGTATGATTAAGATAGGAGGTCAAAATACCATTTATAGTTTTGGCTCTCCCAAAACCTAAAAACATCAATTTTACAGTCAAATATGACAGTGACTTATCTAAGGTGATAAATGCCAGCAACTCATGTAGCACTTTACAGTGGAAAAAGAGAATTTTTTGCCCTCTGTCAGCTGCTCAGAATAAGCTGGGGCTTGCCCTTTCTCAGAAACTTAGTTTCAATGTCTGTTCAAACACTGGACTTATTGGTGTAATATATGCATTGAGTCCATCGGGTCTCTATTAATCTGACTGTCTGCAAGATAACTGAACACTAAGTAACTAAAATAACATCAATATTAATGTAATTATATTTACTAACCTCCAGTTACTCGCTCCAGCCTGGCATGAATGTTGAATTATAGCTCAGACAGGGCTGAACAGCAATCTTCAAGAAAATTGCTTTAAATTGGCTTCATTAGTTCTCAGAGCCATGAAAACCAACTCCAAGTGCTTGACTATAGAAGGCAAGCCAGTAGCCAAGCCCCTCTATTAAAAAGACAGCGCATTAACCTGCTCAGCCAACATTCGTCACATTCAATAACTACTCTTCAATAAAGAATCCTCAACCACAAAATAATTCTGCTCTTTCTACATATTAGGATTGCATTTTAAACCTAACTGAAATGGTGCATATACAATTGTAGCATTTTTTCTTTACAGCCGTAAAGAATTGGAGATGATTGCTCACTTTTAATTCCTTTACGTGCTTTTTAGTTATAACTGATCGATTCTGCACAGTAACAAACAGTAAAGAAGAGAAAGCTCTCCTAAGAAAGCCAGTGTGCTTAGATACCAAATGCCATGAGCAAAACCCATTTCAAAGGGAAGAAAACTTAGCCTTAAAGAACGAGCTCTTTCTTAACACGTACAGGGTTAAGGGGATTCGAGTTCCTTGGTCAACTATCCTTTCTGAAAATCCTACATTGGCAGACTTGGAAATGGAAGGAATTTTTCTCAGTGATTAATTCTCAGCTCTTCTCAACACTCAAAACACTGAATATCTTCAGTACACAAGCCAGGGAATGTGGTCCACGGAGCTATACTTTCAGCAAAATAAATGTTTATAATGATTTTTCCCAACACAGAACCTATCAGATTGGGGAACTGGCTGATATGAATCGTGTTCCCCCTGGTTTACGACTGGAAACCATTCCAGCACTTTGCCTCTTGCGTTGGCATTTCCACCTCTGAGCCCAACCGCTGGTTTTGTTCCAAAAAAGTAACATTTCAAAATGGAACAGTAAAATAAAATACTTCAGGCCTAGCAAGCAAGTCCACCTTCTTAAAAGTCAGGTAACTTTTCTAAGAGTCCAAATGCAAAGCCAGATCCTCCATTTTTAACTAAACCACTTTAATTCAGTAAACAATTTTTTATGCATGGTTCTGTGAATTCATTTGTCAGCTCAGTGAAGTGCAGTTATTCATGCTGGTGCAGAGATGAAGCTTAACATAGTCTAAGACATGTCTTCATGGCACACGTTCCCAGTTTTACCATTTAGTGCCCAGATAATGGTAAACAAGCCACTCACACCCTCTGAATTGATGCAGTTGCCTGCTAGCTGAGAATGTTAGGGGCCTTCAAGGCAGGATAAGAAATATCATTTGTGAAGCACTAAGAGTGGGATTTGGGGTATAAGAAGCCCTGAGCCTTGGTGGCTATAGCTCCATATTTAATTGGGTATGCTTTAAATCAAATAGCTTTTGATAAAATGATGAGTCATATCTTCTAAACCTATCAGTATTCAATTTAGATGTCAACTGATCTATCATGAATTGCTTACTTTTACCAGATAAAATATGAAAGTTTGGGTTATTCATAAATGTTCATCCACAAAAAAGGACAATAAAAATCAAATTTTTTTCTAAAAATAAAAAAGAAACAAACAAACCAACCCTGATGGTCTGTTTCTGTAAAGCAGACATAAAGATAACAGCAGCATTTTCCACTTTTCCTCTAAGCTCTCTGCTACACCTAAAAACAGATGCAAGTAGTAGAAAAATAAAAAAATAAATGATTGGAAAGTGAAAAAAATGTGACTTGTCCTGGTTTGGGAGTATACGGCACACATGTATTGATCAATCATTCTTGACTTCATCAATATGTAAATATCAATTGCAAACTAAACAGAAAACCTCTGATTTGGTAATTTGTATATATATTTTAGATGCTTTAATTTATTTTTCCTTGCAAAGATGTCTAAAATATAACTGGAAGGAAAAACAGCTTCAAGTAGATTCCCTCTCTTGCTACTTGCATTAAGACAAAATAGCTTTCTGAAGTTTAGTTCAGGATTCCTATTTTTAAAAAACTAGCAAAAACATATATGTAAAAGGTAAAAGTATACATCATCTTTACTTTGCTTTTCTTGTGTAAGTAGTAGGTTTTTTTTTAACACAAGATGAATTAATTATCTACATTGCAACACTCCTCATGACCCAAGATTATTTCTTTTTGTGTCAGACCACCTGCTGCTTGCTGAGCGTGCCTTTTGTAGGACTCTAATTACTGTATTAAAATTATTTTTAAATTTATGATAGCAAATGAAGGAGAATAGAAATGAATAGAAAGGTAAAAGCCACAGGGACCATTGTGTGGTCAAGAGAGAAAATTATGCCAGACTCATTTGCATATAGGATAAGACTGTGTCCTCTAATTGACAGTTCTTATCTCTAACAAAAGTGGGAACTTAGAAAACCTGAGTAGGCCAATAGAGAAAGTGAAAAAAAAAAAAAAAAGAAGAATGGACCCAGCCCATCTTCATGAGTGGTGAAGAGTTTCCTTTTGTTTGTGCCAAGATCACTGTGGATTTCGGCTGCCTTGTGGCGTGCAGAGACAGTTCTGATTCGCCAGCTGACACTCACAGCGGCTGTCCTCTTGCTTTCCTCCAATCCTAGGAGTCAGCGGGAGTTCAGGGCACGTGAACGTGTAAAGAATGCCCATGCAGCGCACCCTGGCCCATAAAAACCAGGAAATGAACAAGCTTGAGTTCTCATAGTGTGCTAATGTGCCCACAAACGTACCACCTCTATGCATTTAACAGCTTGTGTAGTAATGAAAAATTCCACGTAGAACACAGAGCTGCGTGTGCAAGGTGGGCTAATTAATATGGCCATTTATGCTCCTTAATTGTTTCATTCCTTGTATTTTTTGGTTAATGTAATGCTGCAAATTTTCATATAAATAGCTTATATTTTATATGGAATTTTATGTAAAAAAAAAAAAAGAAAAAAGAAAGAAACCAAGGGGGAACAAGCAGGGGAAGTTCTAACAGTATTCTTACTGAATTTCATGAGTCCTATATTCTACCTTTTTTCCTATAAACAACTAATCTATTCACCACGACACAAAAAAGTGTCAGCATAGCATGATTACTCAGCAAGCCAATTCGGAGGACTTAGCAGAAGGAAGACCCAGCATCCCAGCTGCGGTAAGACTAGCATCTTGTCGTCCAGTCATGCCTCTTGCAAGCAGCCAAATATCAAGGCTGAAGTTGGTTGACCCAAACATGTTTTTGTCCGTTTGAAGAGTAGGGAAACTTGGTTAGAAAGACTCAAATTTTAGTTTTCATTCTTACTAGCGAGTTCTGGGGTTTGGTTGTTTTTCTGGGAGAAGCCAAAGACCCATTGAAAGTTCTTCCTACGCGGTTAAACTAACGGTTATTGGAGGGGGTGAGGGGGAAAGAAGATGGAAAGATGGGAGGACATGATTTTCTTTGAGGAAGGAAATCAGAAGTCGCCGCAAATAATTCACCTGGACGGGTGCGGGAAGCGAACACTGCCCGCTTGTGAATCCTGCGGCGTCCGGTACTTTACACTCCGTGGCCACGGAGCAGCTCTTGCGCTTCCCTTCGGGTCCTCGCTGCACTTCAGAGAAGCCCGCGAAACGCCTCGCGCCAGCAGCTGGGAGGCGGCACGATCCAGCTGCGGGGGCCTCTGGGGTGACTGTCCTTGGCCTCAAGACTGGGTGCAAACCCCCCGGGTTTTGAGAAATCTGAAGTGAACTCCCCCCAAGCTGGCAGGAAGCTATGACCCAGCTACCAGGAAAGAAAAATGCACTGGATCCTGGACTTGGGATAAGCCACTGCCAAGGTGGGCAAAACCGGGTCCTCGCACTCGTAGGGTCTGAGGGCCCCTTCCCTCCCAGGCCTTTGCCTTCTCCCGGAGGGGGCTGCAGCCTCGTTGCTTGCAAAGGCCGTAAGAGCCAAAGTCTCAGGTCCTTGTCAGCGGTCTCCCTGCACGAGGTCCTGGGCGTGACAGTACTGACCTGGGTCCCCGAGATTCCAGCGAGCAAAAGCTACTCAGAGGCCCAGAAAGATCGCTGGAGCCAACCCGAGCTGGCAGGCCTGCGCTGGGAACTTTTGAATCCTGGCAGCTTCCCAGGTGGTCCGTCAGAGGCTAAAAAGCACTCCGGTCCCAGGCCTGTCCCAGCTGCTAAAACCTGAGAGCTGAGTTTTGGAGATTTTTGGGGTCCTTGGCACAGCGGCTCCCAGGGCACACTGACAAGGCACCCCCTCGCTCTCACTGGTCCTTGCTTTCTCTCCTGCCAGGGTCGGTCCACCTGTGGGGCGGCCTCGGGGTCTCAGAGCCTCCTGCACCAGGACCATCCTCAGCATAAACATGCAGACGCCTGGATTCCACCATCATCCTTTGAAATAAAACCCTCTCCTTGCTGTGTTCCTGACTTGCCGATGCTTGCAGGGTAGAACCTGTCATGTTAGAAGCCTCTGCCCCTCTGTCAGCTCAGGGAGATAGACAGGATCTGTGACAGAAAATGTGTCGGGTGCTCCCGCGAGCGACCTGGCCCTGTGGGGCTGGGGATCTGCTTACCCAAGTGCACAGTGGGGAAGGCATAGCTGCCAGGGTTATGGGGGACTGACTACCACGACCCCTTCCACATACTGGACCAAAACCCCACCTTGACTCTATAATCTCTGGGCCCAGCTGCTGGTGTTCCAAGATACACTGTGCTCGTTCAGGGCTCCTGAAGAGCAGGTCCGGTGGGAGAGGCCGAGGACAGACAGCATTCCCTTGTGGGCTCTGGGGGCACTGGCCTGGAGAGCGCTCCCTGGGGAACACTTGGTGGGAGTCCCAGCCTGCACCAGCACATCTATTTGCAATTGCACCTCTGGAGAGCCTTTGGTCTTCCCCAAGAGGCTCTATTCCACCCATGCCAAGATTAGGCCCCTCGCCCACTCACCTCCACTTGCTCCAGTCCCCTTGATCCCCCACCAGGTTCTTTCCTGCCTGCAGTGCTGGGGGATGCACCCTAGCTTGAAGTGCCCAGGCTTCCCACACCGTGGACCAATATGGACTGCTCCAGGCAAGGAAACAATTCCCCTAGCCAGCTAATATGCTTTGCTGGGGATGAATGGATGAACGTGTCTACAGCAGCTCCTGATTGGCTAAGGACCATGAACCACCACTATCACAGGGTCACTTTCATCTGAGACTCGGAGGGATGAGGAATGTGTACTCTAAGTGAACCTCAAACCTCTTCTTCCCTCTACCCATTGGAGATGCCAGCTGAAGACTAGCTTTGCCTGTCACAGAGCAAGCAAATGACCTCATAACGGCAGGACAACCACACCTTCCTCTTCTACAAATATTCAGAGAATCTACTAGATGACAGATATTTCCACATGCAGATGAGGACCCCAAGCTTTCAAGCCATAGATGCAGGGTCATGAATAAACGCCATCACTGTGAGTGCGTCCCATCTGCTGTAAGACTGAATGCAATATGTCCCTCGAGAAGTGTGTGACACCTTGTACATTCCTGCACATAACTTGCAAAGGAAGAGGGCTTCGGTGAAGCTCAGTGAATTTTAGCTGCCTCGCTCCTGACTCTGTTGTGAGCTGTGCTTCCTGTCCACAAGACTTTCCAGTGGCTCATCCTTAGAACACCATAGAAGGAAAGGAGTGCAGGGAATTAGGGGCAAGTGTGCTAGGAAACCCAGACCTGGGGACAGAAAAGATTTAGCCAGGAATGTCCCCACTACAGGCTGTGCACACAGACAGACTCCGGGGGAGGGGGGGTGGAGAGAGAGGCCATGGGTGGAGCAGCAGGCTCTTCCCAGCTGTACAGAATATCAGCACAGCGAACTAGGAACTGAAGAACGACTGAAGAGCAGCTGGGGAACTTATGTTCACACCACCTACTGAAATTCCAGTAGAAAAGACTTCTCTGCTTCCTGGTATCCTTCAGTGAAATGAGGGGAAGTGGCCGTACTAGTGCGTCAAAAGTTTTTCTGGAAAATTTAAAAAATATATAATGAGCTTCTGTTCCGGAAGGTTTTCTTGTGGATCTGCTCCAGAAGGTCTTGCTTTTAACACACAGCCAGTTGCCTTTGAATCTGTTCCAAAAGGTCTTGTTCTTAAAACACAGTAGGTTGTCTGTGCATCTCTCCCAGAAAGTCCTATTCTTAATGCACAGTAGACTTTCTTGTAGATCTCTTCCAGAAAGTCCTGTTCTTAACGCACAGTAGGCTGTCTTGTCCATGTCTCCCAGAATGTCCTCTTCAATCCCTTTAAGTTTCAGGCACGATGCCAGGCTCCCACTTGACCAGTCCTAAGTGTCAGGCGCCACTGTCAACGATTTAGAGATGCTAATTCTAAACCTGTAAGACCGGCCTGTGCAACTCATGTTTTGCAGCATGCAGTAAGTAGTTTCTATGTAGGGAATCATCTGGAGACTTGGTTGGAAATGCTTTCCCCAAAAGAGGCATTTATAAGCCTCCAGAATTCTGCCCTTTTCACTGGTGTTTTATGAAGGATTACATACCCGGACTTGGCCTTAGACTCCTACACACTCAGACAGTGTCTAGAGCCCACCCAGAGACCAAGAGAATGACAAGAGTACCATCAGCTCAGCTCTGTGACCTTTTGAGTGCCCAGAACTGTAAGCACCTCCGACAGAATCACACAAACACAGACACAGATTAACAAGCACACATATGCACAATCTAAGTACAGATCCTGCATTTTCCTCTTAAGGACTTGGAGACAAGCTTCCAACTGTTCCCTGTCTTTCAGAACGTTTCCTACAAGGAAATGGGCATCTGGCTCAGACTCTGATGCAAACCCAGCCAGTGACAGGCAGATCTTGCACTGAGACTGTCTTTGAAGTCCTTGTCTCTGAGGAATCGCACTCAGTTACCAGGGCGTTTATCAATGATCTCATCTTCCTAAGTATGCTTGCAGCATCTGTGAAAGCAGTTTCTGTGCTAAGAAAGAGTAAAAAAGACAGCACGGTTGAGTTCGTGCTGAGTGTTGGGTGCTGAGAAAAACGTTTCACATATGTCTTCTTAAAACAAAGCCCAAACACTTACTTGGTCCCAGAAGCATATATTTCACATATTTGTGAAGCTTCAGCAGGGCCTTGGACATATGCATGCTAGCCTCACCTACGTAAGAAGAAACAGAGACACAAAGAGATTGTCTGCCAGTTCAAGATTTCCTGGCAGAGTTGAAAATGGCTCCAGAGTTCTTACTGAGTTGGTCTCCCTTCGACCTACCCTTCCCAACCACACCCAGAGGCCCACCTCTCTCTCCCAAGGCCCCTCATGCTTGTTTGCATCTGGTGTGAAAATCTGAGATTCTTTTCCAGGGGAACTGTACTTTCTTTCCATCGGAATGAACCCACAGTATCTCCTACATGCCACAGACATCAGTAAGTGCGCATTAGCTGTCAGGCACTATCCAAAACGACTTAATGTTTAGACTTGCTTAATGCTAAGCAAGTTCTATGGCTGCCCCCAATGTGCACCTGAGCAAACAACCAATAGCAGGCAGAGCTGGGGCCGGCTCCCTGTTGTCCGACTACAAAAGAGTCTACACCTGGCCAGAGAATGGACCCTCCCCCCATACACACGTCTGCTCTGCCGCCTCTGCAGCAGCCTCCTCCTTCTCTTTTCCCTCTTACAGGGATGGCTTTAGTGGAGTTTTCCTGCCCGTCTAAAATCTGAGCATCTTAAAGGAGAGAACACTACCAGGCTTGGCTTCGGGACCCACCAAAGTAAATCGGACAGTCTAATCCCTTCTTGCAGGTTTGTGTCTGGAACCTCAACAGCGGCTCCCAGAGTTTCTGGGCACGTTCTTTTGGGCCAGCAGCGCTGTCCCGCATACATTGCTTTGCACACCCTTGGCTAGTTGTGAAGCACTTTCACAAAGACCCTGCGTTGGTACTTTCTGGCCAATAAAGCGGCCGGGAAGTCCTCATTCCTTCACTGAACCGAAACCTACAAAGGCAGGGACGCCTCCCATTCGGCTTCCCAGGCCCACGCCCCCCACCCCCCAGAGAAAGAACCAAACGGCTCCTACTCAGTCCTGCGGGTTAAATATCCCAGGCTTCGCTCCGCGGGGCGTCCAACTTTTCTGTATCTAATACCCCCAAGGTATTGCTTTGTAATCAACAAAGCTGTACTCCACAGTGTGTTGAAAGTAGACGTTAGCATTTACACTGGCGGCCGCAACCCACCGAATCCTCTTCCCCACGCCCCCAGTGCCTCCTGGGGAGACGGCGTCTGCGGGAGGGAAGAGTTTGCCCTTGTGACAGGGTTTGAAGGTCGGGTGGGGCGGAGAGCCGCGTCTGGCTGCCAGATCCTGAAGAATTAGACGCGGACGTTGCGTGATTCCTCCACGGAGCCCTCCGTGTCCGTGTCGGGCGCCTGGCCTCGCTGACCCAAGTCACAGCGGTTCTTCGCTAGGCGTAGTAGCGCGATCAGACAGTCGCTTTGCAAGCACCAGGAGCCAGAGTCGGACGACTCGGCCTAAACGGTCTGGCCACACCCTTCCCACCCAGACCCGGGTCTCACCACCGTGAACCCCCAGAAATTCAGGGCTTTCTAAGGAAGCTCACGGCGCGGCTCTGACTTCTGGTCTCCCCAGGGCCCACCACCGTTCCTTGTCACCTGCGGCGCTCCTGCAGGGACCGCTGCGGGCGGGCGCCTGGGCTTCCCCCAGCGCCTGTCTGTGAGGTTGGCGTCTCCTAGGTGCCTTAGATAGAGGTCTTATTTTGTAGGGGTTTTACAAAGGAAGCATCTGAGGGGATTTGCTTCTAAGTCAGAGTCAGTAAATCGTGGGTTCACACTTCCCTCTCCAGCGAACCTTAAGATACATAGTCCTAGGCCGTAGATGGGAAAAGAGGTGTGAGTCACTGAACCCCTGGGGGGCAGGGCGACCTCTCCACTTTCTATGTCTACGGCCTCCTCCATCAGATCTGAGCCCGAGAAGGTGGGCATCCAGAGGAAGGGACTCCCCAAACAAACACCCTGTGGTCTGGGGCCTCAAGACTCTCAGGGATGCGCAAGCGGGAATCTTTGCTTGGACTTCCACCTGCTTTCAAATGTCTGGCTCACTTGAGTGCTCAAAGCAGAGGTGACCGCGGTCACCAAGGAAACCATTAAGAACACAGTTTTCGACTCAAGTCGTCCTGGGCCTGGATATCCTCCCAGGCACTTAGCCCTAGTAGATTATCAGTATTCTCCCCCAAAATTTGGCTTCGGAGGTCTTGGGATTTTCAAATAAAGGGTAAAACGGTCTCCCCCCCCCACACACACACCCTTTCATTGTAGAGCATCCAACGAAAAGTCCAGATACACGTACCTATTCCAAGCCCTGAACTCCTGCGCTAGTTGTCCTCCCCTCCCTCCTTCCTGTCTTCTCCTACCTCCCGTCCCTCCTTTGGTCCTTGGTCACCATTTAAATAAGACCCAAAAGTACATCAAGTTCTGAGCCCTCTGGGCTGTAGATTTTTGCATTAGAGGCAGGAGAACCTTGCTCTCTAGGAGGCAGGGGAACCACTGTCAAAGATGCCGGGCAAAGTCGAGACCCAGGCGCGTCCCCCGCCCCACCCCTCTGGGCGCGGCCCGGCTCCCCTCCGCTGGGCTGCGGGTAAGCGAAGACCACCGCCCGGCCCAGAGTTCCCGCCGCCACATATGGTCTGTGGATTTAGGTGTCAAAAACCGGAGAATTAGAAATGGTAATTTTCCGTCATTATGGCTGGAACGCGATCTGTCACAACAACTGGAACATGTCTCCGCGCTAGCGAAAATAATGTTCGTGATTAGGACTCATTATGCACGTCAAGCCGAGTCCATTAAGTTGTAGGGAGAAATTAGCCTTGACGGGCGGAATCAAACTACAAATATACAGGCCTCGCCTTCAGGAGGCTGGGGTGGGGCCCTGGGGAGGAGGCGGACCTTAGTCCGATGTTTTCTTAATAGGAAACTACCCAGAGAATGAACGCTCTACCTCCGCCCCGCGAGAGTCGCCCTTCCTTTATGGGCTACCAAATCCCTGTGCGGAGTCACAGAGGGACCCTGTAGCGGGGGGCTTTGAAGTCCTTAGGCCTGGCCAGTTCCCTGCCACCACTTACTTCCCAGCGGTGTGACCCCCTCCCAAGTCACTTGACCCTCCTGAATTTTGCTCACCGTTCTATAAAAGGATAATCCCCCCACTTTAAGGGGGTTCTCAGAGGATTAAACTGAGTCCTCTGTTAGGACCAGGGAGCCTAGAGCACCCTTTCCTCACCTGGGGTTTCTTCTTTAAAATCAGGGGGCCCTGGTGAGGTACCAATTCTGTAGCAGTTCGCCTGCTTAGTTGCTGATAAATCACCATCAAACGGCTTAAGGGAACAAGGAGTGTATTTTCTCTTAGGATTGTCTGGTTACAGTTCTCAGTCCAGCTTGACAGGAGAGCTCACACCAACACCAGGGCCGAGGGAACTGGCCACAAAGAGTATGTGGTGACTTAGTATGTGGGGTCCAGAGTTTGGGATTGAGTGCTGAGCAGGTTCTCTGAAAGGCGACCAGGGTTTCTGAAAAACAGAAGGTGTGAGCTCAGAGGAACGGTTGTGCCTCACTGGGCCTTATTCCATCTCCCGCTACTATCGGTAGGAACAGGTGTACCAGTCCCTCTGCCATGCCTCCCTCCACCTGCCCCCCTGCCCCGTTCTCTAACAACTGTGAGACTGTCACCAAGAAGTGGGGCTCAGTAACCGGCTGAGGATTAAAGTATTTCAGTGCTCCTGGGGGGACAATTCACTTGCGGAGAATGCTACTCTCGCAGTGGGTCTGAGGATGACTCTGCCCGTCTGCAGGTGAGAAGAAAGGAAACAGAGGCAGGACTCTAGAAAAGCTAGCTCCAACCCCTGAGGCCCTGATAACCTTCAGAGAGCTTGCTCTACGCGCACTTCCGGCTCAAAGGAATGTCTTCTTTTATTTTCTGGTAATGTTAACTGTTTTGTGCGTTCCTTGGGAGGCTGAGAGCCAGAAATCAGAGAACTCACCGAGTCTACAGGGCTAAGCAAGAGACAGAAATGAGAGGCAACTCGCCTAGCAAGTCTTAACTTTGAACTGCCAGTTTGGCACAACATGACCAAACTTTTCATGTTTCTGTCTGTGGGTAAATTCCACCTCTGGCTCTATAAAACCAGCTAGTGAAGGGATTCAACAGAGCACTGGAGTTTGTTTATCCCCTTGATCTGCCTTATTTTTCTTTCTCGTCTGCAAATGGGACCTTTGTCCCTTTGTCATAGTTGTGTACACCAAGGAACCAAGTGAGTGCAAGTGTGGCCAGCCCCGAGTCTTTTGGAATCAAACTATTATCTCCACAGACTGCCATGTCCGAAAGCCCATGCCGAAAGTGAGGAAACAGGAGTCTGAGAGAATGAATGGATTTGATAATTCAACCAAAGCACTTACTGCCCAGGGAACACTGCATGAAGTCCTAAGTACGGTGCTGATTACCCTAGAACAGCTCTTGGTAACTGATACACAGTGGTAACTGATTTGGAAAGCTACATCCTAGGGAAAAAGAGAAGCTGCCCCCAGTACAGTCTGGAAACTTCCTTGCTTTTTTAGCACCTTTTTTATGGTGATTTGGAACTCTGGCCACTTCCTGAAAGTGCCCAGTCCCAAGATAGCTTTCTTGGAGCACCTTCTCCACCCTCTGCCCAAAAGTCCAGCAGAGAAACTCCCAGGGAGTTTGGAGGTGAACACGAGCTCCGTGCTGGCCCTGGGTAGAGTTCATCCACAAGCGTGAGCTGAAAGCGTTCTACAGCGGCCTCCAAGTAACACGCCAAACTGGAGAACCTCTATGTCCCTGGCACAGAATAGAAATCCCACAAATATTCACGGAAGTTTGAATAGTAAAAGAGGGAATGATGAAAGAAGGGGGGGGGCAAACGAGACAGTGGTCCCAAGGCAAAGGTCATTTTCATTTTAGAAGCAAAAACTATTTATGTGTCTGGAGGCATGAGGTGATGGCACGTGCCCCCAATCCAGTAATCCCAAGAGAGGCAGGAAGATCAGGAGCTTGAGGCCAAACTGAATTACACATCAGGACCCTGTCTCAAAAGCAATTCCACAAACCCAAAGAGCCACAACACAAACAAAATCTAACATTTTCCCTTCCTGGGAAACTCACTGTCAAGATCTACCTTGTGCGAAGCACCTGCCAACTGCTGCGGTTGGCCTCCACCAAGCCCTGTGACTGGCTCTCCAAAGTGCGTCGTGCTGCATTCTCCTGGAGGCTAACCTCGAACTCCAGACTGAGCTTTACCGCCTAGAAGGTCACCATTATCTTGGCTGGAAAGCGTCTCCACACATGCAGGGGAGCTGAGTAGCACCAATGAATGCTGGCATCTTAGAAGAGAAGTGTGCCGAATGAATCCTACGTGGCTTTTTGGAGAGAAACACTGGAAAGAGATTCCCCCACCCCACCTTGAACTTGAAATTACACACACACACACACACACACACACACACACACACACACACACAGTCCCTAAGTACGGACTAACCACCACCAAGTTAGACCCTAGCACTTCATTTAGTTAGTTATCCATAAATTGTTCAGTAAGGGTGATAGAATCTCAGGACCTGGAATGAATGTCATTAGCACTAGGAATATAAGAATACATAGAGAGAGAGATAAAATGGAGTTATCTAAATCCTTAAAAATCTACTACTGCCCCCCCCAAAAGGCATGGTGTGTGTATGTATGTGTGTATATATATGTGTGTGTGTGTGTGTGTTGTGTGTACACATATATACATATATATGCACAGTTTATTTTTTCTCCCACATTTTATTTTTTCCCTAATCATACAAGCTCAATAGATACCCCAGTCCTCTCCCTCCCCTCTCCCTCCCCCTAGTCTCATTGCACAATCCCCCCTTCCTTTTACCCCCCCCTCCCATTCCCTGGAGTATCCTTTTGTGTAAACACCAAACCTCCCTCTGAACCCTCCTAGTGAGGGTTCAGGACTCAGTGGCATAGCCCAGGGCCCCTTCTAGGGCTCTCTGTTAGTATGAGAACTCTACTATAACTCTTTAATCCCTTGCCTCTAACGATCTTACTGCCTGAAGCCTTCTCCCCCATGATTCCTGCTAGACTTTGGAGGGTCATTGACATGTCAACCATTGATACACGGCTTATTTTAACCCGCACTGCAATGACCAAGGATGTAAGAAACTTGCTGCTTTGATGGTTTCTGTTGGAGGCTGAGTGTTCTCGCTGTTTTGCCTTTTTCTATCACTCATAATTCCCTATCTATCCTTTAGACTTACCATAAGAGGATTTAAAATATCCTTGCTTAACTTTGTGAATCTATAAGTTAGTCTGCAAGTGTTTAGTGGCACACATGACTCTTGAAGCACATGATTCCATAGCACATTTCATCTTCACTTGGGGGCAGATTGACTTTCTTTTTGGCAAAAAAAAAAAAAAAAAATGCCAGCTAGGCATGGGACCCTCCAGGCACTGTACCTGTGAGATGCTTCGCCTCTTTGCTTTCTCTCTTGGAGTGTCAGGAAGACCCTTAATCTAGAAATCTGGGTTCAGCTCTTCTGGGAATCACTTTTGGAGAGACCCACCTTCGGTCTCCCTTGGGTAAATTCCATACTACCTGTTGAGGGAACGAGTGTCATAGTAAATCTATTTTTCCCTGAAACTTTATTGCTTCAAAATATTTAAAATAGGAGGACATTTCACAAAAGTTGTTTTAGGAAATAAAATTCCTAAACTATAAATAGAAATGTAACATTATACAGTATTTTATAACATACAAAGACAGAAACAGTGGAGCTGTATAACCATCCAAAAAGTCTACAGTTCCTATTTATAAGGACCATAGAACAATACAAATCTTTCAGCACAATAGGCACTATTTTCCAATTTAAACTAGATGTAATAATATCATCTTCTACTACTAAATATTTGGTCATCTCTGCTGTGATCACATCAATATGCCTTAGAGGATCCATTTTGGAACGGAAATATATCTGCAAGATGAACCTCCCTTGTAAAAGCACTTGCATACTTAGTATATACCAGATACTGCTTTGAGAAGCTACAAGAGAGAGGGAAGTCTCTAGAAAGCAACTGTGCCCTACAATGTTTTGGTCAGACCCCCATGGAGGGCTTCTGGACCCCTAAAGAGCAGTGGCCGGATCACTGTGAGTGCCTCTCAGGTAGGTTTCAGCTGGGAGCCCAACCTAGCAGCATCTGTCCAATGTTGAAACTGGACCATTTTTCTACATAACATGGAAATGGAGAGTGTTTTCTCCTCTCACTGAGTTTCCCCCACCCCCCACCCCTCACCTCCTACCCTTCATTGCCCTTAGCTAGTCAGAGAAAGTTAATATGCATTTTAATACTGTTAAGTATAAAAGGACACATTGAGTCATGCAAGGGTTTTTGTCCTTAGTGGTGTCAGAAAGAATACTGAGTGCTGCTGTGTAAGAACTTGACCCAGATTGGTGTCTGCTTTTGTCCCAGCTGATGGACCGAGCACCCACAGGTGCTGCCAACCCCTTTCTAGCTTTCACCCTATGCTCCACACACTCAGGAGCCTGAACTGGAAATGGTTATAGTAAAGAAAACCCCAGCCCTTATCCGCCAGTGTTTCTAGTACAAACTGGATGCCACAAGCACCGTGTTGAGCGCTGGAATCACAACAGTGATGCTCTTGCCACACTGATGTTCCACCGATGGGCCAGCTCAGACTCTGGGCCAGGTAACAGTCACAGCCCCTTAGGTGGTAAATGCCATTGAAACTGCAATGTGCTCAGGACAGACTCTTAAGCTCAAACTAGATGGGAGGAACCAAAGTGGGCCTGAGACCTGAAGACCAAACAGAAGCTGGTTAAGGGGAAGTGTCCACCATTGTATCCGGTAGGTTTTGCTTGTCCGTTGCATTGAACAGTTTCCCCAAACCCAAAATCGAAAGTAGATAAAACCCAGCATACCCCACAAGCTCATGGAGCCTCAAAGATATGGGGGCAATTTGAGCCGCTCTCTAGGTCACCCCAAGCTTTCCACGACCTGTGAATTCAGACAGCCTCTTATCCTCGGATGACTAAGAGCTTTCTGTGCAGCGCACTACAGGGCTGGGCAGATGTGGAACCCCCAGCTTCGACTTGATTCAGTGGGCGCCGCCCAGCGGCTCCAGCCTGGCAAAGCTGGTCCAACGCCCAAAAATTTGTGGGTGTCAGTGTGCAAAATCCCAGCGGTCAAGCTGGGGCTCTGCTGTGCCTCCCAAGGCAGCCTTGGCGCACACAAGAGAAGCCATTCAAAAATATTAATAAGCTGATTAAAATGAGCCGTTTTACTGGCTCTTATTCCTGCAAGCCGCCCACCCTCGCTTTCTGGTGGGTCATGGAGGAGAAAACACCTGTGGCGGGTGTTGTCTTTAATGCGTTTTCCACACAAGGACAGGGACTCTCAGTGAACAGCACCCCGTTCCCTCCTCCCTAGCTGGTGGGAGGAGAAGCCTTTCTCAGAAGAAAAGCTGAACTTGGAAAAACAGCTGCCCACTCAGGCCGGAAAGTGTCTGAGACAATGACCTTCCTGCCAAGCCTGCAAAGGGGCGAATGGAGCCTCCCAGATCCTCAAAACACCTAAATAAAGACTCGAGATCGCTTGCGAAAGATACTCATCTAAGTAAAAAGGCTTTACCCTTTATCTACTGCACTCCCACGAAGTCAGAAGTGAGCATGCACTCCCAACTTGCCCTGAAACCTTACAACTTTTTCAAAAAAGAAAAAGAAATAAAGAAAAGAAAAAGAAAAAGAAAGCCTAGAGAAATCAGTTACCTGAATTTGCCAACACGTCCAACCCCCCGCAGCCTTTTCTATGGTCTATGGGCCCGGGGCGGACTCCATGACATCCTGCTTTCGGTGGTGAAGGACTGGGAGATTTTCCCACCAAGAGAGTCTTGGCGTTGGCACCCCAAATGTGTGTATGTGTGTGTGAGAGAGAAAGACAGAGAGACAGAGACAGAACAGGTTGAATCCAGCATCAGGAAGACCACTACAGCAGAGATAGAAGTCGAGCGATAGAGCCTAATCCTCCAAGCGTCCCCCCTAACTCCCAGCTACCTGCATCTAGAAGACAGGAGCTATGCGCGCCACGCGCCACGGTTAGCGCACTCTGAGCGCCGCTGTCGCCACGGGGATTGCAGGAAAGTGATCATTGTCAGAGAGGGCACGCAGGCCAGCAAGAGGAGACTCAGGGGGCTCCCGAGCCAACCGTCCCCACCGCGCACATCCAGCTATTTTTAAAGAAAGAGAGAGAGAAAGAAGGGGGGGGGAGCCCCAACATAACTTACCTCCCTAAGGGAAGGTGAGTCGGCACTCCCGCAGGATTCTGTGTTGCCTGTGAGCGGGTGTCCCAGGGGAACGCGAGACCGAGGTGCTATTGGAAATGTTGGGAGGATTCCGGGTTGAGACCCATTCGGCCAGAAGCCTCCCTTCTGCCTTTCCTTTTCTGCCTCAGGACAAAAATTCTGAATAGCGACAGGACTCTGGGCGGGTGCTGGGCTGCAGAGCAGAATCTCCAGTTCCTACACTTGTAAATTATCCCAAATTTAGACTTTTGACGGTTCCTTCACTGGAGACTCAGCCTCAGGCACACAACCGAATAATCTGAAAAAATTCGCCATTCGACTTCAAGCCATAACTGACACAGGACCACCCTTGCTCGCCTTAGGAGCCTATCTTTTGTAAATGTATTTTTAATGATTCGGACACCCAATTTATGTTGAATAGCTCCTATGTGCATATTACAGGGAAAAACAATTTAGAAGATGATGTAACTGTTTACCATATAACACAAATGTTTTGCAACTCCATTTTGGCAATTTTTCAGTTTTGAAAAACATTTATTTAGGAGACCAAAAACTGCCCAGGTTGTTTTAGACTTCTGACAGGTCGTCACTAAACTCAACAAACCACAGGATATTTGGAAGGTCCCGAAGGATGCAGGAATTCAAAGCAAATTGTTTCCGGTCACTAACAGCAGCATCAATAATACTAATATAATCGCCTCGTTGTGCGCTGCTTAATGGTTTTCTCCATGAATCCACACCTTTGTGACTGATCCCACCCACCTGGACCCTGTCACGCGCAACCTCTGGGTTTTGAAAGGCTCTTCCCCCACTCCTCACTGGCCTGTGATGCCGGAAAAATCACCTTGTCTTTTGGAAGTCCTTGCCTCGAAGGTAAGATGGACATGTCGTATTCACTGGATAACAGGGGGACCCAACGAACCCCAGTATTTGGAAGTATTTCTTCCTGGTCCAGGAGAAAGAGCGGAGTTGTTTTGACCGGCATCAATAATGCTGTTGTATTGTTATTGCTGTTATTGCTGGGAGCTCATCCTGCCTGCCTCAGACTAGGGCCTTCCTGTTGTTCCTAGGGGCACCGTGGCTTCTGCTGTAGCCTAAGAAAGAGCCTGAGCAGACAGACTCTAAGAACTCTCGGACTGCTTTGGAGATGGGTGGTGAACCCTTTCTGATTCCTAGGCTCCGAGCCTCGAGCCTTAGGACCGCTGCCTGAGAGACTGTCCTTATCTTATTCACCCTTTGGAACCCCAAAACTCCATTACCTGTTTCCAGGCTTAGTGGAAATGTCTTCTAACTCTTCCCGGAGCTCAGACTCGGCGGTCATATTGTTAGCAAGTTGAATTCTGCAGACCACATAGCAGGCACCAGATTCTTCCTCCCCCTCCCCTGGAAATTGGGTGGAGGAGAGTGCATTGTTTAGCTGAGTGGTACGGGGTTCTGCTGGGGACCTAATAGAAAGTTAGAAAGACAGAGTCCTGGCCTGGCCTGTCCGAAGGTATGTGATGACTTCCGTGTCTCTTGGATTCTTGGCTTTTCCTCAGTTCTTTCTCCCTAAAATGAGGAACCAGGAGCACTACTTTCGGGCACTGCTCACTCCTCAGAAGCCCCCAGATACCTCTCTCCAATCAGCTTCGACTCTCCGGAATACTGACGGTTTGATGATTGTTCAAAGGCATTGGAACTTTGGGCTCGAGATCATTTGGACCAAGGACGCCCCATGAAAACCTCAAGAAGTTGGACTTCATCTTCCTGCTTTCTCTGTGGGGCAGAGTGAAGAGCCGCAAAGACGCGGGATTCACTGCCGCAGGAAGCCATTTCTTTTTGAACATGGAACTCCACCTGGGCACTGCCAAGATACTCTCCAGGGATTTGAAAGCCCCATGAAACCTAAGTTCTTGCAGTAGAACACAGCTTGACAGAAGCAATGCCACACACACACACACACACACACATACATGCATACAGCATCCAATTCATCGCAGATTTGATGCCCAAAGCTAGATCCATGGGCTGAGCCTGAATTAATTGGGACTGACTTTAGTGCAGGTCAAAGTGCATTCAAAACCCTTTCTCAGCTTGGTTTACCCAGTTGTGGATGGAGCAGACCCAAAGACCCAACCCCCCACTTTCACATTTACTAACCAAGGGGCAAATGCACGAAAGGGAGTAGTGGGTGCACGGAGTCTGGGCTCTGGCTTCAGTTTATGACTTTTCTGAGGGGGAAGAAAGCTCATCTGGCAAAGCCAGCAGGAAACGCACAAACCAAGACTCCCTTGAGATGGAGAGAGGACACATTTTAATTTTTCAGAGAGACAGAAGAGAGAGAGAGAGAGAGAGAGAGAGAGTGACAGAGACAGAGAGAGAGAGACAGAGAGAGAGAGAAAATGGAAGAAATAAGAAGGAAAAGGTCCATGGGAGAGAAGCAGATGCTACACTGTGATTCACGGTGATGCGCAGTGAATTTCCAACAGGAGTGGTCACATTTGGGGATGAGCAAGGCTGAGCGGAACCAGGGCATGCCTGGAGTCAGCCAACCAGACCCCAGGGTATTCTTGCCATAGCAAACTCAAAAGCAACTCAGAGACAAGTTGTCACTATCAGGATCCAAATGGATCCTCCTAGGCAGCTGCAGATCGCCCTACAAGATCTCAGACTCGAAGAACCTGGCTTCCGGGGAACATCGGATCTGCCCAAGAAGGCGATGCTGCCCAGGCTGCATCCCTGGACCTAGGTCATTTTCCTACGAAAGAAACTAATTCTCCCTTTGTCAAATCCGCAGGGATGGAGAGCAAACTCAACCAAGGACTCCCTTTCAAAATAGGGAAGCAGACTCCTTTGTGGAGGAAACGCTAATTAGAGAGTTTAAGGCAAAGCAGGAAGGAGGCGCCGGCATTCCCCCAAAGCGACGCATCTCTACCCCGGAAACACGTCTGTGATTATTCGTGGAATTAAGACAGAATTTTAAAACATGTTCTAAAAAATGGTCGCGAGCAAGAGTTCAGCCGCGTTGCCCGTCGCTGCTTACGGAGCTAGACTGAAACCCTGCTCGCTTGGCTCGCCGTGGGCAGGCGGCAGCCGTAGGCCCTCCCAGCCCGGGCCTCGGGTCCTGGTGGCCTGCAAGCTGGGGAAGACCTCTGTCGCTGGGGAGCAGGGAACCGGCCGCGCCTGGTGAAAGGACAAAACCCAGGCCTGGATTTGGCCTTTCCTGGCAGGATCCTGAGAAGACATTTCACTGGGGGGGGGGGGCAGGCAATGTCCCATGAAGCGTGGCCCGGGTGGGTCATGCTCATATGTTAAATAGGGGAATAAACAAACCAGGCCATCTCATCCTCTGCTTCCCAAAGGGCTTCCGTGTGGATCAAATGACGCCAGATCACCAATGCAGCACTTTGTGGTGTTCGATTTGCACCAGGAGGGTAAAATGCACGCGAAGCACCTCTGCCGGTGAACGGAGATTCGTGATCACTTTTCCCAAAATGGATTTAGTGAGAACCTGCTTACTTACTTGTTTCCCCTCTTCCAGCCCATTTCTAAAGACCAGGTCACTTAAGAGAAGCGCTGTGCAAACCGAAAGCAGAGAGGGTGGAAGGTTGCATAAGGATGTCAGATTTAATGTCCTGGCTGAAGTTCGCCTTGGGCTTTACTTTGGATGCTCCCTGGATTGTGAGGCTCATAGTCTTCAGAAAACACGGAATCTTAAGAATCTGTTTTCAGATCGGAGAGGTACAGCTGGTAACACTGCAAAACCTCCAAGATGTGGTTCCCTGAGCCCTGTGGGTTGAAGCTCCCTGAGGGAGAGCAGGATTGTCAGTGTCCTGGTGGTGTGTGTGAGTAGGTCCTCTCCAAGTCTGAAAAGCGCCTGGGGATATTATCCACAGTTACTTTCCACCCTTCCTACTTGTTGCCCCAAAATGCATGGAGACAATTTCAGAAAAGCATGTTAAACTAAAGGTTTATAAATTAAAGAAAAAAATACAGCGAATAGAGCTTCCAAACTTCACAAAACTTTTAAAGATAATACTCTAGATGAGTGCACCGTGCCCTAAAGGAGGCAGAAAGCGACAAGGTGGGCGAGACAGTAGGGCAGGTGAGGGGCAGGAAGAGGGAGTCCTGACCATCCAGGGTGAAGGATTCGGAGAGGGGGTAAGGGCATAAACAGAGGAGGGGGGTATTCACATTGAATACAAAAATAACCATTATTTGAATACAAACGAACAAAAAGTGCTACAAGTTTCAACCTCCATTGGAAAAAAAGGAGAAAGAAAGGCAGGTTTTGGCATTCAGCTGGATCCTCTCTTCTCTAGGATTTCCAGGAAGTTCTCCCTTGGGTATGGTCCTGGACTCCAGAAAGAGAAAGTGTAGGGGTTCTAGGCTTGCCCGGCTGAAAGGGTCCTATTTTTACATTCAGCATCCAGGAAGGTGACCCGAAGGTCCCCCAAACTAAGTCCCTCAAGGTTCAAATCAACTCCTGGCCTGAAGCCATTAGGGATCTGCACTCTCTCTCTCTCTTTTTGACACAAATGCATTTTCCGAAAAAAAAAAAAAAGGTATGTAGATACACATAGATTGGTAGCATGGATACCATGAACTAATGTGGCCTAACACACGCACGAAGCTCCGGGCAGGCCTGAAATTCTGAGGGCTCAGGCCCTGGTCCTTCTGTTCTGGGCAAACACCATCCCCCGTCAAACACAATCCAGCGTCCCGAGAGGACCCGTAGGCAGGAGATGGGTGCCAGAGTCCCCCTGGGTCATAAGCGCATCAGCTGGAGTCAGAATAAGGCGTCCTTCTCTGGGGGCACTCAGTTTGGCTGCGAGTCACCCGGGCTACTGGAGCCACAGGGAATAGCCACTTGTCCCCTTCAGTGGAGCGCAGCGTTCACACCTGTCCGTGACTGTCCAATCCCCGCCCGGCCCCCAGGAGGCTCACTGGGTGCCCGCAGCAGCTGCGCACGTGGAGAGCGCCCAGCCCGGGAGGCAGTAGTAAGGGTAATAGTAGGAGGGCGGCAGAGGCAGGAGCGAGGGCGGCCTGAGCACTTCTCCGGGGAGATACTGTCTCTGGTCGTCCCGCACCAGCACCTTCACAGCCACCTTCTTGGCCGCGGGCGCCGAGGCCAGCAGGTCGGCGGCCATCTGGCGGCGTTTGGTCTTGTAGCGACGGTTCTGAAACCAGATCTTCACCTGCGTCTCGGTGAGCTTCAGAGACGCGGCCAGGTCGGCGCGCTCCGGCCCGGACAGGTACCGCTGATGGTTAAAGCGACGCTCCAGCTCGAAGACCTGCGCGTGCGAGAAGGCGGCCCGGGAGCGCTTCTTCCGCGGCTTGGGCGCGGCGGGCTCTTCCTCCTCCTCCACGCCGCCCGCCGGGCCGCCGCCTCCCGCGCCGCGGGCACCGCCGCACAGCCCGGGCCCGCGAGCGCCTCTCGGGCCGCCGCCGCCGTCGTCCTCCGCTCTCGGGCTGCGATCGCCTGCGGGTTCCGGTAGGAACAAAAAGACAGCCCGTCAGAGCCGCCGAGGTGACGCCGGGTGTCCACAGACGGGCGTCTCTCTGGGAGGACGGGGAATGGAAGTACACTTTGACCCCACCGAAGCCGGGCCCCAGAACCTGTCCCACTTGTAGGTATTCCAAAGGGACTGCGAGGGACTGCTCGCCCCATCTTTTCCGAGGCCTTGATCTCCTAAAGGGACCTAAGGTCCTAAGCCTTTCTGCAAGCTCCTCACTCATCCCTGACGCGGCTTTTCCAGGCCTTTCTTGACTCCGGACCAACCACCGCCTCCACACACCCTCACACACTCGCGCGGTGGCTACTCGGAAGAGGCAGGAGGGCGACAGATCAAGGGGTCAGGAGTCAGGGTTGACTTCTGGCTCAGCAGCTCAGGCTTGCTGTCTAGGGACACGGAAAAAAAAAAAAAAAAAAGAGTTCCCAAGACCTTGGAGAATGTCTTTCCCACCTTGCGAGAAAATGAAAGCAGAGCTGGGGGGGGGGGTAAAGAGAGGGGGTCACTTCCCGGGTCCCTGTTCTCCGCATCACCCCTCTCTCCTGGTAGCTGCCGGGCGGGGAACTCCGGCGCTCTGGCCTGCATTGATCCTGATTTGGGCCTAGAATATGTAACTGATGAGGGTCAGCCGAGGGGCTTTCAGAACTCGACACGTACTAGATTGTGGACGAAGGGGTTCGATTTCTGACCCACACCCCCCACACATGCATGTATCTCCCACCACCGTCGGGTAGCTGGTGGGCTTGCCTCCAGTCGCTAGGTACTCAGGCAAGCACTGTTCTCCTCGCCCGAGTCTGGAAAACTAAACGCACCCGGTCCAACGTCCTGTCCCGGCTGGCCCGAGCCCCTGGCCCAATTGGGGTATCTTCTTACTTTGTGAGTGGACTCAGACAAAGCGGTTCTTTACCCTAGATTTTTTTTTAACCCTTCGCTCATTTGGGGGGTTTGAGGAAGGACACCGAGGAAGTCCTAAAGTGAATCAAAGCCCTTGGAGCGCACGCAGGGTGCTGCGATGCTCGCTCAAGCCCGGCCAGGACGCACCGTTCCCGGACGCAGCCCCTCTCTTGCGTGCGGGGAACGTCTGGCGGTTTAAGGGCCCGAGAAGCGGGCGCAAGCGCGGGGTACCGGGAGCTCGGGACAGGCCCACCGGCTCCGAGGGGTGGGCTTCCCGATGCCCTCTCCGCACCCAGCCCCCTCCCCCGAGAAGCCCACCTGAAACGCTGGCTGACGTCTCGCTGTCGCTGCGGCCGGCCGCCTCCTCGTCCCGGTCCTTGGCGACGTGCAGTTCGCAGTCCGGCGGCTCGAGGCCCGGTGTGACCCTGGAGCGCTCGGCCCCACGGGCTCCGGACGCCTCGGCGCCGCGCCTCCCGGCCTCGTTGTCCTCGCTCAGGGCCGAGTCCGAATCCCAGGCTCCGGGGCTCTCGGCGGTCTGGCCCGCGGCTGCGGTGGGACGGGCCGGAGACGCCAGCAGAGAGTCCTCGGCGCCCCCCAGCGCCCCCGGATCGTTCTCCCCGAAGAGCCGCCAGCAGCAGACCGCGGGCGCCGCGGCCGCCGCCACCTCGGTCCCTCCGGGTGCGGGGCGCCCCTCCGGCGCCGCCGGCCCGCCGCGCCCCTCCTTCTTGTTGAGGATCGCTTGGATGGAGAAGGGCGTCAAGGTGCTGGCGCCGCGCACCGCCATCGGGAGCGGCCGGCCGGGCAGCCGGGGCGCGGGGCAGCGCGGAGCCGGACAGAGAGCGAGGGCGACCGCGGCGCAAGTGAGCGAGCTGCACCCGGCCCCGGCAGCCCACTCCCGCGCCGCTCGGCAGCCCCCGCCCCCCTCCGTCCCCGGACCTGCGCCGACCCTCTCCCCCACTCCGAGGCCCACCCCGCCAGAAGACCCCCTCCACTCAAACGCAGCTCGGACGCTGTCCTGGGGCCGCTCGGCTGGGCGATCTCATGGCCTAGAGCCCTGAGGGGCAGGTTGAGGGGCTGCCCCCTCGGGAGAGGCCAAAGAGAACGGTCCTGGGGGGACCCTCCGCGGTGGCGGTCTCCTCCGGGACGCCGCCGGGGCGCACGGCCCGAGTCACTCTTTTCCCCCCACCGGCGGGATTTCGCGGCCGGCCGGTCCTCCCTCTCCGCTTCCGGAGCCCACCCCCAAGCGCCGGCCGCGACGGCGGCGGCACCCAGATTCCCGAGAGGAGCGGGGCACCTTTTTACCCTCTGCCCTGGTTTTATCTGTTTCTTCTTTTTCCTTTCCCTGCGTTCCACCGTACCCCCTCCCACCAGAGTGTCATTCCTCGCAGTTGAATGACAGCCTTAGACCACGCCCCTTTACAGGCTGTCCCGGGCGCTCCAGGCAGTCGATTGGCTGATTGCACTTGGGGGCCGTTGACTTTGAGAGACAAAACTGCGCACTTAGAGCTGCGGACGACCGGGGTCGAATTAACCCCTTCCTAAAGCTTGGTTCTGGAAGCATCCTCCAGCAACAGGGGGCACACCCACTCCCAAATCTTGTTTCTTCCTTCTGCGCATCTAGCCACCTATCCCAAAGCTTTTGTAGAACACAAATAGGAATCTGAGCCCAAATCTGCAGCGATAGTCCAGGAGAAGCAAATCTATGATCGACCTGCCCTTTCTGTTCTGTAGGAAGGAGGCCAAAGAAAACTCATCCTTTTTAGTACTAAAGTTACTTTGCTTCTTCTTCGATCATGTTCTTTCCTGAAATTAACAGCTGCTTGGATACATATTTGTTTCCTGGCTGTCTTTGATTGAATTAGATTTCTAAGGAAAGATTCCGGAGTTGGACTGTATTTTCCTGGGTAGCCAAAGGAGGATTTTACTGAAGTTTATTCAAAGTTTTACATAAAAAAGACAAAGCAAGCAAACAAACAAAAACACAAAATTAAACATTCAGTTTAAAAAGCATCTAGTATTTATGTGCTAAATAGAAATAGATGCATGTTTTAAAGACCGTCAGGGAGCTAGTCTAGCAATGAGATTCAGACCTGATAATATTTAATGCCCTTCAAATAAGAAAGATATTGTTTCCCCTAGCAGCAGGAAATAAGTAGGAAAACACAAATATTGTGGGTATGTCAAAACATGTCTTGCTTACTTATGCTATTTATTTTTAAATAAAAACGGGTTGAAGTAACATTTTACTGTCTTCTGTCAATTTTACTAGAGGTGTAACCACTTCACATATGCAAACCCTGAACCATTAAAGACATTTAAATAACAGTAATTTTAATCTAACCAGTTTGGGGAGCGCCCATTCTGTAGTCACTAGGACCAACACTTCTTCCATCTGTCCTCACCTTCCCACACCAGCCAATTTTTCTCTAGAGGGTTTGAAGCTTGCAAACTTTTCATTGAAGATGCTGCGTGTACCTTTTGGGGGGAACGCGGTGTAGAGTCATTTCTCTTTGTAACCCATCACGGTTCTATCAGATTTGAGGGAAAGGTGCTTAAATTTGGGGCTAGCACTAGGTGAGCGTCCAGAGCAGTTTACGTGTCAAATACAGAAGAAAATGCGTGTGAGATTTCAAACGAAAGTGCCCCTTCTATTCTTTTCCCCTACTTTTCTATATTTTTTAAAAATTCTTCCGGTTCACCACTGTTTTACACAGATGTGGTTTTTCTCTAAGGACCGGTGATGGTCCCTAAGGACATTTCCTGGGCAGGAGGGTTAGCCAGGTATAGACCATGTGTTATGGCCCTGCCGAGACAGAACTTGGGAGACAAATCATAGACTGAGCGCACGACGCACAGCCAGCGGAGACCTTAAGTGTTAAGTGGCCGAGTAGATTTGGGGGATCACTATTTTTATATGAAGTAGTAATTACCAGTTAATTTAGAAACGTAGTTTAAAGAAAGAGAGAAATTCAAATAGCAGTTGCCACAGACAATGGGCAGAAACTTTGGCAACCTGGAAAGATGTGTTTCCGTGATTTTCAAAGTTGTCAGCGTTCGTTGTGTATGCGGGGGCGGCGGGTTGGGGTCGGATAGCCAAGTGGCTGCATCCTGCAAACTTCCCGGGTAAATGCAGCGGTTTGAGGATCTTTAGGGCCCTGCGGCAGGAGCTGGCAGAGTCCAGAGATAAGTGTTTGGAGAAGATCCTGAAATAAAAAATGGAGGCAGATCTTTAAAAATAAGATAAAATAGAACAGAGAAAAATAAAATAAAAAAATAAAAAAGATAAAACAAAAAAAGTTTAGGTAAGGATGGAAGGGCTTTTGGACACCGTGAGTCGAGGTAATCAAAAGCACAGCGGAGGAGCCGAAGATCTGCCGAGGCTGGTCGCGGAGCGGATGCGTGGCCAGCGCTCAGGTCAGCGCGCACCCGGAGAACGTCCCGGATCGCGGGGTGCCGGCGCGGCAGAGCCCCTCTCCGAAGCCAGGAGGGGGAGATCTCCTGCAGGAGAAATCTGTGAGCGTTGGTAACACCGAGGTGGCGCCTGGTGTGGGCGCCTCTTTTCAGCCTGGACTGGCTGGAAGTCCGCGGAGCTGCGTGGGAGTCCGGGTGGGCGGCCAACTCGCTCTGCGCCCCGCGCCTTCCTCGGCGAGCGCGTCCATTCCTGTTCCCCGGGTTCCGCTTTCCGAGCGTTCTTCGCGCTTTCCTTCTCCTTCTCCTCCTTCTTCCCCTCGTCCACCTCCCGCGGCCTCCTTTCCTCCGTCCTCCCGCGCATCCCGCTTCCTTTTTGCAGTCTGGTTCCCCCGAGCTGCCCCAGCCTGGAGCACGAGACTCGGACACGCCGCCGGCAGCGTGGGACGCGGGTGGGAAAGCCGCGGGGGGATGAGAGGAGGAAAACCCTGGGCCTCCACGCGCATGGTCTGCTTCCGTGGGGCGCTCAAGACCTCGGGGAGAACTTCTCTCCGGGGTCACTCGACCGGAGTAAAGTCCTCTGCCTTCTGCCGGGAAACGCGGGGCTCTGTGGGGGTCGTTGTTGAGCTGCGCGCACCAGCGGGACGCAGGGGCACGCGGACGCCTACGGACTCTCCAGCAGCCCCGGCATCCGCGAGGCCAAGCAGCCGACCCAGCTTCCCTCCGTGCGGGTCTAGGCCGTCCAGCCTCCAGCCAGGGGGTTCGCACTTGCGGTCCAGATTTATCCCACCGCAGAGGGAATCTGCACCAGCCGAGGTATCTGCCAGGTGCCTGGAGCCCAGGACAGTTGCTTTCCCAAGGTACACACCCCTTGCGGGGCTGCGACATCTGTCCTGCAGACCTCGGAACATACCCCGGCCGATGCGTGGCCAGATGCGGAGACACACCCGGCCTGATCGGGTGCAAGTCGTATTTTCCACTTCGACTGCTGGTCCCTCTCGTCTCTTCTGCCATTAACCGTGGGCTACCATCGCTTTTAGCACGTTTCTAATTATTAGGAAAACGTGATCTCCCGAATGTGGGGAAACCAAAGGGGAACGTCCTAAGCATGCAAATCAAATGCATTTTTTGTTTGTTTGTTTGTTTCCTGCTCTGTAAATTGGAAACCGCATGGGCCCCTGGAGCGGATCGGAACCTAACCTGGATCCAGGAGAAAGATGCTTGATTGTCATCGAAGAACGGTCACGTGTGAAGAGGGACCGTCAGTGAAGGAACTCAAGGAATTCAGAGATCAAAAGCCGGAGACGCAACGCCAAGCTCGTGGAAAACACTTTTCCTCCGGCTTAGGTTCCGCTGGAGTAAAAAGGCCTCTCAGGTGGCAGAAAAGAATCAGGGCGCAGAACTGCCAGGGTTCGCGGGCAGCGAGCGCCACCTAGCGACGACTCTCCCTGAAAGCGCGATCCAGAGGTGGGGAGCTCCCCGAAGCCAAGATTTGCTACCCCAAAGGGAATGCCTTTGCGTCCGCGGCCTCCCACCGCCAGCGATTCGATGCTGGAGATGTTCTATAAAAATGTAAACTATTTGTTGTGGGGGGAGGGGCGGCTCAGCAGGAACTCTCGGGAATCTGCTGTCTTTCCATCTTGTGGGTTTGGGGAAACGTTCAGGCTCAGCACCAGGCGCCTTCACTCGCTAACCCGACTCCGCAGCACTGAACATCCCCCTCCCCACCCCAATATTCAGTTCTGTGGAAGGCATGAGGAAAGAATGGGGTGGGGCAGGGCCATACTATTGGGTCCGTCCTGGAGTGGAGGCCTCTCTTTCACTTTGAGACTTTTCTGCCTGGCAGACTCTGCAGGGTGACGGCTGTGCGCCCTAGAGTGGGTCTTCCTGTGACTGTGGTGTAGTTGGCCACAGGCTGGGGGCTTTAGGAATATTTGCTAGAGACCGATGAATGAAGCCAATGAGGTACTTATCCCTAACATCATAATTTTCAGACATTACAAAAACTCTTTCCCTGTTTTTTAATTTTCTTATTTAATGAAATTAATAAGCACAATAAGTAGGTATCCCTACCGTCCTTCTCCTCTCCCTCCCTCCCTCCCTCTTTTCCTCCCTCCCTTTCTTGTTTCCTCCCCCTCTCTTTGTGGATCCAACCCATTTCCTCCCATTCTGGCGACCATTCGATTTTATAGATCCCAGGTTTTCCTCTGGATCATCTGTTCGTGTGTGTGTGTGTGTGTGTGTGTGTGTAAGGGTTCGGCATCTGTGGCAGACCACTGGTCCTTCCTTGGGTGGACCACTGATATGGGCACTCCCCTTCGCTAGTCTAATCCTAAAATTATTTCTCCTGAGATCCTCACTAGTCTGAAGGCACATTACTGTTGTCAGCCATTGTGTGGGTCTCATTGCAGCGAGTTCCTGGACCTCCCCATCTTTAGGCTCTTATATTCTTGCCTCCCCCTCTTGGGCAAGATTCCCTGAATCTTAGAATGGAAAGAGATACATGTAGATACACAGTTTCTCCAGCACCATTTGTTGAAGATGCTGTTCTTTTTCCATGGAGTTTTCTGAGCAACTATGTCAAAAATCACATGACTATGGTTGTATGAGCTTATGTCTGGGTCTTCAACCCTTATCCATTGCTCTATGTGTTTATTTTGGAGCCAGTACCATGCTACCTTTATTACTATGGACCTGTAGTATAGATTAAGGTCTGGTATGGTGACACCTCCAGCAGAGTTTTTATTACTCAGGATTGTTTTTGCTATTCTGGGCCTTTAGTGCTTTCATATGAATTTTGAGATTGTTTTATCAATTCCTGTAAAGAATTGTCTTGGTATTTTGATTGATATGACATTGAATCTTATATCGCCTTTGGCAGGATGATCATTTTTATGATGTAATCCTACCAATCTAGGAGCATGGGAGATCTGTGCACCTTCTGGTGTCTTCTGAAATTTCATTCTTTAGGTTTTTAAAGTTTTCATTGTACAGGTTTCTCATATCCTTAGTTAGATTTTTACCAAGGTATTTCACTCTTTTAGGGGCTATAGTAAATGGAATTGTTTCTCTTAGGACTTTCTCACTTTTTTCATCCTTGGTGTATAAGAAAGCCACTGATTTTTGCGCATTTATTTTGTAACCTGCCACTCTGCTGAACTTATGTATTAGTTCCAGGAGTTTACTGGTGGAGTTTTTGGGGTCTCTCAGGTGTAGAATCTTGTCATCTGCAAATAGGGATAATTTGACTTCTTTTTCTATATATCCCCTTTATCTCCCTCTCTTGTCTTATGACCCTAGCTAAGACTTCAAGTACAATAATGAACAGAAGTGGTGAGAGTGGACAGCCTTGCATAGTTCTGATCGAAGTGGAAATGCTGCAAGTTTTTCACCATTTAGGATGATCCTTGCTATAGGCTTGTTGTATATGGCCTTTATAAAGTTGATATAAATTCCAGTTGTCTCCAGGGCTTTGATTATAAAGGGATGTTGAGTCTTTTCAAAAGCTTTTCCTGGATTTATTGAGAGTAATCATGTGGTTTCGATCCTCAGATTTATTTATATGATGAATTGCATTTGCTGCTTTTCATATATTGAACCAACCTATATGTTCACCAATGAGGTTAGCCTATAGCTTTCCTTTTTATTGTATCTTTATTTGGTTTTGGGATTTGTGTAATGGTAGAATTATAGAGTTTGGATGTGTTTTTTCCTTTGCAATTTTATGGAATAGTTTAAAAATAGTGGTGTTAGTTTTTCTTTAAATGTCTGGTAGAATTTTGTACTGAATCCATCTGGCCCTGGGCTTTAACTTCTTTAACTCTGTCATTGGTTATGGGACTATTTAGATAATTCAATTCATACTGATTCAGTTTTAGTAAGTTGTGCATACTTAGAAATTCATCTATTTCTTTCTGATTATCAAATCTTGTGGAGTGTAAGTTTTAGAAATAAGATATAATTTTCTGAATTTCCTTGGTATCTGTTGTAATAGTTCCATTGTCATCTCTAATTTTATTAATTTGGATTTCCTCTCTTTTGAGTTTGGTTAATTTGGCTAAGGGTTTATAATTCTTGTTGATTTTTTTCAAAGAAATACCTCATTGTTTGGTTGATTCTTTGCATGGTTTTACTTATCTCAATTTCAGATATTTCTCTCCTAATTTTACTAATCTCTGCTTGTCTACTGCTTTTGGGCTTGAACTGTTCTTGTCTCTCTAGTTGCATTGTTATTTACTTGTGATGTCTCCATTCTTTTGATCTAGGCATTGAACACTATAAACTTTCCTCTCAGGACAGCCTTTATTTTTTTCCCCAATATATATATATATTTTAACATTTTTTATTATTATTTCCGCTCATACAAACTTAATAGGTACATGGTTCCCTCCCTCCCTCCTCCTCCCCCCCCCCCGACTCCCCTGCTCCCCCTCCCCTGACCCCTCCGTTCCCATCCCCCAATGCCTCCCCCTCCATTCCCCAGAGAATCCTTTAATGTGCAGGACACACTCTCCTCTGGGCCCTCCTCTCGGATGACATACCAGGACCCAGTGGCATTTCCCTGAACCCTTTCCTGTGCTCCCCTTAAGCATAGGAAGGACAGCCTTCATTGTATCCCAGAGATTTTGATGTGTTGTATTTTCATTATCATTTGTTTCTAATAATCTTTTGAATTTCTGTTTTTACTTCTGCCTGAACCCATTCCTCGTTCAATATCATAGTAATTTCCAACAATGTGTATACCTTCTGTCATTTGCTTTGTTGTGGATGTCTACCTTTATTCCATGGAAGTCTGATAGAGTACAGGTTGTAATTTCAACTTTCCTGTGTAGGTGGAGGCTTCTTTGTGGCTTAATGTGGGGTCTATTTTGTAGAAAGTTTCATGGGCTACTGAAAAGAATGTGTATTTCTTGATGTTAGGATGGAAGATTCAGAATGTTCGGTATTATGAAGTCTTTCCTTTGACTAATTTATGATGTCCTCTGTGTCTCTTATAATTTCTTTTGTCTAGAAATCTATTTTGTCTGATATTAGAATTGCTACTCCTACTTGTTACCTTGTTCTGTTAGCTTGGAGTACCTTTGACTACTATGAGAATGTGTCTGTCTTTCTTGGTGAGATGTGTTTCCTGAAGACATCATATTGGCTTATGCAGTTATTTAATTCTTCTTAAATTTCCTTTTTTATTGCTTTGATCAAATTAATAATCAAGCTTTGAAAATCATTATCTTGGTTACTGGATTCTTGGCTAATGTCCAAGAAGTTATTCTGGTTGGAACACATCATTATGGGGTTGAGATTATTTTTTGTCTTGGTTTGTATTGTATCTTGTAGATATATGGTGCGACGTGGGCATTTTGTGTTTGATTGTTATTATTTTTCTTAGTATGTGTTTTTGATTTTTTTGAGTCAGCCAGAATTACCTTACTTGGACAGTTGTTGCAGCTGTTTGCCTGGGTGTTAGAGGTGTCAGCCTGGGTTTACCTGGTGAACCCTGGGAGGTGTTGAAGACCTGGGAGCTCAGTGGAGCACCAGAGATGCTCGGCCTATCAGGGACTCGAAAGTCAAAGTCAGCATGACAGGCAAGGGCTCCCCCCAACTTCTCAGCAGCCAGTGACTCCCCAGATGCTTGTGTGAAACCCCTTAGAGCCTGGCTCCAGTGTCTCTCGACTGTGTGCTGGGTCCCCCTCTTCCTCACCAAGTCTGGAGAACAGTGTGAGGTTTGAAAAGACTCCATCTTCTACCTGTGGGGTTAGCTGACCCACTAGCTTACTGACCCCCACCATTTCCTTTTCTTCTGGCTTCAGAATGATTTGTCAGCACATAGCACCCGAGCAGCCCTTGTGGACCCCTGGGAGCAAGCTGCCTCCCTGGTATTTTTACAGTAGCTCCCCCCAAACTGCCGTCTTTGTATAGTTCTCTGGGCATCTGTCCCACTGGTATGAACCTACTTATCACCTCTTTAATTTCATAACTTCAGTTATGAAATTCGCTATTGCTCATTTTCTATTTTTTTATTCTTTTAGAGTTGCATGCATGCGTGAACACAGTGAATTTATATCACTTTCACTTCTTACTGCCCAATCCCATTCCCCATCTTTACTCTCTGCCACTCCCCCTCCTAATTTTATGCTTTTCTGTGTGGGTGACCCACTGAGTGTCCTCTGGCTTGTCCTTAGTGTCAATATGCCTGGGTACGTGTTGGGGACCTGTATAAATCACTTATATTCTAAAATATGAAAAAAACTTCCCCCCAAAGAACGTTTGTGTTAACAATATTTAAGCAATATGTTTATAAATATATAAAGACTAGTAACCTAACTAGTTACTAGTAGCTAGTAATCACACACACACACACACACACACACACACACACAGACACACACACACACACACACACACACACACAACACACACACACACACACAGGATAAAAGAATGTGAGCTTTAGCTCATAGAGCAATGGACAAAAGTTGACTCTCTCTTCTGAGAACATGTTTACAAAGGTCAGAGAGATACCATAGCCTATTGACACCAAACCAAGACTTTCTAAAATTAAGAAGCCTGAAGGGAATTGACTCAGCAGAAATATGTGTCAGTTCCCGTAGACCCATGCCAGAATGTTCATCGCCTCATTGATTTTTATAACAGCCCAAATCTTGGCAACTGCCTGTGACAGTAACCTTCATTGTCACCCTGACCAGATATTAAAATTACCTAGGAGACCAAGAGAAAAGTTTCTGGAGAGTTTCGACTGAAGAGGGAGTCCCCACCGTACACGTGGGTGGCAGGGTTCTGTGGACTGGGATTCTTGGGCTGGGTAAAAAGGAGAACACGAGGGGAGCACAAGCATTTATTCCCCTCCGCTTCCTGCCACAGACACGCTGTGACCCGCTGTCTGTCTTCTGCTCCTGCTACTACGTCTTCCCTGCTGTGATGGACTAACCTCAGACTGTGAGCACAGTAAGTTCTCCCTTCCTTCCTCTCTGCCTCCTTCCATCCTTTCCTTTCCTTCCTCCCTGTTTCTTTTCTAGGTATCTTTTCAGGGCAACCAGAAAAATAACTAGTACATTACCCCAGCACTCCAAGGTAGAAGGGAGAGACTGAGAACAGAATATTATAAACCACTGAGAAGAACCCATGTAGAGCCACGTGCAAGTTTGCAGATGCATCGCATAAACAATGCTCTACACTCCACTATGTCCCTAGTGCAGAGTGGGCGGCACGTGGCCGGCTGTAAGCAAGTGTTAGATGGCGAGGCCAGCAGGACAGGCTTCAGACTTCTCCACAGAGACGGCCTGACGATTTGTTCCAGGATGCTGGGATTTTGGGTGCACCTCAGGATCCTGTTGGTAAGACCTGCATTAGCTCAACATCACTCCATGTCACACACTTGTCTCTCAGCCCCCTATCTTCCCGTTTCTTTTGTTGTTGTTAAATCACTTTCTAAGACTGAACTTGGAGGTGTTTATTTCCATCATGGGGCGTTTTGGACCAGGTTTATGAAGGAGAAAGCTGGAGGGCCGTGTCTTTAGAGACCGCGGCTTAATGTAGAGGAGGAGCTCACCGGGATTTATGGTGAGGAATTTTACGGCAAGCACCGTCATTCTGTGTTGAGCAAGCGTGGTTAGAGAGAGGAAGGGAAGAACGGGGTGCGGGTCTGGGAGCTGTCAAGGACGCAGTTGCAGGAGGCTTCGGAAGAAGCCGGTGCAGCACAGGTGAACCAGGGGGGTGGCGTGAGCGAGATGGAAGGGGGCGAGCGCTGGCAGTTCTGTCATCTCAAGCAAAGGCCCACCACGTCCAAGTCAGAGTAGGCCCAGGGGTGCAGGAGACCGAGACCTTGTGAAAGGAAAGATATACTTGTAAAAAGAATCTGAAATCATCAATTATATCTTTTTTTGGTGTGCATGGGCATGGGTGTGTATGTACGTGTGTGTGCGCACACGTGCGCGCACGTGCGCGCGTGCCCGCCATTTCCACGTTTGGTTTTTATGTGGGATCTGGAATCTGAACTCAGGACCTTCTGCTTTCAAGGCTGAGGCTTCCCCCTTAACCATCTCCCCAAGCCAAGGAGGGCTTTTGAACTGTTCTCCAGAGGAGCAGAACCCGTCAACTACACAGAGAGACAGGACAGAGAGCATTTACCAGGGGGCTTGGCTTGTGATGGGGAGGTGGTCTCAGCAGACTAAGTGCTCGCTGGCAGCCTCAGGACGCTGAGAGTGTGGCTCAGTTCAAGTCCAAAGGCCTCCAATAAACAAGGAAGCTGATGCAATGACTCCCTGAAGCAAATCATGGAGTCTGAAGGCCAAGAAGCCAACGACGGCAAAGGAGGTGCGACCCAGTTCATGGAAATGACTGATATATTCATTTTCCTATTTCTTGTTTGTCACCTGCCTTTGGCCCACTGGCGACTGTCCACTCACATTTACACATTAGTCTCTTCACGGAGGCACCCCAAAATCATGCCTCACCAAGTCTCTACGCATTCCTTGATCCTGGGATCCTGACACTGTAAGGATGCACCGCAGCCACACCACGGACAAGGCACCCACACATCTCTCCTTAATTAGTACTTGGTGTACAATAAAGACATGGTAGGCAGCAGCCCCCCCCAGCCAGATGCAGCTATCACGTGCCACCAAAGTGCATTCACCCAATGGCAGTATCCTCGGGTGATATTTCCTCTCCTCTTGATATCTGTGGCTTACATATTCTGATGCAAAGTAATATTTAAATACTGATATCATGTCAACCAACCTTATGTTATATTATAAGGGAATTAAAGGAGTGGAAACAAAACATCCACTTCAGAAATGTGATATATTCTTTGTGTGTGTGTGTGTGTGTGTGTGTGTGTGTGTGTGTGTGTGTGTGGCTGTTGCAGGGCCAAGAGTAACTTTGGGGATGATCCTGGATTGTTCTCTTCCTTTTTGATTTGTTCTGGGACTTTCTGTTTGCCTTCCAGGGCTGGAAGTGCAGGCTGTCATTTCCACTCGGCGTTTTTTTCACTCATGTCCCTTAGGTTTTGAGGCAAAGGCTTAACCCCTAAATCATTTCCATGGCCCACTCTCTCTTTTTTATTAGTCCACAGCTGCAGCCCAGGGAATGGGGTCATGTCTAGTTAAAGTGGGTCTTACACTTCAGTTAACCTGATCTAGAAAATCTCTCTAGGGTATCACGTATTCCTGGTATAGGGTACAGACAGGGTAAAGGCTCAGTAAATGTGCATCTTCCTACATCAGTCTCAGTGGAAAAATGCTGGCCATAAAAACTTCTTCCCTTGGGCTGGAGAGATGGCTCAGGAGTTAAGACTCTGTCTCTCAAGCAGAAGGTCCTGAGTTCAGATCCCAGATCCTGCATAAAAAACACCAGGCAGAAATGGGGAGGACCTGCACTTCTGGCCTGATGGGTGGAGCCTGGGAAATCCCTGCTCGAAGCAAGGAGGAGGTAGAATCTATTCAGGATGATTCCTGAAGTCACCGTTGGTCCTTCACAGGGACATACAGTGCCCCCCCCACACACACACAAATTAAAGAAAAACTTAAAAAAAAATTCTTCCCCTGAGGAAGTGTCAAGGTAGAATGGAAACATCTTGCTCTTGATTTACTCATGCCAACATGGCTAGGTAGAGGTAGCAATTTTTAGAACACGTGCACACATCCAAACGAGAAAACGCAAAAAAGCAGACTTTCTGGGTCTTTCTTCCGGCGAGAACCACCTTCACAGGTCTTAAATTAGATGGGTTTCTACTTGTTGCAGTGATCCCTGGAGGGAGCTGTGCTCTGCCTGGTCTTTAGGGTGGGGAGTGTGGATAGAGGGAGAATGTCAGTACCTCCTTCCACAAGCAGAAGACACGATGGGGGTGGGGGGGGAAGGGGAAAAGGGGAGCACTGGGAGCACTGGTCCCCTTTGCAATGGCTCATGAGATCTCCCAGGACAGCGCTGCGACCTGCTGGCCATTCTTCTGGTGACTCTTCCTAGGGTCTAGGAGGAAGTCGGATGCTGGGAATCAAGTGGGAGGACCCCAAGGGAAGGTTTCAGAAGAAGGAATGGAATCGGTGGGTTACACGTGAAGGGGAAGCACGGCTGCTCCGTCAGCTTGGACGTGGTGAGAGGTGGCACTGGGAAGCCGGGACAGTGACCCGCGTGGAGATGGGCTCCACGTTTCCCAGGGGCTGAGGCAAGAGCTGCTGGCGTTAGCGTTGGATACTCCTGGGCTCCAGGACTCGCGAACGAGGATGCTGCACACTCCATCTCGGCTCCGCTGGGCGCTGGCGACGTCCACCCCGCCGGCCAGGATCCAGGCCTGCAGCACTCGCGCCCTCTCTCTGCGAGGGCTTCAGCGCTGCTGCTGCTGAGCGCGAGCCCCTCGCCGAAGCTCTGCGGCTGGAAGGGCCGCTGGGGCGGCGGCAGCGCCTCAGCCCAGAGGTCGGGCCTGCTGCACGCACCGAGCACCCCGGGATGGCTTCTGGGGTCACCCGAGCCGCTCAGCCCAGAGGTCGGGCCTGCTGCACGCACCGAGCACCCCGGGATGGCTTCAGGGGTCACCCGAGCCGCTCCGCCTCCGGTTTGCCCCGGGGATCCGGCTTCCAGGCCAGTGCAGGCCATTACCACCGTTTCCACCCAGTGTATTTTTTGTTTTGTTTTTAAAACTCAGACCCTTTTCCTTTCAAGACAAAGGTTTTAACCCTGGAGCCATCTTTTCAGCCTTGGGTTTATTCATAACTGACTTTATACCAGATTTTTCTTGCGCTTTGATTAAAACTCGTATAAATAAGAAACTCTCAGTTCTTACATCTAAGGCTCTTTCTGGATCTAGAGTGTGATTCTACCAGGAGACCATCACAAAATTGAAGGTAAAAATGGAACAATTTATCCAGGACCAATTACTTGGGAGAGAGAAATAGTTTCACAGAAAAAAATTTAAAGCACAGAAAAAAAAATCTTACCACTCAAATTTAGGGAAACATTTTATAATTTATATATAAAATCTCAGTAAGAAACAATGTAAAATGACAGGGATGCCCCACCTTACAGTAAGAGTCAAAACAACAAAGCAAAACAAAACCCAAATTAAAAGCAACAGTTGAGTAACAATGGAAAAACCACGTACAATGAATGTAGATATTAATTATAACAAGAGTATGAACAAATAATCTCAATTATTTGGCAACTCATAACATTACAAGAAACAAATCTGATTCTAAGAAAACTTTAGTTTTATGAAAAACTGAAGCTGGACAGTTTGTTCATGTGGAAGTTAAAACATGTTTAAAAAAGAAGCTGGCCATAAAACGCCGGCTCTGTCCTGAAATCATTGTGTATAAAACATAAAATCCTGCAGCCGCGCCGCCGATAGGAGTGACCTCACTCACCTTCAACACTTCTGGAAAAGCCAGGATGAGCCACTGGCGGAGGCTAGGGACAGAGGACAGGAAGGAACATCAGCAGGAGGGTCTCGCTTGCTGATGAGGGGGCGGGACTTTACCTGAACCAGAATCACATATGGTGATGGCGGCAGAGCTAATGTAAAAACAGCCGCGACTGTGAACAGAAAAGCAATGGAGACCCTTCCTTTCACTAAACTACTTCACTTGGGTACATGCGTGGATTTCTGTATTTTCTGCCAGACTATGTTCCGATACTTAACAAGGCAGGCAGAGTCCTAAAAACTCCTCTACTAATGACTGCATAGCATTGAAAACCCTCTTTTTATTAAAAAAAAAATAAAATAAACAGATATATAGTAAAGTTCACAGATAAGATTTCTCTGTAAAATAAATAAAGTATTCGCTGATTAGCATCATACATAGAGTAAAATACAACCTATTCTTACATGTTTATATACTATACATAGATTGCCAGGAGCCCGCCTAAAGTCTGGCGGGCTGGAAGGTTTGCATTAGTGAAGTGTCACACTGGGAAATCCCAATGTTGAATGTTAAAATATACAAACTACTTTGTTGAGTTCAGGTACAAAGTAAACTTACTTTCCTTTATCTAAAATCAATGTACATAATATCTTCTATGAACAATAGTTTATAAAGCTGTTTAAGATGTAACAAGAATAAGCTTGCACCTAGGAACCTGCGGCACATGCACCCTTCTCGTGGTTGAGGCCAGGCGAGGCCAGGCTGGTCCAGGCACTGCTCCCCAGGGAGCCTGGCTGGCGGCAGGCAGGATTACCGCTTGGCCTTCTTCACGGGGTTCGCGGGGACTTCCTCCACTCTCTGCTGGCCACGGGTTCGAGCCCCTGGAGGACTGACTTCTCTCTTGCGTTTGGCAGAAGGGGAGAGCTGTATCTTTGATCTGCATTGAGCCAAAATCAAGACAATGTGGGCAGTTAGAGCCAGGTACTTTCAATAATCGCGAGTCCTTTGGGAGCCTGTGAGCCTGTGTCCTGGCAGAGGGCCCAGCACAGGGACCCGCGCTGCCACCAGGGGTGCCCCCCCTCAAAGCACAGCACAGGGCCACCCGCTTCCAGGAGAGCAGCGGAGAGGACCGCGGGAGGCAGGCAGGGGCCTGGGACCAGCAGTCCGAGTGGTCCACGGCGCCTGGCCTTGCTGTCCGCGACCCACTAGACTTACACGCTCAACCGCTGCCGGCCCGTGGCTTCCAGGCAGCAAAAGCTTGTCCTGCTGACAGGTTCTAGTCTCCCCACTGGCCTCAAGGCTGATTCGCAAACACATACTGTGCATCACCCGCAGGGTTTGATGCATGCTGAGGCAGCACAGGGGGACTGAATGCTGGTCCTTCTGCCGCTACTTCTCATCCTCGATGCCCATGTGGTGGGGACGGAACCCAGGACTCCGTGCTGGGTAAGCACCAGCCCACGCTGCACCCCGCCTGGCTTCTGTTGTAGTTGTCCTGTAGGATCTGACCAAGCCACTTATTTTTCAACCCTGGTTTAGAACCCAGTCCTCTGAGAAGCCCCTCCCGGCAGAGCCACTGCAGCCTTAGTCCCCACAGCAGAGTTGCTGCGGCCTCAGCCTCTGCGCTTTCACTTTCTCTGCAGGACTCGCTGCTGTGGTATTTATCTGCTGTGCTCTTCAAGCTGCTGGTTACGATGAATATTCTAAAGACGCAATGGAAACTGCCACTGTCTCACACTAAGTTTCACTTGGGAAGCTCTTGTGTGGCAGCAGCTGGAGTGTGGACACCAGCTGCACTGTCGCCAGACTCTGCAAGTCTACATGCGTTCATTTCTCCCACTAGAAGGTTTTCCTCCGTATCTATCATCTCCAGGGCCAGCACCACGCCCGGTGAGTAAGCATCGAGTATTTATTAATGAAAGTAAAGAACTGGAAAGTAAAGGGGCAGGACAGGGCGCAGGGATCCCTGCTGCAGGCACGTCCTGTGCTTACTGTCTGTTGACAGCAGAAGTGAACAGACTCACGGGTAGAACAGTCTTGCTGATGATATGGTCCTTACACACTCCCTACAAATGTGCCAAAAGGGTCTGTGGAAACCCACTGGCAGCTGGGGCAGGGCCTCCTGCAGAGCCGCTGTGCTCGGGAGCCCTGGGCCAGGGCTCTGTAGGCTGCTTCTGCTGTTGCGAGGTCCACGCAAAGTGCAAGCTCTCAGGCCCATCCCTGGCAATCGCCATCTACATTTCTACCAGGTATCTCCTTGCACATTCAAGTCTGAGCAATGTGCATCTGGATCATTCCAAGACTTCCCCACTGCCTATAAAATAGAGACGACTACTACACTTTACCTAACAAGAATGAAAATGAAGAACTTTCTAAGACTTGGAGGGAAGTACACATGGATATTACAGGTGTGTTAAGAAGATCACAAAACTGTAAGAATTCACATCGCCCCTTGTGTATCTTGAACTGTCTTTTATTTTCAAACGCTAGAGTGGAGAGAGCAAGACAAGTGCTAACTTCAAGGGAAAAGCAGAAGTTGTCTGCTGACACCCTGCCACATGCCACTCTTACCTGCTTAGTGCCAGGTACAGAGCGACAAAAGGACAGGTGAGAAGGAGATGCAGGTGGGGCTGGGGCGAAGCAGGCGCTTGAAGCAGCGGCTCACTGCTGAGGCGAGGCGCGCACCGTGGGAGCACAGTGAGTCGGGCTTTGCTGACACCTGGTAACGTCTACGAACCTCTCTCTGACCTGGGAACATCACGCTGTGCATTCAGACGTGTGACCAGGTGGGAAGAGACAGACCCCAAGTTCATTCAGTCTTAGAGGACGAGAGTTGGCCGCCAAGCTTAACACATCACAGAGAACCTGTGTGGCAAGGCCACGTGGCAAAGCCCCTGGAGACATCTTTTTTTTTTTAGCTCTTCCTATTTCTCTGAGAAATCATGTCCATAAAGACAGTTACTAGTGAGACAACATCTTTAAGGAAAATAGGAAGAAAAAAAAAATTAGGAATTAAACATGACGTGAAGTGTTAAGCAGGGATTTACCTTCCTAATAGGGGAGATTTACTAACTTTTTCTCTTTTGCTAACTTTTGGTGATTTCTAGGAGAACTGTTTTCTGGGTGGTCAAGTGTGGATGCTGCGTGTGCAGATGGCTTGCTATGATGCTTTCTGAGACAGATGATAGACACTAGGCAACGGCGGCACTGAATTTCCCTGAGACTCCTCATGGGACAGCCGTGGAGACCTGGGCAGGAACATTTTGGTTTCCTGCCAGTGGCAGCCTCGGTGTCGCTGGTGACTGACTTTGCTTTTCCTGTGCTCGGTATTCCACAAGTTAGGAGGTGAACCACGAAAACTACCAAATACACAGTCTGACGACACCAGAGAGCTCGGAACAGAGTGAGCGGCTCAGGCTAGCAGAAGAATGATTCAGAGCAGCGTCAGGACTACTGTTCAGCCATGGAAGAAAGCGGACAGACCCAGAGACCTGCTCTGAGCACAGCAGAGGCCTGTTCAAGGGCACGTGAATGAAGCTTAGACTTCAAGTCTGAATTCTGAAGCTTAGACTCAGTAGTTCACGTGTGTTTCTTAGGAAGAGGCAGATATAAATGAAGACAGGATGCAAAGGAAGCTCAGAGCATGAAGAGAAGCCCTGGACTCCATCAGGGAATCCCAGGAAAGGCCCCAAGAGGTGAAATCACGGGAGGTGGGCTTCCGCTGACCACAGAAAGAAATCACGGGAGGTGGACTTCCGCTGACCACAGAAAGAGAAATCACGGGAGGTGGGCTTCCGCTGACCACAGAAAGAAATCACGGGAGGTGGACTTCCGCTGAAAGCAGGAAGAAAAGGCCAGCGAGGAGGTGGCTGTCCGCCCCGATTACGCAAGAGAAAGAAGAGCTGTTTGAGGACGCGGCCGTAAGGCACCGGCAGGCCGTGGCGGGAGAGGTCACTGAGAGTGTATCAAACTTTGAGACCTGGGAACTACAAAAGTGCTCTGGAGCCAATCAACCCACACCAAGGAATCTAAACCAAAAAGAGAACTTGTTTACAAGCCAGACAATTCAGGTGATTACTAAGTTCTATAAGTTAAGTGACTTATTCTTAAAGAACGGTTCTTCAGAGCACGCCTGCTAGCAACGGGACACTCTCTGGACGCAGCTAGAAGCCTATGGAGGTGTCTCCGCACGTGAGCCCAGTGCACCGGGTGATGTTTCCATGATCCAGTGAAGGGACGTGGGACGTGCTGTCCTCGCAGGCAGAGGCGCTCGGCTTGTGTGTGCCCACTTACTTCATCAAAGGTGTCTTGGCTCTGGGACTAGCTTGGTCTTAGTTGTCCCCTCCTTTGTGCTCCACACCTCCCCCAAAACACAAATGCAAGATCATTTTACGAGAGCTCCATCTTTTCACTTTAAAATCTGATTCTTTCAGGAACTCACACTATGGTGCCAATAGATAATAAAGTGTAACTTTGGAAAAACTAAAACAGGTTGATTAAAAGTCTTTTGTAAATACAAGACACTATTACAGTAAATTGTTTGGCCAGGTGTTAATGATAAAGCTTTCAAAGTAAACACCTCCCTGTCTGCAATAAGACTTATCTTTATCAGACCTGCACAACGGCTAACATGCTCCTCAGACCCCAGGAGAGAGAATCCTAGTGCAGTGGTAACCTGGGGACTAGGGCTGGGTGAGTGAGGGGTGGCCTGAGGAGGGGTCACTTGGTCTGCCACAGAGGCCTGAACCCCTACTAGAGCAGATAATCCAGGCAGGGGGTGAGATGGATTGATAAAGGGAGGGGCAGGAAAGAAAGAAAGGGAAAAAGAAGATGGGGAAGGGATAAGTAATTAATATACTTGTAAAATTAGGAAAAAAAATTAAAAAAAAAAGTAAATACCTCAAAGTCTGATTAATTTGGGAAATGAAATGACAAATTATCATGCCAATATTAACAACCTGTAAATGGTACTACAAGTGAAAAATATTCTTGTTCTAGAAGAAAACAGAGACAACTGGGCTGAGAACAGACAGTACCGCCACATGCCTTCCTCAAAACGCAGAGGTCAGGTGAAGGTGCTGTCGGCGGGTACCGTGACAGGGCTGGAGCACTGGGGTCAGAGTTTCCCCCTTGAGGAAGCTGCACACTACTGACTTAGAAGAATCAGCAAGGGTTTACTCTCTTCAAACTCACTGGGCCACATGACCCCTTTTCTTTGCCCGGAAAGTTTCCTCGTGGCCGGAGAACACACTTTGGGTTTTACGTAAACAAAAAGCACTCACATTTGGGCAGTTTCTCAGGGTCAGTGCGTCAGTGGCGCGAGCGGACTGTTCTCTATGTCTCCGCGCTCCCGTGACCCTCAGCGCAGTGTCTGAGACACAGCAGATGCTCAAAAATACCAAGTCCCAGTAAATAAGCACTCAGAGCTGGCGACGGCCGCCCCTCCAGCCACCCGAGGAGACCCAGGCCACCCGAGCCTCTGGCTCCGCCCTTTACCTCTGCGCCTCTGATCTGGTGGTGGATCGGGTGGTGGCTCCAGAGGGCTCATCTTCTTCTTCTTCTTCCTCTTCCTCATCAGACTCCTGATCTTTCTTGTCCTCGAATGCTTCAGACACTGATTTCTGGCGTTTTCTTTCTGGTTCTGAGGATTCTGTTGAGAGAGAAGGAGACACCTGGACTACACAATTCCCAAGGCTGCTTCTCGAGGCGGTGGAGGCAGAAGTGGTTTTGCACGTCCCTTGGTTTCGGCCCTTGCGATTCAGAACTGTTTAATTTGATCTCAGACACATTTGGGACAGTTTACTTCTGAGGTCACGGCCAGCACTATGAGAGGCTCCATGCACTCAGAATAGCATCTGGGACGTACCGTTTCTGACATGGGATTAAAGCTGCTTCACACATGTTTGTACAGCAGTGAGACTAGCTGTTCCCTACTGGGTCTTTTGTTATCCAAATCAATTTTTTTCTTAAAAAGTGATTTTTGATACAGTAAGACTGTCATTAAAAACGTGCCAGAGGCATACCAGCGTCATCAGACAGAGTGAGTGACCGTTTGGGCTTCCTTCCTCGCCGGCGCATGCTCGCTGCTGCTCTGTCTTCACTGTCATCCTAGAAGCAGTAAAATGAAAGTTGAAAGGTCAGCTGAGCATTAGTAAGTTTACTCCTAAGGGTACATCTCCATCAGAGAACACTCACGTTGCTCGTACTTCTTTCTTGCAGGCTCACTGTTTCCTTATTGGATTCATCTTCAAAGAAAAAGAAATCTGCATTAAAGTTTTAATTATTGTAAAACTGAGTTGTAACAGTTCAGTGTATTACCTGTTAAAGTTCTAATTCAAATTCACAGATGTACAATTTATCATTATTTCTTATCAGTCAAGTGTATTGAATTAGATGCTGAGCGAAGAATATCATAAGTTAAAAGGTCAAAGTGTGCAGTTCAAATTTGCAACAATATACTACATGCTCTGGGTAAGTTACTCCAGCTGCCAAGCCTTGGCATTCTCATCTGTAAAGGACCGGGGCTACTGTGACTTCATGGGCCCCTGTAGCCCAAATGCCATGAACCCAGAAAGGGAGAAGGAAAGTTATGTGTGGAGCCTCAAGGTACCCCAGGGGCAGATCAGGATAAAACTCAGGCTAAGGATCCAGAGTCTGAAATGTCCAGGTCCAGAAAGGGCTCAGGTTTGGGAATTTTCCAGAAGTGAGAGTATTTTTGTACATACAGGATGCACACCTAAATACAAAATCCAGGGACTTCCATGTGGCTCAGTTGCTATCGTGCTTGCCTTGCAAGCATGTGGACCTGGGTTTGATTCCCAGAACCCATGTGAAAATGGCAGGTGTGGTATACACCCACAATGGCAGCTGTGAGGTGGGTATCAGTGAACCCTTGAAGCTCATTGGCCACCTGGGCTAACTGGTGAGTTCCGGGGCACTGAGAGACACACCCTGTCTCAGGAAGGCAGAAGGTGCTTCTGAGGGTGACCCCCAAGGAGGTTTTAGGTCCTCTGTATGTATACCACACATATACAAGCATTAGAAAAAGATGAAATGCACTTATATTTCATATACATCTGATACACTGACACACGTGGCAGACGATAATTTATGCAATAGACGATAATTTATACAATATTTTTAGTGTAAACCATAACATATCAAGTATGGAAATTTCCACTCCTGTCATCCTGGAAAACTGGATTTAGAAACATTTCAGATTCTGGATTAAGGATGATTTTTTTTTTACATCTCAGGGCAGTCCCACAATCCTACAGTTTGGAAAAAATCAGCTTCAGAAACTTGATTTTCAAAGTTTGGTCTGAGTCACAACATTAATAAGCAGAGTGATACTTGCAATTCTTTTCATTCGAAAAACTTCAAATCACGGCAGCTGAAAACCACATTGAGCACTGTAAGACTGCCTGTGGATGAAGCCTATCTGCATGCATTTGTTTTCTGCAGAGGTAAAAATATTCTGAGACTAGGTCTTGAAAATAAAATTATGGATAAATAACTCAAACTCAAGGGCACATTTTCTTTTCTGGGGAGACCAGGTCTCACCATGGAGTTTAAGCAATCCCGCCCAGCTTTCGAAGACACTGCTCGGCAGTGCTGATGACCACAGACGTTCTCTTTCCTGCAAGTTCAATACGCTGATGAACACGGAACGGTTAATCCAGACAGAAGATGGACAAAAGCTGGCTTCCTTAAAGGACTATGGCTGGGTACTGAGTGCTCAGTACACTGCGGCCGGGTACTGAGTGCTCGGCACACGAGGCTGAGTACTGCAGTGCTCGGCACACTGCGGCTGGGTACTGCAATGTGACTACTTCATGGACGCAGTACCAGCAGCATTGTATTTTCTACTGTTTCTTCTATGAAGGCTTTCAGACTTAAACGAAGAAAAGACCAAGAGTACAGATCTTTTATCTTAAAGTCCACTGTTTTACTGAAATGTAGTAAAATTCTAAAATCTCCCCAAGCCAGGCCCCTGCTCGCTTGGAGAAAGCATCCTTCTTAGAACATCGCACTGAAGTTTCCTGCATGCGACCCACCAACAGTTCCAGCCCATGCAGCTCACGCAGCGCACGCTCTTGGCACCTACCTGCTTGGGTCACTTTCAGCTTGCTGCCCGCTGGGGATTGCTCTGCCTAAGTGTAAACGGACAAAAACTGAAATGAGCAAGTTTACCATCATCCTGTGGAAAGGCTGAAGTGAAGACCTTTATGTGCTGGCAGACAGCATGTTGGGAACCCAGTTTCTGTGGCTGGTCAAGTGCAGCGAGCAAACATGGTGCCTGTGTTTCTGAACACAGTCCCTCAAACTGTCCTTCCTGCCCCCTGCAGCACACGGGGGGGGGGGGGGGTGAACACAGGATAACGAGGCAGGGCTGAAGCTGCTGGCTTCCCGAAGGCCAGCAGACAAGCAGAGCACAGGTGCTCGCATCTGTGGGACAAATGTGTCCACACCATCATGTTCCTGGACAGCCAAGGCAGTGTCCTGGGGGCACATGGCTGAAAGAAGGGGCAAAGCTGGGCTCTGTACCCACTGCAGTCCTGACCTCTGCAGCACACAGGGCCACAGGGACAAGGGCAGGGAACCCTTCCTACCACTGCGATCACTCAGCACAAGTACTCACAGGCAAGTACTGACAGCACAAGTACTCAGACAAGTACTGACAGCACAAGCACCGACAGACAAGAACCCACAGACAAGTACTGACAGCACAAGTACTCACAGACAAGTACTCACAGCACAAGTACTTACAGACAAGAACCCACAGACAAGTACTCACAGACAAGAACCCACAGACAAGTACTCACAGCACAAATACTCACAGACAAGTACTCACAGCACAAGTACTGACAGACAAGTACTGACAGACAAGTACTCACAGACAAGTACTGACAGACAAGTACTCACAGCACAAGTACTCACAGACAAGTACTCACAGACAAGTACTCACAGCACAAGTACTCACAGACAAGTACTCACAGACAAGTACTTACAGACAAGAACCCACAGACAAGTACTCACAGACAAGTACTCACAGCACAAGTACTGACAGCACAAGTACTGACAGCACAAGTACTTACAGACAAGAACCCATAGACAAGTACTCACAGCACAAGTACTCACACACAAGTACTCACAGACAAGCACTCACAGACAAGTACTCACAGACAAATACTCACAGCACAAATACAGACAAGTACTGACAGCACAAGTACTCACAGACAAGTACTGACAGCACAAGTACTTACAGACAAGAACCCACAGACAAGTACTCACAGCACAAGTACTCACAGCACAAGTACTCACAGACAAGTACTCACAGCACAAGTACTCACAGACAAGTACTCACAGACAAGTACTCATAGCACAAGTACTCACAGACAAGTACTCACAGACAAGTACTCACAGACAAGCACTCACAGACAAGCACTCACAGACAAGTACTCACAGCACAAGTACTCACAGACAAGTACTCACAGACAAATACTCACAGCACAAATACTCACAGACAAATACTCACAGCACAAGTACTCACAGCGACAATGCCGGCATCTGTCCTGGAGTCATCTTCTAAAATAAACACAACTGTGAGTCATTGAGAAAATCAAGTCAGAAATTTCTTGTTTATAAACTAGAAATATGTCAAATACCTACTTGTTTTTGATACTGCTTCTACTGGGTATTTACGAGGTCTTCCTCTTTTCCTTTTTATAATTATCGGTTGATCTTCCTAAGAGAGAAATTAGAAAAATATCACTAAAGAATAAGTTATCATCTACTGCACAAATGTAATGTTTTCAACATAGATTTAGAGCTCTGTACTGAGAACAGCTCAACTTGGGGTGACGTTTGCGAGGTGCTGTGTTTCCGATAATGCAGCCTCTATCCTGAGGACTGGGAGACAACAATGACGAAGCAGAGCGAGCGCCTCACTTTTGTAAGAACTGTGTCTGAAGCGGGGTTCAGTCCTCGTGACCAAGTGCTGCCTCACACAAAACAATAAAGGGATCCACCGCCATTTTCAAGAACCCGTTACGCAGCTGGCAAACAAGCAGGCTCCCTGTGAACCTGAGGGGTTGTACAGCCCGACATAGAGTAGGTGAGGTGTCTTGCCATCTTGGTGACCTGAGTTTGATCGCAGGAAGCCCACATGGTGGAAGGAATGAGAACGAGCCCCTGAAAGCTGTCCTCTGACCTCCACCCTTCAGCACGGCGCGGATCTGTGCCCTCCACGCCCAAACGAAGCATTGAAAGGAAAACGAATGAGCCAACCAGGGCCTGAAGCAGGCAGGACTCGAGCAGGAAGCCTGGCTGGTCCCCCGGCCTGACGCCTCCCAGGACCTGAGACCTTCCTCAGGAAGCCAGGTCTCCCGGGACCCTCATCGCTGCTCCCGTGACCTCAATGCCTCCTGCACTGGAGCTAGGCTGAAGGCCAGGGCCCGGAGGCCGCCCTGCAGGGCTGGACTGACACTATCTGACCGTGACATAAGATGGGTTCAAACAGTGTCCCACTGCACTAAAATCAGGAGCTCAGAAGTACTTAGGAAAACCTTAGCGGCACACGGAGCATGGAAGAGAGAAATGTGAGAAGCAGACTCACCTCTTGCGACTTGATGCTGTCGTCTTCTGTCAGCTCTGTCTTTTCGCCGGCGGCCTCACTGCTGCTGAATTCATCTGTAGAAAAGGCGCGCGGTGAGCAGCTACTGCCCTCGCTCACTGCCACTGCTGCCGTTGCCACGGGCCTGCGCGGCTCTCTCTCCCCCCTCTACCCCCCTTCCTCCCTCCCACGGGCCTGGGCGGCTCTCTCTCCCCCCTCTACCCCCCTTCCTCCCTCCCACGGGCCTGCGCCGCTCTCTCTCTCTCTCTCACACACACACACACACACACACACACACACACACACACACGCGTGCACATGCAGAGATACACGCTTCCAGCATGAAAAGAGCAAGTGCCATTAGCTAGCTGAGAAACAGCGGCCTTGACAAACTTTAACTTTTCCCACGAGTCAGGAAGAGCAAACGGGCAGAGGTGCGAGCTGGGCAGAGGGGCACACGCCGGGAAGCTCGGTCCTTCAAGCCCCGGCCCTTCGCTCACCTTTCTCTTCCGAGGCTTCTGCGGCACTGTTAGCACTCTCTTCCTGCAGGGAAGCCAAGAAGACAGGCTTCATTTTCAAACTCGCACCTGCCTCCATTGGCTCCTTCCAGCCTTCCTCAACAGCAGTCTCTCAGTTGTCAGAATATAATTTTTTGAGGACCAACCATTATTGTGTTTGTGAGGCCATTAAAAAGTTTTCTTTGAAGGCAGAAAATCAGGTTCAAGTATAAAATGCTAAGCCAGCTTCACAATTTCCTCCCCTTTCTACAAAAGGGACTCTTCCGAGAGGCCCCAAAGCAGCGTGAGGACACGGTGGCTCCAAGGCTGCGTGGGACCTGTGACCATTTCAGCTCCGCCCTCTCCCAACCAAGAACCACGCAGAGAAGCTTTCAGCAGGGACAGAGAGGCAGCTCCGGGGCTCGGGTCCCAGATCCCAGATTCCACGTAAACACGCTGGTCGGGAGGAAATAATGGGCCTCCGCATTTCTGGCCCTGGAAGGCAGAGCCTGAGAAACCTCAGATAGTGCAAACAGGACATCCCACAATCCAGGGTGATTCCCAAAATCATCCTTGGGGCCTCCACAGTTCACACAATGTCCTCTTGATATATACACATGGAAAAACACGCATGCACACACACACACTTAAAAAAGTTTATAAAAAGTATTGAGCATGAAATGTCAAAATGTTTACAGCACTAGCATAATAGAGCAGATAAAGAGGACGAGACCAGGATAAATAAAACAATGAACGTTTGAGTTGCTTTACTGGCCTATTATATTCTGCTAAGTCATTTTCATTGTTTTAACTTTTCTTAAATTATTTGTCTAATGGTCCCTTATAAAACACACTTCCTTTTCTTTTCCCTTTGTGGTGCTAAGCCCTTGTACACAGACTAACACTTCATCATGCACCTTACCTTCTAGTATTTCCAACCCGGCTCATTAATAATTTTTTGGTTGGAAACTAGACTCCAGCATGAAATGCTCTCAGCGCCCTCTTCCCTCTGCAGAAGCACTGGGGGTCGCTGGGTTTTGATACAGCCTTTCAGGAACCGGAGAGACATATATTCAAATACAAGTACATCCAAATTTTACTCTCTTTCAACTTTTTTTTTGGCCTTCCTCGAGTCAGGTTCTTTCTGCCTGGCAAAGAAGATGACGAAGAGCTTGTGTCATCTCCTAATTAGTCAGCGACTGCACAATGAATGTGCTTTGCAGGACTGTGTGCTGGTGTCCAGCTTAGGAAGACCGATTCACTTGAAACTGGGCTAACAGATTCTGCAAGTTCAGTTAACTCAGTGTCTGTCAACTCCATCTGCACGAGCTGACGGCGAGCAAATGAAGAAGGGGCTATTCTCAAGTGGGATGTCACAGTCAGCGGACGCCTGCTCGGGTAAACAGAAGAGGGCAGGGTCCCAAGCGGAAATCTATCGGTGGCAGACTCCAAGATGGTCACGGGCACCTCGCTTCCTCGGCCGCACTCCCTGCCTGACATCTGCCTGCCTGACATCTGCAGAGGTACTCTGCTCTTGCCTCTCTGGCTGCTAAATGCCCTTCTTAGGTTTTATTTAGTTCATCAGTTACCAGAGGAAATAGAGACCATGAAGAGTCTCAGTAAGCTGGAAATCAGCTTGCTTTTTTTTTTAAGTTTTATTTCTTTTTTTAAAAAAAATTTACTTACTTATTGTGTGTGTGTGTGTGTCAGAGGGCACTGTGTGTGTGTGTGTGTGTGTGTGTGTGTGAGAGAGAGGGCACTGTGTGTGTGTGTGTGTGTGTGTGTGTGTGTGAGAGAGAGGGCACTGTGTGTGTGTGTGTGTGTGTGTCAGAGGGCACTGTGTGTGTGTGTGTGTGTCTGTGTGTATCAGAGGGCACTGTGTGTGTGTGTGTGTGTGTGTCAGAGGGCACTGTGTGTGTGTGTGTGTGTGTGTCAGAGGGCACTGTGTGTGTGTGTGTGTGTGTGAGAGGGCACTGTGTGTGTGTGTGTGTGTGTGAGAGGGCACTGTGTGTATGTGTGTGTGTCTGTGTGTATCAGAGGGCACTGTGTGTCCCTGTGAGGACAAGGGTGATTTCGGAAATCATCCTGGATTGCTTCTATCTCTTTCTTGCTTCAGTCTGGGATTTGCCAGGCTCCGCCCACCAGGGCCAGAAGGGCAGGTTGCTACTGTTTCCACCTGATGTTTTTATGTGGGACCTGGGAGCTGAACTCAGGACCTTCTGCTTGTGAGACAGAGTCTTAACCCCTGAGCCATATCTCCAGCCCCAGCTTGCATTTTTAAAAATATTCTTATTTATTTCTAAAAGCGGGGGAGAAAAGCAGAGAGAGGATGAGAGAGAGAGAGAGAGAGAGAGAGAGAGAGAGAGAGAGAGAGAGAGATAGAGCGCCTCCATACTTTCTATGGTACACGGAAGGAAGAAGAGGACAACTTTTTCAAAGCTTCCCCTCTGCCATGTGGCCTTCCAGTGACTGAACTTAGGTGGCCATGTTATGGCAGGAACCTTACCTGCTGAGCCTATCTCACTGGTCCCAGCTGCATGTTTTATAATTAACTTAAATCCTCCTAGACAAGGTGGAGAAAAATAAAACAGACGAGAGGACTGAAACTCACAGATGGACAGTGAGGTGAGAGCAGCAGTGTCAGGAGTGCACATAGGAGGTGAGGACCAGAAGAGAGACTGGGGGGGAGCAGAGGTCGTGCCCTGCCACTCTGAACCGTGAGAAGATGACCAGAGAGGTGGTCCTGGCGCTGCCTGGGTTTCAGGATTAGAAACCCAGTGTGGCAGCATCTCTGCATTTCCACACTTCAGTGCAAGTGTATCTGTGATAAAAAGCTCATTGGATGCAGAAGACAGTATCTGAGAACCCTGAGAAATAACTAATACTTGGGCTGGAGATGCAGCTCCCACGGAATGGGCACTTGCTACCCTCCTCCAACAACCTGACTTTGACCCCCAGAATCTGTGTAACAGACAACCATTAAAGTCGTCCTCCTAACCTCCATATATATGCTAGCATGCCATGTCCACACACACATACACAAGATATGTAACTGTAAAAAGATTTTAAAAATATCATTCAGCAAAACCCTAAGCAACCATTATATCTAAACTGTGATATTAGTAGGACCTTGCAGTTTATGAACTATAATGCCGAACACTTATTTTTTTGGGCAAGACATTAAAAGACATATTCATATCTTTTACAACAAGCTGGTTATTTTTAGGGACACGCAAGCAGAGTAAAAACAGAAGCAATCACGCGGTGCAGCTAGGTCGCTGGAAACGTCAAGTCAGTACGCAGAACAGTACCTTCGTATCACATGACTCCGGTTCGGAACACTGTCTAGAAGGCGCTTCTATTCTGGAAACCAGGACGTCTGGATTATCGTCTGCAAATCAGTTTGGACAAAATCACAAAAGAACAAAAGCTAAATGAAAAATGAAATACACAGTCCTATTTTAAGGCAGTTTGAGACTTTTTTTAAAGGATTATAACACAGTGAAGCCAAGTTATTTTCAGTCTATTAAAATATCATGGGGTTTGAGCACCAAACACTGGTCTCTGGCTCTGGTAAAGTAAGAAAAGAAAAAAAAGGCTTCAAATGTGAACTGGCATGTCAGTGATTCCGGTAACCCTAACTCGGAGGTGGGGGGAGCAGGAGGCCCGCCACTTCAGGGCCAGCCTGGACTGTTCCTCAAAGTCTTAAAAGTAAAAGAAACCTAGCGTGAGTGGTCACAGCACCCCAACAAAGCCTAGTGTAAGGGCTCTGTGCTTACTGGGGCCCCGAGAAAAGGGAAGTGTTCTCCACAGAATAAGTTGCTATCAAAGAAGGCCAGCTTAGAAACAGGGTGGGCTTAGAATCTCGGGCTTTTATTTTCCCGCGTTTGTGTGTGTGGAGAAGATGTACCTGCGTGTGTGCCTGCAGAGGCCCCAGAGTGACTTCAGGAATCACCTTGTTTTATCCCCTTATTGCTTTGCTCTGGGTTCCCGGCTTCACCTTCCAGGGCCTGAGTGGAGGGCATTTCACTTGCACTTGGATATGGATCCAAACTCAGATCTGGGATCTGGTTCCTTTTGCTTGGGAGGCAAAGGCTACAGGCTACAGAATCAGGCTTTCTTGGTGTAGACAGTCATAATCTCTTAGAACTTCAATCTCTGCTCTAACGCCTGACCCAGGATCACTGTGAAAATGTGAGTGCACATAAAGCACCAGCTATGATGTGGACATGAGGAACTAAACAGACAAAACTAAAACAAACAAAATGACGTCATGGTCCTACCAAGAGCCAATATTTATTTCTTATGTTCACTCAAGTCAAATTTAGTTTGTGTTATGCATTGATGTGGAAGGCTGCTGCACTGTCTAATATGGTAGTCATGAGCAAAACATGCTTTTTAAAATTTGAAAATGACGTGCAACTTGTGGTCTTTCTGCCTCGGCCTCCTGAGAAGCTGGACAGGCCTGTACATTCCCATCCAGATCTAAGACTGAAACTTCTAGAGTACTGTGTCATGATGTCTGTGGATTTATTTGTTACTCTAGCCTATACTAACACACTAATAAGTTTTTTTTTTTTTTTAAATTGGCCTCAGAATTTAGGAAGTAAAGTTAAGAACCTCAAAAATTTTTACTGCCCACATTACAAATACTATGACTTTGCAAAGACTTTCAAATACATATTGTGAATACCCAGTTCATCTTCTGAGGACGGGTAATGTTTCTTCCTTTTCCTTTTAGACCCACGCCTCTCCTCCTCTTCGACCTGGAACTAACAGTGAGCACGTTAGAGTCAACAAGCTTTGTACCAAGTCAGCTGAAGTGTGACAGAGACACACATATCAGCTTCTAATATTTTCACTTAAGCCGACACACAAATTAAAAAAAACCAACTAGAATAACATTTTTTGGCATCTACACTTGGATTACACTAATTATGGTTGATGAAAGGTAGCACATAAAGTACATTAAGGGGGACACTTTTGGACGGTCCTCGGACCCGTCAAATTACCTCGGCCTTATGACATACAAATACATACAAGCAAAGTACACAGTTCTTAACACATCCACTTTTTACTGAGGGGAAAAAAAAAGTCTTCCTAATATTCTTCTTTGTGTCCATGCACCGCACACAACCCGTGGACGGCGTGCCTTCATGGCTGCAATGCGTATAACCTGTGGACGGCGTGCGTTCACAGTTACAACTCACACGAGCCATGGAAGCATGTGCTCACTATTAACCTACCTCAAGACACGCTTCAGGGCTGCAACAGCGTGTGGCCTCTGGGCTGCCCTTTCGATCACTGGGTATGTCTGAGCAGTAGGCACAACAACAAAACAGGACAGTATTACTTTAGGAGTATTGGCGAGGAGAACTGACTCAGTAATTTTCTGAGTGCCAACTACATACTAAGCACTGTAGTTGACAGTTCAGAAATTATTTTGCACGGAAATGCTGTTAAGTAAGTTCTTTTATTTATTCTTTTTTTCCCCACTGTTAAATATGGGTAACCAGGGCTCAAGAAAGAAGTACACACAAGGCCACAGACCTTGGACTTTATACAACAGATGTTGGGCCTTTCCCCTGTAGCTTGTGTGGGCTCACAGCATCGACAAGGGTCAGGAGACCCCAGGGCTGACAGCCTCACCGCAGCCGAGCAGCACTGCCCAGTCTAGCACCGAACATAACACAAGGGTGAGCAGGAAACGCGGCAGCTAGTGATGCTGCGGAGGTGCCCGGGGCTGAGCAGCCACGCAGACACAGGCCGCTGTGCATTCTGGGAAACAAGGGCAGGCACACGTGGCGCAGCATCTTTGTCATTAGGGAAAACCAGGAAGTAAATAAAGCAATGAAGTCATACAAATCCGTAGAACAAAACTTAAAACATTCTGCAATTTGAGCAAATAAGGAGAAGACGGTGTGTGCAGAGTGACTGCCACTCGCCTGAGTAATCCTGGAATGCAGCACTACGAAACTAAACTAGACTAGGAAGCGCAGAGGGGTGAGAGAAAGACACTCGACTACATTTGAAACATTTCAAGAAGACAGGTAAGGCAAGTACGCTAAATTTTAAGATACAAGTAAACAAGGTAAGGATCACATAAGTGTCTATCAATATTGATGCTTTCCTTTAAATATATTTAATACACTAAAGTAAGTTTATGAAGAACAGATTCTCTCTCTCAATTTTTGGATTAAAAACCCATCAAGTAAACTCACAGAAAACAACGAAAAGAAGAAAATATCAAGTAAATTCATAGCAAACAATGCAAAGAAGAGAGTATCTGTGTGGAGTTGGGGGCCCACATGGGTTATTACCGTGAGATGAGCCTAACCCACATAAATGCAAGCTCTCTGATCTGCGACTGTACTGAGACTGTCAGAACTTAGCCACTGTCGGCTGGGCATGCAGCACAGTACTTTTACAGGTCTGTGGCACAAACCACAGGGGACTATGCGCTTTACTTGCTGTTTTTTCTGGCAGCATTGGGGTATGACACCCTATGTGTCGGCTCCAAGCCGACTACGTGTTTGTAGGAACACTAATCGAATCAACCGAGTTTACTGTCAACATTCTACTTGTTATTTTAGGTAAGATATTACTTCGTGGCTGTATGAACAAGTCATACCTCTCCAAACCTATTTCCTTAAGTACAAATGTGAGGTCTGACATTGTTTTTACTGGATTTATATAACTACACAAGACAAGAGCTCAGCACACAAAAAGTCCTCAACAAATGCAAAAATAGTTAATACTAAAATTACAATTATGAAATGCATTAACTTACCTCCTCTGTTATAAGATTTATTATGAATTTCTTCATCTGGTCCTGAGTCTGAATTTTCAACCTAAATATACAATAAAAGGTTTATTTATAAACGGTCTTGATCAAAACTTAAAAACAAGAAAACAGGGGAAGTCACATTATGTGACTGTTCGCACAAACTCCACCCAGGAAGTCCAGTACGTGTCCTCAGTTCACCCAGGGGCTTGAGAAGACAGAGCAACTTCCTGTGAAAAAGGCAAAACTCAGCAAGTCCCCAACCTCAGACTTCATCTTCCTTGTCTTTAAAACAGTTTTACAAAAAGCAAAATAAGAAAGAAAAAAATCAAATTCTCAAATTTCTCTTCCCATTTAAAGAACTCTTACGAGCTTTTTGTCTCTTTTAAATATAGTGTGTTTAATAATATGTTTTAAATTTTATTTTGTGTGTGTGGGGAGTGGGAATCAGAGGATAACTGTTCTTCCTGCAGCCTTACCTTGGCAATTGCACTTAGAGCCTCAGGTTCATGCTCAAGAGTCTCGCCTCACTGGGCGCCTTCCACACATGCCACACACCTACACTCATTTCTGCTCATGGATTTGATCGTGTTTTGCGTTACTTATCTCCAGGGAGCTGCAGATCTTGATGCTTTTTCAGGACTGGGTGGTGAGGAAGGCGGCTTGCTGTGTGCCAGGCCGCCTGGTCTACACAAGGGAGCACAGGCTACATGGCAAGACCTCTTCCTAAGAAGTACTCCTCCCCCAAAAAGCCCTTCAAAACCTAAAAAAACTCCATCAAACCCTGAATTACCTTTGTCATAAAATTACCTGTTTGGAAAATTTTGTCAGTCCTGACTTTTAAATTAAGAACAAAGTCTCAAAATATCCCACAAGGTCTTGTGGGAACTTTAGGACTATTGGAGGCTGCACTTGGCTAGGGACAAGAGAGATGCTTGGGAGAGGAGAGCTCACACCCACGGGAGCTGCAGGCTGAAAATCTCTGGAAACCTCGGAGGGAAAACGGAGCCACACACACCAAGCGAGAGGCTGTCCTCTCAGCACAGGTGGCTAAGAAAGCCAGGTCGGCGCGCTGACGAGCTGGAGGTAAGGGAAGCCCTCAGCCTTCTAGGAGCACAGAGGAAATGTGGGCGACTGGTTTGTAAGCTTTTTATAAGCGGTCTCCCCTTTGCATACACCAAGATGAAATAACAGAAAAACATTCTTACAGTAGATTCACAGATTATGAAAATCCCATTAGGAAAAGTGTCTATGTTGGAATTACACGTCCGTATCTTCAGTCAAATGGTCTACAGTACAAACTGACTTTATGCTGTGCCAGGACAGCACAGACATTACAGTGCAATCTGCAGTTCATTACAGAAACAAACCAAAAGGCTTGGAGTTGCTACCAAGGGACACACAGTAGGGGATCTAGAAGAGATCAGGTAACAGCTACTGGCTAAGGGGAGCGACCATGGCCTTGTTCCTGGTGCAGGACTCACACAGGCAACGCTTCCCTCCAGCTAACAAGACGAAGTCTCCACCGTCAAAAGGCCCCAAAGCATTATTACATTTATTTGTCTGTTTGTTTATTTTGCAGGAGACCTTTCTTTCTCCTTTGGTTTTACTTTTCTAGTGTTACCAGTATATTGAGTATTCATCCCTGCTTCCCTCCATCCCCCTCCCTCCCCCTCATCAATCCATTTCACTCCCTTTCACCCTACTGCCTGGCTGCTTCTGTGGACCCCAGAGTTTCCTCTGGTTCTCTACTCCTGGGAGGATTCAGACCTCTGTGGCAGACCAAGTTGCCCCTCCTCTTGCCTATCATCCACTGACAAGGTTGCTTCCCTGCATTCGTCCCGCCTAGTACCCGAGGTTCCACCGTTACTTACGTGGAGTGAGTCCTTGGTGAAGGAAGGCTCCCTCTGTGGTTCAGCTGCTGGAAGGCAAAAATGAGATGCGAGGAAACAATTCTGGTTTTGCATTGTAGAGAAACATACTTAGAGAATTTCAAAGTAGATACAGAAGACTTTGTCCAGTGACTTTGACGTTTGTACTGTAAAACCCTGACCAATTATTTTCAACACCCTGCGTTCTGTCTAGTGCAGAACAATAGGAATTAGTGCTGCTTCCACTGTCATGTCTGTGGCCCACCAAGTCACAACAGGGATTTAACTATGGGGTGATATGAAGCTTAGGAAAAGTGGGCGACCTTCATGTTAACCACTGAGCTTCAGTGCAACACAGATGGTGCAAGATCACATCGAATGGAAAGTCAGCTGCTGGTCCCCAACAGCAGGTCTGTTTATATTCTTTGGAATTTCAAGGAAGAGGTCTCCTGCTTCGACTCAACAGTCGAATGTGACAGAACGCACACTTTCCTTCTAAACAACTTCCTCTGTGGAACAGATCTCTTACTGAATTGTACCTAAACAGCAAAATGTGAAACAGGACTGTGGGAACAGAAGACAATGTAAAATGCTACCTTCTGACAACAACATTATGCACTACTAAGCACCTGTTCATTTCTGCTTTATGTTGTCTTGTTACTATGACTTATCTGCAGGAAGAAAGACCTTGCAAATCTTGATGTTCTTTTAGGACATTTCTGCTTTCAAAGCTCTTCCTTCAAGGTATTTCAGATGATTTTTATCTAAGGTCCCCAATCACAGCTGTCACAATCTCCCTAGAGGTTATCATAGACATGTACACTAGTCCTTAAATTTGAAAGATCCACTTCCCTATTCATATACATGTTCTCCGGTAGTTGGGGAGAGGGGGGCGGAGAAGAACTGACATTACAGCTGCTTTCCCAGCATTTGCTATAAGAGCCCAAACTGTCATCTGTGACGTAATGTGAATCCAGGAATACAGAGCACTCGATAACTTAAGTGAACAAGCGAGATATATTCTTTAGAATTTTGTTAACTCCCGCGAACAAGCTGTGTTCTTTATAATTTTGGTATGAAACAGGACAAAGCAATAGCTCTGGGCGTCATTTTGCCTGAATTTTTAGTTCTGTGAGCTAATATAAACTTACCTTAAGAAAAAAGTTTTGTAGGGTTTTATGTTCTGTGTCGAGTCACCTGTTCTACCTGACTTGCACATTTCAACATGGAACTGGGAAGAAAACTGACTTATAACTGGTTGGCCACAATTTCAAAGTTTGGTAGTTTCTAGTATTTTCCCTTTTCCTCTTTAGCACTGAGAATTGACCCCTGGGCCTTGTGCTTGACACGCACACAGCCTACACTGAGCCACATGCCAGAGGGCAGCTCTTTCCTTCTCTGTGTGCGACTGATTGATACAAGAACACCACTGTCACGATGTTTCCATTTCCTTAACTTAATGATTTTCAGACTGTGGTCTGGACCTGTCCATCTACTTCCCAGCATGGGGGCTTTGGTAAGAGATCCAAGGGCCAAATGATGGTAGATGAACATAAATGTTTATGTCACTTGCTTTTATGAGTTCACGAATATATTACAGAATTTTCATTTGCCACAATTATGCCTACGACTAACTGTATGTAAAGTCTACTAAAATCCAAGTATGGGGGCTGGAGTACAGCCCAGCAGATGAGCACCTGCCTGCACATAAGTCTCAAAACCAACAAAAAGCTCAAGCAAAACTGAGTCTCTGGTGGACTGTATACGCGTGTGTGCTGCGCACATGCCGTGGCGTGCACGTAGAGCTCACAGGACAGCCCAGTGGAGTTAGTTCTTGACTTTCATTTTCATATGAATTCCAGGGATGGAAGTCAGGTTATGAGATTTAAAGTGCCTTTATTTACTATGGTATCTCACTGGGCTTTGTTCTACTGATCACAACGAACATCAACAGAGTGAATGTGGAAGCAGAAAGGAGACACCAGGTGTCATATTAAGTGATATAGAAGGCAGGTGTCATATTAAGTGATATAGAGATTTTGCAAAAATAGAAAATGTCTCCTTTCTCACTAAATTTTGATGTTTTAGGAAATTATTTTCCTTGAAAAAAATGCTATGTCTATTAACTTACAGTTATTAACACCAAATTATAGTTAATTACACTGAATATTTATCTTACATATTTCTAAGCAAGGATGCCTTGTTCGGTCAGTGTTGAGAGGTAAAATTCATGTAGTAAGGCTCTTGGGGTCCTCAATTTTCCCGAGTGTAAGTTGGTCTTGAGACTAAAATGCTTGAAATCTGCTATCCTATCCTTCCTGGGTTTGAGACTTTGCCCCAAAGCTCTGCAGTGAGGATGAGGCCAGACTGAAGAGGCACATAAATGGAGTGCTCTGTGCTGCCATGGGGTAAAAGCCAGAGTTCTTGGCCTAGAGGCAGAGAGGTCAAGTGTGCTGAGCACAGAGCAGGCTTCAGGAATGAAGTGGCCTGCAGGGCTGCCGAAAGGGCGCTCCACTGCTGGGAGAGATTGTCACGGAGGGCATGGAGACAAATGGGCTGCGAATAAAGCACTGCAAGACTAGGCTTCCAGCCGCAAGGCTGCTGGGAGGGCGTGGAGACAGGAAGGTCAGGAGTAAAGCACCTGCTCCCAAGCAATATTCTTGCTGTCACTATTATTTAGAGACACCAAATTTTAAAAATTACCTTGTATAGAAAAAGTATACGTTAAAACTGAAAGAATAAAGGGAGAGGCAAATTCAGTCTGCCAGTGCTTTATTACAGATCAGTGGGTGATTGTAAACCTGATTTAAGCTGTGGTGCAAGGTAAAAACACACACAGAGAAAGCCTGCATGGACACCCGCTATATGGACACCTGCTGCATGACTACTGCTGCATGGACACCCGCTGCAATGGAAACCCGCTGCATGGACACCTGCTGCATGGACATTTGCTGCATGACTACTGCTGCATGAATACCTGCTGCATGACTACTGCTGCATAGACATCCACTGCACGGACACCCGTTGCACGGACACCCGCTGCACGAATACTGCTGCATGGACACCTGCTGCATGACTACTGCTGCATGAATACCTGCTGCATGGACACCCGCTGCATGACTACTGCTGCATGAATACCTGCTGCATAGACACCCACTGCATGGACACCTGCTGCATGGACACCCGTTGCACGAATACTGCTGCATGAATATCTGCTGCATGGACACCCGCTGCATGAATACTGCTGTATGGACACCTGCTGCATCAATACTGCTGCATAGACACCTGCTGCATGAATACTGCTGCATAGACACCTACTGCATAGACACCCACTGCATGAATACTGGTGCATGATTACTGCTGCATGGACACTCGCTGCATGGATACTGTTGCAAGGAGCTTACCTGTTCCGCTCCGCCTTCCAGCACAAGGACTTTCTAGTGCTGCTCCGAGTTCGTGGCTTTTCTCTTCTTCTGAAGACACAAATGTCTGAAAATCCAAAGCACCATAATAATAAATTAACTGAGGTTTTTACGACAAAGAGGCAAGACCAGCTGCCACCACCAGTGAATCAGACAAAAATCCCAAATCGACAAACAATACAAAAAAAATCTGCTTTCTCACAAATTGAAAAATGTCAGTTCTGAAAACCCATTAAGAGAAACCAGTCTAATCTCGCATGTCACACATCACAGACTCTCCCGCCAAAGGGAAATCTTCAGCCATGGCACACCAATGCCTCTTCCTGATTGGTCCCATTTCCTTGCCAGTTGCCAGTCTTCCCGCAGCCCACAGATGGGAGCTGGGGTGCCACGGCAGCCCCAACCCCAGTCTAGAAGACATTCTCTTCTTGCTGGGAAGGCTGTCCTTCCTTCCTCTTCTGGTAACTCACTTTGTTCTACTTGTGTCTTTTTGCAACCCTCCTGCCTGCTCCACGCCCTTTCAGGGTCAGCTGGCGCTGCACTATTGCCAACACCTGCACCGCACCCTTGGTCACGTACAGTTGGAGGCATCATAGGACCAGGCTGGAAGGCACGGAGAATCTAAACTGTATATGGTACAGACCATAGTAGAAAACAAAGATTTTACTCTGATTAGGATGAGAATCTGTCCATCTATTTATTTAGCGTGATATGTGTGTGGTGCATGTTTACCATGATGTGTATTGGGGTCAGAGGACAATCTTGGGTTTGGGCCTTGCTTTCCACTGACATCAAGGTGTATTCTGTCTGCTAGTGTGTATACTATCAACTTTTGAGGATCCTCCTGCCTCCACCTCTCATTATGTCATGCGTGCACTGAGGTAACATAAACATGACTTTTGGGGGCTCTGGGAATTCAAATTCAGGTCCTCATGCTGACTGCCAAGCAAGCACTTTATTCACTGAGCCATTTCCTATCCTGCCAGGGGACATTTTAAACAGCACTAAGAGGATCTGGTTGTTATTTCTAGAGAGTCTGCATGGCTGTGTGCATCACAGACTGGAAGTGGCTGGAGCCGAAGTCAGATCTAGTGAGGAGCGAAATATGCAATTCAGGCTTCACTTTGGAGATGGAATCCTGCAAGAATCGGCGATAGATCAAGCACAGGTGACGGGAAGGAACTGAAGTGCACTGTTTCTGCACGGAGGAAATGGAACTGACCATGGCGCTACTCACGAAGATTACCAAGGTCTTCAGCTTCTTCCCCACACGGTAAGCCAGGATCAACACGCATGCCATACTGCTTAGGCAAGTGTGCACGCACATACATGCGTTGCTTAGGTGTGCGTGCACATATGTGTACATGCATTGCTTTGGCGTGTTGTGTGTACACACATATGTGTACATGTGCTGCTTAGTGTGTGCACACACACGTGTGTACAGCTTAGGTATATATGCACCACATACATGTACATGGGCTGCTTAGGTGTGTGCGCGCACAGATGTACACCAAGTGCACACGTGGAGAGAGAGCACGTCACTACATTCAGCACTGCCCCGTTATAACTCATACCTCAGGCTTCAAGTCAGCTGCCAGCTCTGCCCCTCCTGTAACCTTTGCTGGAGACCCTTCAGTGCCTAAAGAAATTCAAAGCATCAACAATTTAGGAGTCTGAATGTAAGCTGCACCTATACACAAAGAAACAGCATGCTCTCCTGCAGTCCAAGCTACTTTCCTTTGCTGATTTACTTTCCTGTAAGAAAAAAAAGAAGAGTAGTTGTGTGAAAAGGAGTCAGAGAAAGTCTTCATCTAGTCATCCTGGGAGCAAACTTCTTTCTTGCTTGTATTGTATGGTAACTGCTGAAAAAGAATGGTAAAATATTCGTGGAGACATTTGACTTCTCCATATCTTCTGTGATCACTTCATCAAGTCTGCCCCTAAAAATAATATGCACATATTTTGGAATCACAGAGAGAAATATTCAGTGAAGAAAGTGGTTTATGGCAGGTTCACTTTACTTGCTGATAGTGGAATGGAGCATGAGGTTAAAACACTGCAGGCAGAACCAGAGGCGATGAGTTTTCCCAGGGGACAATTTTCCCAGGTGCCCATCGTTTGCTCTCTGCTCCTGTCTTGTAGCTGTGGCTTCTTCAGCTTTCCTCACCAGCCCTAACAGAAGCCAACAAGAACTTTCTTTTTTCCAAGACACACAGCTCTTTTTCTTGTCAAAAGTTCTTTTTTTAAAATTTTTTTTTATTATTATTTATTCAGTTGTGTGTGTGTGTGTGTAGAACCACAGGCGAATTTGGAAACCTCCATGGACTGCCTCCACCTCCTTGTTTACTCTGCTCCGGGATTCTGGTCCCTACCAGGACCAGAAGTGCAGGCCACCACCGCTTCCGCCTGGCGTCTATACGTGGGGTCTAGGATCCGAACTCAGGACCTTCCGCCTGCAAGGCAGAGGCTTAACCGCTGAGCCACCTCTCCAGCCCCTTCTTGTCAAAAGTTCTATATTTTGCTCTTCCAGGAAAAAAAAGGGGAGGAGCAACGAGCTGTAGTAAAGACTGAGTCATAAAACCTTTGAAGATTCAATTCTAAGGTAAATGCAATAGAAAACTTAAAGGTATTTTTGGTAACTTTTAGGACACTTCGTAATGTTTGACTTTAAGTACCTATAGTGAACAGAACTATAAGCTTAAGCCTCCTGAGGCATGACTAGTAAATAAAGTTGGTTCCAGTTTAACTGTTCACGGTGCCATAATTTATACAGCTAGAATGGAGAGCGAGTCAAGATCCCCAACTCTTGCAGTCTGGTAGTGAGTTTGAGTTCTTACAGTGTGGTATGCTTCCCTGTGCCCAAACTACTTGTCAGACCGCCCGCTCTGCCCTATGGGCACAATGCACAGTTGACTGCTAGCTGTCTTTCCTCTTGCTATCTCTCTGTATGTCCACAGCCCGGCACAGAAGTGCCTGCACTAGGATAATGAACGACGGGAATTACACATACACTTTCAAAGTCACCAGCTAGTTCTACAAGCAGGCAACACTGAAATCTGTCAAGAATGAACATGTTTCCTTTTTATTCAAATAAATTCTAAGCTAAAAATTAATTTTACTTGAACAGCAAACAGTTAAAAAAAAAAAAAAGCAATAGAAGCACAGCCCCATGGTAAAGCACGTGAGAGGCCCTAGAACTGACTTTTTTGTTTGCATAATTTCAGAACTGACTTCTGAAAGTTGTTCTTGAAATCCACCTATGTATTGGCATGGAAATACACGTTTTCTTTCTTTTTCTTCCTCTCCCCTTAAGTAAAAACAAATGTTTTTTTAATGATAGGTCTAAAATCTCTATCCTTAAAACACAGCACTTTTTTTAAAAGATGCCAATCTTTATGCTTGCGGAGCTATTAGCAACAGGGTGGGAAGTGTTTTCCTCTGCCACCTTTTAAGGTGTAAAGTGTGCAATGGAAACAGCCTCTCACCTGAGCCACGGGCATTTTCTTCAGGGCAGTCGGTGGCTTGGAGGTCGCAGTGTCCACGGGAAGACTTGCTCGAACCATCAGCGAGAGTGTCATCGGCGCTCCAGCAGCCGGGGCCACTCTTAGCGGCCAGGTCCCTCTCTCGCTGTGGAGCGTGCTGAGCCCGGGGGCAGAGCGCCGGAAGCACAGCCGAGGGGGCAGCAGTTGTCTCCGCTTCTTGCTGGGCAACGCACTTGGCGGAGGTGTTCAGGCCGTCCTCGGGCCCCTGTGGGTCGTGGGGAGGAGAGCGCGCTGCGCAGTGGCCTTCACCACCCGGACTCAGGGCTGCTACGCGGTGCCTGCTGGCGGAGAGGGCGGCGGTAGCGGGCTCCCTGGGTCCGCTGGGAGGGACTGGGGAGCCAGTCCTCGTCTCTGGGCTTCTGTCCTGCGCCGAGCTCCACGCGCTCTCTTTTGCACAGAGGACCTGGCGGGGGCCGCCCTGCTCACACCTTTCGCCAGCTGTGCAGCCAGCTGTGCACCGAGCGCCTGGCTGCCCTGTCCCCGCAGAGGGCTCACAGACCGACCGACCCTCCTGCCCTTCTTCGGCGCTCACGGTCACCAGGGGGTCGGTGTCTTTGCCTCCTGCGCAGGGCCCAGGGCGCTGACAGGGCCCGTCAGCCACGAGGCTGGGCACGGGCACCTTGCTCGTGCCTGGTGTCAGAGCTGAGGGGCCCTCACTTCCTTCTGGGTTGTGGGGAGCCACGCGGGGGCTGGAACCTAGCAGCGCACACTCTGCCGTGCTGGTGGAGATGACGGCGGCATCGCTCAGGTCCTCCACTCTCGGGGTGGTGGCCTGGTCGTCCTCTGTAGGCACAGCCCCCAGCATGGCTGCCTCGCGACCCTCAGACGTGCTAGTGGAAATCATGGCGGTGTCCCCCATCTCCCCCGCTGGCGTGACGGACGGACAGGCCGCCTCCTGCGGGACGGCGCTGGACACGGGGCCCTCGCAGTCCTCCACGGAGCTCGTGGAGATCAGGGTACTGCCGTCGGGGGCGGCCGCCGCGTTCTCATTGCCGCCCGACACAGAGGCCTCGCATTCCTCCGCGATGCTGGTGGAAATCAGCGCGCACTCATCCTTCTCCTCCTTGCTGGTGGAGGCCGGGGGACTCGTGGCCTCGGTGGGGGCGCTGGGCATGGGCACCTCCGAGTCCTCAGGGCTGGCTAGGGGTGCGCCTGCAGTGCATTCTTCGGCCGCAGCCGGCTGCTGCCCCGCGGCACACTCGAGTGTCCGTGCGCTGGACATGGGCGCCTCGAAATCCTCCCCGATGCTGGTGGAAATCATGGCGCACTCATCCTTGTCCTCCCCTCCGCCTGCAGCGAGTGGGCCCTCCTCGCCCGAGGCCGCGCTGGGCATGGGAGCTTCGAATCCCTCTGCGCCCACGCGGGGGCCTTCCATGTCTCCTTGGCTCTGCAGCGCCCTGGGGGGCCCCTCTGAGCCTCTAGCTGCGCTGCCCTGGGCGGGGCAGACGTTTGTGCTGGTGGGGATGGCCAGGCCCTTGCCTTGCCTCTCGGCTCCCAGGGTGCCCCGGGTGCCATTGCTGGCTGCGGGCGCCAGGAGGCTGCCAGGACCTTCGTTTTCTACAGAAGTGATCACGCCCTCGTCTCTTTCAGTGGCTGATGTGTGGCCAACTTCATATTCGGGGACAGCAGACACGAGCACGTCCTGACTGCCCCCCACCAGGCCAGTGGACGTGGTGGTGTCTTCAGCTGTTGCTTTCTGGTCCGTCCGACTCTCCCTGTGGTCAGAAGCTGCGCAGGTCACGGGACCCTTGCCACCCTCTGCCCCTGTGGCGGCATCGGCGTTTCCCGCGATGACGCTGGTCACGCTGCTTCCCACCACGCCTTTGGCACTGGAGCAGATCTCTGCGGTCTTGAGTTCCGTCGCGCCGCTCACACTGTCAATGGTCCCGTCATGTGTATTCACGGCCACCCCAGCCCCGGCGCCCACACGTGCCCCGGCAGGGCCGGCCCGGCCGCGGCCCTCCACGCTCCCGCACAGCAGCCCCCCGTCGCTTTCTTCCATCCCCGTGCAGGTGAGGGCAGGCCCGACCTCATTGCCCCTGCCAGTGCTGGTCACCACGCCCTCGCCCTCGTCGTCCTCCTCCTTGGCGCCCGTGCTGGTCACCACGCCCTCGTCGTCGCAGGGCCCCGCAGCCCCGGAGGGCGCGTCAGCCAGGTCTGGGGCGGCCGTGCTGTCCATGGGGCTCTCGCCATCCTCCTCGGCCTCGGAGCCCCCCGCGCAGCGCTCACTGCCGGCGTCGGAGCCCGTGCAGCTCGCCGACCCTTCTCCGTCCTCTTCCGTGATGCCTGTGCTGGTGACAGCGCTCTCCCCTTCCGCACCATCGTTTCCAGAACCGTCGCCTGGGTTGGCGCTCATCTCTGCGGGGGCGTCGGTATCCACCTGGACCCCATGTGCACCTGTAACTACGCGTTCCTCTTGGGGTCCCGCCTCAGTGACGGAGCAGAGAACAAAGCTCTCGCTTCTTCCCTTCGCTTCTGTGCATGTCACGGTGCCCTCTGCGTCCTTGCCAGGTCCTGTCCGCGCCCTGTTGTCGGGCGCCCTGTCGGCGTCCTGGCTGCTCACGGCGCCCGCTCTGATCTCCGTGCCCGCACTGGTCACGGCGCCGTCGCTCTCCGCTTCCCCCAGGAACGCGCCCGCGCCGCTGCGGGCCACTGCGCCCGCACGCTTCTCTTCCCAGCCCGCGCTGGTCACCGCGTCGTCCTTCTCCTCGGTCTCCACGCCGCCCGCGTGGGTCTCCACTTGCGGCGCGCGCGCGGCTCCGGGGCCTGCGGCTCTGTCTTCCGCCTCGGCCCCCGCACACTCGCCCTCGCCTTTGGTGCTGGTGAGGAAGGTTTCGCTCTCCGCAAACCCTTCGGTGACCACAGCGCCGCCCTCTTCCGCCGCAGCAAAAACCGTGCATTGTCTGGCTTCTGTGCCCCCCCGGGGGGCACTGTTTCTAGCGCGCGCGCCTGTCACAAGGCCTTCATCCGCCTCGATGCTGGTGCAAGGCAGAGCCCCCACCATCTCTGTGGCTGTTGCTGAAGTGGGGGCAGCCCTCGGCCTTTCCTGGCTCAGGGTGACCCCTCTGTCCTGTCCTTCGGTGCTCGTCCCCACCGCAGCCTTTGCCTCTCCCCTAGATGCAGCTGCGGCCTCTTCTGCTCTCCCACTTCTCTGCCAGGCTGTGGAGGCGGCGCTGCGCCTGGCACTGGTGTCCGCCTGACCGCTCCCAGTCCTTTCACTGCCGGGGGGCACTTCCCTACGTCCCTCCTGCGCAGGCCCGGCCCTCTGGGCGCCCCTCCCTGTGCTCGCCTCGACCCCGAGATCCACCGGCATGCTCTCCTCTCCATTTTCCAGCACAGCTCTGGCTGCCGGTTTTGCAGCAGGCTGTGCGTCTGTGTCCCTTTCTTGCCCGGCTGTGCCCATTGCGCCGCTTTCTTTGCTGGCATTTTCACTTTTCGCAGCTGCACGGGCACTCCCTCTCCCCTTGCCACCCACCGTGGCAGCCTGGTCCTCATCTGGACCGGGTCTCCTGCTGGCCCCGCCAGCGATCGCAGTCGCATCTAGGGCGCAGCGGTCTCCACTGTCACTGGTCTTCCGGACCTCGGACCTCCTGACAGCCACAGTCTGGCTGGGCACATCAGGGCGGTCCACGTGGGGGGCGCTGGCTGCGCCACCGTCCGAACTAGCTCCTCCGTCAACAGCAGGAGTACCGTGAGGGTCGGGAGAGCGCTCCGGGGGCAGCGTAGCTGCTGAGGCTGGAGCGGGGTCTAAGCCCGCGGAAGGTCCCGGTGGGGTGTGCCCGGGGCCCACGGCCCCCTGCAGTCGCCTGGGCGCCCGATCCCTTTCTGACACTCTGCGGCTCGCCTCCGAGTCCACACTCGCTTCCGGAAAGCCTCGCCCAGGGGGCTCTTTCTCGCCGCCATCCGGCTCCAACACACCACTCTGGAGGTGCGCTTTCTTGGTCGAGGGGCCTCTCTGGTCCGCATGCTTTTCGGAATTGCCAGTCGCTGCGCCCCCGCGCCCTGTTTTCCAGGGCCCTGCCGTGGAAGCTTTTGCCTCGTCCTTTGGCACCCCGGAGGCGGCGGCTGTACGTTTTGCACCGTTTGCAGCGTCACCGCCTTGGATTTGGGGAAGCTCAGCTGCCCTTTCCGCGGCCGACTCGGCATCCGCCTGCACTGGCTCCTGCTCTTGGCCCGCGGGCGTTTCCCCGCTCCTCCGCGGTCTCGGCAGCGAGGGCGGAAGGCAGGAGCTGCCCGGAGTGCCTGGCGCGGGTGCTGCCTCTTGAGACGAGCTTCCCCTGCGGTTTTCAGACAGCCTTCGACTCAGCTTCCTTTCCGGGCCAGCGCCGTTCCCCCTGGCCCTGTCCAGGTGACTGCTGTCGCCGTCCTTCCCGTCCTTGTCCTCCGGCTTTTCCTCCTTCTTTTTCGCATCTTTACCACCATGCTTGAAGGCTCTGCTTTTGTGCCCGTCTGAGACCCTTCTTTCGGGCCTGCAGGCGCCCGAGTCTTTGTCACCTTTGTGTCTGTCCCTGGCCAAGGGCAGCTTGGCCCTGTGGCTGGCATCCTTCTGGGTGCTGTGTGAAGGGGCGGCCACCTCCGACCCAGCGTCCACGCCCATTTCTTCCACGGGCCTGTCTTCCGCTTTAGACCTGCGCTGCTTTTCTGGGTCGTTTTCTTCCGGGTTCTTCTCCTTCTCTGCTTTTGAGGTCGTCTGCCTGGTGACACTTTCTTGTGGTTCTGTTTCAGCGACTTTCAGTTGCTTGCCCTGCCCTTTGGATTTGGACTTCAGAAACAGTTTTTCTTCCAGCAAGCTCTTCGTTCTCCGTCTCTCCTTCGCAGCAGGCTCTTCTGGTCTTGAACTACTATCTAAGCTAGTTGAGTCCATCTCACATCTGTCTTCTGAACAACTTTCACTTCTTCTCTGTGACACGGCACTGGGCTGCTTGGAACTGAGAAGGTCCTTTTGAACTTTTGAGTCGCTTGATCTCCTTGATTTGTGCTCTGCTCTGGTCTTTTCTGACGACGGGTGTTTCTCTTTCTTGTTGTCTTTGCGCACGTTCTCATCTGTTTTTATCACGTATTCAGAAGCCGGCCTTCCGTCCTTACCTAGCACTGACAGTTTCCGCTCGCTCCTGTGTTTACTCTTCCGCTCGGCCTTGTCGTCGGAAGGTTTTGCTTGCTGACCCTGCTTCTGGACACTGTCCTCCACCTTCAAACCTTTCTCAGAGGCGTGTTCAGTCTCGTCACCCACTTTCTGCACACCGTCCCCTTTACACCTGTGCTTCGAAGGCACCTTGTCTTCGGACAGTGTTTTCTCTCGTTCGGGCTTCTCCTTGGAGGACTTCGCCTCTTTCTTCGGCAGGCTTCTCAAGTGTGGTGCTTCAAGATCGTCTTTCTTGAGGTACTTTTCATTTTTGAGCGAGCTCTTCTTCTGGGATTCTTCTGGGCTACTTTCTGAGCGCTCCATCTGTTTCCTACCATCTTTCGTGTCCGTGTCTTCCTGCGCCCCTTCGGCCACCACAGGCGCGGACGTGCGTCTCCTGTGCTCCCGCTCCACTCTGGACTCACTCTTGCCTTCCTCGGCCGCGTGCAGACACTCGGACAGTCTCCTGGCTGGTTTGCCAGGCTCGGCTCTCACGTGAGCGTGCTTCAGCTCCTTGGACAGGGGCACCTTTTCCTTTTCACAGTGCTGCTAAGAAAGCAAAGTAAAACAAATATGTCAGATTCAGCCTTGGCATTTGGGCACATTTACTATGTGGGCTCTGTATCTACAAGGCACTTTGTCAGCGTCATGGCTCTAGCCCGGGGTCCCCGTTAGTCACCAGGAGGCTGGAGTCAGTGCTTGAAGTCCAGTGGGCTCCATCTAGTGCTTCTCCTGCGATCCTGCAGGTGGCTCTGCAAAGCCGCGTCACATCTCCCGGGTCCCCCGCAAATGCAGAAAGCCTTCAATTCTACATGCCAATGCCCACTAAGGCCCAATAGCCCTCAATAACCTAAGTTGAAAGAGTTCTCTTCAGTCTAAGACATATGTGCCAATGGAGACTATTTACACACTGTATAGCATTGACTTTCCATATTTCAAGTTAATCACTTAAAAAAATGTAAGTTTATATTATCTGTACAGTATCCATTAATGAAAGTCTACAATGTAATGTACACAAACGTACCTGCATAATAACTTAGGGGAACAATACCATGTAAATATACCTACATACCCATATGTGTATATATGCAGCATACACATATATATACAACATAAACACAACACACACTTATATGTTCTGAGGAAACCACCAAGGCCATGCATGGCACTGAGAGCCACGCGCAGCATCTGAATTTTCCTCTCAGCTCTTGAGCATTTGATGTGATAAAATTTCACGAGATAATTTCCCACCAAAGAACCATCCTAAGGACAAGTTGAATCTATGCACTAAACCATTGGCTGTAACAGGCTTGGGTTTAAGAAATATGAACGATGAATTTTTTTTTTAATTTAACGTAGAAAAAAGATCAAACTTTGCTACAAAGGATGAAATGATCTGCACGTCTTACAAAAGGCAGAGATTGGCTTTTGCTGGACGTACCTCGGTTGTTTTAAGGGCCTCTTTGGACTCTTCTTCAGACTGCTGCTTCTTTTTGGAATTCTCTTCAACATTCCTAAAATAGGAGGAAAGTCAAACAACATTTCATCTAAATGCACAAATTTCTCCGGAAAGTTAAAGGAAAACCCTTTTTTTCTATAACTATTCGATCAAATTTTAACTTAGGCTGTATTCACAGTCAGCAGAATAGGACATAATTCACAAACAGCAAGAACTGCTTTAATTCCTAGCTTGCTTGTGAAGAGAATAAATGGAATGGTCCATCATGTTTGAAAGTCATCATTTTGATGACTTTTTCATTCAGAGCAGTAGGAATAAAATCTGATAAAAAAATTTGAGAACAGATTCCTCTTAGTGCATTCCGTAAATCCACCTCCTTGAGGTCTGTGATTGTGACAGAACAGCAGAGCTGTCCCCAGGGCTCACATGGCAAGCGTCTGCCTTTCTAATGTTCACACGACTAACATGATGATACAATGAGTTATGGGAAAAGCGGATGCTAGAAAGACTGGAGCACAGACCACTGTCAGGGCCTCTGTCAGAGGCCCAGCCAGGATTCTTCTAGAAGGTCTATCAACTCATTCTCTGAAACTCACCCAGGAATGATTGCATACTTTTCTGGGGAGGATTTAAAACTTCTACCAGGTTACTTTGAAATGTTGCAGCTATTAACACAATGGAACCTCAAGGGTTATAAACATGCAGTCATGTTCACATTCTTTTTCTACTACCATTTTCTTTTTTTATTATTTATTAATTGTGCGTGTATGCATGTTGTTTGTGTATTGTGCGTGTGTGTGTGTGTGTATGTGTAGAACCACAGGCGAATTCAGGAACCACCATGGACGCCTCTACCTCCTCCTGTTTACTCTGCCCGGGGATTCACAGACTCTGCCTACCAGGACCAGAAACGCAGGCTGCCCCCACTTTTGCCCCGCGTCTATACGTATACTATGGGGTCTAGGATCTGAACTCAGACCTTCCGCTGGCAAGGCAGAGGCTTAACCCCTGAGCCACCTCTCCAGCCCAACTACTACCATTTTCAAAGGCTGGTTTTTACAATTAGAACATGGCCTGATGAAACAGGTACCTTGAGTCTTTTCTTCTTCTTTTGCTTAGGGCTACTTTTTTCTCTAAAACTTTCCTTTCTTTAAGGACTTCTTTAATTCTGGGGGCTTTAGGTTCCACTGTCTTTGCTGATGATTCTTCTAAGTCCATGTTACTTTTGGCTAGGAAAAAAAGCAATTAAAAAACTGTATTTCAGAAGAGAGTTTTAGAAATAGTTTTATATTTATTTTTATTAAGATTTAAAATCATTATAAAATACGAAATGACTTTTAATGGCTCATAAGTTGTGCTGGACAAAGCAAGAGAATTTAATTTTTTATGTGCTGCATCAAATAGATGTTAACAGAAGGGTCTGGGAGTACAGCTCAGTGTTCGAGCATGTATGAAGCTTTGGGTTTAACACAAATAAAATAAATAAATAAAAATAAATAAAAAAGTCACTAGACATCCAATATAAGCATAGATTAACTGGACTATCATCACTACAAATACTTAAATACTTAGGTCGGCAATACATTTTCCAGTAGTAATTCATTCTATCACAACTACATTTGAGAATGGACCGTTTTATCTTACAAGCATATGCCACAACAATGTAAGACTAACTATAACATGATGTGTTTCAAATAACAACATTTGCTGTACCTTGACCCTTGGCTTTGGAAGACTTTGTCTTCTCTGCTTTCTGCTTTCGTTTTTCTTCGAGTTTCTCTCTATTAATTCGTCGTCTTAAAAGCCTCTCTTCTTTTTCTTTAGCCTAAAAAAGATAACAGGCCCTGGCAGGTTATCAGGAAAATACAAAAAAAAAAAGCAAAACAACAAATAAACGAACAAAACAAAACAAAATATGCTAGGAAAAAATTTTAGGGCTAACTCAGTGGTAGAAAACAAGCCTAGCAAGTGAGAGGTCTTGGATTCAGTCCCCACGTACTACCCCATCCCCGCCTCAAAGAAGCTTTAGACTGTTCTCAAGACACTTCTCAATTAATGAGCCACACGAAAGCACATGCATGTATCAATGTGTGCTCTATTCTGGAAGCTGCCAGTAAGGGAGAGAGAGAGAGAGAATTTTCAATGGCTCTTTTAGAATGCCACTGTTTAAAGAACGGGAAAGATTATTTTGAGAAAAGGTGATTTAATAAGCTAGTTGCTTCAATGATAAAAGGTAGCTGTGAAAATATGAACGCCAAGCTTATATGGCTAAGTCTCCGAAACTTTTCAGTCATTCTTCAAGGAAAAGGTGAAATGCAAGTTCAAGCAACAGATTCTATGGCCACTGTGACTTGATGTCCTGCTCTTGCGACTTTCTGCCATCTGATCTTGAAGCAGGAGAATTCAGTTCTGCTGTTTCCACCCACTTTCTGGCTCAGTGGTCAAAGTTTCAAGAATCTTCAGCAGAGGTACAGTACATACGAGAAACCTTGTCAGGAGAAAGATCTGGAAGGAAGGCCAGCATGTTCTACAACTCGTATTTCTATGAATTTCTTTATCCTAAGATAAGTGACTTCCCATTTTAATGCTTTTAAAACTATAGCCCATCTTAAAACTGAAGTATATATGTAACGAGATAGACATTTGCTTTAAAAAGAATAGTATACTTCATAAATGGAAGCATTTTCAAGTCCAGGAAACATGTGAACTGCACTTCTCTCAATGTTATTATAATGGTCACATATCTGATCTGTTTGACTCGATCCATACTGAAACTAAACATTTCATACCATGAAACACTTGGATTACTACCTGTTTTATACTTTTATTTGCAATAATAACACAAAACCTCCACAGTCTGTTCAGTGTAGCTCAATGACAAGATTCCTGCAGGCAGCATGCACATCTGTTCAGTACTCAAATCTGTTTAGCCACACAGATATTCAACCAGGTGCAGGAGGCTGACATGTAAGAGGTTAAGCTGGACTTACGATAGACTGTCGCCGCTGTTCCACTGTAAGCTCGTCGTCAGAATCGCTGTAATACTTCGAGTAAAGATAGGGCTTGTGAACATAGGCATGGCGTCCAGTTTTGGCTTTTCCTTCACTAGACTCGCTAGGCTGAGATTTTGTTTTACTCTGTTTGCTCTTTTCTTCGTCTGGAAAAGGGTCGATAAGAGGAGGAGTGAGTGCTTCTGAGAGGCAGCAATAAAATCAACATCACTATGAATGAGCTAAAAGAGGCATCAATGCAACTCAGGTCCTGTAGGTCCTCAGGGGGAATAAAGCCACAGGAATTCAGAAATGGACTAAAAACAATACTCAGCTTATTTCTTAATGATCACCTTCTCATGTGTGAAAGCAGTCAAGGAATAACTGGACATTATAACCACTTGTGTAGAAATAAAAATGCAGTTCAGGCAGAATAATTTGATGGAGTCGCTCCAAGGAAGAAGGGCTCAGCAACAGGCTCACTCAGACAGAGGCTGAACAGAGTGCTTCTGGGGGTGAACACGGAAGCCAAGCGAGGGATCACTGCACCGGTTCCTGCTAGCCGATGGCAAGGCCCCCTAGGGCTGGCTGGCTGTGAGTGATGGATGGCCAAGCGGAAGTTTCCCTTTACCGCTACACCCTTTGGCTTTGAACTCAGAAACCAGGAGTCCAAACTGCTGGGGCCATCTTAGTCCACAACTCCCTCTATCAATCATTTTAAACACTGAACTTTGGACAAATAGTTCACTCTATTATATTAATATTCATATTATTCATATTAATATGAATGCTTCAGCACTATTATGCTGACTAAGCAAATTCACCTGAAGCTATAAAGTACACGTGAGGTTTCCACGCCCTGGGAGCCCAAGGAGACAGGAATCAATCCCTGCACCCCACAGAGACCCTGCACATCTGGACACTGGCCTGTTTCCATCTGCCGCAGCAAGAGGGAGGAGTTTTCATTTCCTACCACCTACTGTTCTTAAAACAGCTTTTTTCTTTTCAGAGCCCTCACATATGACCTGGTCATATGTGTAGAGTGTGGAGGCCCCAGGAGAAGGCGCGTGCGTCCCTCGACTGTAAGGACTTGTTCTTTTCTGAATGTGAACTGTTTTTCCTGGGTATAAATGTAAAAATTAAAGATAGGAAAGACTAAGAAAAACATCTATTTTTTTCTCCTCAATTTTTCTCAAGTATCTTATTGAAAGCCAGCAGGAAATTTAACAGATGCTATGTATAAGCAATGATAGATACAATTTATTTTTTTAGGTCATAGAATTTAATCACAGGGTCAAGAACAGCTGAAGCCCTGGCTGGGGAGCTATGAGCTGCCTGGTGCTCGGGACGGGAAGTGACTGGACTGGACTTCCTGCAAGATGCTGGCACACCTGCCCAGGGCTGCAGTGTGGCCAACGGCAGCTGTGGCAGGTGGGAAGGGTTTGCTGGAAAACAAGCTCTAAGGTGAATAGTTCGGCCTGTCCCAGGCCGGTCTGACGTGGTCTTGGATGGTGAAGATCATCTCAAAGCCTTTTGGATACTGAGTCTGATGGTCTTGGCGTCAGATCAAATAGCCCCACATGCGATTTGGGTAGGGGCTTTGAGTTCTGGACAAGACTTCCTGAGGGGAGAAGCAGGCACAGGGGTGACTATGACTAGTGTTGAGCCCAAGTACAAATTATGAGCAAGGCTTTCGTGAACACTTGTTTTTGACACCATCCAAATCAGACATGGATGTCAAGAAGTAAAGTTAGCCACACCTCAGGGAGGACACACAGGCGCTTCATGGATTATGAACCTCATTCCTCTTCTGATTTTAATCTGTGTCCTTTAGCTGAATAAACCAAACATTAAGTGTAATGACTACTTTGTTATTTGAGACAGGGTCTCTCTCTGGCCTGGAACCCACTATGAAGCCCAGGCTGGCCTCAAACTTTTGACAATCTTCCTCTCTCAGCTTCCGAAGTGCTGGGATTACAGGCATGAACCACCACCCCTGACCAGTACATCAGCTTTTAGTGTGTTCTGTGAGCCCTTCCAATCAATCATTGTCTTTAAGGGTGGTGTTGGGAACGCCTGAACTTCCAGTTGGTACCACAAGTACCAGTGGTCTTCTGGCCCATACTTCATGCAGATGCCAGCCACACATAAAAAAGCATCTATAAGCACTGTCTTCGGTAAGAATCTTGGAGTTAGGTGATGGACAACCAAGGTTTGTTGAGGGCTAGTAACTTACACGCTTGCTCCGATGGCAGACTTTGGAGCTGGGACCAAAACACATCTTCCAACCACACAGTACCAGGTTCCCGACACTGTGCACACTATATCAGGGTGCAGCCATCGGAACATACCAGAATGCGCAAGGTAAGCTTCACAGAGGCATTGAGAAACAAGCTTTACCATCTGATGTGATTTCTCCTTCTTCCATACTATCAGACACCACAACTTCCTCCTCACTGTCTTCTTCAAAAGAAGAGAGATCGCTGGTGTGGACAGAGCTAACTGTGATGTCTGTAAGACCATCCACATCAGAATCTAGCAAAGAGCAATCTTCAGGAAGAAAATGAAAAACAAATAACCTTTATAAGAACACACATAAGGCCCAATTCCCAAATTAAATTAAAAATTTCCTGCTTTAAACATATGTCAAGGAAATCATATAAAAATAACTAAATTGCAAATTTACAATATAAATGATATATGTAAATTTTTAAATTCTTAAAATCTTAAAAAAGTATTTTAAAAATTGAAATATTTACTACCCAAGTGTCTTGAAGATTAGGACATACAACTTAAGTTGCTTAGAATAATGTATATGAATAAATTACAAAACAAATTTGAAAGCTGAATTTGTTACTTTTCTGTGTAAATAGATGTATCAGTATAGGAAAACAAACAAAAAACCCAGAAATGTCTACTACTGACCCTCTCCACACCAAGGGCCTGTTAATTAGCCCAGATTGGCCTGGATCTTGCGGTCTCAGCTTTCCCAGCACGGGGTTTACCTGTGTGTGCCAACATGGCTTACTTTTTCTTCTTACAAGGAAATAAAATTTTTAGAATTTTGAAATGGAAACATCAAACTAAATCACTGCAATCTGAAGTCAACGTGCACACCTGCCCTCCCCCCCAGACATGTTCTCCAGCGGCCGCCCAGGCGCGCGTGCTCTCGTACCTTCCTTTGTGCCTTCGGCAGCTCTGGCCTTGCCGCTGCTCTTGTCTGAAGACAGCTTCGCGCTTTCGGGCTCTCGGTCCTTCGCCGGCTTTTCATCCTTCACTTTCTGTGTGTCTTCGCTCCTCTTGGGCTGGTCGCATTTTTTTTCAGTCTTTTCCTTCTTGTCTTTCTTTCTTTCTCCCTTTTCACAGCTGTCTGGTTTCTTCTCACCTTTGTCTACCGGCTTATTTTTCTGGTCGCTGCTTTCCTGTTGCGCGTCTTTATTTAGCAGAATCAGATTATTCTCTTTCGTGTGACTTTTAGCTTCTTCAGCTGGCCCAGGGGGATCACCGGGCTCTTCCGACTTGGGGGCAGTTTCTAGTCCTTCTGCCCCCGGCTCCGGGGCGCCGTCCTCTGAGGTTCGCTCTTTCTCAGAGCTCGTGTCAGTGCTTGGCTGTGAGGACAGCTTCTTGGACAGTCTCTCACCGGCCTTGGTGCTGGATGTTTCCGTGGACGCTCTCGCGGCGTGAGCTTCCTGGTTGAGAGACGATATGGTTTCCAGGATGGACATGGCGTCACTGGCCACATTGGCGCTCGGCCCGGGAGCAGGGGCACCTAGGGGAAAAGACAGGCCTCAGCCAAACTCACGCAAAAGATGAACCTTCTGCCTACTCAGTACTGCGAGTCACGCCAGCTCCCATGACACCAAACTCTGCAGAGCTGGGAGCCAGCAGGCATCCGGACAGCAGAGCTAGTGTAGACCCGCATCCTGCTGCTGGACACAGCTAGTGTAGACCCCGCATCCTGCTGCTGGACACACAGCTAGTGTAGACCCCGCAGCTGCTGAGGACACACAGCTAGTGTAGACCCCGCATCCTGCTGCTGGACACACAGCTAGTGTAGACCCCGCATCCTGCTGAGCACACACAGCTAGTGTAGACCCCGCATCCTGCTGCTGGACACAGCTAGTGTAGACCCCGCATCCTGCTGCTGGACACACAGCTAGTGTAGACCCCGCATCCTGCTGCTGGACACACAGCTAGTGTAGACCTCGCATCCTGCTGAGCACACACAGCTAGTGTAGACCCCGCATCCTGCTGCTGGACACAGCTAGTGCAGACCCGCATCCTGCTGCTCGACACAGCTAGTGTAGACCCCGCATCCTGCTGAGGACACACAGCTAGTGTAGACCCCGCATCCTGCTGAGGACACACGCTAGTGTAGACCCCGCATCCTGCTGGACACAGCTAGTGTAGACCCCGCTCCTGCTGAGCACACAGCTAGTGTAGACCCGCATCCTGCTGAGGACACAGCTAGTGTAGACCCGCATCCTGCTGCTGGACACACAGCTAGTGTAGACCCCGCATCCTGCTGCTGGACACACAGCTAGTGTAGACCCCGCATCCTGCTGAGCACACACAGCTAGTGTAGACCCCGCATCCTGCTGAGGACACACAGCTAGTGTAGACCCCGCATCCTGCTGAGGACACAGCTAGTGTAGACCCCGCATCCTGCTGCTGGACACACAGCTAGTGTAGACCCCGCATCCTGCTGAGGACACACAGCTAGTGTAGACCCCGCATCCTGCTGCTGGACACAGCTAGTGTAGACCCCGCATCCTGGTGCTGGACACAGTAGTGTAGACCCCGCATCCTGCTGCTGGACACACAGCTAGTGTAGACACGACCTGCTGAGGCACCCAGCTAGTGTAGACCCCGCACCTGCTGCTGGACACAGCTAGTGTAGACCCCGCATCCTGGTGCTGGACACAGCTAGTGTAGACCCCGCACCCTGCTGCTGAGCACACAGCTAGTGTAGACCCCGCATCCTGCTGAGGACACACAGCTAGTGTAGACCCCGCATCCTGCTGCTGGACACACAGCTAGTGTAGACCCCGCATCCTGCTGAGCACACACAGCTAGTGTAGACCCCGCATCCTGCTGCTGGACACACAGCTAGTGTAGACCCCCGCATCCTGTGCTGGACACACGCTAGTGTAGACCCCGCATCCTGCTGAGCACACAGCTAGTGTAGACCCCGCATCCTGCTGCTGGACACACAGCAGCTAGTGTAGACCCCGCATCCTGCTGCGGACACAAGCTAGTGTAGACCCGCATCCTGCTGAGGACACACGATAGTGTAGACCCCGCATCCTGCTGCTGGACACACAGCTAATGTAGACCCCGCATCCGCTGAGCACACATGTGTAGACCCCGCATCCTGCTGAGGACACACAGCTAGTGTAGACCCCGCCATCCTGCGCTGACACACAGTTAGTGTAGACCCCGCATCCTGCTGAGCACACACAGCTAGTGTAGACCCCGCATCCTGCTGAGCACACAGCTAGTGTAGACCCCGCATCCTGCTGAGCACACACAGCTAGTGTAGACCCCGCATCCTGCTGAGGACACACAGCTAGTGTAGACCCCGCATCCTGCTGAGCACACACAGCTAGTGTAGACCCCGCATCCTGCTGAACACACACAGCTAGTGTAGACCCCGCATCCTGCTGAGGACACACAGCTAGTGTAGACCCCGCATCCTGCTGCTGGACACACAGCTAATGTAGACCCCGCATCCTGCTGAGCACACAGCTAGTGTAGACCCCGCATCCTGCTGAGCACACAGCTAGTGTAGACCCCGCATCCTGCTGCTGGACACACAGCTAGTGTAGACCCCGCATCCTGCTGAGGACACACAGCTAGTGTAGACCCCGCATCCTGCTGCTGGACACACAGCTAATGTAGACCCCGCATCCTGCTGAGCACACAGCTAGTGTAGACCCCGCATCCTGCTGAGGACACACAGCTAGTGTAGACCCTGCATCCTGCCTGCTGAGCACACAGCTAGTGTAGACCCCGCATCCTGCTGAGCACACAGCTAGTGTAGACCCCGCATCCTGCTGAGCACACAGCTAGTGTAGACCCCGCATCCTGCTGAGGACACACAGCTAGTGTAGACCCCGCATCCTGCTGAGCACACAGCTAGTGTAGACCCCGCATCCTGCTGAGGACACACAGCTAGTGTAGACCCCGCATCCTGCCTGCTGAAGACACCCGGAGCTAGTGTAGACCCAGCATCCTGCTGCTGGACACACAGCTAGTGTAGACCCCGCATCCTGCCTGCTGAAGACACCCGGAGCTAGTGTAGACCCACAATGCTGCCTGCTGAGGACACTGTCACAGGGATGAGCCAGCAAATCTGACCATGGTTCAGTTGCCAGAGTTAAGTCTCTACTTATCTTAGTCATGTCCTACTACAGCATACATGTCTGCTCATCGTTACTAAAATGCTATTACTTTAATTAATTAATATTAATATTAAAAAAGAAACGCTATTCCACTTGAGGACTTTGGGTATTATTTAAAGTAAGCACAGGGCTTGCAACATGGGGCTCCCAAGGAAAGAGTGCTGGCCCTGTAAGCCCAATAATATGAACTCAATCCTTGGAACCCACAAAGTGGAAGGAAAGAACCTCCACATGCACACTGTGGTACCCACGCCACACACACACACACACACACACACACACACACACACACTAAGCAAAGGACAACAGAAACTAGCCAGCCATAAAGAAACAGCTGCACCCGGGAAGAAACACCTTAAAGGACCAGATGTTCCTACTTGACGATCGGCTGGAAAGCCCGAGCAGAGTGAAGGCACCTTGTGTGCTGCAGGCAGAGTCGGGCTTCTCCTCGGCAGGAGCTGCGCTGCTGCTGGCGTCCTCTTTGTGACTCAGTGTGGCCAAAAACTCATGCACGGCTTTCTCCACCTGAGGTCGGAAGGTGTGATTGATCTTTGGATCCACAACCTGGGAAATAATTCGATCTATGCCAGACTCCAGCATTCCTGATCTGAAACACAGGATAATTTACAGAAAGGTGAAGAAATATGTATACATTACTTGCATTAAATACTTTAAAATAAGATTCCCATTACATGCTCAACCTTCGATGCCACTTTCTGTTCACATACACATACAGAAAGCAGTGACAATAGATAAGTTTTCATGTGCTAACATTTAAGTATATTACACTACGAACATGTGTGTGAACGTGCCACCTATGAGTCCATGGAAAAATTGAAACCGACCAAACGTGGGCGGATGGGTGACTCAGCAGGTAAGACACCACTTGCAAACCTGGAGCCCTGAGTTTGATCCTCAGAAGCCCACGTGGCGCAAGGAGAGAACTGACTTCTGAAAGCTGTTTTCTAACCTCCACCCATGCATCAAGCATGCACGGAATACTTTCTTCCTCTATCTCTCACCCTTAAATAAAATAAATTAAGGCTGGAGAGATGGCTCAGGGTTATCGAAAGCAGGTCCTGAGTTCTGGTCCCAGGTCCCACACAAAAAACTGCCAGGTGGACATGGCAGCATCCTACAATTCCAGGTGGAGCCTGGGAAATCCCAGAGTGAAGCAAAAAGGAGGTAGAAGTAATCCAGGATGATTCCTGGTCACCCTTGGTCCTCCACAGGGTGGACACACAGTTCTCTTTCACACACGCACGTGCACGCGCACACACATGCGCGCACACACAAATAAAATACATATAAAAATAAAATAAATTAAAAAAGAAAACAGACAAAACACACAGATGCTCAGAGTCAGCCCCGACCACAGACCACTTACAAAGGTGGTGCTCTGCTGGCCCCCCCTCGCCCAAGGCACTCACTAAAGACCAAATCACTCTGGACTCTAAAATTTCCTTTTCTTAGAAAAAGAAAAACAACACTTTTATAAGTATTAAAAGTTCCAGAAAAAGTGAAGAATACACACAAAGTATAATTTCATCAAGTTATGAAAAGAGAGCTCCGGGAAAACAAACAAAAGCTGAAACTCCCGATTTCTCTCGCGCCACTTCTTTCCTGCTACTAAAACTGGGTGATTTATTCATTCCCTAACTATGCTGAGGACCTCCTCCATGACTGTCTCCATGCTGGCCATTAGACGGCTACGAATCCGACTTGCTCCCTTTCTGGTCAGGAGGCAAACACAAATAATGAAAGCACAAGACACTAGGCATGAATGAGCACACAGCATAAAGTGTGGGGAAAGAGAATGAATTATCAGCTACGTGCAAGGTAAGGCAGGTACACGCTCCAAAAGAAAAGACAACTGAGGTGAGTTCTGATTTCCAAAGAAGAAAAGGGAGTAAAGATGTTTCGAGTTAAAGAGACATTGTAGAGGCAGACAGGAGAGCTGAGGATATTTAGCAAGGGCTTTGTACAAACATCTGGACAACATAGATCCAAGAGCAGACTTCCGGGGCCCAAGAGATGCCTCAGTAGGTAAGTGCATTTGCCATCAAGGCTGAGGACCTGGGATAGAGCCCTGTAACACGTGAGAGAATGGATTCTCCATGCTGTCCTCTGACCTACATGTACATGCTAAAGAAGTTGGCAAGGTAATAATTAAAAAAATCCACTTTCTTCCTAACAAATGTGGTAGGAGTTGAACCCAGGACAGCGCCAGGAGATCAAGGCCCTATTCACTTCACTTCTCGGCTCGTTGTAGAGAAGAGGAGCTGGTGACCTCATACCGTCAAATGCTATTTCTGTTTGCACATCAGTGTGGAGCGTGGATGGATGGGACCTTCATTTCCCCCAGGTGCTCCACCCTGATGCTGTGGCTCTATGTAGGCCGCAGAGAAAAATGAGCTGACACGGCAAAGTGGGTTACCTGCTTCTAAAAGCGCTAGGATTGAAGAATGCGGATTCTGAAAGTGCTGCTGCGTTGCAAAGGCGCCTTTTTGTGCCCTGTCCCTACTCAAGAATCCTTGGAAACACGGCAGGAAGAAAAAAGAACCGAGAAAAAGGTTTAAGGTGCAAGTAAGTACAGACATGAAAGAATCAAACCTGCCCGACCCCAAACCAAGACTCAGCTTCCTTGTTTTTTGCCTTTTGCTGGCCTCCTCTACTTTATTTCCTACGAGGTCCAGAGCTAAGGTGCCTCAGCTCTTGGTGGGTTTCCTGCTTCGAGGGTCTAGTTTCCTTCCCCAAGAGCGGAGAGGCTGCAGCGGAAGGTCCAAGAAGCTCAATGCTGGAGATGGGTACTGTCCTGGGTAAAACCACTTCCTGTCCAGGTCTGGTGGTTCCCCTCTATAATCCCAGCTACCCAGAGACTGAAGGAGGAGGATTCCAAGTTCAAGGTCGGACTAAGCAAGTTTGGAGACTTTCTCTAAACGAAAAGTAAAAAAAAGGCTAGTCAGTCTTGGTGGGATGGGTTGGAAATCCAAGCACTCAAGTTCAAGGTCAAGTTCAAGGTCACCCTAGATACTAGCAGACCACCTAAGGCTACACAGTGAGACACCGCTTCTAAAACACCAAAGCGCCAAAGAGAAAAAAGAAAAAGAAAAAAGCAAAGCAAAGCAAAACCATCTCACTGGTAGAGTGACTGTTTAGTGCTCCTGAAGCCCTGAATTTACCAGAGAATCAAATCAAACCAAGTAATAAATGTGCAAACATACAGGTACCCTCGTTGCACTGTGCTAAGATCACTGCCAAAAGCGATCTGGGATTTTCAGATTCTGCAGGATAAATGAACCGTCAGCGTCAAGAGATTAGCTGCTGAGTTGAAGCGTCTGAGATTGCTGAGACCATTTCTTTCCTACAGGAACAGCACTTTGCAGAAGGCCAAACCCAACTCAGTGAGTTAAGCATTTCCCTAAAAATAGGGGAAAACCTTGAAACTGTATGTATTCCTAAGGGCGAGTCTACCTCTGCAATAGCAGTGTGTACACAACAAAATAATCTTTACGGAAGTTTAAATGTTATCATCAGAAACAAATGGATTTAAATGAAAGTCATTGGAAAGAAGCAGTATGATCTAAAGAAGGGGACAGATGCTTAAGAAGGAACAACACTGATGTAGGGCCCCCCTCAACACTCCCAGCTCACGGACACCTGCTGCAGAGCCCTGTGTCTCCTTTACTGGTACAAGAATTTTAACTGCTTGTTTTACATGTGCAAGACTGGGTTATCGATCCTAAAAACAGAGAAAAATGAATGCTTCCTTAACTTAGAGTTTGCTTGCTTAAATGGTTAAAAAAAATTTCAGGAAGTCTGTCTTCCACTTGGGATTCTCAACACAGAAACAAAGAATGCAAACGTGTAAGGGCCTGGCTGGGGGTGTAGCTCACTAGCAGCGGGAGCGAGCAGGTGGAGGCCCTGGGCGTTCACTGCCAGCACTACAGAAAGAAAGAGGAGACACCCTCAAAGACGCCCGAGGTCTGCAGCAGTCACTGAAAGGAGGCGGCCAGGAAGCCCCAAGTGACCACTGTGTGGAGCCGGGGATCCTGGCCCACCCCACCTCTCCTGTTTCCAACCCTGGTTATCTACTGAAGGTCTCTGGAAACAATAGCCCTCCTGGCTTGGCGCTCAATAGACTTCTTTCTAGTAGCTTCTTTTCCCTGCAGGCGCCATCAAGCAAGTAGTCCTCTTTCGTGGTCCCACAAATACCCTTTAAATGCGACCACGAAGCCAATTCTCCCTCTCTCTGCTTCACAGACACAGCCCAAGCCCGCAGCTCCAGGTTTCTAGTATTACAGAGTCCTAAATGGGTCTTTCAGTGAATTCTTATTTCTGGGGCTTCCTGTGGCTTGGAACTATCACACTGCATAGGCTTGAGTCAAACTGCTTACCTGTTTAAAAGCCACATTTCAGAAATGTGTTTGAATGTAAATGTTTGTCAAGGCAGGAAGAATCTTAAAATAACTGGGACAGCAAATCTTTTGAATTGGCAAATATTTATATTTAAAAACAAGTGTAAGATTGTAAATTGAGTGTGTCTTTTACTTTTGTTGAAGTAAATGTGATTCTTTCCAGGCCTTTCTACATGTTGCAGCTAGGACTCTTTTTCTTATACCTATTCAAAAATGACTGTGACGGGAGAGAGGGCTCAGGGGTTCAGCCTCTGCCTCAAAAGCAAAGGACTTGAATTTAGTTCCTAGATCCCACATAAAAACTTGGAGTGGAAATGGTGACAGCCTGCACTTCTGGCTCTGAAAGGTGGAACCTGGTAAATTCAAAAGCAAAACAACAAGGGCACCAGCATGATCTCCAAAATCACCCTTGATCCTCCATAGGTGTGCAGAGTGCTGTCTTCTACCTCCATACACACCACACCTACGCAAGCAGAAGGAAAATATATGACCATAATAAATCAAATATATTTTTATACATAATCACAAAATAGCACAGTTAAGTCAACAAAATGTGACTGTGTGTGAGATGGAGGGAGGGAGGGAGAGGGAGGGAGAGAGAAGAAGGAGGGAGAGAGAGGAGAGGGAAGGAGAGAGGGAGAGGGAAGGAGAGAGGGAAGGAGAGAGGGAGAGGGAGAGAAAGACGGAGAGGGAGAGAAAGAGGGAGAGGGAGAAGGAGGGAGGAAGAGAGGGAGGAAGAGAGGGAGGGAGGGAGAGAGGGAGAAAGGGAGGGAGGGAGGATAAAGGAGGGAGAGAAGAGGGGAGAGAGGAGAGGGAAGGAGAGAGAGAGGGAGGGAGGAGGGAGGGAGGAAGAGAGGGAGGGAGGGAGGGAGAGAGGAGAAAGGGAGGGAGAGAAGAGGGGAGAGAGGAGAGGGAGAGGGAGGGAGGAGGGGGGAGGAAGGGGGGAGGGAGGGAGGGAAGGGGCTGTATTAGAAGACGCAGCCCCTAAAGCAGTGGGAAGTATTTTCCTTCAGGTGCAGTCGCATGACCCGGCAGCACCATCCACCCTATGAAGAAGCTGCAGCCCGCAGTGAGAGCTTCTGTCAGAGGCCCACCCCAGCTCTGAAGCTGATGTCACTCACTTGAGAACCTGCTGCCGGATGTTGTTCCTCAGCTGGTTCTTATTGAGATGGGGGCTCCAGGTATGAGTGGCCAGGTGGTTTGCAACAAAGTTGTCCACTCGCTGCCGCAGATTCTGATAGGCGGGCTGGAAGAGAAAACACAAATGCAGGTGGTCTGTACTGTCTGTGATAGTAGCGCAGGGCTCAGGGAGGTGCTGCCAGCAATGCCCGATGGGACAAGGTTTCACAACAGACACAACTTACTCATTCGAATACTGTCCATGTTTAGAAACAGAGGAAGACAAAGGACCGGAAGGACGAATGTTAATGTTGGGTGATTTGAATAACGGGGGCAAAGCCCAGGACATCAGCATTCGCTGAGATGCGGCATTTGAGCTGTAGGAGGCGACGACAGCCTTCTCTGCAGGTGCAGTCAACAACGGAAGCAAGGAAGAAGTGGACCAGAAAGCGTACGGTCATAAGGATCTGGGAACCACAAATCGTTACTGTAATTTGGCTGGAGAAAAGACTACTCGAGGCACGAGCACGCAAGTGGAAGCAGAGATGGGGCAGGTGTTGCTCCTGGTGCCTGCACCGTATCCTGGAGCGCAGAGAAGGACAACCGAGGGCACGTGCACAGAACACAAGTAAGCAGGAAGTGGAGGATAAGGCCTGCACGGAGGTGGCAGAAATCAGGAGGAATTAGAGAGACACTGAACTAGCCAGCACTTCAGACGTAAGGCGCGTTCTCACGTGAGGGCGACTTAAAACTCTCCATTCATCAACGGGCACGTTTGGCAATGCTCGTACACGTTCAGTTATTGCAATGAGGGGCGCTACTGGCTCTCGGAGAGGGCAGGACAGGCACCAGAGAACCACCAGCCCCAAGGGCAACAGTCCTTAGTAAATCTCAGAACCTCTGATCCAAGATGATGACGACGTTCTACTGACTCATCTGTGTGAAAAGACATTGTCTGAGGAGTATTTGACCATAAACAGGACATCCAAAGCTTCCCAGATCCATCACCCCAAAGTCCAGGGTACACCACAGAACAGAGAGAGAATACGAGACTCAGACCACAGGGAGGAACGCCAGCAACAGCAAAGCACCCCGAGACAGAAAACCAATGGAACCATTAACACTTGCAACCATGCACACGTGCAACCAGGCTCACCTGCAACCAGGCTCGCCTGCAACCAGGCTCACCTGCAACCAGGCACACATGCAACCAGGCTCGCCTGCAACCATGTACATGTGCAACCAGGCTCGCCTGCAACCAGGCACACGTGCAACCAGGCTCGCCTGCAACCAGGCACACGTGCAACCAGGCTCGCCTGCAACCAGGCACATGTGCAACCAGGCACACCTGCAACCATGCACACCTGCAACCAGGCACACCTGCAACCAGGCTCACCTGCAACCAGGCACACCTGCAACCAGGCACACCTGCAACCAGGCTCGCCTGCAACCAGGCACACCTGCAACCAGGCACACCTGCAACCAGGCTCGCCTGCAACCATGCACACCTGCAACCAGGCTCACCTGCAACCAGGCTCACCTACAACCAGGCTCACCTGCAACCAGGCTCGCCTGCAACCAGGCTCACCTGCTAAGACCTGCATAAGATTGGGCCAGCACTACAGCACATGAATGAGGAAGGAATTCAGGTGGCTCGCCCTCATACATCAGGAGTACACCTACTGAAATACTGTATGCTGCAGAGGGTCCCCAGACATCCTGATGGGACCCAGTGGGGCATAAACACAAGGACAATGGGGTAGGGAAGAAGCCTTTCATTGGGGGGATTAGGGCAATGGAGAGGGGAGGACAAAACCCATGACAACCTGATGCAAGTGCCCACCCTAAACTCTCACTCAGTACCAGTCTCGGCCCAGCACATGAACTCAAGGTTATCTTTTCTGTGTCTGTTTGTTTTACAAGGTGTTTGAAGATCGAGATGATTTTAGTGAAAACAGTTCAGCATCACCTGATGCCATCGGCCCCCTTTCTCCTCCTCATGCACTCCCTTCCTCTTTGTCACTAACTCCGCACCTTCAGAGCCCACCCTAACACACCAAGTCATCCCCGACCCAAATGGACTTATTAGCTGCTCCTCCTTTCACGCACTCCTGTAGTAGGACCCCGTATCTCCGGAAGGGGTGTTTCTCCCCCAGAAGTGTAAAGTGCTCCTGCCTCTTCCTTTCCTTTTCACAGCCTACTACACTGCTTAGTAGATAAGCAATTAAAACAGGGTTCTTGGAAGGCTGTGTGACTACCTCCCACACAGAGATAAGCCCACTCCTGTCCTCCTTCCCTCCCCCGGAGCCCTCTATCCTCCCTCCACCTTTCATCACTTCCAATGTTCAGGCTTTTATTGATGCTCTCTCTCTCTGTGTCAGAGGGCACTGTGTCCCTGTTGTCTCAAACTCTACTAAGGTCTTCTCAGTGCTAGAAAAGGCCAATTAGTTGGTTTCCAAGACTTTCCATAACGATGCGTAGGGCGCACCGTCCCCTCCAGCAGTTCTGCTTCGGATCCACACTCAGTCCCTCAGGTACTCAGTCCTGACCTTGACAGAGCTCACTGAATGAAACTGTCCCCGAAGAGCTTGCTCAAAGCAGTAAGTCCTATCTTGCTTTAATTATTTTTTTATTATTATTTATTCAATTGTGCGCGTGTATGTGTGTGTAGAACCACGGATGAATTCGGGAACCACCATGGACACCTCCACCTCCTCCTTGTTTACTCTGCCCAGGGATTCACAGGCTCCTCCCTACCAGGACCGGAAATGCAGGCCGCCCCTGCTTCTGCCCGGCGTCTATAAGTGGGATCTAGAATCTGAACTCAGGACCTTCCGCCTGCAAGGCAGAGGCTTAACCCCTGAGCCACCTCTACAGCCCCGCTTTGGTTATTTTTAATAGGACCCATCACACGTATTCGCTGAGCGCTTTTCGCTGCTAAGGTATGCGTCAGAGCAACAGGACAATTGGCTTCCTGCTCCCAAAACACTGCCAGTCTGATCCGTAGGGTTTGCCCAGTCAGGAGATACTGGCAACTGAGGAACTTCCCCAAAACTGGCCTTTAGAACTTGTAGAGAGGACTCGTTTTCACTTGGTCTGTGAGCTCTTCCATCAGGGCAGAATGACGGGCTTGTGGACCCTCACGCCTCACTCCCCACGCGGGAACAAATGCACAGGTGTCAGAATGGCTTCCAAATTCTGCAGCTCATTCCACACATCTGGCAACTGGCTGTCTACAAAGCAGAAGATCTTGGGGCTGCTCAAGATCTCGACTGTCGATCTGATCTGCTGTAATCAAAACCATCTTGATGGCTAGGGAGATGACTGAAAGGTTAAAGCAAAAGGACCTGTGTTGGGATACCCAGATCCTATTTCAATAATGCCAAACAGAAATGGTGGCGGCCTGCACTTCTGGCCTTCGAAGGTGGAGCTTCGGAAACCCCAGAATAAAGCAATAAGGAGGGAAGAGTAATCCAGGACGGTTCCCAAGCAATCCATCCTTGGAGCTCCATAAGCACACACACTCAGGGTCCTCTTGTACAAACATGCAAGCATGTATACGCACATGTGCAAAAAAAAAATCATCTTGGTTATTGACCCTGATGACCCCAGGACATTTGCAGGGCAGTTTGGCTTCAGGAGTGGCAGCAGACCGGTACATCTCATTCTGGTTTACATCCACTGAGCAGGTTTGTTCTTGGTGAGCATGTGGCAAGTATCAAATGTCTTGAATCTTAAATATGCATGTGACTGACACAATCCAGTCACTTCCATGAGCTGTAATGTAAGCTATGGGTAAGAGTCAGATGCAAGACAGGACAACTTTTCAGGTTCTTTTAAAAGAGTGCCACATCACAAAGCAAATGAGACCTAAGAATTCCATTAATGCAACAGTCCTTTGCACCAATGGGCTATATTACTCACAGCATTGCTGGGAATGTTAAGTTCTTATTAAAAACATTTTAGTCTTTTATGTCTTTTTTAATTGTCATACTGACTTTCTGTTCTCGCATTCTAGAAAAAGGAACATAAAACTGCAACTCAATTAAGAATATTTTAAGTTAAGCCAATACAATTGCTAACTAAGGGTAAGGAGAAAGGGAGAAGGTACAGGGATTGAGAAGGGAGAGATCCAGCAACTGCACCTAGCTGTTCCTCCTGCCTGGGGAAATCATTCGGTTCTGCTCTTATCCACGCTCAAGTACTGAAATAGAGACACATAGCCCCAGGTCCTAAACTCCATATACATAGGTTGGACAACATGAGACTGCCTAGAGTCTTGCACTATGAAAATAACATTTCCGTGTATATGGGCATTTTTCTTGGGAGAAGGGCCTGGTTTCTGTTACACTGTCAAAGGTGGTGATTCTTTCCACCAAGGAGCCTGGCAGGGACATCGCAGAAAGAACAGTAACATTTAATGGGAAGGAGAAGAATAAAAAGTTGAGTTGTGGATACTGCAGCTCCCCTATCAGTATGTGAGACTTTCAAGCTGTAAACAATGTTAACACACAGGTTTATAGATTTCTGAGAACATCCAAACGCAATGTCCATGTGCTAGATAAAAATTGCAAGCTTTATGGGTAGCATTTATCTAATTGTGTCCTTCCAATTAAAAAAAAATCTCAAGACAACAGATAACTTTACAAAGTAAGGCTTTGCATGCTCTCGCAAGCAAAGTAAGAGATGAACTTCCCCTAGACAGATGAACTGAATCCTCTATGCCACAAAAACTCCAATATCCTGAAAACAAACAAACCCAAAATACATCTTTATACAGTGGGCCCAGTACCAAGGTCCTTACAGTAGATACCCTCGAATTTACAGGATTTTCTTCTATAGATGGTAAAACTGTGTGCACGCCACCTCAAAATCTGAGAAGAATTTGCAACTGCTGTACTCCACCCCCTGAAGGAACTAAGCTCAGTGGGTAAGCCGCCTGCTTGCCAACTTGGTAACCTGAGTTCAAGTTCCACAAGTCCACATGGAGGAAAGAGAAAAGTGACTTCCAAATGTCCTCTGACCTCCATCGGGTGCATCGGGATGCACGCATCCATCTCCGCGCCCCCCACCTTCCCACTCTCTCAAATGAACGAACGGCGAAAACCCACGTTTCGAACCTTCCATTCCACTTGCGTCCAGAACTCCCCCTTCTACTGGCTGGCGTGCACCCCACGTTGTTCCTTCCTGTGGTCCTTTGTTCACTCTAGGTCCAGACGGCTTGGCTTACCTGCTCCGGCTAAAAAGCTCCTTTCGCGCCCCCTCCTTTTGCCGGCCCCCACTTTTTGGATGCGGAGCCTCGCGGCCCGCCCTGTCTCACCCCGCTCCTCCTGAACTTCCCCTCGCCCGCCCTCCCTCTCAGTCTCCTCCGCGCGTCGCCCCTGAACGGCTCCACTCTCGGTCCTCCGCTTTCTCACCTGGAAGCATCACTGGCCTCTCTACTCCTCAGTCACCGCCCGCAGCCGAACTAAAGCCCCGCCTCGGCCTCCCTCTCCGCATCGCCGCTCGCCAACATCCTGCAGAAACCCTGCAAACAGCGGGGCGACGGCTGCTCCTCACGGCGAGAGAGAAACTTTCAGACCCCAACAGCCGCGGAAGGACGAATGGTCAGGGGCGAGCAGCGGCGCGGCACGGAGCGGTGACCCCGCGCTTGCGAACCACCCGAGAACCACCACTGGGTCTTGCTCAGCGCCCCGCTGCGGGCTTAAGAGGCCCGGCCGCGCCGTGGGCGCCCGGCGACACGAGTGGGCTGCAAGGCCAAGGACGCGGGAATGAATGAGCGCACCGCGGTGCACCGAGCGAGGCGCGGGCAGGAAGCCACAGCCGCCGCAACTCCCGGAGCAGCGCTCTCGGGGCGTCGGGCGGGGAAACCGCGCCCGTCGGCCCCCCGCCCCCCCGCGATCTCCCCGCGCGTACCCCTGCCCTCCGCGCGCCCCCCGATCCCCCGCGATCTCCCCGCGCGTACCCCTGTCCCCCGCGCGCCCCCCGATCCCCCGCGAGTACCCCTGCCCCCCGCGCGGCCCCCGGGCCCCCACGATTCCCCCGCGCGCCCGTCGGCCCGCCGCGCGCCCCCCGCGCGCCCCGCACCTTTGGTGTCCACGTCGGCCCCGGCGCGCCTCCCGACCCCCCTGGCTCCCCGCGCGCCCCCCAACCCCCCGCGATCCTCCCGTGCGTCCCCCTGCACCCCGCGATCCCCCCGCGCGCCCCCCGCGATTCCCCCGCGCGCCCCGCACCTTGGTGTCCACGTCGGCCAGGCAGTCCCGGCGGAACTGGTCGAAGAGCCCCTGGCTCTTGAGGTGATTCACGATCATGGCCACGAGCTGCGGGTCGCCGGCGCCCGCGCCCGCGCCGCCCGCCGTGCTCGCGCCGGGACCAGCCCCGGGGCCCGGCGGCGGCGGCGGCGGCTGCGGCTGCGGCTGCGGCGGCGGCGGCGGCTGGCGCGGGCGGCGGCGGCTGCGGCTGCGGGTTGGTGGCCATGGCGGCCGGGGCCCGGCGGCGCTCCGGGGAGGCGGCGGCGCACAGGTCCCGCCGCCTGAGAGAAGCCAACGGGATGTTGTTAGGGAACCAGCGAATCTGGAGCCACCCCGGAAGTGAAAGGGAACCGAGGGAAGGGAGGAAAAGGCGGCGACACCAGCGACGGGGATCCGGCTACGGGGGCCGCGAGGGCCCAGTTTCCGCCGTCTCTGGGCGCGAGCGCCCTCGCGAGGCTGAGTCGCTGGAAAGCGGCCGCTGGAAGGCGGGATCCGTTGCGGGGAGTAGGGTTTTGCTAGCAGCTGTCACAGCAGCCATTGGTAACCGTGAGCACCTTACTCTTGCCAAGTAGTTGTCAACCTCTTTCCTGTTGTCCTGCTTGCTCCTATCCAATCTTCCCGACACCCTTTCTGGGGCCTCATGCGGTGGAAGTCAAGCTTTGCATATCGAACTCTGGAGATCCAGGTGATTGCCTGGATCTTTTCTTCTTGTATTCTTAATGGCGTCCCATTAATAACTAGGACATTCGTAATCAAAAAGCACATGGGCTTAATTTCCTAAGTGATTCTGCATCAACCCAAAGCCAAGGTTTGTCATTTTCAGTGACGGCGTGAGCACATCTCAGTGTACGATCTGAACCGCTTCTGTACAAAGATAAGTTATTTATCTTCCTAAGGCAAAAAGCAATCCATGAAGATGGACATAATGGCCAGAAAGAGCATATACGTTGGAAATTAATGTGAGGAGGGTTTTCAAGACCGGAAAGAGCTCTGAAAGCGTTGTTGCTTGCTCTGGGTCCTAGTATAGAAATGAAGGGCTGCTGGCAGGGATGGTGAGAGGGAGAGGAGGAGGGTGATGCTGGAACGTATGACAAGGACTAGAAACCTCCTGCCAGTCTGAAAGTGCTTTCAGGAAGAGTGATTTGAGTGGTAACTGGGTGCACATGTGTTACCTTGAAGAGCCACAGGATTCAAGGGGGGAAACAGTCCTCCCTGATGGGAAGAAGGAAGATGGAGTTGAGACAGCAAGATTGCACTCTGGAAAACAGAGATTGTGAGTGGTTGAGCTAGACCCCACCATACACACACCTCAGTATTGATGGGGGTAGGAATGTCAGAGAAGCATTTGTTTACTTTTGGCTTTGGTCTTTTGTGTGTATATGTGTATGATGTCACATATATTCATCACTAATCACCTTAGTTGTTATATGAGCTACTTCCTTCATGGCTGATATCTGACCCAAGTAACTTACGAAGGGTTTATTTGCACTTCACAGTTGCAGGAGGTGCAGTTCACCATGATGGAGGTGAGGAAACAGTGAGCAGCAAGTAGGCCTGATAGCTTAAGTGTCAGATACAACAGTGGGGGAAAATGCCTACTAAGCTGACCAAAGAGGACTCAGGGTCTGCAGCATTCTAAGGCACTACAAATGACTCAATGCTAATTGGTCGGTCAGTTGCAAATCTTTAAAAGTGGTGTGTTTGGAAATTAGCCGTTGTCATTGTTTTGTGGAGGTGGGGAACTTCAGTGCACAGTTCCCCCTGTTAGCCAAGCGTCACATTTTTGTGCACATTGAGGTCAAATTATATTTTATGTCCCATGGTGCTAGGAAAACTCATTCTTGTAGTCCAGTTACAATGAGACCGAATAGGTGAAACACCAGTCATCTAGGGACAGAAAAAACTGTTGCAGTCATTAAGAAGGACATCTCAAATATACATCAAGAACTGCAGAAAGTAAGTGTTAAAAACCACAAAACAAGCGCAAATGGGCCAATGAACAGACAGTTCTCAAAAGAAGAAATCCAAATGATCAATATTTTTTCACTTTCTTATTCGTTTAGTATCTCTTAATGATTTTATAGTGACTTTTTGATATTTTCACACTTTAATCCCCATCCCATCTCTTCTCCTTTTCTCATTATAACCCTTCTTCTCCCTTTCCTATCTCCTGTTTTCATGTGTGGTCCACAGAGTTTCATCTAGGTTGTCTTCGATGGCAGTGTGTCTAAGTACTTGCTGTAGCATAAATTATATACATCAATGGGTACACCATCGAGGTAAACATCTTCCATTTCCTCCCCATCAGCATTAGTCCTTATCAGTCTCTCCGGGATGTGGGGCCTCTTGAAATTTTTCTCCTTCCATGGTGAAGTATTGATTGGCCAAATGCTGTGAGGGTCTTGTGGAAATATGCATAGGTGCAGTGAGTTCATGGGTGCAACAGCCCTGTCACGCCCAGAGGATCATGTCTGTCCTAAACCTTGTCCCCTTTTAGGTTCTTACAGTCTTGCCACTTCCTCTTCTGTGATGTTCCCTGAGCCTGAACAATAAATATTTTTAAGACATTTAATATCCTTGGTCTCAGGGAAATGCAAATTAAAACCACTTGGAGATTCCATCTCACAGTAATCACAATGGCTATCAGCAAGAAAAAGAACAGTAACTATTGTTGGTAAGGATGTGTGGGAAGAGGAACCTTTATTTGCTGTTGGAAGGAGTACAAATTAATGTAGTCATTATGGAAATCGTATGGAGGTTCCTCAAAAATGTAGAAATTGCTTTACCATATGACCTAGGTGTACTACTCCTGGGCTTCTACACAAAGGATTGTATCCTGTCTCAGAGAGACCTTTCACATCCATGTAACTGCTGCTTTATTTATAATAGCAAGGAAATGAAAACAACTTAGATGTCTATCAGCTGATGAATGGATATAATGAAAATGTGGCTAATGTTCATAATGGAATTAGACTTCTCTGTTAAGAAAATGGAATTTGCAGGAAAAATGATGAATCTGGGAAGTATTGTAATTATTTTGTGTGTGCATGCACGCATGTATGTGCGTGCCTGTGTGTAGTAGAGGATATTTGAGTATGTGTGCCTGTGGAAGCCCAAGAGTGACTTCAGATATCACCTTGAATTGTTCTGTCTCCTTTTTGCTTCGCTCTGGAGTTTCTCAGGCTCTGCCCTCTAGAGGCGGAAGTGCAGGCCACATTTTTTTAGTGAGATCTAGGATCTGAACTCAGAAAGAACTCACCAGCACCCACCCAAGGAGACAGGATGGATGATTGGGCAAGAAAGACTCTTTCTTGGTAAAACCAAGGACTAATCCTCTGGTTTAGAATACAACTGTATAGCAGATGTTCCACACTTGAAGACACAGCCTCTTATCCAAAACTTTTACTTTCAAAGGCAATGAAGAAAAAACAGCAATTTCGAGGCCATGAAGGAGCCAGCTGGGACCTGAAGAACATGTTCTTGATGGTTCCCTACATCAGACTCCTGTCTCTTCAGTGTCACCAATACCCTGTGTTCCCTGCCTAGCACATATTTGAAATCCCAGAGGGCACCGAGTGGAGCTCTCAGACGAAAGAGGAAACTCACCTGCCTCCAATAATAGATTTTGTGCCTGATGTTCTTACTCTCCGTGATGTCTTTAGGCAAATAACACAAATGACGAAAGAAGACAAAGACATTGCAGGAGAAAAAGGACCAACCAAGCGTTGGGACTATGCCCAGATGAACCATGTGGTACAATTACTTTTCCCTGTGACAAAAGAAATTGTTGCAGGGTTTTTCTTCCTGGGGGTTCCTGTGTTCTGGAGCTGAAGATTAAAACCTGAACACATGGAGAGATAAAGCAGAGACTTCATTGAAAATGAGAGAACAGAGAAGAAAACTCTCGGACACTCAATCCAAGGGAGGCACTGAGAGAGGGAGCCACAGCCTTAAGGTGGGAGAGCTTTAGAGGGAAGAAGATAAGAGAGCTTAAGATCAGAGAGAACAGGGAGCAGCTACCATAAGCACATGGATGGGAGAGGACAGAGCCGCCATGTGCACCCACAATCTTTTACAGTCCGGCACTGCCAGCGAATGTCCCAGAGCTATCAGGGAAGTGAGGTGAAGGCTGGAGGGGCGATGGGCGTGGCTCCCACAGGACCTGGATATTCTTTTTTTTTTTAAACATTTTTTTATTATTATTTCCGCTCATACAAACTTAATAGGTAGACCAGTTCCCTACCCCCCTCCTCCTCCCCCCCCCGAACCCCCTGCTCCCCCTCTCTCCCTCCCCATCTCCCAGTGCCTCCCCCCCAATTCCCAGAGAGTCCTTTATTGTGTATGCCTAACTCTCCTCTTGGTCCTCCTTTCCGATGACGTAAAAGGACCCAGTGGCATTTCCCTGAACCCTTTCTCGAGTTCCCCTTAAGCATAGGAACACTACTGTGGCTGTCAATCCCTTGCCTCCAAGGATCTTGGTGCCTTTAGCCGATGTTAGACTTTGTGAGGTCAATAGTGTGAGGGACATGGCGCAGGGCATGCAAAGTCCTATTATGATTGCTTCAGCCCTATCTAGTGTGGAGATTCTTCAAATCATTGCTCCCCCCATCCTTTTGCTCTTACAATCTTACCGCCCCCTCTTCCGCAGATGTCCCCGAGTTTCAGGATGGGGGGAGATTAGGCTGGCTTAGTTCTATGTGGATGATATAGAGTCTCTGAAGTTCTGGATTGTGGTTTGTTGATTTTCTTTTGCAGTTTTGCTGCTCCTGCAGTGCCCTTCACTCCATCCTGATGGGCACTGTATGTCACCCCTTGCATTCCGTGGAGGTCGATTTTCTCTGCTGTAACATGGTCCCCTCTCTCCTTGTGTCTGGTGTGACCCTCCAACCACATCCCTCCTGTTCACAATCCTTGCAATTACCGTATTACATAGGTTTACCCTTGAGTGTCTCAATGTGGGCTGGGTGAGTTTGGTACTAGGAGCCACCTATTAGGGAGTACATACGGCGCTTAACTTTCTGGGATTAGGATACTTCACTTAATATAATTGTTTCTAATGACATCCATTTCCCAGCAAACTCCAGTAATTCATCATTTTTGATGGCTGAGTAGTACTCCATTGTATAGATGTACCACAGTTTCCTTATCCACTCGTCAACTGTCAGACATTTAGGTTGATTCCATGACTTCGCTATTGTAAACAGTGCTGCTATGAACATAGTCGTGCTTGTGCTATCGAGGTGAACCTCTGCTGCATGGGGGGTTATTCCCAAAAGTGGAATAGCAGGGTCATATGGCATTTCAATCTTTAATTTCTTTAAGAATCTCCAGACGGCTCGCCAGAATGGCTGTATGAGCCTGCATTCCCACCAGCAATGTAGCAGAGTTCCCCTCTCTCCACATCCTCTCCAGCACTTGTTGTTGATTGTATTGTGGATTATTGCCATCCTGACCGGGGTGAGATGATATCTCAGGGAGGTTTTGATTTGCATTTCCCTGATGGCTAAAGAAGTGGAGCATTTTTAAAGATATTTGTTAGACATTTTAATTTCATCCCTGGTAAAATTGCTTTTAAGTTCCAGGGCCCATTTTTTAATTGGGCCATTGGTTCCCTTGGTGTTTAATTTTCTAAGTTCTTTGTGCACTCTGGACAGTAGAGCTCTATCAGATATGTGGTTAGTGAAGATTTTCTCCTATTCTGTGGGTTGCCTTTGAGCTCGTGTGACAATCTCTTTATCTGAACAGAAGCTCTTTAATTTCACAAGATCCCAACTGTTGAGAGTTGGTAGCAGTGACTGTGCCATTGGATGTCTGTTTAGGAAATGTTGGCCTAGCCCATCAGCTCAAGGGAGTTCCCTATCCGTTCAGTTATGATTTTTATAGTCTCTAGCCTGATATCAAGGTCCTTGATCCATTTGGAATTAAATCTTGTACATGGTGACAAGTACGGGTCCAGCTTTAATCTTCTGCATGTGGAGATCCAGTTTTGCCAGCACCATTTGTTGAAGATGCTGTTCTTTTTCCATTGGATTCTTTGGGTCCCTTTGTCGAAGATCAAATGGCTGTATTTTTGTGGGCTTATATCTGGGTCCTCAACCCTTATCCATTGATCTGTGTGTCTATTTTGGAGCCAGTACCAGGCTGTTTTTATAACTATGGATTTGTAGTATAGACTAAGGTTCGGCATGGTAATACCTCCAGCAGTGTTTTTGTTACCCTGGGTCTTTTGTGCCTCCATATGAATTTTAAGATTAATTGGTCAACTTCTTTGAAGAATTGCTTTGGGATTTTAATTGGTATAGCATTGAATTTGTATATTGCCTTTGGTAGGATGGTCATTTTTACGATGTTGATTCTGCCAATCCAGGAGCATGGGAGGTCTTTCCACCTTCTGATGTCTTCAGCAATTTCTTTCTTTAGGGTTTTAAAGTTTTCATTGTAAAGGTCTTTTACCTCCTTGGTTAGGTTTATACCAAGTTATTTCATTTTTTTAGGGGCTACAGTAAATGGGATTGTTTCTCTCAGGGCTTTTTCACTTCTTTCATTCTGAGCATATAGGAAGGCCTCTGATCTTTGCACATTTATTTTGTATCCTTCCACCCTGCTGAACTTCTCAATTAGTTCCAGGAGCTTCCTGGTGGAGTTTTTGGGATCCCTCAGGTATAAGATCATGCCATCTGCAAATAGGGATAGCTTGACTTCTTCCTTACCAATTTGAATCCCTTTTATGTCCCTTTCTTGTCTTACGGCTTCAGCTAAGACTTCAAGTACAATATTGAAGAGAAGTGGTGAGAGTGGACAGCCTTGTCTAGTTCCTGATCGATGTGGGAATGCTTCCAATTGTTCCCCATTGAGCATAATCCTTGCTGTGGGCTTGTTGTATACAGCTTTTATTATATTAATAAAGGTTCCTTCCATTCCTACTGTCTCTAGCGTTTTGATCATAAAAGGCTGTTGGATCTTGTCAAAGGCTTTTTCTGCGTCTATCGAGAGTATCATGTGGTCTTGGACTTTGGATTGGTTTACATGACGAATTACACTTATTGATTTTCATATGTTGAACCAACCTTGCGGCCGGGAATGAAGCCTACTTGGTCCCTGTGAATGATCTTTTTGATATGTTTTTGAATCCGATTTGCTAAGACTTTGTTGAGAATCTTTGCGTCTGTGTTCGTCAGGGAGATCGGCCTATAGTTTTTTTTTTTTTTAAGCGCATCTTTATTAGGTTTTGGGATTAAGACGATATTAGCTTCATAGAAGGAATTTGGTAGTGTTCCTTCCTTTGCTATTTGATGGAACAGTTTAAGGAGTATTGGTGTTATTGACTCCTTAAATGTCTGGTAGAATTCTGTGCTGAATCCATCTGAGGACCTGGATATTCCTAACTGCATTAGCTGTCCAATAGAAAGCACATTATCCTCTCAAAATGACAGATATTTCCCCTCATTGGTTCGCTCATATTGAGCTAACTGTAGCTCATATCTGTAAGGGAGAACTCCACCTTATCACTGTGAAGGATTAGAGAATCAGTGTCTCCAGAATAGGGTGTGTTCCTTCAATGTAATCCCAGCAGTGGGGGATGATCTCCCAAGACCTTCGAAGACCTCCTAGCAGGGGTGCTTTAAAAAGGCCCGCCCATGGGCTCTAGTCATTAAAGTGATTTTAAAAACTGATTTTGAGGGGATAATGATTTCTATTGGACAGCTAGTGCAGTTAGGACTCTCATCTTTCATAGAGGTAAAATCACCACCTTGAATCCAAACCTCTGTTTGTGAAAGTTAGGCAGATTATAGCAGCCATGCTGGGACAGGTCTCTGAAGGTCTTGAAAAGCCTCCCTTGCCGCTAGGGAGGATCTGGCTCCTATCCTCCATAGAAGTGGTCAGCTTCCCCCTTTACTTATGAAAGGAAGTGGAGATGAGCTCTCCAATACAGATAAGCCCTACCTCAGGGCACAAGATCAACTGGGTTGGGCCTCAATATGAGCTAACCAATGAGAAACAGCCATCTCCCTTGCCTAAATGTATAAATATACCTGACCTTGGCAGCCATCTTTGGCGCCTGCCCCTCTTGGCACTCCATGTCTGGAATCAGTGAGTTCCGCTCCTTTAATTCTTCTACACTGCTCTCCTGCTTCGATCCTGGACATAAGAGCACCACATTTTGGCACAGCCCATCATATGGTCTTCTTGTCCCTCAAAGAATCAATGTCCATGAGTTCCATTTTCTCCTTTAATAAACTCTGCCTTAATCTTCTGTGGGTGTTCTGTGGGTGTTGACACTGGAACACAATACGGAGATGTAGATGACCTGACTCAATGGGATATGAATTCTTGGCATTGTTGGCCTGGTTAAGTTTCTGGGCTCACCATCTATCTGGTGTCTAGAGCCAGCAACGTGACCTGTCTCTTAGTATTCAGCAAAATGATAAGGGAGTTTTCAATTCTTTTCCTTCTGAAAGTTCAGCAATTTTATTACATGAAATAAACTGACAATCGATTAATAGGAGAACTCCCACATTTTCTGACTTGCCTAAACAGAGGAACCAGAAACGTACACAGATGAACTAGAGAAGCTTGTACAGAGATGAACGAAGGCTTTGAGTTTGGACTTCAGAATGTTACTGTCTGGGGGAGACACAGGCCACAAAGGTTATCTTGTGACTGGATGACGTAGCCAGGAGATGGCTGCATGCCTTCCCGTGAAAAGCTCTTCCCACACCCGGAAAAGGAGGGAGCCTATGTCCATATCCATCTGTGCTTGTATGGAAATGTCCTTATGAAACCCAGGACTTGGGGAGCACCATCTAGCGAAAAGTCATGTGCAGAACATCATTTTGAGGCTGACTGTAGGGCTGTGGGAGGGGGGGTCTCATTTACATTTGAGAAAACATCAATAGCAGCTAGAAGGAGATGCTCCATAAATTTTATGAATGAAAATTACAGTGCATTGGTGCTAATGCCTAGAGACATCTCTGGTGATTAGGTGGGCCTAGAGCAGCCATGCTGGGAGGGTCGGTGAAGGTCTTGGAACGCCATGTCCCACTGCTGGGTTACCCTGAAGGAAACACCCCCTGAAGATGGGAGGAACTGACTTGAGTCCTCCACAAGGGATAAAGAGTTCAACTTCCCCCAACCCTTTGCTTATGAAAGGTATGGAGACTAGTTCTCCATTACAGTTAAGCCCTACCTTGAAGGCACAAGATCAGCTGGATTGGGTCCCAATATGAGTAACCAATGGGGAAAAGCCATTCCTCCTTCTCTTCCTCTTCTTCCCCTTGCCCCTTCCCCTTTCCTAAGTGTATAAATACACCTGACCCTGGCAAGTGTCTTTGGCGCCTGCTCCTCATGGCACTCCAAGTCTGGAGTCTATGCATTCTTTTCCAGCTCCTTGTCCCTCATGGATTCCATGCCTGGAGCCCATGAGTTCTCTAGGGGACTCTTGCCCCTCATGGTGCTCCACATTTGGAGTCCATGAGTTCCGTTTTTTTCTCTCCTCTAATAAACTCTAAATCCTCCTTGCAGAGACTTCTGCTTCAATATCTGGGACACGCAAAAACCTCCCCCACGATCCGTTACAGTTGGGAGCACAACCAGGGGAGTAATTGGTAACAGTGGCAGAGCAAATGGTCTCACGCCCAGCGTTCTTCCTGGTATGATTTATCTGTAATCTCAGAGACTGACCTACACGGCCCTGCCCCAGCCTCCCCCACCCCCTCACATAAAGAAACTGCAGAACTCACGTGGTGTTTTTGCGATGTCCCATCCGGGCTCACGACTCCTACACAAGGCATGCTATTTTTTCCTACCTTTGAATTTCTGTATGTTTCTTTGTTTGATTTTTTCCCTCAGCTTTAAGACACGCTGCAGGTGACGACTATGCTGGCCTTGGTAGATAGTAATTAAAAATATTGTAACTACTATGTACAATGAAGACTTATGCCCATTCGACAAGTAAAGAGAAAAAGAAAAGCTTATTTATATCTTCTGTCTGGTCAGTTAAACCAGCCGCCTTTCAGAGCCTTTCCTATATCTAGAGACAGTTTCTCTCAGACTCTTTTGAAAGACCGTGATGAAATATATTTGAGATGGCATGTTCTGAATCTCCCAGCATGCAAAGGTACACTGTATTACTTATGCTTCAGGCTGTGCTAATACTACTCTAATATTCTTTACACCACACGGTCTTTTCAGACAACATAACTGTGTAGTGTTCACGAAGCTACTCTAGTTTTCCTCCTAAAAGAAAAGTTTGGAAATACTTGTTCCTCGAAACCTTTTTCCATACACTGCACTCAAATAAAATGTGCGTTAATATTCCACTTAGTTCATCGCAGACAGGGCATCAATAGCACCAGTCTAGAGACGAGGGTTTCAAGGTTAGACGTGTTATCTTGATCAATGGCAATGCTGAGCATGTTGCTAAGCTCCTTGCAAAGAGTTCTTTCATCCAACAGACCTCAGTGCCTGGCAACCCAGGTTCCATCCCCCCGCCCCCCCCCCCATATTGATTCTCCACTCCAGCACTGCTTTCTCTGTGTCTTGGCCTCACTTTCCTTCTCTCTATACTGGGTTAGTTCTGCCAACTTCATATGTAAGGGTGGAGTGTGAGGGTGGGGGAGGTAAGAGAGAGAATTTCCAATGATCTCCGCTTAGGACTCAGCATGCAGGCTCTCCACCATTAGTAGCTATAGCTCTAATCTTTGGGTCAGTTATTCGCAGATACAGAGAGCCCCTGTGAAGCGCCAACTCTTGAAGGGCTCTGTCGTGATATATGACACCCCGAGGCAGTCAGCGTGCATCATGTCACCACAAGGTGTCTCTTTCTCTCCCTCATCTCTCACCAATCTGTTTACTTCAGCCTAGTTTTGTGCTTCACAACCTGGCTTCGTATTACCACTTGGGAAGCTTTTCAGAAATAGCTAATTTCTGGGCTGTACTCCAAAAGACTGATGCGATTGGACTGGATTTCAGCCCAAACTTTAGTCTGTAATACCACATGCAGTGAGTGTTAAAAACTTCTCGGCTCCTGTTACTAAAATTCTTGTTGACTCCTATGCTTGTAACCTGGAGTACCTAGATTTCGACAACTCATAAATACAGAAGAAATCTCCTTTGCTGACAGTCACTTCATGACTCCAATTTTTTCTTGTTCTTATTAGCAGATACTTCCCATTTCTTTTTAAAAATTTATTTGTGTGTGTGTGTGTGTGTGTGTGTGTGTGTGTGTGTGTGTGTGTTAAGGTAGAGCCCACACCCTGGGTTACCCATCACAGTGGATGACAGGATCATTCCCTCCCTAACATTCAGCACTCTGATCTGATCTAACTCAGCCCAGCCTGCATTTGTGCATCCTCCTGGTTGGTAATTTTCTTCTTTGTTCTTGGTTCTCCCCACTTGACTTTGTGTAGGGCCATCCAGTGCATTTTAATAAGTCCCATACCCTCTTCTCTCAGAGTCTTCCTAGGTCTTTCCTACACAAAGGTGTAGATTCACAAATATAAATATAAGTATATGAGAGAAGAACTATCATCAGCTTCCTTCTCATCCTTTACGCACAGGTCCTTTCTAAGCCCCTCCTCCTGGCTGGTCAACAAATCCTTATTCTCAAGCCAAGGAGAGAAGGTGAACTTTCTTTATCTAGGTGCCCTTAGTTACGGATACACCACTTTTATAAAGCTCCCTGCACCCTGGTTGGAGTGCAGCAGTTCCTGAAACTTAGGAGTCTATCTCCAGTGAGTTAACTCATCTTCCTAGGGTTCCTGAAGACCTTCATGGTAACCTATCTGGAGAAACTATCTTTTGCCAGATACCCTATCACTGCTCCCCTCTAGTGGGATCTGATAACAGATCCACAAAAGAAAAAAAATTTGATTTTCTCAGACCTCCTCCCTACCCACTTTATTCTACCCTATAATTCTCCTCTCTTGGCACGTAGGATTCTCGTTCTTTTCTGAATGCTGGAGTATCCTGTTGCAGTCCACCTGCATGGTTGCTGATAAATGACCATCACACAGCTTAAGGGAACAAGGAGTTTACTTTCTTATGACAGTCCGGTTACAGTTCATAGTCCAGCTTGACAGGAGAGCATGCACCAACACCAGGGCTGAGGGAACTGGCCACCATAACAGCTGAGAGATGGACAATCCTTACTTGCCAGAACAGCATGTCTGGCCAAGTATACAGAAGGATGCCAACTCTCTCAACCAGGGCTCTCTGATTTATCCAGGGCCTAATCCCACCCACCATGGGCTGGGTCTTCCCCAGCAGCTAGACAATCTCCTTCAGGTTTGCTCTGGGCTTAACTCAACCCTCAACTCTCTACAACTGTGCCCAGAGCTCAAACCCTCAAGAGTCAAGTTGACACCTGTGCTTAACTATGACATATCCCCTCTACAAGATTATTCTCCAATAAACTTGTGGAGTTACTCTGATCCTTCTTCCATTGACCTAACAGGTACAACTCCAAAGGACTATTGGAATGATTATTTCTAGAACACAGGAACGATTTATCCTAAATAGAAGTTCAGTTATCACCATAGAAATATAAAATATCAAGTTTCCTTAGCATCAGCTAATTTTAGGATTCAACTACCATTGGTCAACTTATTACATGTAAATAAGTAAAAGTGCGTATTTCAAAGGATTGCTGAAAAAAATAAATAAGATAAAAAGTGGAAACATCAGTTTGTAAAGGCTGATGATTTTCATCATCACTAGGTATGCTAATTATATCTAATTAGAGTTACATCTTTGGTCTCCTCTTCCTGCCCCTGTTCTCAATTCTTGTAGTGGTCCTAGCCTCTAGTCAAAACAATCCAATGGATTCTAAGTTCACACCGTATCACCAAATGATACACACATAGATCACATTATCTAACACCTTTGTGCTAAAATGAAGGACTGTGGGGCTCAGTGTTAAACTGCTCACTTTATTTCCTGCTCTGTTTAATAGTTTGAGAAAGCAGTTCACAGTTAGGTCGAATTGAATTGGTTTTTGAGGCTACATTTCTCTTGGAATAGTCTTAAAGGACAGAATTAGAGATCTCTATTGATTAATTTCTTCTAATATAGTACAAATAAAATATTTAGTATAGGAGTTTTTAGGCACTTGCCTTTCCTCAGGAAAGTGAAATACTGTAACTGATTTTCCTCTGATTTCCTGTTACTCGCTGTCATAGTTTGAGTGTATTTGTCCCCCACAGGTTTGTATGTTTGAATCTGTAGTTGATGTTGGTATTGGGAAGGTCATGGCGTCTTTGGGAGATGGAGTCTTGCTGGAGGATGGTGAGTCGCAGGGGGTGGGCCTTGAGATTGTTGAGCCCCATCTTGCTTCTGCTAGAGGCCAGTTCTTGCGGTTTGCAGCTTGTTGTCTTGGCCTCCATGATGTCTGCAGTGACTTAAGCCTCCTCTAGCTTCTTCCAGCCAGACCTGCCTTTTCCACCATAAAGGACTGTATTTACCCTCTGGAACCATAAGTGAAACGAATCTCCCCTTTTCCCCCTTAAGCTAGCTATGCTTGAGTGTCATCTTGAGCAAAGAGTAACTGTGAACTCCTTGGAGGGAACCTGAAGGGAAGGAGGTCTGCACTCAGCATGACCAAGCCTGCAGCGGTTCTCTTGCCTCAAAGGTGAGAGGCTTCTATGCTAGGATTTTAGTACCCGTTGAAATTTTAAGACATATGGGCATATCCAGAGAGGAGAAGAATAGGGGCCTTGTAATGCTCTTCCCAGAAGCCCTAAGTGACTAAAAACATCTCCCAGCATCAGCAGTGGGATGCCTTCACATGAGCTGCTGGTCAAGGAAATCCCAGAGGCGCCCAAGCAATGTGGTCTTTTGGCATCGTTCTTTGCTGCCGCCAGAACCTGATAGTAAGACCCTGTTGCTGGAGATGCTATACACCCATGTCACAGGGCGTGAAGAAATCCAGCTGAAACTCCTCTGGAAGCTTCTCCTGACGGTCAGCTTTCATAACAAAACCAGATTTATTTTTTGAAGTTTTTTGTTTACTGGAGTCAGGGATCAAAACCAGAACACATGAAGAAGTTAAAGCAGGATTTATTGGTAGTGACAGAGAGAGGGAACTAGTGGACACTTGATCTGTGAGGGGTGGGAAGGAACTGTCAGAGGTGAGCAGGGGCAGGTGCTTTACAAGGGCAGAAAGGCTTGAAAAGTGGTTTTCTCCATTGGTTAGTTTCAGTTTCTTTTTTTTTTTTTTAAATCATTCTTTTTTTTATAGTTACTTTTTTTATTATTTATTCAACTGTGCGCATGTGCGTATGTATGTGTGTGCGCCTGTGTGTGTGTGTGTGTGTGTGTGTGTGTGTGTGTAGAACCACGGACGAATTCGCGAACCACCATGGACGCCTCCACCTCCTTCTGCGCGGGGATTCACAGGCTCCGCCCTACCAGGACCAGAAGCGCAGGCCGCCCCCGCTTCCGCCTGGCGTCTATACGTGGGATCTGGGATCCGAACTCAGGACCTTCCGCCTGCAAGGCGGAGGCTTAACCCCTGAGCCACCTCTCCAGCCCTAGTTTCAGTTTCTTTAAATGGACATTTTTAGTTCTTTTGTGTCTGATTGATCTGTTTATGTTGGGGGTTTATTTTTGGTGACTAAGCTGTTTCTTTTTCTAGAAATGAGGAACTTATTTGCGTGGCAAAAGCTTATCTCCTTTTACAAGGATAAGTGGGAGATTTGAGTCCATTCCTGGAATTGCGTACAGCAGGGTTGGGTCTCATAGGACCTTTCTAGCTACTCTAGGCTGCTTACTAGAAATTGTGTTTACTAATAATATCAGGAAATAGTGTTATCCAGCCATGAATCCTGTGAGCTGCACCAAGAACGAGTTAGACAGGATGTGCTTATTACTGCAATATTGGCATGAATGTTATAGGGGTAACAAGCCACTCTCTGGGTTGATTTAGAGCCTGTTGAACAGGTGAGAACTCATGTCTGCTATTGTAAACCTGGATGAGAACATGTGGGAGGGGAGGTCATTGGTCTTTGGTGAGAACACACTACTATTGTTTTGCTAAATGCACATGACATAAAACTGCTTCCTAAGTTCTTATCTTTAAATCCATGTATTACTGCAGCTCTAAGTTTTCATCCAAAAAGCCTTTTTTCCTCCAAGAATGGTGGTTGTTGTAATTACCCTGCACGTTGCTGATAAATGCATGACTAAATGATTTTGGGGGGAACGAAGGTTTTTATTCTGGCTTACAGCTATCCAGTTACAGTTCTCAATGTAGTTTGGTGGGAGAGTCTATGCAAATACAGAGATGGAGGGAACTGGCCACACCAAATTCACAGGATCTCTGAAAGGGGTAAGCTTCTTTTGCCAGACAACATATCTGTCCAAATATATTGAAGAATGACAACTTATTTAACCAATCCCCTGCCCAGGGAATGGCCCCACTCACCATGAGTGGTCTTCCCTCACCAATTAGACAATCTCCTGCTGGCTTAACTCAAGGCTTAACTCAACTATTAATTCTTTACAACTGTGCCCAGAGGCTTAAGCCTTCCATTTTCAAGTTGACATCTGAGTCTCACTGTGACAGAGACATGCGTGGTCAAAGTGAAGAGAATAAGTGACTGTGAAGTACTTAACATCTAAACCCCCAAAGGCTCTTTAGCTCCCCTTCCACTTCTGCAATGCTCTTTGAGCCTTAGAGAGGATAGTATGAATGACATGTTTAGGGTTGGAGCACATTTGATTTTTATAGGTACCATAGTCAGCTTAACGTCTATTAAGAAAAAGCATAACAGGAATATGAAGTGTGTAATCATATTGAAGTTAGTCTTAGAATGAAGTTAAATTTAATTACATAAGTGCATTTATCTGCCCTAGATAATAGTGCCACCGATTTGGGAATATAGACACCACGACTGACATTTGGTGAACAGGTAAAAGCTTCCACAGGATCTCCTGGCTCTGACACGTGAGCATTACCTCTCTTAATTTTCTTCTTTTTAATTAATAATTTTTAAGTTTATTTGTGTGCGCATGCATGTGCGTGTGTGCATGGGTGTGTGCGTGCGTGTGTGTGCATGTGTGTGCATGTGCGTGCATGCGTGTGCGTGTGTGTGCATGTGTGTGCATATGTGTGCATGTGTGTGCACATATGTGTGTGCATACATGTGCATGCGTGTGCGTGTGTGTGTGCAGGTCAGAGAACAGCTCTCAGGGGTCATCACTATCCTTTCACCTTGTTTCCCTCTTGTTTCTGCTGTGCCGTCTGTGACAGGCCAGCTGCCCACGAGCTTTTGTTCCCTTCTGTGGCTTCTGCCTCCCATCTTGCCACAGGCTGGAGCTGCAGGTGCGAGGCGCTGCGCTTGCCCTTTACCTGGGCTCCAAGGACAGAGTCAGCCTTTTGCCTGCTGCGCCAGGTCCCCATCCCTCTGTCCTCTTCCTCCTTCTGGTCTTCCCCACATCTCTTGGGCTATGTACTCTGCAGGAGAGGGCGTTGTAAGTATTTTCAGATTTAGAACAATGCCCTTGACTGTATCTCACTCAGTAGGATTCTCAGTCCATACCTGCACTTAGTAGGTCTTTTTGGTCTGTATGTCACTCAGGAAGTCTTCTCAGTGCCTATCTTTGCTCACTAGGTCTTCTCATTCCCTGTCTTTACTCATTAGGTCTTAATCTGTATCTGCACTCAGTAGGTCTTCTCAGTCCTTCCTGTAAGAGCTCTGCTTTCTGGGGTCAGCTCTGTTTCCTACTTTCTGTTTCTGATGCTGCACATGGATCCTGCAGGAGGCAAACACACAGGAAAGGCAGAAAGACTGAGCCCTGCAGAGATGCCTCTGTGCACACCACGAAGGATTCGAGAGGCGTTTCCGAATCCGGTAACAGACTCCCCTGTGGCTTCCTGTGTGAGAGAGCCCGTCTGCAGAATCATCAGCCAGCACTGTCAGTCCTGCAGGCTGTAGATTCTGTCTCATTCTTATTTTGGCCAACGTACTTCACTTATTTCTATTTATTTCTTGGCATGAAGTAATTTCCCTCACCCTATTTTAGCTCACTTCCGATGAGATAATGTATGGCCTGTTTTCCATGTTCTGGAATCTGGATCATTGGTTCATAATTTCTTTGACTGGAGATATTAGGTATTATATGTCTATTTTCTTTCCCCCTCTCCTTCCCTTTGACTCCCATCCTTTTCCTCCCTCCTCTTATTCCTCCACTTTCTCGTTCCCTTCCTCCCTCCCTCCCTCCAGCCCTCTCTCCCTCCGCCCCTTCCTCCCTCCCTCCCTCCTCCCTCTCTCCTTCCTCTCTCCCTTCCTTCCTTCCTCCCTACTTCCTTCCTTTCTCCCTACCTCCTTTCTTCCTCTCTACCTCCCGCCTCTCTCTCTCCCTTCCTTCCTCCCTTCCTCCCTCATTTCTTTCTCCTTCCTTTCCTCCTCCTCCTCATTCTTCTTCGTCTCTCTCTCTGCCACTCTCTTCCAGAAAGTTTCTAAAATAAACTCCCTGTGTAGCTGAGAATGACCTTGGGTTCCTGATGTTCTCCCAGTCCTGGGATCGCAGTACGCTCCCCATCTCAGGCTATGTGTCTGTTTTCTAGGCTAGATGTGCACCGTCTGTCCCAGTGGCTGGAGCACCAAATGTGGGCAAACCTGGATAAGCTCGCCCTAGCCACAGTTGATTTATGTATTGGCATAACTTACCAAAATAAACTCGGGTCTCACTTTCTTTGATTGTTTAACATGATTTAGTGCCCCCCAGATGTTTTGATGGGTAATTTAAAGGTTACAAGATAAAAACCCCTTCAGCCTGAGTATGTTGACTTTTAGGTGCTAGGTAAACATAGTTTCTCTTGTCGCTTTTTAAATAAGCTTGACAAGTCCTTGCACTTAATGCTACAATCAAGACACAGATGAATGCAAATAGGTCTGGATGCCAACTTGTCCTTCATGCACCGGCCCCCCTCGGAGCACAACCTCAAGGAGCATCAGGCAGAAATGGGTTTTAAGCATCACCAGGGACAGGTGTGGCAGTTGCCAGCTCCCTTTCAAGGCTCTGGAGGGGGCAGTCAGGAGCCCAAACGTCACATGATTATCCTGGTGGGCACAGACCTGCTCTGAGGAAATCCAAGCTCAAATAATGGATATGTGCACTTCATTCAGGAGAAATGAGTTGCTCTTATGCGTCAGGAGGGTGGTAGGCACCTTTGCATGTGCTGTTTCTTGAGCCGCTCTCCCCTGTCCCACTCCCAAGCAAACTAGAGAGTAATGAATTAGTGCTGGCCTAGGAGTGCCTTGAGTGCCAAGGACCCGCCCACTTCTTCCCAGGTGGGCTCTAGGGCTTGCTGTAGAATGAATGGGGGGGACAGAACAGAGAGGGGAAGGCCTGACCTGCTCAGCCACTGCCGCAGTGCTCAGAGGCCCTTGCTGCGACTGTGACTCGCAGAAACTTAACCCAGCTTGTGTCAAGAGCCTGGACACCGTCACCTGAGCTCCCATGTCAGCAATGGGTGGATATCCTTGGAGTCGGCTAGTTATCATGAGATTGGGTTCCCAAAAAAGGGTGCTTAGGAGTGAGCAAAGTATATGTATGATAGGCATGCATTAACATGCTATAATTAAACTCATTATTTCATATGCCAATTAAAAAAGAATGCTCAATAGAACTAAAGTAACAAGTAAAGCTCTCAGCATTCACGAGTGGTCATGTCAGGGGCATTAATATATTCGTATTAATTTGCAAGGGCCGTCCTCATCCGCCCATGGAAGCTGTTTTTACCTTCCCCTGATGAAACTCTGTGCACATAAAACAACGAGTCCTTTCTAATCTCTGCCTCACACCCTGACAATGGCTTTTCTAGTTTGGTTTCTGTCTTTACAGATTCGTCTACTTTGGGAACCTTCTTAAATGGATGTTGCAGTCACTCTGCATATTGTTGATAAATTCAAGACCAAATTGCTCAGGGCTGCAAGGGGGTTTTATTCTTTCTCTGTTACGGTTCTTAGTCCAGCTTGGCAGGAGAGTTCTTAACAACGCCAGGAACCAAGGGAGCTGGTCACACCGTAACCATAGGGATTCCTGATAGAGGGGCGGTCTTCCTTACTTGTCAGTCTGCCTATCTGGTAAAGTATGCAAACTACTAAACCAGGAAGTGTTCCCACTGATCATGGGCAGGGGTCTTCTCACATCAATCAGACAACCTCCTACAGGTTTGCTCAGGTCTTGTCTCAGATACTAATTCTTCACAAATGTGCCTAGAGCTCATCCTTCAATTGTCCAGTTGACGCTCAAGTATCTAACTAGCACAGTGGGTTTGCACAGTATGTGAAAGACTGGTAACAACATGTCAGTTTCACTTTGTTTATCCAGGCATTACTTGGTGATGGCTTCTCATGCTTCACTCTTTTGGTTATTGTGAAATATATGACCTACTCTTGCTCCTGGCTGGTAGCTTTTGGGGATACACCCAGGCATGGATATGCTGCAGTGTTACAACTCTGCCTGATGTGTTTCCAGAAAATTCCATGTGCCTTTCAACACATTCCACTGTTTTGCATCCTCACTGTCAGTGAATTTGGATTCCAACCCTCTTACTACCTTTCCAATATTTTTCTTTATTTCTGGCTTTTTATTTGTAATAAGTTATTTCACCATTATTTCAATTGACATTTTAGACACTTTTTTTTATTTGTCAGGCAGTTGTGTATCTTCCTTTGCCCATTTTAAAATCATTTTTCTTGACTGAATTTTAGTTGTAGGATTTTAAAAATACATACTATTAGCCTTTTAAAGGACAAATGATTTGTAAACATTTTCCGTGAGTGTCTTTTCACCCTGCCGACAGTGTCCTTTGATATGCAAGACATTATTTTTGCTCGTCATAATTTATTTTATGTTAAATGTACAGCTCTTTTTCTGTTTTTGTCTTTTTTCCCCTCTGAAGTTACAGACTAAAAAGAGAACAGAAAAATACAAGAGCGTTGCTGGTTCCTATTTTATGCAGGGAATTTGACTTTCCTGCTTGGCCTTACAGTCACCCTATACAGGTTCAAAGGCTACAAAAAAGAAGCAATACAAACAGACACAAATAACTTCTTTTTTTGCTTTTTACATGTTATTCACAAGCTTAGTTTGAACTATTCACAAGCTACTTCTCTATTTTTCCTTAAAAAATAACTCCATGTAGTTCGTCAGGAAGCTTAAAATGGAACTGCCATACGACCCTTCTATACCACTCCTTGGAATATTCCCCAAAGACTGTATATCTTATTATAAAGACATTTGTTCATCTAAGTTCATTGCAGCTCTATTCACAATGGTGAAAAAAAATGGAATCAGCCAACATGCTGATGCCCGTCAACAGAAGAATGGATAATGAAAATGTGGTGTAGCTACACAATGAAACATTGCTTAGCCATCAGAAAGGATGAGATTATGGAATTTTCTGGTAAATAGGTGGAACTGGAAAATTTAATATTGAGTGAAGTATCTCAGACACAGAACGATAAGCACCGCATGTTCGCTCTTATATGCGGATGATTAAATCGATATCTTTGTTAATGTATTTAGATTGGAAGCACCGTAAGAGCCAGAAATTTTGAAAAAGACCTAAGAGTGGGAAGGTGGGAAGGGATGGTTAGGGTGAAACCTTTTAAAGGGGAGATTTAGGATCCTAGGACAAGGGTGAGGGAGGGAATACTTGAGAAAAATACATAGTGGGGAATGAGGGGATGGGAGACAGGAGGGACATGGGAGATAGGAGGGACAGAAGGACTTATAGAAAAACCCTAAGATTGTGGGAAGCAACCTATGTTATTAATATGTCAAAAATTGTCTTTTAAAGAAAGGAACAAGAATGGGCAGTCCCTATACAGAGGAGCACAGAGTGAGGAAAACAAAGAGAAATAAAAAAAAACTTGAGCCAATCCACTTGAAACTCAGGGACAAAATTACATGAGAAGTAACAGGAATGTGGCACTTCCAAAATGTTGGTCAGAAAGGTGCTAAAGGCCCCAAAACACTATAGGCTTTTGCCATGACTCTTGGTTGCTCTCCAAAAACTGTCAGTAAGGCCCTATTACTGAAGATGCAACACAGATGGATCACAGGACATGGGCAAAATATGTCAACTGGAACTGATCTGAGGACTTTCTCCTTGCTGGAGAGCTTACACCATACCAAGGAACACTGCAGAAGCTGCTGGGGGAGAGAAATAATCACAAACCCCATCAATGGCATGAGATCTGTAAGTTCCAATATAAATCACCATGGCAACAGGTGACCACCAGTGTAATAGTGCATGAGTATCAAGGAGACAACCAACAGCTTTTTGATTGGACTCAAGACTTGCTTTTCAGAATAATGCCCAGCCCTGTTACTGTAAACTAGAACAAGAACCTAAAAAAAGGGAAGGAAATAGATTTTGATAGGGAAGATGGCTGATAAACCGGTAAGTAGGCAGACAGTACATCAAACTGCTCTGTAGGCAGCTATTGTTATTACACCCACAGAATGAGAACTCACAGCTGTAATCTTTGGGTCTAAAGCTGGATGAGTGAAAGGAAATGCACAGATCAGTGGGGTGGCCTGAAGAGAGGTGACTTGTTATACTATGGAGGCCTGAGCCCCCACAGGAGTAGACAAGCCAGAGTGAATCCTGAGGTCCATAGAAGCATATCGGCGGAAGGCTGTGACAGAATGGGAAGGAAAGGTGAAGGGAAGAGGGGATGGGAGAAAGGGGAGAAGGAAGGAAGCTGGGATGAATACTCAATATACTTGTAAAAGTAGAGAAAAGTAAATAAAAATGGAAAAAATAACTCCATGCAAGGCATTTTAATATTACATTGTTAAACTGTTTTGACTTTTCTTTTATTACTTGTCTCCTTCCTTGCTATGACCCAAGTTGGCTCTTAGCAGATACTAGTGTCTCCTTGCTAGCAGACAGATCACAACTCTCTCCTGGCATCCAGAGTTCTGCCTTTAAAACATATACTTTCGAGGCTGGAGAGATGGCTCAGGGGTTAAGACTCTGTTTCACAAGCAGAAGGTCCTGAGTTTGGATTCCATGTAAAAATCAGGCAGAAATAGTGGAGGCCTGTATTTCTGGCTCTGGTGAGTGGAGCCTGGGAAATTCTGGAGCAAAGAAAGAAGGAGGTAGAAGCAATCCAGGATGATTCCCAAAGCCACCCTGGTCCTCCACAGAGATACACAGTGCCCTTTCATGCACACACACACACACACACACACACACACAGTAAAAATAAAACAAATGCTTTCTAATGCTTCTTTCTCTTTAAATAAATATCTAGAGATGACATTCACAGATCATACAACTTGCCTATATGTATTTTTCAGTCAAAAAGGTGCCAAAGATCACGGCCACTGGACTCTTTGCTTGGGATGCCTGCAAGAGCCCTGTCATCCCAGAGCCCACCAACCTATTGACTGAAAAATACATATTGACTGAAAAAGACAGTAATCTATTAAAAGACGAGTATCTCAGTGTACAAATGTCTCAGAATGATGACCTTTATAGACTTCATGAAACCCAGGTATCGGAGTATGGAGTGAGAGAGGCTTGTCTGTTGGCTCATGTCGCGTGCTACATTGCTCTTAGTGATGTTTTTCCAGATGACTACTGATTGTTGGTACGATTCTCCTAAAATATGATCCTTAACTGGCTCTGAAAAAGTCATTGTCTGAGTACCTTGTGGCACAGGGGATGCAGTTTGATGGTAGATGCTTTTCTAGTATATGTTAGTTCTCATTTTGGATCTCTAGCAGCCACCTAATCCTCCCATAAATAGTAACAAAAATGAACCCCAGGAGTGACAAGGAGCAGGGCCAGACCTCTGCGTGGTGGTTTTAGATGTAAGCGCAGCTGCCGTCTAGGCTTAGATAACCTTTCCTGCCCCTGCCATAACCCGGGGGCCCAGGAGGAATGAGACTTGCTCTTTTTGGGGGAAAGACTGTGCCAAAGGTCATGGCCACTGGACTCTTTGCTTGGGATGCCTGCAAGAGCCCCATCATCCCAGAGCCCACCAACCTACGCTTTTCCAAAATAGCCTGGTGTGGGCATCACCCTTAGGAGAAGTCTGGTTCTAACTCAATTATCACTTTTCAGAAGAGGGACTCTTTGCTTTAGGAAGAGAAGAATTGGACCCCGGGACACACAGGGTTTAAAAGCACAATTATCGACGGCAACCACAATCTCCTTAGTCGAAATCAGGATTCTGTTTACCAGCATTTGCAGCTGGGTTTGGAGTCAAGTAGATGTGGGCTTTTATCCTGACTCCAACCTTGACAAATTGGCTCTTTCTTTCCCACTCCCTGTATTTTCATTTGCAATACTGAGAATAAAAATAGCGCTTCCTTTGAAAACCTGCATTAAGGACTATAGAAGATGACTGTGAATTCTAGAAGAAGAACAAGTTTACAACATTCAGCTGCCATCAAACTTTGGTTGTGCCTTAAAACTTATTGATTTGGGCACCAACAGAAATTCTCCTATCTCCATCCCAGACAGCACAGCATCTGCTTTTGAATCCATCTCTGAAGAGAAACATTTTATTCCTTGTTTCCAATGTTTTTGGAGAAAACTGTTCTTCCATTTCCCTCCCCCTTTGCTCTGGACCATCTTCGAGGATGAAATGCATTGAGTGCTATTTACTTTATTTATTTTTCATGTGTTTGTGTGTCTTTATGTGTATCAGGGGCACTGTGTGTGCCTGTGGAGGCCCAAGGGTGATTCCAGGAATCATCCTACTTATTGCTTCACTGTGGGATTTCTCAGGCTATCCCTTCCAAGGCTGGAAGTGCAGGCCGCTTGTATTTCTGCCTGGACTTTTTACATGGGATCTGGGATCTGTTCTTTTGCTTGTGAGACAAATGTTTAACCCCTGAGCCATCTCTCTAGCCCAGAGAAGAGCAGGTCAGACACTCATAGAATTTGTCTTTTGAAGAGGAAGAAGAAAAGGAGTAGGCGTGAATTGGTTTGAAAAGGAGGAGAGTGATATCACCTTTTGAGTATTAATACCACATGCATTTCATACAGTGAGTTTATTTCACTCTTTCAGTGTCCTGCGAAGTGGGGGTTGCCTGTTACTGCTAGCAAATATTGCCAGGGGTAGAATCGGTACCCTGAGTAGAGGAATGCAGGGTCCTTCCTTCAGGCCACCCAGAGTGCAGCCAGAAGTCAGATCTGACATATATCACCGTGTTGCACATGCCCTGAGATAAAGGTTGAGTTGCAAATGGCCTATTTGAGAATCATACTTGCTGCTATTTTTTTCCTTTTTAACCTCTCAGCTCACCAAAGGATTCTTTGGCGCATATGAAGAAAGCGGGTGCGACGCGCAATGTTCCCGGTAGGGGGCGCCGGAGGTCACTGCAGCAGGACCAAGTTTCCCAGCGCTCGGTGGGTGGGCGGCGAGCGGAGGACCAGCCAGAGCGTGCTCCTTGGATGACAGGGCCCCCCGTCAAGGTTTGGCGTTAACCTTGGTCAGCAGGGTCCCCAGATACCCTGTACTCTCCCAGGGGCTCCAAGAAGAGCTTCCCGTCCTAGCTGGCCGTGGCCGGCTGTCTCAGCCACTTCCCCGGGCGTGCAAGCGTGGGGTCTGTGCATTGCAATGTCGCCGGAGGCATCCTGCAGCCCACGTGCTCAGAAGGGACCCGAGCCTGCGCCCTAACTGCTGACTGCTCCCCAACTACACTCTGCAATCCTGCCCCTCAGGGATGCCACACTGCAGACTGCCCAGGTCTGGCTAAAGGCTTCTCCCATCGCCCAAGCGGGCAGAACTACACCACACCTTTCCCCAAAGGGAAGCCCCTAGTTGGACTTTTGTGGGCTACGCATCCTTAAGAACTGGGGTACCTGGGTTCCCTTTGTGTTATATGCCCTGTTTATCACGGCTACAATTCTCTATACTAAAATTCGGTCAGAAAACTTCCTGTGTGTTTTCTTTCTTAGCTGGACCAAATCTATCCGGGGTGACCATCCAGGAAATGGCGAGAGAGAAGCTAACACAGAGTGGGGTTTATGGAGCGAACCTGTAGCTTCCAGTGAGGTCCGCGAAGGCCAAACCCCGAGCTGGGGATTGATCCAGTGCCTCGTCACCCCAGCACGGCTCTTGGGCATCACAAATCCCCGGCCATCTCTGTCTTGTTCAGGACTGCTCACACTGAAACCACAGGAAGCCCCCAGGAGAGAGCAATCCATTCTTAATGGTCGGAGGGCCGTGCCAGGGGGCTGTACCCGCAGGCTGCATGTGACCCTGCTGCGGGTCAAGGGCGCGTGGGTGGCAAGGACCCATCTTCTTGCTGCTGTCAGGGCCGGTGGCAGAAGGAAGTTAGTCAGTCGCATGCTGAAGAATGGATCAGATTGATTCCAAGGTACATTTTCTGCAAAAGTCAGTTATACGATCAGATGTTTTCCTGACTAGTGTAATTCAATTGTCCGGCCTTTGTCGACCGTAGATAATTGGATTTTTCTTCGACCTTGGCAGGCTTGCTGGCTCACGATCTACGTTGGAAGACAACTTCCAACTCCCTGGCATACAGTAAGCCCAAGCCGAATGCATCAAGGGCTGGCAGGCCAGCCGTCTGCAGGGTGCCCGTGGCCACCCACCTACCCAGCAGTCGGTGAAGTTAGTATTTCCATTCTGCCCTTTACTAGAACATTGCAGCACGTAGGCAAAGCTTTTTCCTTTGCCTTAGGCTTTTTAATAGAAACCTCAGTGGCATTAAGCTGTTCTAATTTTGAGCACCAGCCTCTAAAGTTCAGTGATGTCAAAGCTTTGATGGGCGGTGGAGTCTGGGACACCAGGAAGAAAATGCAGGCAGGGCCCACGTTCACCCCAAAGTGTCCTTTGCAGAAATAAGGGTGTTCCATTCATAACTTTTCTCCATGTTGATTTTACAATCTCATTGCTATATTGTGGTCAAAATAATAAAGCACTCAGTGAAGAGTATAGTTCTTGTAATAATATTCTGTCATTATTCAGAGAGATTTTGATGAAAGAAGTGTATTCTATAGAGTTAAAATACCCAAAGCGTGCTCTTTGCAAACACTTGGGAGATATTTCAATGGGATCCTGGATTATTTTTTTAAGTCAACACTGCTATTCAATATTTAGTCAGCAGGGGGAGGTGTTTCCCCGCTTTTTCTTAACACCTCCACTTTTCCAGTTTGCAGTGCAAAACAGAACAATCCTTGAATTAGAGTCTATGTACAAAATGCACCCCATTTGCTAGATTTATGGTGTTGCTGTCTTATCCCCCCAATTTTTAAGGGGCTTGGATCTTCCAGCAGGCAGCTAATGATTATTCAAGAGGGGCTGTGATGGGGCGTGCTGGTGTGAAGGCCTCTTCCCTGTGCTCTCTCCTCGCCATTCCACGCAGCTCCCACACATCATTTGCTATAATCAAGTCACAGAAAAACAAAACTTAAATTGTGAAAATTCATAGCTTACTTTTTTTTTCATTTTGCAGATGAGACTCAGGATATGGAAGGCAAAAAATATAACCAAACGCTAAAAAAAGAGGACTGATTTGGGATTTCCATACACGGCACCAAAGTAAAACAAAACAAAACCAACCAACCCACCAAACAAACAAAAAAAAACAACAAGAACAAGAAAAAGCAAAGGTAAGAGTGGAAGAGGTTGATTTTGGGGTAAGTGTGCACCTGTGTGCACAGGGTCATATCTTTCATAATCCATTACATCCTGTCAGCACCATGGTAGACTGAGGGTCACTATGGTCCCTTTGTTAAAGAGGTTAAGGCTCAGAGGGGCTGAACCCCTGACTGCTTTGTGTTGCTTGAAAATGATAGAATGAGCAACACCAGACCACACTCTATGGTCTGAAGTATTTGAATGTTTTCTCTCCCCCTCCATGTAATGAACACGAGGGTCCTTGTGTGACTGACTCTTGGTCCACCCTCGTCCCCTCTATCAGACTGTGTTTTCTCACCAGGGGGCTCCACCTGGCTGCTCCACAGAGCACCTGTAAATACAGGTAGAGAGGGGGGGCTACTGGAGGGTCCCCAAGCACACAGGGGAAGCTTCTCTTTGTCATGTGGACAGTGACTTCAAACTGCCCAAGGTCAGGGACCCTTAGAGCTGTGAACCCCGGATGTGCCAGAGGACGGACTGTGCTGGCTTTTGTTCTTTGTTTTCTTTAAGTGGAGCATTTTGCTCCTGTGAGTGCCCGTGTTTCCGGGCATTCCATCTTCCCGCCCAAGCTTCCTGGCAATGCCTACAGGGCAAGGTGACATGAAGAGGCGAGCAGTGGTCGCCGTGCTCGATGAGAGATGCACTCACAGCCTCAGGGAACCTAAACGGCGCTGGAGACACTCGAACTAATGGGCCAATGATCTTGGCTGCGCTTGGCTTCCATAGTAAATAGCATCAGCTTTCAGGAGCGACCTGGGCCCAGTGTGAGCTCTGACAGACACAGTCTTTGGTGCAAGCTGGACTTGAGCACCTCTGAACCATGGTCCTGCTGGGATTTCAGAAGAGCGACACTGGTCCCTGGCTGGCTCCTCCGCAGGCACACAGCCCCAGCTAGAGTTTGCGGCCATTGTCGTCCTTTAGTTACGATTAATTTATGGCAGATGACTCTGAGTCATTTTTCTCATAGCTGCGATAAGATGTCCCGTTTAAACACATGTATTTAAGCTGCAGAAAGTTGACTTGAAGCATGATAATCGAACTGTGATAGGAAAAGACGGGTCAAAGATTGGGGAGATGGCTCAGTGGTTAAAGTCCTTGCTTTGCAAGCATCAGATCCGAGTTAGGATCCACAGACCCCACGTGCAAATGCTAGGTGGGCATAAAGGCCTGTGGAAGGAGGATCCTGGGAATCGTCAGAGCAAAGTAGCCAGCTAGGCATGCTCGGGTTTAATCAGACACCCAGGCTCTCAACAGAAAGGTGGAGGAGTGATGGAGGATGATTTCTGATCTCACCCTTGGGCCTCCACAGACACACACACTCAAATGCTCCGTGTACATACACATGTAGCTGCACACGCATGCACCCAGCTATACACACACACACGCACTCTCCATACGTACATCATGAAAAAGAATAAAAAGATTTGCAAAAAAATGGTGACGTGAAGGTTAAAAGAGAGATGTGGAAATACTGTAGCAGGTTAGTTCTGAATATGTCTCGTAGCTCACACATTTTGTAGTTCTCATCCCTCATTTGGGAATGGTAGGAACATTGGAATCACAGGACTGTGGAGAAGACATGGACAGTGGAGCCCACTACTCTCCCTTGGCAGATCGAGGTTTGGGTAGCTGTGACTGATACAAGGCCACATAGCCTTTGTTTGTTCACGTTCTGTGTGTGCACGTTCATGCGTACGTGTGAGTGCACATCCGTGTACTGGGGAGTATCCATGAAGGATCAGACCAGTAGCCCGCCTGCAGGCTAATAGCTTTAGCCCTCTAGGCAGTCTGGAGCATCTTGGGCTGTGGAGGGAGGAAGCAAGAGAGTGAGGAAGGATGGAAATAACCTCTACGTCACCTGGAAGCTTCTAGATAACCAGAGGGGGAGAATCCCTACATTCTCTGTGTTCCACTTGCCTGCTGCAGCAGACAAGGAAAGAGTGTCCCCCAATAAACACAGCAGCAGCTCTTTTCCTCGGAATGTGAATGTGGCGTCGAGTACGAGGGGCCAGCGTTAAGCAGAACCAAATGTGGTGATTGATCCGGAAGCGAATAGTAAGTCATGAGCCACAAATCATAGTTCTGGGGATGATCTTCAACTCTCCTCTGGGAAAAAACAAAGGTGCAGGCTGTACTTTCCACATGCCTTGGTCCTGTGGCAATTTAATTCTGGCTAGAATAGTCATCTGTGAGGAAATCAGATGCCAGAGGGAGGAATGATCCAATCATCCTTGCAACCTGCTCCTGAGGGGCTGTAAGCCCTCAGCTTTTCTTGCTCTGAGTGTTGAAACTACAATATCAAGATTGAAAACATGGGGTGCAATCAGGGGTGCAGGGCTGGGGAGCCCTATGTCAGGCCCAGAGTAGGAACTTAATAGTGATTTGTATATGAATGACCATAAGCTGAAAAAAATCATAGGTCATGATGATATTTGGCAAGAGCCAAAATACATTAAGAATTAATGTCTCTCACCCTACCTCTGTATGGCAAGTCACTAAAATTTTCCAGCATTATTATTTATTCATGTCCAAAATTCAGACTGGAAAGTAAGTCATACATAAATGTTCTTGGGAATGAGTCTGAGTCTAGTGAGTACGATGGCTACTTATTTACTTGTAATTTATTAATCTCTTTTCTCTCTCTCTACCTCTCTCTCTCTCTCTCTCTCTCTCTCACACCTTTTTCTTTTGAGAAAGAATCTCTATAGCATTTACTCTTTTTGCTTCTGTGAGACAACAGTCAGATACAACTTAAGCAGAGAAAAGAGAGATTTATTTGGCTTATGGTTCCCAGAGGAGATACAGCCACGACTCAGGTCACTAAAGCTATCATGGAGGCAGAGAGAGAGCAAGAAGGAGATTGTAAGAGTGGCCTGCTGGAGCAGGGAAGGATTACCCAAGTTCATGAACTACCCCCTTCCTCCAGCAAGGCTCTGCCACTTAAAGGTGCCGTGATCTTCTCAAACTTTAACAGATAAGGATGTTGTTGCAGTTCGTCTGCATGGTTGCTGATAAGTCACCATCAAACGGCTTAAGGGAACAAGGGGTTTATTTTCTTACAATAATCTGGTTATAATCTGTCCAGCTTGATAGAAGAGGATGCACCAACACCAGGGCCGAAGGAACTGGCCACACCATCTCTATGTAATGGCTGAAAGACAGACAATCCTTACTTGCCAGACCAGCATGCCTGGCCAAGTGTACACAAGGATGTCACCTTCCTCAACCAGCTCTCAGTATTTTATTCATCTGTTCAGGGCCTAGTCCCATTCTCCATAGGCTTGGTCTTCCCCATCAGCTAGACAATCTCTTGCAGATTTGCTCTGGGCTTAACCCAACCACTAATTATCCACAAATGTGCCCAGAGCTCAAACCCTCAACTGTCAAGTTGACACCTGTGCCTGACTATGTAAACAAGATGTAAACTCATGAGTCTGTGGGGGACAACTCATATTCAAACCATGACAATCATTATGTAACCTAGATTGGCTTTGAATTCATGATCCTCTCAAGTACTGGGATGATAGCGTGAGCTGAATCCTCCTGGCCTCCAGCTAATATTTATTTACTAAATACATAGTGGGAATGTTGCTTAGGTGCTTCCTGAGATCTAGCAAGGAAATTGTGTAAGAACCATGTAAATAAGTAGATAACCAAAGTTTACTTTGGAGGTTTTATACCTGACAAATGAAATAAAGATTAATGACAGCAATAATACTAAAAAATGTGCTACACGATTTGAAACATTTACTTGTATCATGTATTTAATTCTTGTCATCACCCTAAAGTAGTTTGTTATTATTATTACTATTTGATGCGTGCTCTCCTGCAAGCTGGAGTATGAACTGTACTATGAAAATAAACCCTTTGTTCTCTTAAGCCATTTGATGGTGATTTATCAGCAACTATGCAGGTGAACTGATCATCCTCCCATTCACCGCACCTCTGCACCATGTTGTTTGGTGAAGGTACCCAGATTGTTCATTATCACTGCCACTGCCTTCTCTCGAGGTGCCCTTCAAAAAGCCTTCAGTGTGACCATGCCTGGGACTGACAAACAGGTTAGTCAAATGCTTTTAGTCTACTTCTGTCCCTATTGGCCTTTCTAGGAAGTGGTAGGTACCCTTAGACCTGCAGGCGGCATGACGGGGGCTAACGACCGGCCATTGTGCATTCACCCGCATGGTTGCTCTGCTTGCTGTGGGAATGGGGCAGAGAATGACCCAGTGGTGGCAGCAGAAATCAGAATAATCTCATCTATGTACACAGCGCAACGCATTTTGAAACCTTTTTACCTTCAATATCTCACTTGGGTCTTCCAATAGCCTTGTAAAATGGAAATTGTTATGCGTGATTGCCAGAGCAGAGAAACACAGGCTGGGTTTAGCCAAGGTCATACAGCTGGTGGGGACAAAACTAGTTAGTGCTTCCACTTTTTGGAAATGAAAACCCGTTAATCATCTGAACAGAGGTTAGAGGAATGTGTTTCTTAACAGAGAAAGCAGTCGCTTGCCACAGTAACTATTTGTTGTTGCAATTTACCTTGTGTTTGGGTCTTAGTCTGTTCAAAACACTGCAGATCAGGAAGCATGTAGACAGCAGACATCTATTTCTCATAATCTCTAGGCTGGGAAGCCCAAGATCAAGGGATAAATTTGATACCTGGGAGAGTGTTCTCTGATGACACTGTCTCGTTGGGTTCTCTTTAATAAGGACGCCAATCTGAAATGAGCGAAAAGCTCTGCAGACAAGGCATCTATTTGCAAATCCGATGACCTGAATCCATCCCCTAGAGCCTACATGGAGGAAGGAACAAACTGACTCCTGAACTTTGTCCTCTGACCTCCACCTGTGTGCCAGGGCGTGCAGTGTGTGCACCTTCTTTCTCTCAACAAATGAAATTAAAAAGAATAGAAAATAAGACACTAATCTCAGCACAAGAGCTCCTCTCCTACCACTTCCTTATCTCTTAAAGGCATCATCTTTTCTCTTTTTTTATTATTTTTTATTTCTTTTAATTTCATATATGAATGCAGTAAACATGACATTTTCACACCTTAATCCCCAATTCTATCCTTCTTCCTTTCCCCATTACAACCCTTCTCCTTCCTTTCCAGTCTCCATCCTGTTTTTCACATTTGTGAACCACGGAGTTCCATCTGGGTTGTAAAGGCAACACCTGCTAGTACCGTCTCTGTGCCTTTGATGACGAATCTCAGTGTCAACTTCATTGGATGAAGAAATTGCTTGGGTATCTGCATGAGTCTGCGAGAGCTTCTCTGGAGATGAATAGATCGCGAAGGCTCTGACACATGCATGGATGATGCTTTGACGGGGTTACTGGGAGGTGTGAGAAGTGCGAGGAGGTAGAGTATGAAGTCTGTGTAGAGGTAGTATGTTCTCGGATGCTATACCTTGCTCCGGCATCTTACTGTGCACCAAGATACACAGATTCTTCTCTGCTGCCTTCCCCAGCCACCATGATGTTCTGGCTAAGTACCTGGACTAAACATCCAGAGACTAAATCCTCTGAAACTGAGCTAAATAAATCTTTCCTCTTTTAAGTTGTTTCTGCAAGACATTTTTATCGTGGGATGAGAAAAGTAATGGATACGAGAGTCTAGGATCTTAATGTATGAATTTTAAAAATCTACTTTAAAAATTATATTAACAGGGAGTTTATGCATTTTCATCACGCACTGCCTACCCCCAACCCATATCCTGTCACATCCCATCTCCCCCTTCCCCTCCCCCCATTCTCTCTCCAGCTCTTTTCCTCCCTCTCTGGAGTCATATGTGAACAAGGCGCTGAGTCCCATCTTGGACACCTGAAGTATTAGTGTCTGGGGACCCGCCTGGGTGTGAATGGCCCCTGGTGTGTAAACTGAAGAATATAGCGGCTGCCCTCTTTTGTCCTTCCCTCTTCTGTCCTCCCCTCTTCTGTCCTTTCCTCTTTTGTCTAGAGCTAGTCTCAGAGTCTCTCAAAGAGTCTCATGGGATCTTCTCTGTTCTAGGCCAGTTACTGTAGAGCTCAAGTGGAAGGAGACAGCATTGCATTGAGTTATTAGGTACAACAACTTGATAGGAATGGCAGCTACTATCTGACATTACCTCTCCTAGTCTTCCTGGCTCTTATATTCTTACTACTCCCTTTTCCACAAAGTTCCTTGAGGCTTGGGATGGGAGATGGTTTAGATGCCCTGATTAGGGACGAACCATCCACAGACACTTTTACTTTGTGCTTTGGCCAGCTCTGGTTCTCTGCATTTCCTATTTTCCATTGCACGAAGATAGTTCTTGGTTGTGTGCAAAGTGCTTCTTTGATCTATGGGTATAATGCTAGGTGTGTAGATGGGAGCATGCACTTACTTATTTATAGTTAACACTAGGAAGCTTATTTCCTCCCAGGGCCCATGGTCTCCTATCTGCAAGTATCTGGCTTGGTTTACAGTACTGGAGATACATTCTACTACTTTGCCTCCTTTAGGGTCCTCCCCATCCTCCCATTCCCCCCAACTTATGCTTCTTTCTGTTTTATGACATATGAATTTTGAGGGACACAAATATTCATATTATAGCTTTCTGTCCTAGGAGCTCTACACCCCCACACTTACATCTGTTTCACATTCAAAATAAATTTACTTCATCCTAACACTTTCAAAGTCTTATCTATTCTAGTACCAACTTCAAATCTAAGCCCAAAGTCTCATCTAAATATGACATTTACATATAGGATATGGGTGAGATTCAAGATATGATTCACTTAGAAACAATTTTCCTTTTAACTGTGAACCTGTGAAATCAAACAAGGTATGTGCTTCCAAAATGATAGCATGGCATAGGATAGACATTTCTGTTCAGAAGAGGAAGAAAGAGGGCAAAAGAAGAGTCAGGTTGTGAGTGAACACAGTCTTTGGAGGAGAGAATGTCTCCCACTCAAGTTCACTGGGACAGTGATAGTGTCCTAGGAAAGTCCTGCTTCCACGAGGTTGCCGATCACGGCAGGTGCTCTGGGCTTGGCTCAGCCCTGCAGCAGCCCCCTGCCTGCATCGTGCCCAAGGCTCTGGGCAGTTCCACCATTCTCAGTTCTAATGTAAGTAGTCACATCCTGTGGCTCATGGACTCCATGTGCTGGCAAAGATAAACCTCATGGAGTCTGCTAAGGCAGAGAGTTTGCTAAGAAGGTGTTTTCCGGAGGCCCAGTCGCAGTTCACCTGTTGCAGCTACAGCTAGGGTGGTGGGTGTGGTGGATAGCGCCAGACAGCCCATGTGACGGTCCAGAGGTGCTTGGGGCCCTTTCTTGGAAACTATAGCCTGTCCTTCAGATCTACCTTAGATCTCTGGGTTTGAGATGAAGAGACAACATTAATAATTTCTGAAATAGCTTTGGGACTGCTATTATATTGTCTTGGATGATAGGTTCTGGAAAACCTATCATATTAATTTTAATTTTTCTGTTCTTGACTGCGTGTACGGTGTGTGTGTGTGTGTGTGTGTGTGTGTGTGTGTGTGTTCCTAAGGTTAATACTGGGAACCATCCTCAGTTGCTCTTTCACTTTATTCTTTTTTGACACAAGGTCTGTTAGGGTTTGAAATATGAGCTGTCCCCCACAGGCTCACGTGTTTGAATCTTTAGTTGTTTGGGAAGGTCATGGCTCTTTTAAGAGGTGGAGCCTTGCTGGAGCAGCAGTCACAGGGGGTGGGTCCCACCCTAGTTCCAGGAGAGATCTGCTCTTGCAGCGCTCGGTCTTCATGAGGGACATGACTTGCCTGCCTCCAGCTTCTGCCAGTCCAGCATGCCTTTTCCACTAAGAAGGACTGTATCTCCCCTCTGGAACCATAAGCTGAATAAATCTCCCTTTTTTCCTTAAGTTGCTTAAGTTTGAGTGGTGTTTCACAGCAACAGAAAAGAGTGACTGATACAGAAATGGGTACTAGTGAAGTGGGATGTTGCTGTGAGACTGTGAACCTTGTACCAGAAAGTTCTTGTGAAGCTGAGAGAAGGTGGTACTGAGAAGTAAAGAAGTGTGATCGTTGCTGTGATGCGGCTAGTGTGCCTTTGGAACTGTTTGCGGGGAGAACTTTGGAACTTTGTGCTGGGAAAAACTTTGCATCTTGGAGATGGGACCAAAAGGGCCATTCTAATGAGAACTTAGAAGAGACTGGCGCTGTTAGAGATGCAGACAGTGGAAACCCAGCTTGTGATGGTCCCTCATGTGTTTGGAACTACATGAGGGAAAAACAGAGTGATGGCTACTCCTTGTACGGAGTTATGAAGAAAAAGAGTAAGGAATCAGGCAGAAAGAGACAAACACTGTGGACCTTATTTAAAACATGTGACAGGAAGCTTGAAGAGAATGCAGACAGCAAAATGGCAGCTATTGTTAAATAGAGTTGCATAAGTGAATCAAAGCCTGCTCTTCATTTGGATAATAGGAGAGGCTGCACCCTCAGGGAAAACTCCTCAGGGAAAGATTCCCCCATAAGAATGTAAATTCTTTTGAAATGAAAGAGCTAAAGGGTGGAGTACCAAAGGAAAAGTCTGTTCCTACTCTGAAGCAGCTGTCCAAGAGAGATATTCTTTGTAGCATCAACGCAGAGAAGCTGAATCAACTGTGATTGAAGGGGGTCAATCTCTACTGGAAGTTATAGCAGAATTTGTCAAAGTTGTCCATATGGTCCTGGTTTAAGAGATCAAAAATGCAAGAGGGAGGAGGTTGTGATCCCTCTTCCAAGGTTTCAGAGAATGTGGAAGCCAGGCAATGTGTGATAGGACTGGAAAGTCTGCCAAGAGGCTCAAGAAGGGAAATTTGTGCTGTGGAACTAAAGCCTAGTTTTCCATTGAGAAGTAAAGATGTTAGAGATGCCAGAGACAACGTGGGACATCTGCCAAGAAGAGCTGCACACCCTGGGAGGAGTCAGCCCAAGAGAGTGATGCATTCTAGGCAGCTTTGCTTTAGAGGAAGGGAACCAAAGCCTTTTGGAATTAAGAGAATTTCAAGGAGAAGTTCATCTGTTGGACACAGAACTGCAGGATTTGGAGTTTGTCCTGCCGTTTTTTGGTCTTGTTATGGATGGACTGATCTTTCCTGGATATATCCCCATTCCTCCATTTTGGACTAGAAAATGTCTATTCTGTGCCATTGTATGTTGGAAGCATGTAATTTATCTTTTGATTTTACAGGAGGCTTTGGACTTTGAACGTGTGGACTGTGTAGTCTATGGGACTTTGGAAGTTGGACTTCCATAATGAGATAGCATAATGAGATAGCAATGAGCCTGTGGGGGCCCGGGATGGAGTACCATGGTTTGAAATGTGAATTGTCCTCCACAGGTTCATGTGTTTGAATCTTCAGTTGTTTGAGAAGGTTATGACACCTTTAAGAGCCTTCCTGGCGCAGCAGTCACAGGGGTGGGCCTTGAGGTTAATTAATCCCACTCTACTTCCAAGGGAGGTCTGTTTTTGGAGCTCTCAGTCTCCATGAAGGACGTGACTTGGACTGTCTCCAGCTTCTGCTGTTCAGTCATGCCTTTTCCTCCATGAAAGTCTGTATCTCCCCTCTGGAATCCAAAGCTGAAAAGATCTCTCTTTCTTCCTTAAGTTGCTCAAGTTTGAGTGGCGTCTCACAGCAACAGAGAAGAGTAACTAATACAGGGTCTCTAATCAAACCTAGAGCTTGCCAGCAAAGCTAGCCAGCTTGTTCTGAATAGTCCCAGTTTCTATCTTCCAAGGATAGAGTTACAGGTGGGACGACAAGCTGACCTGGTATGTTCTATAGGTTATGGGGATCCAAACTCCAGTTCTCTTGCTTATACAGCAAGTGCTGTAATCACTGAGAAATCTCCCCAGCTCCACTTCAAGTTTTTAACCAAAAGGTATTTAAAGCTTCCTTAGTCTTAGTTCCATTCAACATCTAATACATTTTTAAATCTTTTTGAACATGGATAGACTGTGATTTTCTCAAATCTTTAAAAATTTTCCAAGTCTTGGGCTAGAGAGATGGCTCAGGGGTTAAGACTCTGCCTCAAAAGCAGAAGGTACTGAGTTTGGATCCCAGGTCCCAAGTTAAAACACCAGGCAGAAATGTCAGTGTCCTGCACTTCTGGTCTTGGTGCGTGGAGCCTGGAAAATCCCAGAGCAAAGCAAAAAGGAGGTAGAAGCAATCCAGGATGAATCTGGAAGTCACTGTTGGTCTTCCACAGGGATACATAATACCCTCTGATATACACGCATGTGTGAGCACACACACACACACACACACACACACACACACACAGAGTAAATAAAAGTTTAAAAAATAAAAAAATTCCAAGTCTTAAAATTCTGCTTCCTCTTTGATTAAAAATTGCCTTTAAGTCATTTTTCTCTTCTTGCATTTTACTAGAAGCACTTGAGAGACACCAGACTGCATCTTCAACAATTCATTTAAATGTTTCTTCAGTCAGTTACCCTTTTCATTAAGTGAAAGCTCTGCTTTCTGCAGAGCACTGCGACGTGAACACAATTCCACCAATGTGTTTTCAGGCAGATCCTCATTTCTGTCTAGAGTCTCATCAAAATGGCCTTTGCCTTCCTGTTCCCACCAACATTCTGCTCATAGCAACTCAGGTATTCTCTAGGAAGACTAAGGGTCTCTCTCTGTCTCTCCTCTTTGTCCTGGATGATCATGAGAATTATCTGTAACAGTCCCTTTATAACAATGTTAACTTTTCTCTAATTTTTTTCTCCTAAAATTTTTTCAGCCTCTTCTTTTTTTTTCTGCCACGTTTTACTTTTTCCCCCAGTTATACAAGCTCAATAGGTACCCCCCCATTGTCCTCTCCCTCCCTACACCCTTCTCTAGTTCCCCCTTGTATTCCCCCCCTTTACCCTTTTTTCAAGCTCTCCCTCCCTCCCTCCCTTTTTCCCAGTGCATCCCCCTTTCCCCCAGCCCCTGGAGCATCCTTTTGTGTGAATGCCAAACCTTCCTCTGAGTCCTCCACCATAGTGAGGTGTAAGGACTCAGTGGCATAGCCTGGAGCCCTTTCTTGGGTTCCCCATTAGTACGGCAACTCTATTATGACTGTTAATCCCTTGCCTCTAAGGATCCTACTGCCAGTGATCCATTCAGCATCTTCTTATTACCCTGTTCCAAAGCAGCTTCCATCTTACTAGCTACTTGATACAACCGCGATTTTCTATCTTTTTTTGTCTTTTGGCCTCAATTTCTTCTTATGCAAAAATGTAGTCTAGCACCTTTCCATTATTCAAGTTATCAATGCATGGTAATCACTTATGCATTTTAGGAGGTCAAAGAATTCAGAAGATAGTAGCTGATTTAAAATCAATAGTTTTGATTTATAAACTTATTCAGATCTGTTATATACTGCATGGAGAGCATTTGTCACAGTGACTATGATGTGTTAATAGCTTGAATAATGTAAACTTGCAAGACTACATTTTTGGAAAAGAAGAAATTGAGGCCTAGAAATGTTTGAGTAATCTGTCCAATGTTGCACAGTGAGTAATTCTGGGGTGAAGACTGAGTGCAGGCTATGGGGTTCTAGGGTTTTGTTCTTACCCACAGTGCACATTACCTCCCTTCCTATGTCACAGTTGGTTCTCTAGTGTCTCAGTGTATGACTGTAGCAGTGCCTGCTGAAGTTTAGACTATTTTTTTTGTGTGTGTACATGCCTCTGTGTGTGTGTGTGTGTGTGTGTGTGTGTGTGTGTGTGTGTGTGTGTGTGTGGTTTGTGTGTATCAGAAGGCACTATGTGTGCTGTGGAGGCCCAAGGTGATTTCAGGAATCATCATGGATTGCTCTACCTCCTTTTTGCTTTATTTTGGGGTTTCCTGGTCTTTGCTTTCCAGGGCTGGAATTATAGGCCACTGTCATTTCCTCCTAGCATGGGATCTAACATCAATTCCTTATGCTTGGGAGGCAGAAACTTAACCTCTGAGCTGTCTTTGCAGCCCCTGAAGTTTAGACTTTTGAAGCTAGTGTCGGCCAACATTTAGAGCTGCTTCAGTATACCTTTTGAATACCTTTGAAGGTATTCAAGCTTTGGATTTTCATTACTGGGGCTGTGGCCCAACCCTTGGTGGTCTCTAGAAGTAGTTCATTTCTTTTTCTCTCTGGAGAGCTTGCAGAACTGGAACCCCGAAGAAGAATCTTTCTCTCATAGTTCCTGAGGGATGCATGCTTTCTTGAAAGAGTTGGTAGAATTCCACTCCTGCGAACACAATTGGTTTTGAAATTCAAGTTGTAAGGGCTTCCTGTTTTCATTTTGCTAAATTTTCAAACATGGAACCACTTCCTGAGCTGACAATGTCTTGGCATTGCCCCGTTGCTACTCCAGCTGCAACGTTGTGATCTCCTTGCTTCATTGTACAGAGATTTTTATGTCAGCCTCTGTGCTCAGCAACACAGAGGAAGCAAATTAGGGGCAGGTGGCCCTGGACTGTATATGCACATGTTATGCGGAAGGCCAGATGGTTTCCAGGAGAGGGTTTCATTGGGAAGGCAGGACTTCAACCAACCATGCTGTGACAGACACTGAGGTATTGAAAAGAGACAGAAAGCCAGAATCACTAGACCCAAAGCTTCAAGGTGCAAGAGGACAAGGTGGGTGAAGGATCTGGTCTAGCAGCTGGAAACCTTCATCTGCAGCAGAGGAGGAGGCGACTCCAAAGTCATATTCTTCTCTTCCACTGCAGGCGGCTCCATCATGGCTTCCCCTTGCATCCTTCCAGTGAGCTACGGTAGGAATCAGTGATTTTATCGTTCCCTCTCGCAGCCTGTTCAGGCTGCTATCACAAAAATTCTATAGGATGGGAAGCTGATAAAGACGTCACTTCTCATAGTTGTGGAGGCTGGGAAGTCCTAGATCCAGGCGTCTGCAGGTTTCAAGACTGGAAAGCGCCAGCTTCTTCATTCACAGATGGCAGCTTTTTACTGCAGTTTCGTGTTCATATAATCGAAGGGGTGAGGCGGTTCTCCAGGGTCTTTTACAATCCCATTTTGGGACTCCACCAGCATGATTTAATCATGATTAATTACCTCCCAAAGGGCTTTATCTCCTAATACCACCCGAGTGTTACTAAGATTTCAGCATGTGGATTTAGGGGAAGCGCAGACAGTCAGCCTATAAAATGAACTCACTGTACGCCAGCGGCGATGGGGAGCACTTTTTGTGCATTATTGCCTTTGAGTGTTGTTTGTTGTTCTCATCTTACAGGTGAGGAGTCAGGAAGGCTCAGAGACATCTTGTCACAAGTTCACATCCAACCCCACAAATGTAGGACTGAATTCCTTTCACTAGGTTCTGGTGTCACAAGAAGGTTCTCTAAGGCCAGAAGGGAAGAGAAATCTCCTGTCGGTGTTCGAAAACAAGGACAGGGGTGTCGTGGTCACCCTCAACACGAGGCTTCAATGCAGTGCTATTTCCTAGAAATAAGATGTCAGCTCCTAATTGCACATGTAAAGACACAACCATCAAGAAAAGGGGCTGTAGAAAACCAGAGAATCAAACTCAGGTAAGCTATTTACTGTTTCTTCTCATAGGCACTTTGATCTTTGAAGGAATTGCTTTGGTAGTTTTAACCAACTTGACAATTGAGAACCTAGTCTTTACATCTATGCAGGATTACTTCATTAAGGCAAGCTTCTGGGCAAGACCATTGCAACTTATCTACTTGGAAAGTCCCAGCGGGTAGGACCATTCCTTAAGCAGGTAGATAAGATAGATAGAGACCTGGTTGGAAAGCGGTAGATTGACAGCAAGCAGGATGCATTGTTCTTTGTGCCCCTCTCAGCTCTTGCTGTGGATACGCTGTGGATGGTTGCCTCTGCTCTCAATGCCATGATGACCAACTGCAGCCTGAAATGATGTGCAAGAGTAAACTTCTCATTCCTCTAAGATGTTCATGTATCCACTTCGGCAATGGGAGTATGAAATAAGGTAGGAGTCAAGTCTGGTAGTGACAGGATTGCTTCCATAAATGGATTGAAAGTAGGGATTTGGATCTGGAGCAAGAAGATGTTGATGATTTAAGTTGGCTTCATTTTTGAGGATGAGCAGGTTATTATTATTTTTTAAATAAAGTCCAATAGACTAAAATACTGGAATTTAAAATGAATTTGAATGATGTTGTGAATTGAATTATATTTCTGGACTAGAGAGATGGCTCAGGGGTTAAACCTCTGTCTTGCAAGCAGAAGAACCTAGAATCAGATCTCAGATCTCACGTAGAAGTGCCTTGTGGAAATAATGGCAGCCTGTACTTCCATCCTTGGAAGGATGGAAGAGCCTGGGAAACCCCAGAGCAAAACAAAAAGAAGGTAGAGTAAACCAGGATGATTCCTGAAGTCATCTTTGGTCCTTTATTTATTGAGAAAAAACAATAAAACCTTGGTGGGGCACATGGTGCTAACACACACATGCACACACACATACACACACACACGCACACACACGCACACACACGCATGCAAAAAAAAAAAGAATTGTATTTCTTCTGAAGATTCAAGGAAGTTCTAACTCTGGTATGGATAAATGTATTCTTTGGAAATATGATCTTTGCATATGAGTTAAGAAGAGTTACATGGAATTAAGATAATCCTAAACCCAGCAAGTTATATATTTGTAAAAACGACCATGTGAAGACACAGACATCCTATAAAGATGGATGCAGAGATATGAGCAAAGTATTTACATGCCAAAGAGCACCGAGGATTGCCAGCAACTAGATGCTGGCAAATGGATAGTCCCCTTGAGCTTGCCAAAGGAGCCAGACTACCCAGAACTGTTTGGGACGATAGAATGGTGCCATTTAAAAGTCATCAAGACTGTAGAACTTTGTGACAGCAGCCTGAAATAAAGTAATACAGGCGAGAAGAGAAAAACATTCATGAGAATAATTGCTTTGGATGATAATAAGTGTGACTGGAGGAGAGGAATGGAGGTACAGCGAGTGTCTGGGGACTTCTAGCAAAGAACAGTTTCAAAGGAGATGAGAATTATGGTCTGAAAATCTCCATATAAATGGGCAGCCTAAGAAATAAAAAAAAACTAATGACAAAAGGGAGTAGATGTGCTGTTTTAGAGTTACCAACTGGGCTGGAATTATTATAAGCTGAAGTAGAGGGAGTATGGTTGACCCTCCCTCTCTATAGGTTCTGCCTGTATAGATTCAATCAGTCAGGGTAGAAATATATGTAAATAATGTATCTATTTGAACATGTAAAGAACTTTTCCTCTCCAATTATTTCTTAATCCATGAGGTATCACAACTATTTGCATAGCACCTACATTGGATTTGTTATTGTAAATAATACATTGTAATAGTATATTGTAAATAATAATATGTAAACAATTGGTTATTGTAAATAATATTGCAAATAATAAAGAGGATGTAGTGTATGGCTTCTATGCAAATATGCCACCATTTATATAGGGGATTTGAGCATTTGGGGGTGTGTATACTGGAGCAAATCTTTGAGGATACCGAGGAATGATGGCACATCTGTTATAATAGGGATTTTGTGTTGCAAAGAAGTCAGAGGGACAAATGGAAGTCAGAGGTCTTAGAGGAGGGACAGGTCAGCAGAGCTTGGGGTGAATACACTCATGATATGTGGTGGTGACATTCCTAAAAAGAGAGGTGAATCCAAATGAGCTGGCTCCCATGGGATCAGAAGTGAGGCACTATGCTAAGGGGGGGGGCATGGCAGTGGACTCATGTCTGCTGCAAGCTTACTTAGCAGAGGTTGAACAATTTGCCTTCATAGAAGACAGGGACTCAGGAACTGCCACTCTGAGCCCAATTACAAGCCGTCAGTCGATTGGTGCTATGGAAATGGTAGAAATTTTAAAGCCAGATGAGATTTTCTCCTTTTGGGCATGACTTTGTGGAATTTATGAATACCAGCGAGAAAAAAAAGACAAACACAGAATTGTACCTGTACTTTGGAAAAGAATGTTAGAAAAATTTAGAAACCATGCTTTCCATGGTTCTTATTGGTGAATATAGGAAAATCCCACTGCTTTTCAATTTTCTTCTCGTTCTACAACTGAATAACATGCAGTTATTTTAGAAGCATTATTAAGGATGTTGATTTGTATTTAAAAATAGAAATTTTGGCTGGGAAGATGGCTCAGTGGTAAAGCCATGACCTTACAGGCCAAAGGACTTGAGTTCAGATTCCCAGAGTCCAAGTAACAATGGTGGATGGGTATGACGGCTTGCTTATAATTCTAGTCCTAGATCCTAAAGCAAGGTGACTAGCCAGACTATCCTTAATTGCATGCTCTGGGTTTAATTACAGACCCATGCTCACAATATAAGTTGAAATAATAATTGGGATGGTTGCAAATATTACAGTTGGGCCTCCACAGATACACGTATTCAAATGTGCTCTTGTACATGCACTTGCACATACACATACACTTACCCACGTGCAACATCCACCCTCATATATACTTACACGTGAAAGAAAAATAGAATCTGATATTCACCAGAGCTGCAGTTACAGAGGGGTAGAGTTGGTACTGAACCAGTTGCTGAGTTCTTCGAAGCCCTGGTGTGTATCTGCATGCAGGCAGAGGGTGATCCCATATTTCCTGAAAAGACTCTTCAGTGTGCATCATCAGGGTGGTCTTGTGTTGCTGTTCGTACTGTTGAATATAACTGCCAGCTTGTTTGTGTGGCTGCTATTAATTTATACTACTGTACATTTTTAGATAAACTATAGTATTCTGTTATTATGTTAGGAAATAAAGTTGTTGACATTGCTTATATTTTGAAGCTACAGTTCTCCAACAACTGTATTCTTAGGCACACACTACCAAGTATTGCAATGTAAAATAGCAACATGCTGTGGCAAAGGTCTTATGCAAACCCAACTTGCACAGTGCATGGATTTGTGCTCACCTCAGAGGCAGATTGACCATTGTAGATCATGGTCCTGATTAAGTTATTTATGTCTCATTTTCTTCTTCTAGAAAACAAGAACAGTGTCAGTGATATCCTACATTTGCACTATTTAGACAATGACCAATAGATAGTTAATAATTCCTAACACTAAAAGCATGCTTATGACAGGACATTATGTAAGGTGTTTAGCATGATTGACTAATCTTCAGAGAACCCCAGGAAGCAGGTCCTACTAGCCTTTTTTTTTTGTTTTTTAACCAATAATAAAGACTTGAGATAGAGGGCATTTAGATAATTGTAAAAGCACAGTAAGTGGCAGAGTAGGAATTTAAATGCAGGAAGCCTGATTTAGACATTTTGTTGCTAACTGCTACAGTGCTTTTGATAATAACAAGAATGCACATACTTCTTTCCTAATGACATCATGACCCAGTAAATGGCGTCTGTTCATGTGTAAACCATCTCTCTCTTTAAACTTGGTGGGAATCTTGGAAGACTGACCTTGGAAGATGATGAATGCCTTTGCTTTACGACAGCATGTTGGCATTTTACATTGCAATACTTGGCAGTATATACCTGAAAATACAGTTGTTGGAGAACTGTATTCCTTACCCACTGTCATCCATCATTTTGGTCCTTGCTCAATGAATGAAGGACAGCTCCTCATTGTCTATCATCATAGTCGTTGCTGTTGATGTTAACAAAATATTGTCTGTCTGGAGGTACCAGCAATGAGAGAGTAACTAATGCCTCAAGCATTATGAATATGTGGTTTGATATGTCCTAAAAATCTTTATAGTTAAAATAACCTTTGAAGACACCGTTCTCTATATTTTTAATATTTTAATTATTTATCGTGTGTGTGAGAGAGAGAGAGAGAGAGAGAGAGAGAGAGAGAGAGAGAGAGAGAGAGAGAGGGTGCTCTGCATATTCCTGTGGAGGACAAAGGATGACTTTGAGAATCACTCTGGATTGCTTCTACCTCCTTCTTGCTTCGCTCTGGGATTTCTCAGGCTCCCCCCACCAGGGTTGGAAGTGCAGGCCACCGACGTTTCTGCCTGGCATTTTTGTGTAGGATCCAAAGTCAGGACCTTCTGCTTGCAAGGCAGAGCCTTAACCCCTGAGACATCTCTCCAGCCTCCCCTTTTTTTCATTGAGAAGGATCCAGAACATCTCAAAATAATGTCACCAGCTGAGGAGCAAGCATTCAAATCATGGACTTATTAGATGGGGCATTTTATATTCAAAAACCTAACATTCCAGTTGTATCTCCCAAAAGCTCATAACCAGATCATAATGAAAAAATGCATCTATTCTGTCTATAAGAGTTCTCCAGCATGGTTCAATGGTTTAGTTTAAAATCTCTCATGAGACTCAAGGCAATCTTTCCTATAACCAACCACCTGCCAAATATAAAAGATGATGCTATACTTCTATCCTATAATAACACAGAGTAAATATTTTCACCCCAAAAGGAAGAAACAAAAGGTTAACAAGCAAAGACCAGACCAAAGCAAGACCCAAACCCAGCAGGACAAGCACTAAATCCTGTACGTGTTCGGGCCATATGGAGTCATCATATAGGCTTGGGCAGCCCTGTTCTTATGGCCTTTATTTGGGGCTGGTTATACTCATTGCATGTGAGTTTCTTCAGCAGCCATAGTTCTCACATTTCCATTTGTGAGCCTAGGATTTGCCCTCCCTGCCTCATGCATTGCCCTCCAAGTGCTCCTTTCGGGGCATCTGACTTGCTGCACATTGACTGGTCTCACAAGCCTTCCTTAAGCATCTCATTGGGAACTTCTAGGGACTGGTGACTTGTCATTTGTAATGCTGCAAAATCAGCTTTAGGTGCATGAAGCCAGGGTCCTCCAAAAGCTTTAGCAGGAGTGGGGCCTGTCTGGAGCTCAGTTGCTGTGGTCTCGGGGTGCCTGCACAGCAGAACCTTGAGGGACACTTCTTTAGCTGTGCCCGTGTCAGTGTGGCACCTCTGTGGCACTGTTTTCTCATGAGAAGTCTTTTAAACAAGTTTATAGTTACATCCCAAAGACTGCATTAGTTTGGCCAATTCCTGGGATGTCCTGAGACATCTTTCCTATTGGCTGAGTACAAAGTGGTTGGTATATGTATATGTGTAAACATGTTTGCATGCACATTCATGCATATGTACATCCATGTAATGTGGAGGTCAGAAATTGATGTGACACGAATCTCTTTAACAACTAACCACACCTTCCTTGTCTACACTTTCCTTGCTGCTTTTCTGACCAGACTATGTATTTTTTTTAAATCCTTCTCTTCCTCATTTAGCTTCTGGTAAATCAGACCAAAAGTAGCCAGCATTAACCATTCCAAAAACCTGAATTCTGTGCTGTCTTGAAAATCCTTCTGCCAAAATAATTGACCCATCCCTCACCTTTTAATGAAGCACCTCACAACTTCAGGACATACATGAAATTTACACAGAATCTTTGCCAGAATGTAGCATGGATGCTCTTTAGTTCAAAAGTCCTTATTGCCATCTGAAAACTCATGAATCTGTTCATATTCCTGTTGACATTCTGATTTCCTGAGCTGCCACCAGATCAACCATTCAACTCTACCAATAACATCTCAAGCTTTCTCCATCCATTTCTCCAAACCCTAATTCTGCACATGAACCAGTTAGGCACATGGTCAGGTTTATCACAATAAAGACCCTACTTCTGTGGTACCAATCTTCCATGTTGTTTAATTTTCTCATTGTTCTGACAAAATGTCTAACAGACCACAACTTGAGGAGGAAGGATTTATTTTGGTTCATGATTAAAACCATGGCCACCTGAGGTAATGCACTTGGGCAGGACATGATCACAGTAGGATTGTATAGTGAAGCTGCTCACATCACAGCAGCCAGGAAGCAGAGAGCACAGAAGGAAGGGCTGAAGACAATACGTTCTTTTTTTTTTTAAATTTTTAACATTTTTTTATTATTATTTCCGCTCATACAAACTTAATAGGTAGACCAGTTCCCTCCCCCCTCCTCCTCCCCCCAAACCCCCTGCTCCCCCTCCCTCCCTCCCCATCTCCCAGTGCCTCCCCCCCAATTCCCAGAGAGTCCTCTATTGTGTATGCCTAACTCTCCTCTTAGTCCTCCTCTCCGATGACGTACAAGGACCCAGTGGCATTTCCCTGAACCCTTTCTCGTGTTCCTGTTAAGCATAGGAACACTACTGTGGCTGTCAATCCCTTGCCTCCAAGCATCTTGGTGCCTTTAGCCGATGCTAGACTTTGTGAGGTCAGTAGTGTGTTGGGCATTGCGCAGGGCATACAAAGTCCTATTATGATTGCTTCAGCCCTAACTAGTGTGGAGACTCTTCAAATCATTGCTCCTCCCATCCTTTTGCTCTTACAATCTTACCGCTCCCTCTTCCGCAAATGTCCCTGAGCTTCAGGATAGGGGGAGATTAAGCTGGCTTAGTTCTATGTGGTTGATATAGATGAAGACAATACGTTCTTAAGCGCCTGTTCATCCCCTGTTGCCTATTTCTTCCAGCCCAGTCTTCTTCCTTCTTTTCATGCATGGGTGTGTGTGTTTGTGTGTATCAGAGGGCACTGTGTGTGCCTGTGGAAACCCAAGAGCAAGTCCAGGAATCACCCTGGATCGCTCTTCTTCCTTACCGCTTTGCTTCTGGGTTTCCCAGGCTCCACTTCCTAGGTCCAGAAGTGCAGACTGTCACCATTTCTGGTTGCATGGGGTCTGGGATCTGAACTCAGATCCTTTTGCTTGTGAGGTAAAGGCTTAACCCCTGAGGTGTCTCTCCAGCTCCATTCTACTTCCTAAAGTTTTTTTACAACCTCACCACATCATACCTGTATGTTCTCAAGAGCCTGTGCATCCCTTGTTGTCTATTTCCTCTAGCCCAGTCTTCTTCCTTTTTTTCATGCATGGGACCAAGTGTTCAAAACATGAGCCTATGGGGGAGGTTTAGTATCCAAACTTTGACACTCACTGACAATAGAGATGTGACAGCATTACTTATCATACTTGAAGAGACCTTAAACAGAAGTGCTGCATAATTTTGCACGTCATACATCAAATATGTGTTCTCCAAAGACCAAAGACATTCAAAGCTTTGAGAAGCTTGACCCTTGTAAACATCTTCATCACTAAACCCAAGTAGACAGTTCTTTGCACAAACTGAAATTAATCTACTAATAGAAGTCTTATAAAATAGGGTGTGAATGAAGATCCTTTAAAATATGACTTTAAGAAACAAGACATTTGTGAAATTGTATTTTCAAAGAAATGTTTAGTGCATAGTTTAAAATGGGCAGCTTAGTAAAGGCACTAGAATCCTTGGAGGCAAGGGATTGACAGCCACAGTTGTGTTCCTATGCTTAAAGGAAACACAGAAAATGGTTCTGGGAAATGCCACTGGGTCCTTGCACCTCATCGGAGAGGAGGACCCAGAGGAGAGTTTGGCATGCTCATTAAAGGATGCTCCGGGGATGGGAGAGGGAGGCACTGGGGGATAGGGAGGGAAGGGGGGGTGGAGGGCACAGGGGGATGGGGGGTTGAAGGGAGGGGGAACCGGTATACCTGTTAAGTTTGTATGAGTGGAAATAAAAAAAAATAAAATGGGCAGTTTAGGACTGTATTTTAAAGAAAAGAAATTTGTGAATTTGGGGTAAGATATTTAGTTAGTGATTATGTTGAGATTGGTCAATATAATAATTATCATTAGCCTACTAATGCCAGCTATTTACAAATACGTGACCCAGAACTTTCTCTGTCTTTTGTTTGTATTTCAGATATGATAATAATATCAGTCACAGAATACATCTGCTCTGTGATTCCCTAAGAACAAATCTCTGATCCTGCAATCTTTTTCTCTCTTTTTATTTTTGGTGGTTTTATAGCTTTATTGTACACTTTGCAGTTAATTCTCATCCACATTGATTGTCCATAAAATTTTTTAAAAATAATTTTTTAAAAATAATTTTTTATTAATATCACAAGGACATAGGCTCCTAGAGTGTAGAGCTTGTTTGGTGGTGGATCATTGTGTTTTCATTGTGCTTCCTGGACAAGTGCACACAGACACAGTATGGAATGTTCCACATTCTTTTAGCCCAGGCAACTTTGTTGAGCTGATGTCAGCATGAACATCTGGAGTTCCCATCTTTTCCACAGTGAATTTCCAGATTTCTTTTTTTTTTTTTTTTAATTTCCAGATTTCTTTGAGTGCCCAAGGAGCACGCTTTTTGGAACCTACTCCATGGGTGGGCTTCTCAGTGTCGATGGTGATTCTCAGATCATTGATGTCAGAACGACTCTCCTTTTTCTGGCAGTTCTTCTCTGTGGGATCCATTCCGACAGGACCGAAGCTGGAAAGCCCCTTCAAATTTTTACACAGGTAAGGTGAGTGCGGGAATGTGTGGCAGACGCAGGAAGAGGTCTCAAACCTTCTGTCTCCAAGTGAAAATAAAGACAAATGAAAACAAGCAAAGACTTTGTATTAAGAGTTTGCCTCGGCAAGGAAGTTAGCTACTGATAGGCTGCAGGTGCATCCTCATTGGAGGCTGCTGGTTTGGGGAAGTTGGTCAGCTGACTGGAAGCCAAGCATTCTTTGTGATTGGTGAAGGTTGTATAATTGACATTCTTTGGTTGATCTGAAGTTGGAAGCTGGGGCAAAAATGAGGGATGCTTCCAGTTATTACTCAAGTCTCACTTGTGTTGTGATATTCCAGGCTTATAGTTTGGACTCCTGGATCAGTTGCTGGACATAATTATCTGACTTCTTAAACATCTGCATCATTGCAGTGGACCAGTTTCCTTGTCTGGGTCAAAAAGGCAACAGGTAGATGTCTAGGCTGTTTGATGCAAACTGTCTCAGTGTTCTTAGGTTCCCTGTGTGTCATTTTGTAGATAATGTGGCCTCTGGGTGTGGATTTAGTCTATCAATCTACTTTCTTCTGTCAAGACTGCAACCGAGCCAACTTTGTGTAGAGTCAATACAAAATATTATCACCTTTGCAAGTCAAACAGTCCCTGCTACAATTGCTCAGCCCTGACCTTGTAACACGAGTGCAGCCGCAGACTGAGAATAGGTGAGCAATGAACTTGGCTGCGAACCAATAGCAATGTTTTTCCTGAACAACCAGAAGCCTCAGTTTGTCTTTATAGCCTTGTGCTCGTCGGCTCCTGTTGTAGAGTGAGGACTGCATGGGGTTGACAAATGTGTAAATGACTTCTGTCTCCTGTACTGGAAACTGAAATTACTGACATCTACTTTCTGAGAGATGCCACATTCCAGGCACATATAGTACAGCAAGCAAAATTCAAGAATCGATCATGGTGTTTTCCTGGACATGGCTGTTAAGTCATTGCTTTTGTAAAAACATAGTATAATATCCAGCTACTGCTAGTCATTTAGAACTAGTAGTTAAATTTAAGCCTATTTGCGATTCCTGGTTTTTATTTAGGGTTACTGTGTGTGTGTGTGTGTGTGTGTGCAAGAGGACAGCTGAGTGTGTGTCTCTGGAGGTCCAAGGATGACATCTGGAGTCATCTTGAATTGCTATTTGACTTTATTGGTTTGCTTGGGGATTCCTAGGTTCTACCTTATCGGGCCACAAGTGTCGTCCACCACCATTTCCATCTGACATTTTTACATAGAGATCTGAGGTTCTGAACTCAGGTCTTTTTTGCTTGTGAGGCAAAGATTTTTTTAACTCCCAAATCATTTCCTCATCCCCCAAATTCTTTTGGTTTTGCTCATTTGTTAATTTTCCTAAAGGTCTCCGCTGATGGAGACCCATTAGTTCCTGTGGATCTGATCACTTCCTTGTTCTCTCCTTCGGTCAACAGCCAAGTTCTTATGTTCAAATACAATGCCCCCCCCCCCGGAGCTGAAATAGGGCTGTCTTCATCCCTCAACTGAAACAAATATCTCAAAGAAATATGATTTGTTTTTGGTTCTGTGAAATAAAAGAAATATCAAAGGAGACATGAATCAGTCCACCTTCGCGAGATTTCTGTGAAGTTTATTAGAAACAAACCCTCATGCATGCAAGGGCCATACCTGGAGCACCAGGTCTTCTTTAGGGTATAGTGGGTTGTATCCATAATATATAGCATATATATTTTTTATCATTTAAAGCACTTTGAAACATTTCCTGATTGATTTATTACCCTGGAACCAGTTCAGAACCTAGCAACAAGAGTGATTAAAAAGCCAGAGAAAATGATTTATGATGAAAGACTGAAAAGTGAATGCGATCTGAACTTTGACCAATTAAGGGTCCACAGGCAGATGTTCCTGCTACTACAATCACCCAGCAGGATATGAACTCCAAAGCAAGAAGCACACTATTATACTTGATTGTTAGAGATTTCACAAGGGAAACTTACTCATTTATTTTTATTTTTTTTCATTTATTTTTTAAACGAAGAAAAATTCAGTTGAGCAGATGGGTTCTCTAGGTCCGCGAGCTGTTCTTCAAAGCTAAGTTGCCTCAGGGCCAAGGTTAAAAGCAGAAGAGCATGTTTTGCTAGATTAGGGGAAAACACAAAAGTAAATGATCCTTCTGATCTACTCTTCCCATCCTTCTCTCTTCAATAGTCCGTCTGTTTTGAATATATGGTTTTGGGAGACTTCACTGTCCTCATATCTCTGAAAATAAATGGAGACTCCATAGCATAAAACCTACGAAAAATGACAAAATAATCTTGGAGCTCCTTGGTGAAAGGATCACATATGTTGGTTGTAAGCACCATTCAGGTTTTCATTTGGCAAATCTCGGGCTTGCAGAAAATGTGCAGTAATAGTTATTTCATAGCATTTTTATGTGTGTTTCAAATAAGACCTTGCTGTGCTTATATATAAAAGATATGATGTCTTTGTTCCATATCATTGTTAAATGCATTAATTGAAAATGTATTAAATTACTATTTATAATGCATGTCATGTGACTTCACTAAGCCGGCAGAAAACAGTTAAAAGACCGAGACAGTCCTGCCTGCAGGGTGATTACACTAAGCACAAAGTATATCAAAGCCGGCTCACTTTGATGTTCTTCCTGAGGATAAGGGCAGGGGTGTGGCTCTCTCTATCCATAGAAGCCGTGCCATTGGTCTTTAACAGCTAAGATTTTGGTTGGAATGGATGATACTGGTCCAGTTAAAGTTCACCTTAAGAACTACTGGAACAATGAAAACTTTAAAATCCCAAAGTACAAGATTTACAAAAGGAGCTAGTTTAATGGAGTTAGTGGGGTCGAAAAGATGGGCAGATTTAGGATTCTCAGACAGAGGAAGTTTAACTTACGTTTCTGGATGTTAGTAAAAGGCTTGTTGAAGAGATGGACTAGTGGTCTCAGTGTGATACAGTCCCTTTTCTTTTACTCCATTCTGCATGAACGGTTTTCTTTGGAGTTGGGGAACTCAGAACCATTGAAGAGATTTTGATGGAATTACACACCTCAACAGAGTTACATGGGTGCAGAGGGAAAGACTGTTCAGAATTGTTCTCAAAGTATTTCCCATGAGGAAATACTATTTCTTGATGCCCTGGAATTCACTAGAAGATGTAATAAAGCAAGTTTCAGGCAAAGGGAGTCTGGGAGAACATGGGTTGTCCTGGTGCTGGCCTAGAAGATAACAAAAGGGAAAACTTGCAAGGAGAAGGAATGGTGGAGTAGGTAGGTGCTAGATCATGGAGAAAGAGCTGAAACACTCATGCCAGTGGATGGACCTCTCTCTGCGGATGTGGGTAGCTAGTGCAGAATTCATAGCAAGAATAGAATGACTTGAGAAGATCACTTTGTCAATGACATGGAGGACGGAGGTACAGTAAGACCAGGGTCATGGGACTGGGAAGAACACTGTTGAGATAGTCTGGCCAAGAGATAATGTGGGTCTGAACCTCAGTGAAGCCACAGATGGTGGAGGCAGACATGTCAGGGACAGGTCTCCATCCCTATTTCTTTCCCATTTTACTGCCTATGTCTGTATTGTGGATGATTCAGGTTTGATGTCTTTCATATTTATGCTGTTGAGATCACAGCTGCCTAGCACGTGGAAATATCTAGAAATGATTTACTTTTACCTTGCTTAGGTACATAGATTGACAAATGTCTAGAGCAACAGAACGTGGCACAATCCCCATCATCAGCAAATGACTCTGCCTTATTAAAAGTAGGACCTAGCTCATAACTCTTTGTAATACTGTTTTTTATTACCATATTTATGTTTCATTCTTATTTACATAAAATATGTGTTTTTCTTTATATGCATATATTTAATGGAGTTGGGATTGTACTGCTACAAAGCAATTTCACATTGTACTATTCCCCTTTAGCTCTCTATTATAAAGATTTTACATTCTACAAAAATTTATATAATTTTGAATGGATGTATGTTTCTTTTGTATTGCTATACTATTACCAATGTAACCAATCTTTGACATTTAAGTCATTCATGGCTTTCAGCTATTGTAAATAATATTATAAACACATATATTATGAGAGCATTTATAGCAACTTTTAAAAGAATAGCTCCAAATTGAAAACAGTCCACATAGTTATCTACAGAAAATAAACAGATTGCTATGTATTTATATAGTGGAATACTATATAGAAATATAAACAAAGTGCTGACATACAAAACAAAAATGAATAATGAAACATTATGTTGGATGTAGTAGAAACAAAAGAGGACTCACAGCATGATTTCATGTATATGTAATTTTAGAATGAACCAAACAGGAATCTATGGTGGTAGAGCTGAGAAGGGTGGTTGCTTATCCACAAGGAAATGACTAGAATGGGAAGGATCATGAACTTTATCACATGCAGAATATGTTTTGTTATTTTTATGTATTTATATATTTATTCATTTATTTATTCTTGAGGTATTGAGGATTGAATTCATCTAGAGTCTTGTGCATGTTGGGATGTGTTCTACCACTGAACTATATCCTGAATTCTTTTTTTAACTCTTATTTATTTTTATTTTAAAATATAATTTATTTACTTATTTGTTTGTATATAAGTGTGTGTGTATTAGAGAGAGAGAAAGAAAGATAAGTATATGTAGAGAAAGGAGAAAGAGAGGAGAGAGAGAGGGGGAGAGAGAGAGAGAGAGGAGAGAGAGAAAACATATGCTCTGGTATGTTACTAGAAGTCACAAGACAACTTTCAGAAGTCAGTTCTCTCCTTCCACCATGTGGGTTTCTGAGCATTGAACTCAGGTGAGCAGGTTTGTAATGGGCCTCTCACCTGTGGATCTATTTTGCTAGTCTTTCAACTTTTTATTTTGAGAGAGTGTTTTATTAAGTTGCCGAGGCAGGCCTTGAACTTACAATCCTCCTGCCTGGCTGCCAAGTAGATGGCGTTTCAGGCCCGTACCACAGGCCTGGATAACTTTCAAAACTTTTCTGACAAACTGCTCTTTTTTTTCTGGGTTGATGAATTTGATGCAGATTTTCAGTGGTATGAAAATGTTCTGTGGACATTTCAGAGGTGGAACCATGGATTTTAAGGCACAGACTGCAATATTGTAGAGAACAGGATGCAAAAATATTATAGTGAGTCCTAAACATTGGACCTACCACAGTCTTCTGAGTTTGTAAGCCTCCCATAAGATACCTAATATATATATTTAAAATTTCTTGGCAGTGCTGTTCAAAAGCTTCCAGAGCCGATTCTAAAAAAAAAAAAAGAATAAATCAGGTACTTCAATAAATAAGTGGAGGAGCAAGGATGTAGGAAATATAAAAACTTTTAGAAGGTCAACAGAGCCTGGGGAGATAAAACTCAGTAATACAGGGACAGATGGAAACAGAATAGAGTTTTTCTATGTTTCAGACAGAAAATTACAAGGTGCTGTTTGAGCTTGTTGCTGGCATTGGAGTAGGGGCCTTGTAGAAGAACCCAGCTCCCCCAGCATAAAGGAGAGTGATGGATAACTATTTTTGGATTTTTACCACGATGAGAAATGTTCCTCTCACCAGAAAATTTATGACTGTGCGAACTATGTCCTGTCTTGCTCTGGGCAGTAGTTGCATGAGGTGAAATAATTGTCAGAACACAATAAAGTTAACACCCATAGATTGCACATTTTATTGACTTCAGTACCTTAATACATATTTGCACATACATGTACCTTGGTACATGCTTGGCACTCATGCATCATGTAAGCAATAAAAAAGCTATGAAGTAGAAATGCCATTCTTATTTTAGTTATTAACCTGGTGATTAATAAATGCCTCCTCAATGATGGGGTAGATCCGTTCTGAATTTGCAGGACCAACCTCCTCCATTGTTTGGAGGAGTGATTGTAACAGTTACTCTTAACTATTGATGAGCGAGAGCACCCAAAGTCAAGCAACTTAAGGGAGAAAGGGAGACTTATTTATCTTGGTTCCAGAGGGGAGACACAGTCTTTCATGGCGGAGGCAGCATGGCTGGCCAGGCGAAGCTGGAGACAGGCTACTTCACATCCATCTGAGAGGCCGAGAGCTACGGGATGGCTTGCTGCAAAGGCAGATTTCTCCTAGAGGGACTAATCCACCTCAAGGCCTCTTGTGACCGCTTTCGTCCAGCAAGGCTCCATCTCTCAAAGGTGCCATGACCTTCCCAAACACATGAGGCTGTGGGGAACACATTTCAAACCCTGACAGTGATTGTACATATTTAATGCACATCAGGAGTCTGACCTTTTCTGAGCATCAGGTGACTGGACAAAGTAGAGGTGATATCTATCACTGGTTTCTCTGGGCAGGGACAAAATCAAGAAGGTCCCATTCTGAACTTGGAACCCTGTAGAGGGGTAACAAACCTGTTTTATGTTTCACCATGAACCATGCAGGGAACCTTGGATAGATGATACCATGGCCTTTGTGCAGAAACAAGACTCGGCATCGATTAATGATGCCTGTTGAGGGTGTGGCAGAGTAGATTGGAGGTATATGTGGAATATTTGTGAACCGTTCCTCTCCCGAGTTTTTGCATTGATGTGGAGGATGGGATTGGATTCTCAGGAATGCTAGACTTTTTACCCAGTGACAAGAGCAATCTCTATGGTGGTGCGGGGACTGGTCCAGGCATACTGTACTGGAGGACAGATTCCATTTTTTCTAGAAGTTTTCTTGAAGAAACCCAAACAGAAAGTTTCAGAGCCAAGAGGCTGGACCCAGGCAGAAACCAGGCCCATGAGAGCCAGATAGAGCCAGATAAAATCTGTGCAGAGGAAGAGAGTATTGGCTGGTTTAGAAGGCGGCCCCGAGGCTCCTTTGTAAGTATCCGATTGTTGTCATGGTGTATAACTGGTTTTAAATGTGGACTAAAAGCCACTGTTATATGCCCTTCTTTCCTTGAGGACGGGTCTGATGCCAGGACCTGAGGTCCAGTGGTTTGATGTTCTGTATTTCCAGCCCCCTCTGCATTTCTTCTGTGACACTCCCAAGTCCCTCACCAGTCTTGGGGGAACCACTATGGTAACCAGTTGTCACAGTTGCTGAAACTGGGTTGTTTGGAATTGATGAAGCTCGAAATGCCCTGGGGAAAGCAGGGCAGGTCACTCCAGTCTCCACATTCAACTTCAGTTATCCTTGATTAATTTTGCATGATTTGACCTTCATTTCATAACCTCAGACACCAAGGACTCTTTGGCATCTGCCTTCTGCTCTGTTCTTGAGTTGAGCTCCATTAATGTATACTGTGACTGTTTTTTTCTGAAGAATATTCCACTACATGAACATGCTGCCATCTTCCATGTCACCGTTGAAAGGGATCCAGTTCTAATGTGACTACTTTTTTTGTGTGTGTATGTCAATACTTTCTTCCCTCATTTGTGACGATTGCCCTGATAAGTGTATCTGTCTTTAATTGTAAGTCTGCTCAAATTCTCAGGGATAGGAGGAGGAGTACATTAGAAGCATTAGTTCATTTGGCTTTTCCCAGTAAAATTTCTGTTAAATGCAACAGAAATTTATTTTTTTATAGTTCTGGAGATTGGGAAGCTCAAAAGTAGGAAACCAACATAGTTGGGTTTTGTTAGCATGTCTTTCCAGATTGCAGATTACCAATGACTTGTATCCATATATGGCAGACCAAGGAACTTCCTTTGGCATATCTTACAAAGATACTAATATCTTTCATGAAGGGTCCAGTCTTATTATTTATTTTTATTTTTGTATGTGTGCATGTGGTGTGTGTGTGTGTGTGTGTGTGTGTGTGTGTGTGTGTCTGTGTGTGTGTGTCTGTGTGTATCAGAGGGCACTGTGTGTGCTTGTGAAGGCCCAAGGTTGACTTGGGGAATCTGGATTGTGCTACTTCCTCTTCACTTTGCTCTGGAGTTTCCAGACTCCACCTACCAAGGCTGGATGTAAAGGCACCTTTCTGCCTGGCATTTTTACATGAGATCCTAGATCCAAACCAGGTTCTTCTGCTTGTGAGGCAAAGGTTTAACCCCTGAGTCATCTCTCCATCCCCTCCAGTCTTGTAAACATTCCCCAATGTCTCACATTGACATACCATTATATTGTTTTATATTATATTATATTGGGTTTAGAATTCTAACCTATGAATTTTGGGGGATATAAATGTTCAAACTATAGCTCATGTTGAATTCATTAGGGTGTCTTATTCCTTTATCTCCTTAATGACAAGGACTGTGCCCATGTCTGAAGGTTGGAATCAACTTTTTCATGAATGTATGTGGCACCACCAAGAAATCCCGTTTGACAGATGAGATCATGAAGCACACGTGTGGCAGTGCAGAGTTGAAACTCACATGGTCCAAAGTTAAGTGTTCTCATCCATTTGTCAGCGCCTCTCACAGTTAAGAGAAGTCTGATCAGGAGTGGACTCAAATCTTAAGCTTTCCTCGTATCATACTGAAATCCCTATAAAGTTAGAAATTCTGACCTGCCTGTCCACTTCAGGTTATGCATGTTTACAGCCTGCGAAGTGGTCCCTTCAAGTAAGGGGTTGAAAATACTCTTCTGTGGCTTCTGACAAAAGCCCTTCTTTACCTTGTTTCCTGTTTTCGGTGACCTCTGCTTTTTTTTCCCCCCTTGATGCACTGTAGTTTCCCCATGATCTGAGGTCATGGTTGTGTTTTAAGCAGCTGGAAACAAAGATCCCAATTTTATTAGCAGAGTGAAATTACTGTGCTTTGGGAATATTGAGGTCCTGGGAGCTGTCAGTTCGGATAGGAGGAAAGTTTTGTGCACAAGCCCCTGTGTCCAGAGAGAAAGGCCCTGGGACTGTTTGGAGGAAGGAGTTAATCAGTCCCGTCTTTAACTGAATTGTTTTCCACATAAACCAAGGGCTAAAGGTGAAATGGGCAGATAACACAAATAATTGCTTTGTTGCCAGGGTGAGTCATTTCTGTCCTGGGGCACCAGGCTTGGATTTCCTCCCAAGGCTTGGTCACTCCTGCCTTAGCACAGAGATTAATTTCCATCTCAGAAGACTTGTGTGGGGAATTTACCCTGTGAGATAGGCAAAGGTTTAATTAGTAAAGCAGAAGAAGATCTGTGAAGGATCAAAGGGTTAAGGAGCACTGCGCTCTTGGGAGTCTAGGTGGATGGCCTCAAGTCAAGTTCATCTCCCAAATCTTTACCTACTACACAAGCTCCTCTTACTAGCTTTCTTTGCCTTCTTCTTCCTTCTATCTTCTCTGTCAGACTCCTTCCTAGCTCCTTTTCCTTTCACTTTCTTCCCTACTTCTTCCTCCCACTATCATTCGCTAGTTGACCGTAGTGTATAATGAGAGTGTGGTCATGTTTTGAACGTGAGATAGTCCACATAGGGTCATTGACTATATTGAATACTTGGTCTTCAGCTGGTGGGCCTGGTCAGGAAGGTTATAAAACCTTTAGGAGGTGCGGGATCTTCTGGGAGGAAGCCTATTGCTGGAGGTGGGTCTTGAGGTTTGATTACCTCCCATGCTTTCTGAGTGTCAGTTACTTTTTCCTGTTGACGTGAGACAACACTCAAACTCAAGCTTCTTAAGGAGAGAAAGAGAGATTTATTTGGTTTACAGAGGGGAGATACAGGTATGGTGGAAAAGGCATGGCTGACTGGAAGAAGCTGGAGGCAGCTTAATTCACATCCATCATGAATGTTGAGGAAGCTAACTGCAAAACTGTGAGAGGAGACTATTAGCAGAAGCAGGGCAGGGCCAGCCAAGCTCAGTGTCCACTCCCTGTGAGGTGCCTTTCTCCATCAAGGGTCCACCTCCTAACAAAGACACGATCTTCTCAAACATCAACTAAGAATTCAAACACATCAGCCCGTGGGGGACACCTCACATTAGAAACATGACACCGAGTATGGTAAAGTCACAGACATCTCCTCCAGCTGCCATCAATATGTCTTCTCTGCCAGATGTCATGCATTTCCTGCCATGATGGATTCTGTCCCTGCTGAACCAGTGAGCCAAATAACAACTCTTTTCTCCCTTAAATTGTTTGGGCCAGAGTATTTTATCATAGCAACAGAAGAGTAACTGGTACAAAACCCAGGTGTTATGAGTGTATCTTTCATAAACAGACACCAAGGTAATGGGCAGGGCAGTGACTGGATATACAATGAGAATTGGAGCTTGATTCTTATGTTCATCCCCCAAATCATTATTTATTCTATATTTTTAGTGACTTCAGGACCGTGCATACTCTTAGCACACACCCTACTGTGGATCTGAACTCTAAATTCCTTTATATTTTTATTCAGTATTTGCTAAATGTGTGTAAGATATGTGAATGCAAAAGCATAGATTGTGTCATAATAGAAAATACTATGAGACTTTTATAAAATACATTTAAAAAATCAAGGAGAAAAGAATAAAAATCATTAAGTTTTTATTTACTTAGAGAGAGCTGCTTTTAACAATTATAGTGTATTTCCAACCCCTTTCCACTCAGAAGAACAGAAACTGCATTCATTGAAAGGAAATCAGGTTCAGGTTCTCTTACAGAGATGCACTTGAATCCTGCTTTTTTATGCTTAACTTTCTCTTGTTAGTCTTATGTCATACCATCAAATATTCTTGCCAATGTAATTTTTGATAGGGATATATCATTCTCATCTATGTACCATAATTTGTTTAACTATTTGTGGTACTAATTGAAGGACATTAACATTTTTATCCCTCCCTCTCTCCCTCCCTTTCAAGTTTATTGAGGTCGGGCTGGAGAGATGGCCTAGGGATTAAAGCTTTTGCCTTGCAAATTTATTGAGGCATAATTGCCAAATAAAAGTTATAGATCTTTACGGTGTACAGAAAAGTGCTTTGATATATGTAGACATTGTCTGTTACCTCATATTGCTAAATTCTTAAAGTTGATCTACTCTCAGCAATTTTTAGTCAACATTCTTATTCAGCATTCGCTGTAGTCACAGAGTGGCTGTACTAACATCTTTTTAAACTGGAAACAGTGCCTGCAGGGCACAAGCCAAGCAGACCAGAGAGGGCTGAAGAAACCTCTTCATTGACACATGCATTTTACAGTTTATAAAAACTTGCCTGCCCTGGAAAAGGAGGTGAAAATGCTCCTGGGTCCATGGAAATTCACTATCAATATTGGAATCCCAAGTTGGGCCCTGCTTGGAGAGTCATTTTTCCTATTTAATTTTGTAATATTATTTTATTTTATTTGTGTGTGTGTGTATCAGAGGGCACTATGTGTACCTGTGGAAATCCAGGGGTGACTGCAGGAATCCTCCTTCTACTTCCTTTTGACTTTATTCTAGATTTCCCAGGCTCCACCTTCCAGAGCAAGAGGTGCAGGTTGCCGGATTACTGCCTGGCTTTTATGTGGGATACGGGATCTGAACTCAGGTCCTTCTGCTTGCAAGGCAAAGGCTTAACCTCTGAGCCATCTCTCCAGCCCTCCTCTTCCCCTTTGAAAGGCGAGTCAGTGCAGGCAGCACAGGGGACTGTGCAGACCACCGTAGCAAGCAGACACCACTTGACTCTTATCTGCGCCCTGACTTGTGCTGGGTCTTTGGAGTCATGAAATCCTTTGCGCTTAGTTTCTTCATCTGTTGTTCATGAATAATAACGGGCTGTTGATGTGAACAAGGACCGAAAGACAGTCTGTCCAAAGCTTTAAGCTTGGGCCTGGAAACAGCACGGCCTGTGGTTAAAGTCAACAAACCGCAGGGAGGACGTCATTCATTGTTTGTTGGCCTTGTTCCTACATCCAGGGTCAAGGTTTATGGTTTCATGGGTAGAAGGTAAAAAACGAAGTCTGGCCATCGGACGAGCCACGCTTTTCTGTATCTGAATGAGCCAAGCATACTTGGGCTGGAACTAAGTGGGAGCTTTGATTTTAGAAGTTGATGAAGGGCAGGAGCTCAAGGGCGAACGTCTCTTCAGTGGTCCATTTGCAGCGAAGTCTTTACTTTTCACTTTCCCCACGCTCACACATGGAAGCTGCATAATGGGTCTCTTTTCAGAAGTGGCACAGTGGAGCTTCCCAGGTTTGGGTAGGGCAGACTGACTGACTCCCCCCCTCCTCCCCCCGCAGCTTTGGAATGGGACTGGAGTTGTCATTCCCACTTACACAGATGGATGTGACCTTTCTTCCACTCCCAAGGGTGTTCTCTGCGAGCCAAATGTGGACAGGACGGGTTCAGGAAAAGTTCTTTGCCGTGGAACCATTTGGAGTCCCAGCCACTCATAAGCGCACTGCTTCCCCTGAAAGCCGCGTGCTGGCTGCCGGGCTGGCCGCTCTACGCTCTTCTTCCAGGCAAAACCTCAGCAGGACTGATGCCCTTCCAGAGGCACCTTGTGGCACTTTTTAAGGTATTTTATGCGCCAGGCCAGCCATAAAGGTTGCTTTCCTGCTTAGACTCTTGTGACCCGAAAGAACATTGTCAAATCTGCCTGCGAGTGCCCAGCCTGTCAGGGAGAGAGGCTTGGAGCCCTCTGGCAGGTGGCATCTGCCTTCTCCCCTTGCTCTTCCTTCTCCCTGCCTTCACCTTTGTCTTCCTTGGAGTTGTAATGAAATGTGACAACCTGAATGGGGGGTGGGTGGTTGGGAACAAGGAGATACAGTCTTTCAGCCTGGAAGACCAGGAACTGCGACTGCGCCCCAGGAAGGTCACCATCTCTCCACGGGCTGCGACCTATCCCGTGCTTCTCTTTCAGCTCTTGGTGTCAGCCTCTGTCCTTCACGTCCCTTGGCTGGCGGTGGCATCATCCCAACTTCCACATCACCTGCCACCTAGCTTTCTCCTTGTGCCTGTCTGTTTCTGAGTCTCGTCTAATTTGGACATAAACCTAAAGGCCGACTTTGCTTGTGTTTGACCTCATCTAAACTCACTGTATCTGTAACCTCTCAATTTCAGAATAAGGTTCCACACTATACCGTATCTGTGCAGACTTGCTTTTGGGAGATGCAGTTCAAATAACAACAGAAGCCTCCAATAGTGTAACATTTATGAACACTTCGATCATCTTTTCTAATTATTTTCCAGACCCGAGGCTAGTTAGAAACTGCTGTAAGAGTGCTTATTGGGGGCTGGGTGACAAAACCGTTGCGGGTGGCAGGTGGCTAGACAAGGTTCCACACTCATTGTCACCCTGTGCATGTGTCACGAGCATGCACAGTGCAGGCCGCACTCGCTTGCTGAGCAAACATATCCTTTTGATTCTAATACAAAGGCAGTGTTCTACCAGAAACAGAACCCCGCCTCTTCATGAATCAAGACGCACGTTCCACAGACTGCCTTTCTTCAGGTAACTTCTGCAACAAAACTCTTATTTCCAATGGAAGAAAAAAAATTGCATGGTCATCTTGAAAGTGCTACAGGAAAGTTAGGACCCGAGGGCCATCGTTTCAGCAAATCCTGAACTCTCTTAACTAAACTGGGCAGCTCTGAAATTTAATGGAGACTTGGGGAGATTCATTACAGCGTGAAACGCTCTGGTCCCTTTAGTGATCCCGAAAAAAGTGGAACATTCTTTTGCTGAGTTTCCTCTGAAGTGGTTCAAAAATGCTATGGCAGTTTTATAAATTATGCTATCATCTGTGGAGCTTCTGCTTCCTGCCTACTTTTCCTACCAATTTCTAAATCTCACGGATATAGAACCACTTCTGAGGTTCAGGCCGAGGGACGCTGGACTTGAATTTGACTGTGGATCTGGGCCTCAGATTCTTCAGCTCCACAATGAAGCATTTGGACTTATGACTTCTGAGGTCGTCCTTCAAGTCTAGCCTTCTAGGATGCAGTGGTATGCAATGACTTTTCTATACTGCTTCAAACTGTCGGTCAGGGGCTAACCATGCCTCCAGGAGACGGTGTGTGACTTGCCATCCTGTTTGTTTCTGCTGCAAAGTCTCCCATAGCATGAGAGATTCTGTGGTGTGTGACCTCCGCGTTCTTCCGGCTTGTCAATATCTGTGGGTCAGCAGTGACCTTGCAAGGCGAAGCAGCCTCTTTGCATTTCTCCCTGCAGTATTCGTGCTCTCCAGAGGCTGTCCAGAGATTAATGCAGGCTATAGGCCAACGTGGTCATTTATATTTGTATAGCTCTTTGTACTTTCCACGATGAACTGATGAACGTTTATTTATTCAATGTCTATAGTAGTCCAGGGGCAGGCTAGAATGGCATTACTGCTCTCATGGGAAGGGCGAGGAAACCAAGGAACACCAGTCTATGCCATCTTACAAGGGCACAGAGTTAGTTAATACCTGGTGGAGGATGTGCACACACAGATTTCAGGTTTCTTTCCATTCCATTCCATTTGAACTTAACTGCCAGATGAAGAAAGAAAAGAATTTAGCATCTACTTACTATGGTGTCAGAAAGTTTACTAGACAGGTTCAAATACCCCTAACCCCCCCCCCATCCCATGCCTTGCACATGTATTCGAGTCCAAGGGGTGAATATGTCCATTCTCCATTATTTCTTCCTTAATGTTTGAAGCACAAGCAACCTACAAAGTCTATCAAGTTTGGTTGTTTTCCTAGGGTGGTGAAACACTCAATTTTGAGAGTTCAGTGAACTTCGTCAAGGAAATACTCCTGGTGAAACGACCCTGCAGTCAGGGTTAAGGTGAATCAGTGGTGAGGAGCTGGCGTCTCTCAGAATAGACTCACATCAAGATTTCAAGTTAGCAGATTGACCTATGGTTCCCAGCACAGTTATGACTGACGGACGTTTTTGAGGAGGCTAGCCCTAATCTAAAATCCCGTGTGCTCTTTCGGGCACTGGGAGACCTCATGGGAGAAGCTGGCTTCCCGGGGTCATGCTTGGTGCACAGCAGAGCAGCACATTTGTCTGGAGACAGAAGCAGCAATGGCGACGTCCCAGGGCCCAGCCAGACTCATCCTACCTGCAGGCCTGGACAGACACCTCTGTGCTTGGGGCCCTCAGACGAAGCATTTATCTCTGTTTTGACTCTTGTCTTGTACCCTAAGCTGACCTGTCTGGAGGAAGCTGGCTTTTTTGTTCAGGACATCTGAGGAGTGAGACCTATTCTTCCATCTGTATTTTTTCTCGCTCTGTGTGGGGAAAAGTAAATACCCCCTCCTCAAGTCACTTTCTTGTACTGTTCTGATAAGTCAATGAAAGCTTGACTTTTTTAACTCTTAATGTAGCTCCTTCTAAATGACCACTTAAACTTGGACAATTTAGCTTCACTCCTCTGGATTCTTATAAATGTTGCATATGTAATTACCCAGACTGGCCAGTGCCAGAGAAGCATGTCTGAGAGTGGCTCTCCACTCGGATGTGAGACTCCCATCTCTGCTGTCCAGTTTTAGGTACTAAGGCTCAGGTCTTCTCTCAGACTAGCTACCTTGGAATTTTTTTGGGTAACTTTAAAACTCCAAGTTCTAAATAATGAATTAAGGCTGAAGCATTGTTTAAAAATCATCAGGGTCTTGAGTTCTTCTTTACCTGCTGCATGAAAATCATGCAAGACATGGTCTGAAGAATTGGAAAAAAATGGGAGTCCAGCTGATTTTGACATAAGTGGTAAATAATTTGAGGATGACTGAAAAGTATTTGTGTGTGTGTGTGTGTGTGTGTGTGTGTGTGTGTGTGTGTACTTCTGTTAGGAAGATAGACCAAGAAAAAGGGAATAAAGAATTTAGAATTCAAGAATATAGAATTGAATAGAATAACAACCAAAAAGTATATGGTTCTTCTAAGTCTGTTTGCAACAGTGACTCTTTACTACTGCTGTGAGAGAACACCCAAAGTCAACAACTTATGGAAGAGAAGGAGATTTATTCAACGTACAGTTCCAGAGGGGAAATAGATACAGTCTTTCACGGTGGAGACGGCTGGCTGGCTGAGGCTGGCAGGCAGGCTAAGTCACAGCAGACCTCCACACGACTTGAGCATTCCTGGAATGTCTCTCCTCCTATATTCTGTGGTCCCTTTCGTATGGTCCATTACTAGGGGGTTCCTATGAATCTATGGAGGTTCCCATGGGATCTAGAGCAGGTATAATCCTTTCAGGTGGTCTCAGCTGATCTTAGTTAACACCAGGTATGTCAAGTTGACGCCCAGGATTAACTACCACGCTGTTCACTAAGGATACCTTGGTTTTCTCTGGTTTTGGAGACTGTCAGGTTCTTGTCACCACAGGCTGAGTCTTGCCATTTCTCTATCCTTTTCCTCCATATTTGCCCACTTTGAGAAGTTTCCCCGTCTGTCCTATCTCTGCTGACCATTATTCCAGACAGGCCTCCTGGATTGACAGTCGTAAGGTACAGCTCACAGCTGAGGAAAGGAGGGTGTTGGTGTCTGGGTCGTTCTCTGGAAGGGACAGACCTGGACTCCTGTCGTGGTCTTGCTGCAGAGCTGGACATCTTTGGGGACTTTGCTGAACTCATCCGCTCCCCGGTTCTTCTCATCTGCTAAATATTAACTCTGACAACTTTACAGGTTCCCGGGAGGACAATACGATGAGCTATGGTGATGTTAGACTGATACTTTCTTCCTGCTTGTGGTCATTTATAACAGGAAGAATGTTCCCAAAGGTTCAAAGAGGAGTCAGTGGCCAGGGACATTCATTGCCAGTGCAGATCCCAGAAGGTGCAAGAGGGCAAAGAGGACGCAGATGGTGGATGCGGCTTTAGTTAATGCTCTTTAACAAGATCATTTTCCAGTTTTTTCCTCATACGTTTTTTAATTTTTAAAATTTATTTATTTATTTATTTAGTAATGTGTGTGTGTGTGCGTGTGTCTATCAGAGAGCCCTATGGCTGCGGTGGGAGCTCAGATTTCATAGCTGCCTTTGGGTATGCGTGGGGCAAATCTTACCCTAGATCGTTCTCTTCTGCCTGACCCTGGTACTCATGATTAGCTGAAATTAGAGGAGTTACTTTTTTTTTTTTTTTTTAACAGTAGGTAGGGGAGTTGGAAAAATAGGGTTCTTATGAGATTTTTGCAATCTAATTGTGTTCAATCTAATTGAACAGGAGTCTGACAGATGACAGTGGGCATGTAGGGTCAGGCCAATAGAGGACATACAAAGTGGTGGGCGTGGCACAAGGAAAAGGATGATGCTGTAAGTTAGCACTGTGAAGAAGGTGCATGAATGTTCTTCGAAGCTGAAACTCATGAACATCAATCAATGTCACTTTAGTAAACCTCAAGAAAGAAAGAAAAATCAAGTTCAAATTCAGGCTCTCTCTTTATTAGTTAGGGAAAATGCAGATGTGAAATTTAACTTAATCTGTGCTGTGAAATTTAACTTAATCTGAAAGAAATTCAAAGGAAAACAATTTATTGTGTTCATTAGTACACTAATTACTTCTCTCATTACCTAATGAGAAGCAACTTAGAAGAGGCAGAGCTTTATTTCGAAGGCCTGTTTTAGCAGGAAGAGCTGCTGGCAGGAACATGATGCTGTTTTCTTACATCTCAGTGGTCCAGGAAGTAGAGACTGGACAGGAAGTGTTATCAGGCTGTGAGTCTCTAGGTCTGCTCCTTAGAGATTCACTTCCTCCAGTTAAGCCTCACCTGCCAAAGGTTCTTCAAACACACAAACTCCACCAGATGAGGCTCAAATATTTATGTACAGGACCTGTTGAGCATTTTACATCCAAACCATAATAGTTAGTAACTGTCTTGTGGAGAGGAATGTTGTTGTAAAAAAGAGAATGGAGCACTGAATATTCTGGAACTCATATGCTGAAAAATGACCATTCCTTATTGTGCATTCCTTCGGGTAGGCTTTTGCGAGCTTTTCTCATTCAGTGACTTTATTCAAAAGACTTAATATATTTAAAAGTTATTAATTGCAAGGAAAGGTACTTTTTTCTTTGCTTGTGTGTGTGCGTGCATGCGCACGTGCATATGTGTGTGTGTGCGTGTGCGTGTGTGCATGCACGTGTGTGTGTGTGTGTGTGTGTGTGTGTGTGTACCAAGGGGCACTTGAGTGGAGACCTAAGGATGACACTGGGAATTACTCTGGATGTTCTGCCGCCTCATTTCTTTGCTCAGGGGTTTCCCAGGCTCTGCCCTCCAGGACCGTAAGTGCAGGCCACCACCACATCTGTCTGCCCTTTTTGGGTGGGATCTGGGGACTGAACTCAGGTTCTTCTGCTTATGAGGCAGAGGCTTTTAACCCCTGAACCATCTCGCCAGCCTGGGAAGGCTCTGTGTTCCAACATTTGAGAGGCACTGGATAATCAATTTGTGGGTCCAAATGGGTACCTTTGCTAGTGAGGCTGTGGAAGGAAATAGACTGCTCAGCTATTCAGACTTCGGTAAAATCTGGGATCTACTTTTATCAGCTATGTAGACAGGGAAGATGATTTTTAGGAAACTATATGCAAACCTTCAAAAACAGAAGTTGACATGACTAGCTGCTATGAGAAATCTAATATGAGAGATCTAATATGAGAGATCTAATATGAGAGATCTAATATGAGAGATCTAGTATGACTTGTCTATGTGTTTGTATAAGAAACAATAACTTTATACAATGTTATTAGTATGTAGGATGATAATATAGTCTTCTGGTCAAATGCTGACAGCTCATTTTCTCCAAGACTGTAAGATAGAAACACTCTTACCAAAAGCCCACAAATACGTTTTACAGAGTTTGAAATATTTAAAAAATTTGGTGGAAATGTGTGCATGCTCACACTTCTGAGTCTATGTGTTTGCAATATGTCTTGTTCTGTGGATGGGCTCTTTATAAATTATTACTTAAATTACCCATGAATTTTTTATTTAATTTTTTTGTGTATGTGTGTGTGTATATGTATATGTATATATATATATATATATAATATGTATATAATGATTTTGTGTTTTATCTGCCCCCCACCTCTCTCCCTCCCTCCCTTCATGAATTTTTATAGTTCTCTTTTGATTTTTTTGGCGTGAAAAATAAGGTATTGAATTCAAGTGACCTAATCAAATTTTATTTATTTATTTACTTACTTACTTATTTAATTATTTATTTTTCCCACTCATACAAACTTAATAGGTACCCTGGTCCCCTCGCTCCCTCCTCCCATCCCAGGATCTCCTCCCTCCCTTCCCCCCTTTCCCCTTCTTTTCTCCCTCCTCCCTTTCTCCAAATGTCCCCTCCCCCCATTCCTGGAGCATCCTTTAGTGTGCATGTCAAACTTCCCTCTGGGTCCTCCTCTCTGATGAGGTGTAAGGACTCAGTAGCATTGCCTAGAGCTTTCTTGTGTTCCCCTTTAGTATGGTAACACTATTGTGACTGTTAATCCCTTGCCTCTAAGGATCCTAGTGCCTGTGATCCATGCTAGACTATGGTGGTTCAATGCTATGTCTGTCACTGCGCAGGTCATGCAAAGTTCTATTGCAATTACTTTGCCCCTAACTTCTGTGGAGTATCTTGCATATCATTGCTCCTCCCCGTCTTTAGATTATTACAATATTACCGCCCCCTCTTCGGCAAATTTCCCTGAGCTTTAGGATGGGGAGAGATTAGGCTGGCTTGGTTCCTGCTGATTAATGTAGGGTATCTGATGTTCTGAATTATGGTTTGTTGTTTTTTTTTCCTTTCAGTTTTGCTGTTCTTGCACTGCCCTTGGCTCCATCTTGATGGGTATTGGATGTCACCTCCTAGCCAGAGATAAAAGGCTGTTAAAATAGAGTCTTACTATAAGAGTAGATTCAAAGGTAGATGGAATAAGAGTAGGAGACCACGGTAGGGAGTATATACACATACGGTGCTTAATTTTCTGTGTCTGGGATACTGCACTCAATATAATTTTTTCTAATTCCATCCATTTTCTGGCAAATTTCATTAATTCATCATTTTTGATGACTGAGTAGTATTCCATTGAATAAATGTACCACATTTTCCTTATCCACTCGTCAACTGTTGGGCATTTGGGTTGATTCCATGATTTTGCTATTGTAAACAGTGCTGCTATGAACATGGTTGTGCTTGTGCTATCGAGGTGAACCTCTGCTGCATGGGGGGTTATTCCCAAAAGGGGAATAGCAGGGTCATATGGTATTTCAATCTTTAACTTTTTTAAGAATCTCCAGATGGCTCACCAGAGTGGTTGTATGAGCCTGCATTCCTACCAGCAATGTAGGAGAGTTCCCTTCTCTCCACATCTCCTCCAGCATTTGGTATTGTTTGTATTGTGGATTTTTGCCATCCTGACCAAGGTGAGATGATATCTCAGAGAGGTTTTGATTTGCATTTCCCTGATGGCTAAGGAAGTGGAGCATTTTAAAAGATATTTGTTAAATATTTCAATTTTGTCCCTGGTAAAGTTTCTTTTGAATTCCAAGGTCCATTTTTTAATTGGGCTATTTGTTTCCTTGGTGTTTAGTTTCCTAAATTCTTTGTGCACTCTGGATAATAGAGCTCTATCAGATATGTGGTTAGTGAAGATTTTCTCCCATTCTGTGGGTTGCCTTTGTGCTCGTGTTACAATCTCTTTATCTGAACAGAAGCTCTTTAATTTCATAAGATCCCATCTGTTGAGTGTTGGTTGTAGTGACTCTGCTATTGGATTTCCATTCAGGAACTGTTGGCCTAGTCCAATCAGCTTGAGGGAGTTCTCTACCCTTTCAACTAAGGTTTTTATAGTTTCTGGCCTAATATTGAAGTCCTTGATCCATTTGGAATTAGGTCTTTTACATGGTGACAAGTACGGGTCCAGTTTTAATCTTCTGCATGTGGAGATCCAGTTTTGCCAGCACCATTTGTTAAAGATGCTGTTCTTTTTCCATTGGATTTTTTCGGCCCCTTTGTCAAAGATCAAATGGCTGTAATTGTGTGGGTTTATATCTGTGTCTTCAACCCTTATCCATTGATCTGTGTGTCTATTTTGGAGCCAGTACCAGGCTGTTTTTATAATTATGCTAATCAAGTTTTTTGAGTGCACTGGAAGCTCTTCTGTCCCACAATTTGTTGGTGTTTCTGATGCTTCCTGCTGATCATTTTGGAGGCATAAGCAATAAAGAGGACACAGGTAAGGTCAGTAGGTTTTGCGATTAATCAAATACTGTAAATAAGATGCTCTCCTTCTCTAAATGAAACATCACTTGCACGTCTGAACAGTTGGCCAGTGTGGCCTTTCTGCTCGAATGTGGACATCGTTCCTCATTCTTGACGCCCACATGGCCTTCATCTTGCCCGTGGTCCGTGCAGTGTTCTGAGACTGAGAGGTGGCCATGTGCACAGGGGATAATGGGACCTCTTTGCTTGACTGCTGTTTTCAAAATGCTCTTTGTGTGCTGTGAATATATGACCAAGACATTCTCTTGTTTCATTCTGTGGGTCCTGTGATTAGGCCGAAGACCACTGCTCCACAGAGATGGTATTCATCTGTTGTGGCTTGTGACCACTGGTTGCTTGATCCCTTTTGATGAGACCAAAGTTCAAACCACTTTTTTCAGACATGAGAATCCCTTCCAGGTGAAATTTAAAAATGTATTTTATACACACAATTAGTTATTATTTCATCTCTCTTTCTTTTAAAAAAACATAGCCTTTTTTCTATTTGAAATAAAATGAATATGTTGAAAGATTTAAACATTATGAATGATTTAAATTCTGTGTATGAAATGAATGTTCTTCCCATTGGAGATGTGATCTTTCCACCCCTTGAAAGGAGATCAGTGTCAGTGTTTCTTCTGTATTTATGTAGAAACTTTCTATGTATATTCATACAAAACATGAATAACTTAAAGCCACATTGAGGCGTAGTAAAGCACGCAGTGCAGTTCTATGTGTGTCTGTCTCTCAGCTAGCATGGTGTCCTAGAAGGACCTGTACAATCAGTGTTCTTACTCACTGTTTCAGTGTCTAGCTGCCATTTCCTCACTTGAATTTGACATAATGGTGCACTGGACACTATTCATCTTGCCCCTTTCTTCCTTGCCCACTGCAAACCATGACACCTGAACTTCTTTCTGCATGTGTCTCATGCACAGCCAGGGTTATTTGCAAAGCCTCTCTAAAGTTATGCATCCAGAGTTAGAGTTGTTGAGTCAGAGACTCTCCTTGTTTCACTTTGAGATCTTTATTTCTGTACTATCTCACTGTATAGTTGCTTATTCCTTCTATTAGCAACTTAATTAAACAACTTGAATTCTTAAGATATGTTTCATTCACAGATCTCTTCTAATTCCAAAATGCGTTTTCTATTTGCTCTAAATCAACTAAGTCATCAAATGGATTTCTAATGATTTTGTTCAGTTCTTACACTGCCCAATGTGTCTGGGAACTTTTCCCATAAACCACCCTAATTTTAGATGTCAAATGTAGTCCATGTTCTATAAAGTTGGTAGTTTCCACCACTCCCTTTTCTGATTTGATAATTTCGTGGAATGGCTCACAGAACTCAAGAAAACACTTTCCTTTTTTTTTTTTTTACCTTGTTTTATAGAATACATTTCAAGAGCCATTGAATGGAAGAGATACTCCACTAAGTTCTCCAGCAAGAATGAAAGAGAACAATAGAATTTATCTATCATTTTATCTTTTTCCTTCCTTCCTTCCTTCCTTCCTTCCTTCCTTCCTTCCTTCCTTCCTTCCTTCCTTCCTTCTTCCTTCCTTCCTTTCTTTCTTTCTTTCTTTCTTTCTTTCTTTCTTTCTTTCTTTCTTTCTTCTCTCTCTTCCTCCTTCCCTTTATCCCTCTCTCCCTACTGCTCTCTCTCTCTCTTTCTTTCTGTTACCTATACAACTATCAATTGTCTATTATCTACTTACATACCATCTCTGTCTCTCTGTCTCTATCTATCTGTCTTATATCTATTGGTGTCTATCTATCTATCTATCTATCTATCTATCTATCTACTTATTTATCATCTATATATACTTTTAAAATATTAATCGGTTTTACTTGAGAGAGAAAGAAAGAGGAAATGGGAGCTATGGATAGAGGTAGGAAGACAACTTTTGGAGGTTATGTTTTTCCTTCCGCCATGTAGAATTTTGAGTTTGCAAGCATCCCCCTTACCTACTGAACTATTTTGTTGGACTCTCTCTCTCTCTCTCTCTCTCATAGATCTATTTACCATTTATCTGCCTATCATCTATTGATTTATTTATATAAATTAATGTAAAATGTGAACATATAACTTGAAGCAGAATTATTTCAAAATAAGTGAGTTAATCCTCCTCATCTTTGCTTCATGTCTTTTAATTAAAAATTATTATTATATTATGTGTGTGTGTGTGTGTGTGTGTGTGTACATGCACATGCCACGATGTGCCTGTTAGAGTCAGAAGACAACTTCATGGAGTCAGTTCTCTCCTTCCACCTTTGGGTGGGTTCCAGGGATCATGCTGAGGTTGTCAGGCTTGGCATGCAATCACTTTTAACCAAGAAGCCAACTTGCCAGACTGTTTCTAATTTTATGTACATATTTTTGCATGAATTTATATAAATTATTTGTACTAAGTATAGAAATATGGATAGGAAGACAAATAGGTCGCTGGACAGAAGATGTAGGTATTTAAGAATGCGTATGTGTTTATGAAAGCTGAAAAATTCCATAATGGAAAGTTTGCAAGCAGGATGTTGGTATATTGGCTTGCTCTAAGTCCAATGACCTTGAACCAGGGAAACCAATAGGATTACTCTTAGCCCGAGGCCAAAAGCCTGAGAACATGGAGTGTTACTACTGTAAGTTCAAAGGTCAAACAGCCTGGTGTTCTGATATGCAAGTTCAGTGTCATAATTAGACATAGATGTCAACGTGATAGTTGAGGGTTTGAGCTCTGGCTAATTTATTGAGAATTGGTAGTTGAGTTAAGCCCAGAGCAAACCTACAGGACATTGTTTCCTAGATGGGGAAGGTCCAGCCCATGGCGGGTGGGGTCAGTCCTCTAAGCAGGTGAATAAAATGGAGGGAACTGTTTGAGAAAGGGGCATCCGTGTGTATACTTGTTCAGACATGCTGGTCTGGCAAATGAGGATTGTACCTCTTTCAGCTGCTATGTGGATATGATATTGCCAGTTCCCTCAGTCCTTTGATGATGGTGCATGCTCTTCCACCAAGCTGAACTAAGAACTGTAACTGGATTATTGTAAGAGCAAAGTTGTTCTATTAAATTGCTTTGCCATGATGCTATCAGCAACCATGCAGGCTAATTGCTGCATTCAGGAAGAATGGAACAGAACTTAGAATGACAGAAGCTTGAGACAGCATCATGTCTACTATCAAGAGCAAGTGGCAATGGGTAGATGCCCATCCACTTGACTGCTTCTACCATCTTTATCCAGCTCACATGTGTATATACACCACCAAGGAGAAGTGCCAGTATGGGCAGGCCTTTCCACTTCAGCTAAAGCCATCAAGACAATTCCTATAAGCTTGCCCAGAATCCTGCCTTAACCAGTTAATTCCTTATAGATGTGCCCAGAAGACAACCTATCAGGAACCAGATTGATATTTAAGATTAACCATCATAGAGACTGAAAGTTCCAACCCTCTGGTTATATGATTGGTTACTCTGGTAATCAGTCCCCCGTCCTGAAACCATCTAGGTATCTATCAAGGATCACTTCATTAGCATAAACTCAGGTATGGTTGGAAGCATTATGAGTAGCAGAAGATGCTCTGGTTACTTCTATCACTAAAGAAATGAATGTTCAGGAGCTCTGTCTCAAGCATGGGGACAAAACCAAATATATTTCATTGCATTACATTGCATTCATTGCATTCATAGCATAGAGATCACTAAATTTGAATAGTCCATAGAAAAGATTTTCTTTTGCCTATGAAAATTTTCCAGAAGTTTTTTTTCTTCTTTTGTTTCTTTGTATTGTTACTGTCTTCCATAATCTGAACTTGACTCTAGTATGGAAGTCAGAAGCCCTTTAGATCGATATACAAGACTTTGCATTTTCTGTAGCTTCCTTAAAATTGATTGTCTCTGCTTTCAGGAGATGTAGGTTGCGTATTCAAAATTGCTGTCACTTTTGAGAACTCTGTATCTACAGGATACTTTAAGTTCTTTCTTGTCTATTATCTTGGTTCATACTTGGTTTTTCTACCATGGAATTGGTTAGGTTAAACTTTTCAGTACACAAATACATAACATCTTATGTTAAAGTAGAGGTCTCCATCTTTAATCAATACTTGGAAAACAGCAGTATCTTTCATCTTTTCCTTGTTTATGTGAAGCATACTTTGTGCTCAGAATAGTGATTGAGGGTCTGCCCAAAGCCTTCAAATCATCCTAATCCTGTGAAAACCCTTTATTAAAGAGTGGACTCAAATTTCAACAGTATCCTTGATCTAACTTTTAGATTCCACTTGCAGCCAGTTTAATCCAGAAGCCTTAGCGTCCAGTCCCTTGTGCACTTAACTAGCAAGTGCTGATGCGTGCTGATGAGGTCCCACCGCTGGTCTGGAGGATATCTCTTTACTTTCTTACCAGGACCAAGTACTTCTCAGCTTGGTGACATTGCGATTTGACTTTTGACTATGGTTAAATGTCTGGTGGCCAGTCAAGGAGACCTTTGGAAAGTGATCATATTTTTTTGTATGGTATTTCTTCAAAGTCGTATTTAGTACGAAGGTACCATGGGAGTCAAGGAATGTAAGGATTTATAATTTCTGAGTGAATTTTTACCCATACTTCCTTCTCACCTGTCAGGGCCCCAGGTCTTTGCAATCAGAGCTGTGGCATAGGTAAAGCAGGCTTGTCTGTGTTGAGGTGTCTTAGGTAAAAGTTACTGCTGCACTCTAACCTGGGGGTCTGATGCTTAGTTACAGAACATACAGGGACGCCTGCTATACTTCTCTGAGGGTCTTTTGTCTTTTGCACTTTGGCTTACATGTATGATTGATCATTTTCAACCTTTCATTGTATTTCTTCAATTAGTAACGACCACTTACCAATAATAATCATCCACTTCCATACCTCTTTAATTATTTTTCTTTTCTGAGCATTTGTGACATTGTTCTTGCTAGTTTATCTGACCTGCTGGTGTTATATCTTAGGTCTCCAAAAATGAAAACTGTAAAAATTACAGCCCAAATGTACTGAGGGCTGGTAGCAATCCAGTTGCTCTGAATTCTTGGTTAACATCTGGGGATGTCACTGTGATTATTTCAACCATTCTAATCCATGTGAAGTGATCTCTCAATGTATCCTGAGCTTTAATTTCCCCAATGGCTAAGATACATCTAGTGTACTTATTTGCTATCTCTCTTTCATTTTGGAAAAATGTCTCAATATATTTAGTCCATTTTATTGAGCTATTTGTTTTCTACTGTTTTATTTTGGGATAACTTCCTCTTCTCCATCCCTATGTATGTCCAGTTAGCATAAGACAATTTTAGAAAGATATGGAGAAAACAGGAATGTCAATTTAATAAAAGGTATATGTAACAAGCCTCAGGCAAATGTTATTCTAAACGGGCAAAGTCTTGAAGCATTCGTACTTAAAGCTGGAATAAAACAAGGCTATCCACTTTCACTACTCCTGTCTAATATTGTGCTTGAGGTTCTAGCCAGAACAATAAGGCAAGAAAAGAAAGGGAGAGAAAATGGAGAAAAAAGAAAAAGAAGAAGTTAAAGTATCTCTATTTGCATATGATATGATTTTATACTTGGGAGGTCCATATGGCTTCACTAAGAAACTGCTTGCATTTATTAATCATTGCAGTAAAATGACAGGCTACAAAATCAATGTAAAAATCAGTAGTCTTCTTGTATGCCACAGATAAATAAGCTGAGAAAGAAATGAGGGAATCAATCTCATTTACTATAGCCTCAAAAAATTAAAATACCTTGGAATAAATTTTACTAAGGAAATGGAAGACATGTATAATGAAATTATAAAAACACTACTGAGAAAAATTAAAGAGGATACTAGAAAGTAGAAAGATTAAAGCACATTCAAAGGTAGATGTAATAAAAGTGGGAAACCACAGTGAGGGAGGGGTCTATCACTCATTTGCAAAATGGTTACTTTTTATCTCCAGACTATATGCCCTCCTCTTCTGGTGAGATCACACCCCCTCAGTAGTAAATGATCAGGAACGAAAGTCTGTGAACTTAATCAGATGTCTCATTACTTATTTGAGTCCTTGATGGAGGCCTATTTTCTCTGCTGTAACATGGTCCTCTCTCTTCTTGTTTCTGGTGTGGCCCTCCTACCCCATCCCTCCTGTTCATAATCCTTGCACTTACTGTAGGTAATACATAGATTTACCTATGAGTGTCTCAAGATGGGCTGGGTGGGTTTGGTATTAGGAGCCACCTATTAGGGAGTACATATGGCACTTAATTTTCTGGGTTTGGGATACTTCACTTAATATAATTGTTTCTAATGACATCCATTTCCCGGCAAATTCCAGTAATTCATCATTTTTGATGGCTGAGTAGTACTCCATTGTATAGATGTACCACTGTTTCCTTATCCACTCATCAACTGTTTGACATTTAGGTTGATTCCATGACTTTGCTATTGTAAACAGTGCTGCTATGAACATGGTCGTGCTTGTGCTATCGAGGCGAACCTCTGCTGCATGGGGGGTTATTCCCAAAAGTGGGATAGCAGGGTCATATGGCATTTCAATCTTTAATTTCTTTAAGAATCTCCAGACGGCTCACCAGAGTGGCTGTAAGAGCCTGCATTTCCACCAGCAATGTAGCAGAGTTTCCCTCTCTCCACATCCTCTCCAGCATTTGTTGTTGTTTGTATTGTGGATTTTTGCCATCCTGACCGGGGTGAGATGATATCTCAGGGAAGTTTTGATTTGCATTTCCCTGATGGCTAAGGAAGTGGAGCATTTTTTAAGATATTTGTTAGACATTTTAATTTCATCCCTGGTAAAATTTCTTTTGAGTTCCAGGGCCCATTTTTTAATTGGGCCATTGGTTTCCTTGGTGTTTAGTTTTCTAAGTTCTTTGTGCACTCTGGACAGTAGAGTTCTATCAGATGTGTGGTTAGTGAAGATTTTCTCCCATTCTGTGGGTTGCCTTTGAGCTCGCGTTACAATCTCTTTATCTGAACAGAAGATCTTTAATTTCACAAGATCCCAACTGTTGAGAGTTGGTAGCAGTGACTGTGCCATTGGATGTCTGTTTAGGAAATGTTGGCTTAGCCCAATCAGCTCGAGGGAGTTCCCTATCCTTTCAACTATGGTTTTTATAGTCTCTGGCCTGATATCAAGGTCCTTGATCCATTTGGAATTAAGTCTTGTACATGGTGACAAGTACGGGTCCAGCTTTAATCTTCTGCATGTGGAAATCCAGTTTTGCCAGCACCATTTGTTGAAGATGCTGTTCTTTTTCCATTGGATTTTTTGGGCCCCTTTGTCAAAGACCAAATGGCTGTAATTTTGTGGGCTTATATCTGGGTCTTCAAGCCTTATCCATTGATCTGTGTGTCTATTTTGGAGCCAGTACCTTTGAATGTGCTTTTATCACAAGACTCTAGTTTAACAGCTTTTTGTCTATGGCCAGGGGGTGACATACAATGCCCACCAGGATGGAGTGAAGGGCATTGCAGAAGCAGCAAAACTGCAAAAGAAAATCAACAAACCACAATCCAGAACTTCAGAGACTCTATATCAACCACCTAGAACTAGGCCAGCCTAATCTCTCCCCATCCTGAAGCTCAGGGAAATTTGCAGAAGAGGGGGCAATAAGAGTGTAAGAGCAAAAGGATGGGAGGAGCATGATATGCAAGATACTCCACACAAGTTAGGGCCTAAGCAATCATAATTGGACTTTACATGCCCTGCACATTGTCCAACACACTGTTGACCTCACAAAGTCTAGCATCTGCTAAAGGCACCAAGATCCTTGGAGGCAAGGGATTGACAGCCACAGTAGTGTTCCTATGCTTAAGTGGAATATAGGAAAGGGTTCAGGGAAATGCCACTGGGTCCTTGTACGTCATCGGAGAGGAAGGCCCAGAGGAAAATCAGGCATGCACAAGAAAGGACTCTCTGGGAATTGGGGCGGGAGGCACTGGGGGATGGGGAGGGAGGAGGGTAGGGAGGGAAAACAGGAGGTTCAGGGGGAGGAGGAGGGAGGGAGGGAACTGGTGTACCTATTAAGTTTGTATGAGCTGAAATAATAATAAAAATGTATTAATAATAAAAAAATCAGAAAAAAAAGAAAGTAGAAAGATTTTCCATGCTCATGGATTGGCAGATTAAGATTATGAAAATGATCATCCTACTAAAGGCAATATACAGATTCAACACAATTCCAATTAAAACCCCACACAATTCTTCACAGAAGTTTAAAAAAATTCATCTCAAAATTCATATGGAGGAATAAAAGGCCCTGAGCAATCCTGAGCAAGAAAAACACTGCTGAAGGTATCACTATATTGGATTTCAAATAAACATCTGAAAAATAAAAACATCATGATACCTGCACAAAAACAGATACATTGATGAAAGGATTAAAACGGAGGACCCAGATACAAGCTTACTCACATGCAGCCACTTGATTTATTTTATTTTTATTTATGCTTTATTCAATCTTTTTTATTTATTTTTCTCTCCTCTTAGTCTCCATTTCCAGACTCCTGACAAGCCTTCATCTCGCCTGTCATACTCCTTCCTATTTTCAAGTCTCATGTGGCCCACTGTGTTTCATCTAGTTTGTCTCTGATGTCTGATGTGATTTATACTCAGGTAAGTGTCATGGATCGGTGGGTACCACTGAGCATAGCATCTTCTTTTTCTTCCCTATTAGTTCTCATGAGTTTCAGGGAGGTGTGAAGCTTCTTGAGATCTTTCTCTTTTCCTGGAGAGATGTTGCTAGGACAATTCCCATGCAGTTCTTGTCATGTCCAGGAGTTAGTGACCCACCATTGTTCTATTTCGAGCTCTTAAAAATTTTACTATCCCCTCTTCCTTGATGTTCCCTGAGCCTTAGGGTGGGAATGGATGTGACTTAGATGTCCTGATTAGGGCAAAGCAGTACGCAGTCATTTATTTTCTGCAATTTTAGCCTCTTGATTTTTTTTTTTTAGTTGAGAAAAACAGTTCTTTTTTTTTCCCTGAATTTTTTTATACATTTTTTATTATTTCCACTCATACAAACTTAATAGGTACACCAATTCCCTCCCTCACTCCTCCTCACCCCGATCCCCCTGCTCCCCTTCCCCTCACCCCTCCCTCCCCATCCCCCAGTGCCTCCTGCCCCAATTCCCAGAGAGTCCTTTCTTGTGCATGCCTGACTCTCCACTGGGCCCTCCTCTCCGATGACGTACAAGGACCCAGTGGCATTTCCCTGAACCCTTTCCTATATTCCACTTAAGCATAGGAACACTACTGTGGCTGTCAATCCCTTGCCTCCAAGGATCTTGGTGCCTTTAGCAGATGCTAGACTATGTGAGGTCAATAGTGTGTTGGACATTGCACCAGGCATGCAAAGTCCAATTATGATTGCTTCGGCCCTAACTTGTGTGGAGTATCTTGCATATAATTGCTCCTCCCTAGCCTCTTGATTTCTGACAAAGGTGCCAAGCATACATATGGGGGAAAGCAGAGAATCTTCAAAAATGGTGTTGGGAGAATTGGATATCTTGGGTCAGCTGACAAATCCCATGGTATGGGATCCAGCGGCAGGGTGGGTGTGTTAGTGTGATCGCAGCAGAGATGACCAAGGGTTTGATGGAAAGTGATACTTCTCCGCATCTTCTGCTTCCTGTGTTGGGTGGTGTGATCCTCAGAGCCCGGAACTGTGGATTTGGTTGGGTTTTTGGATAGAGTGAAGTCAAATGAAAGAAACAAAACCAAGTCACAAAATTTATTTCTGTCTTTATATTTTATAAGATACTCTGTGATAGTGCATTTCTACTTGTGGCCTGGAAATTTTAATCCTACATAACTTTTTAAAAAAGTGTCCTTCTATTTAAAATCTTTTGAAATAATAAAGTTTTTATTTTTTTTTAAAAGAAAACCACTTTAGGAAAAAGCTATTGAAAAAATATATTAAATTGCTTTTGAAACTTTGTAAAAACTCAGTTATCCATACTAGTGCAGCAATCGCTAGGTTCTTACTTGGTTCCATTGATCCAGTGATGTGTTCAGCCCTTGGTTAACTCCAGTCTTAATTACCGTAGTTGAAAAATAATTCTTGAAATTGAGATTAACTCCCTTGCCTTTTAAAAAATGTTTAGACATTACATTATCATTTCTTTGATTTTCCAAGTTCAAGAAGAGTCTTAGCTATATATTTAAAAATTCTTTCTAAGAGATACTCCACACACGTTAGGGCCGAAGCAATCATAATTGGACTTTGCATGCCCTGCGCAATGTCCAACACACTATTGACCTCACAAAGTCTAGCATCTGCTAAAGGCACCAAGATCCTTGGAAGCAAGGGATTGGCAGCCACAGCAGTGTTCCTATGCTTAAGGGGAACACGGGAAAGGGTTCAGGGAAATGCCACTGGGTACTTGTAGGTCATCGGAGAGGAGGGCCTAGCGGAGAGTCAGACATGCACAAGAAAGGACTCTCTGAGAATTGGGGCGGGAGGCACTGGGGAATGGGGAGGGAGGGGTGAGGGGAGGGGGAGCAGGGGGTTCGGGGGGGAGGAGGAGGGAGGGAGGGAACTGGTGTACCTATTAAGTTTGTATGAGCTGAAATAATAATAATAATAAAAAATCTGAACCTGCAAAAAAAAATTCTTGCTAAGATTTTTGATAGTCATTGTGTTAGATATACATATTATGGTGGGAGAAATTGAGTTCTTTCTGTGCCAAGTCTTCTAATTCATGAATGTGGCATGTCTGTCCATTTATTCATTTTTTTGATTTTTTTGTCAGCATTGGTAGTTTTTACCAAGCAAGTCATCTGCACGGTTGTCCTATCCTCACTCCTTTGAAGAATAGATCTTTCATTGGCTTAGTCTTTCAGGTAAGATATTGCATAAGAGCCCATGTATGCATAGCTTCATGTCACAAAAGTCACAGGAATGCATCTAGATCTATTCATCGTGTCATGTCACAAAAGCCATAGGAAAGCATCTATGCATAGCTTCAGGTCACACAAGTCATAGGAGATCATCTGTGCAAAACTTTATGTTCCAAAAGGTATAAAATATAGTGGGACAGGAGTTTCTCATCAGCAGTGTAACATTCGAGTTATTCCTATTTTCCCTGAGCCATGCTTTCTTCTTCTATAAAAATGACAAATATGCCCTTTTTACGAGGATGTGCTCAGGGACAACTGAGACCCTGCCTATGAATGTATTTTATATGTTGTGTATCCCTGCTTCAAGGCAATGGTTCTCACTCTGTCCTGTTATGCTCAGTGGTGCAGAAATACTATGCATGGTTTTTATATGCTATGTATGTAATCTTTCATAATGATGGAGAACTTTACAAGGATGCAGATTTTATCTGATTTGGACATTTTTAATAACTAAATCTCTTCTTCTCCACTGCACAGATCTATGCTTGTACAAAACTTTTTTGGAAGCAACATAAAAGAGCCTGTCCAACAAGATAATGAAGGTTAGCTCTGTCTGCACAAAAATTCCAGCTCACTGGGCCGGTCACAATTGCATACTGAGTCTTAGCTTCCTCCAAAGCCTCTCAGGGTCAGGATCTGTCTCTCCAAGTAAAAGTCAATGACAACTTGCCTACAAGGGGAAGAGCCAATTGCATCTGAAGAATGAAGATCAATGCAATCACTGCACGTAAACTTGTTTGACCTCGCCCTTTGTAAAAGGGAAGAGAATCAACAGGGCATGAAGACTGTCAGCATTTTCAGTTTTGGCAGGTGATAAAGGGGAAGCAGTCTATGCAGGGCTCATCTATCACTGGGCTTCCGTGAGATCTTTAAGATTGGTGTTAAAGCACTGGCGATTTATCTAATTCTTCTGCTGGAAATCCTAGCACCAATTCAGTTCACCTCAAATCAATTCATCAAAAATTTATTAAGTACAAATATTACATATGGCCATGCAAGCTTCATGACTTGCTCATTCACAACTGCTCATTTAGCTGTTTCACTGACACTTCAAGGGGGGCAAGTATGTGTAGCTGGAAAGATATGTAAACCCCGTATATCTAGTGTGACGCATGCGAAAGGACTGATCTAAAAGTCCTGTGGAATTACTGTGGAACAAGACATGAACTATACATTCATAGAAAAAGGAGACAGTTTTCGGCTGTGCATTGTGTGTGTGTGTGTGTGTGTGTGTGTGTGTGTGTGTGCATCAGAATGCATTGTGTGTGCGTGTGGAAGCCCAAGGGTGACTTCAGGAGTCATCTTGCATGTCTTACACCTCTTTTTTGCCTCACTTTGGGATTTCCCAGGCTCTGCCTTTCAGAGCTAGAAGTACAGGTCACTGCCATTTTGGCCTGGTGTATTTTCATAGGGTCTGGAATCTGAACTCAGGTCCTTCTGCTTACGAGGCAGAATTTTAACCCCTGAGCCATCTCTCAGTTCACAAAGGAGGCTTTTTTTTTTTATTTGAATGTTGCACCAGTTAGTGTCAGCTGTCATTCTGACCCTTGTGAAGTGACTCTCTGGTCACATCTATGAGGAATTATTTATCAAAGGCAGGCCTTTGGGACAACCAGTAGGAGATTGTCTTAATTGCTTTAATGGAGTTGTAAGACCCACCTATAGTGGGCAGGACCATTCTCAGGCAGGTGGATAACTCCTCTGCTCTCTTTGTGGATATGGTGTGGTTAGTTCCCTTTTCCTGCTGGTTATTTCCTGAAATCATGAGCTAATAAAATCCTGCGTTCCCTGAACTGTTTGGGTCAGGTACTGATTACAACAATAAAGTTATTAAATCAAGACATGTGTCTTACGAATATCTTACTCATACTCATGAGTGCGAAAAGAGTTAGTTTAGCTGAATTTAGTTGTCATTTACTGAGACCTACTGTGCGGTGGCTGTGACTGGTCACTATGCTTTCTGGGAAAGCTCACACTGTGGTGGAGTATGCAGAGGGAGCAAAGGATAAAGGAATTTTGAGTCTGGTAGAAGAGACAAGCAGCCTCATTCAACTCAATATTCTTAAATGCATCTTTGTTCTGGTCATCTTTGTTGTGTTTTGTCCTCATAATGACAGTGAAATTGTTAGAAAAACGTACAGTAACTGTAAAGAAACAAGGTCACGTACAAAGGTATGGAAATCATCTTTCATTTGTGCTCTTTGTTCCTTGAAGGAGTCTGACACAATTGGAAGGAAAAGACTCATTTTTACTGTTATTGTGGTTGTTCTGATTATTATTTCCTTTGATGGACTTACACTCTTTTGAGGTTTTAATTGGTGTGCTTTCCTTACCTTCAAATCATAAAAAGACATAATTCATCTTCTACAGAACTGGAAACAAGAGCTTCAGACAGAGGCTGTAGACAACTTTGAACTTATCCTATTGCAGAAGAACTGTTCTTGTTGCCAGAGACCATGGAAAATAAAATATACCAAAACAGAAGCTGAACATCTGAGAATGTTCAGCTAGCTAGAGAGAGAGAGAGAGAGAGAGAGAGAGAGAGAGACAGAGAGAGACAGAGAGAGACAGAGAGAGAGACAGAGAGAGAGATAGAGACAGACAGAGAGAGGGAGAGAGACACACACACAGAGAGACAGAGAGAGAGAGAGACAGAGAGAGACAGAGAGAGACAGACAGAGAGAGACAGAGACAGAGAGAAAGAGAGAGACAGAGAGAGAGGGAGAGAGAGGGAGAGAGAGAGACAGAGAGAGACAGACAGAGAGAGAGGGAGAGAGAGACACACAGAGAGAGACAGAGACAGAGAGAAAGACAGAGAGAGACAGAGAGAGAGGGAGAGAGAGAGACAGACACAGAAGAGAGACAGAAAGAGACAGAGAGAGAGACAGAGCAAAGTTGAGAAACTCAGCTGGGGCCCTGACTGTATACTGTCTTACGGGGTAGGGACCACCAAGTGACAGTCATTTGTCCTTCTCATTGGCTGGTGGCTTCTCATCTATGCCTCTGGGTTCTGCTCAACTCGTACACCTTTTGGGCACTGGCCTACCAGCCTTAACTTCCCCTAGTGTTGATAGAGCGGCAGATGTGTAGAAGTTGAACAAGTTGCCCACAACTTCCTGCAGGGTTGGAACTGAAACCCAAGCTTCACTCACTGAGAACTCTGCTCAGGACTTTATAATATTGTCTATAGTTTGATCTGTGAATCACGCAGCTGCTCAGAGATGCTGCTTTTGCCCCTCCCTGATATGTGTTCATCACTCTTTCCTGTGATGAGAAAGAAACAAGAAGGTGACAGGCCCCCGAAGTTCCTGTGCCATTTTCATCCCTTCATTCCTCCAGCTGGAGACAGGGTTATTTCTGGGGAAATCGTTGCTGTAAATACACCAATCAATTTTCCTTACAAATGATTTCTAATATGTAATTATGTAATCAAGCTCTCCCATAAACAAGTCGGGCCTTGACATAGAACGATGGGGTGCAGTAATATTTTAAATCAAAGATGTTTGTGCCACCATTTATTTTGAAGTCCAATTTCCAGGATTGGGAGCTGTACGTTAATGGCAGGTTAGAGATTCACAGCAAGCTAAATGTGAAACTCTGTGGGTCAACACCTTCGATATAAACAAATGTATGAAAATAGTATCTGGCAACTGTTTGCCAATCCTGACAGGGCCACGGGGCTCTCTGCAGAGCAGAGTGTGCAGTCTGCACTAGATTCATCAAACTCTAGCAGTGATCTGTTAAAAAAGACCGGTTTCATCTACAAATGGAAGCTGCTAACAGCTTTCTTGTCCACTGCAATCGTCTTTCCATCTGCTTGGGTTTCCTAATTGTGTCGCCTTTGGAAAATTACAACACGGAGCATATTCTCCAGGAGGCCGTTGTCTAGCTGAATATTCCGGGCTATGAAATAGTGACAACAGTTGAAAAGTTTCTCTGCAAAAGCGTTACAACCATTGCATTCTAACAAGCTGCGCTAGTGCTGGAAGACTCTGGTAGGAGGGAGCATTAGATTGTATTGGAGCACAATTTAAAAAACTCTCACGTACACTCGACCGCTGAAATCTCACAGAGAGCTCCTGTGTGCAATGGCTGCTTCCTTCTTCCTCTTCCCTTCATTTTCCCTCTGACTCTGCTTCCCCAATCCTCCACTGCCTTACCAGAATTACTGTCTAAGAGATTATCAGCTCAGCGTAAGATCAGGAGCGACCTGGAAGGCCTCTCCTACCTGGCACAGGAAGCAACATCATACCTCTGTCTCTGGATTTCTTGCTCAGGGAAGGTCCTGCTCTTTCTTGGTGGGTGATGAGTGCTTTTGAGAAAAAAAACACGATCCTGTCTCCTCCACATAAATCTTTATAAAATGTTATGTGTTTTATGAAATGCTTTGGTTGGTGCCATATTTGCAACACGTGAGGAGGGGAAATAAGATGCTATTTACTGCTTTCATGTGTTAGTTCAAAAATGGATGCATTTAGAGCAGAACGCAAAAGGTCGATTAGGTAAATCGCCCTTGCAGGAAGATGGGGCAGGCACAGGAGAGGTTGGGAGCAGCGTCTTGTCACAGTATGGGTCCTATTTACCTGGAGGAAAAAGCAGTTGGGGTGGGGAGAATCTCAGACTGCTGACCAGGTTGAAGAAACTTTCAGCAAAGATGATGGACAATTCTCAGGCCAAAATTGGTGACCAGAGGAGCTCCATGTTTCTGCCCTGCTTAGATTGCAGCAGAGAGTTGCTGGTGCCAATGTGGTGGTGGGTTCCACACAGAAAAATGAAGCCCCTTAATCAGTTCCATTCTGTGTAGTGGGAGCCTCTTTATGTAGTCACTACGCCTTCTTTTTAAGGTCAGGAAACCGACATCCAGAGAGACGAAGTTATACGCTCCAAGTCTCATGTACAGTGATGGACAGGTGTGGATTAATGACAGGCCCCTGGGCTCTTACCCGTGGGGTGAGTTTCCAGATGCACGGTGGCTTCATTTGCACTTCTGAGCTCCCTTCTCCCCCATTTGGCCTCATTTGGTAGGGATATTTGGTGGGGTGAGAGGATGTTAGGAGGAGGAGGAAGAAGTGGATAAAAACTTGGGTGGGCTGGAACAAAAGGTGGGTGGGGTTTCTTTCACTGATGGCAGAAAGCAGAGCATGAGGCTGGAAGGACGATGCTTAGACTACCTAGAGCAGGAGTGTGTGGAATGTGCTTTTGTAATTAAAGTAACCCCCAACTAACCAAACACTGTGAGCACTTTATTATACTGTAAAGACTTTGGCACACCTCTGGAAGGTGAAGGTGTCCTCACTATTTCTCCAAGGTCTGTTTTCAGAACTTTGACAGTGCTTGGTATAGAGGCACTTTTTAAATGTTCATCCCTGTAGGCATCAGGTACATTCTAGAAGGCAAAGGGAAGGTGCTTAAGTCGTCCCTTGGAGGTAAAGAAACCCAGTAGTCTCTGGCTTTCTAACCACAGTCTGCCCTCTTCTTTCTGGAGCCCTCTGAGAGCTACACTCTGCAATACAAGAGGTCACGGAGCACATTGATAGGTGTGCGATTGTGCTATAGAACATCTTTCACCAAAAGAAAATTTCATTTGCCCATTTTAGGGACCAGAGGTCACCGCAGGAGCGGGGGAGACGGCTCACTGGGCAAAGCACTTTCTATGAGAGTACAAAGAGCTGTGCTTGGATCCTCAGAACCCACATAAACCCCAATGTGGTGAGGTTCACTTGTAACCCGGTGTTGCTGGGAGAGACAAGAGAATCTCCAGCTACAGGCTGGCTAGCGTATTGCACAGTGGTGCACAGTGAGAGACTGTGTTCAGACAAGGTGGAAGGCAAACACTGGCACCGAGGCCATCTTTTTGACTTCATTTGCATCCCACGCCTTGTGTGCACATGTACTCACATGCATGCACACACACCACGTGCACATGCATGCATACACATACAAGCTAGTGTAGAGGTTGGGTTAGAGCCAAATAACCTAGAAAGAATGCGAGAGGGAGTGAACAACGAATCACTTCATAAACAACTCCTGAAACCTATAGGATGACATCCAAATATGGGGTCCATTGTGGGAAACCTCAGCCGACATACAGCCAATATATGTCAGAGGGAAACCGACATACATACTACCTGCCTTTTTGTAGCTTTTTCAAAACACTGGCCCTTCAGGATTTTCCTGGAAGATGTGATTTTGCTCACCGAACATCAACTCTATGACAGGCATTGTGGCCATGCTTTGAACATCACTGGCAAGCAATACCATGTTCCTTCCTTGTGGGGCAAAGCATCTGGTGGGATAGAGAAGCAGTAAGTATTCAAACATGAAAGCTTTAGAAAATTGGAAATGTTTTAAAGAGAAATACCTAGGACCACGGGGAACTAGAATAACTGTGCTGATGGATGAAATATGAGGCAGTGAAAGTTGGCTGGACATAAAAGAGCTACCTTGGTGAGTTCCAGAGAGGAGAAACAGGTGGAAAGCCCCAGATGATTGGCTTGTGGTACAAAAGAGAAATCCTAGATGAAACACAGTATAGGCAAGGATGGTGGGAGGTGAAGCCAGGAAGGTATGAGGGCCAGATTCTGTGGAATCTTGTTTGGGCTGTATCAGGAGGGTATCTGGCAGCCATTTAAACGAAGAGCTTTGTGATCTGATTTATATCAAATGAAATCAGGAAAGCATAAAAGCATGTGTAGAAGGACCAGAAAACTCTGTTACCAGAGTTCACGTGTGCGCTACGGGGGGGGGGGGTTTGACCAATGCCAAGGGAGAGCTTCTGGGTATTCGCAAGGTACACAGGCCTGGGGGTGAGGACTTGATTTTGGCTTGTAGTTTGCAATGACCGATGGGCAAGTGTACATTTGGGGAGCAGGGGGACACAGGAAATAGAAGGGTGATGTCCACAGAACCCTTTCAGGAGAGCTTGAGAAGACGGCACCCTTCCCTCTCTACGACTTGGTTTCTTCTTCAGTAAATGTGGGGTGGCATAAATATACTAAGATCCTCTACAATCTAGAATGTGAATTCTGACTAAAACACCTTAGATCTGTGCCATCGTCATGCTGGGCTTTGCTATGTGGGTTTCCACGGCTCCCAGTGCTGGGAGCACACTTCTAAAAGTCAGAAGGATCAATGAATTGTGAAGATAGGCATTGGATATCGGCAAGCCTTGAAAACATTTTCATGAGCCACAACCAAAAAAGGTTGTTAGAGGAGATGCCTGGCGTAGCCTCTTTACTTCTGGCTTGGGTGTCCTTGTCAGGGCTTGGTCTTTCCTGACGGAAGCAAAACATCACAGTCTGGGATACAAAGAGCCTCCTCGGGCAGAAAGTGACAGAGGCCAAGACACAAAGATCATCAAATCGGGTCTCTGTTTCCAGTCTATGCCAGAGGCTGAACCGTGTTTACGATCTTGCCAGATGCTGGTCTCAGCGGGTCATTTGTTTTCAGTAGCTCATGTGGTCTGCGTAGCTGTGATGCTGCGGATATTATCTCCCCCCATTTTAAGTTATGAAAGGTGAAGACTGGAGCATTACGTAATGTTTCTAGGTCAGGAGCCTTTCTACAGCTGTTATCAGTGGGGTGTAGCAGGAAGCACAGGAATTCCCAGACCTAACATCTCCCAGTTGGGAGAAGATGACCTTCAAGCTACTCAGTAGGCCATTGATCTCCTCATCTGTGAAACGGAAGGGGGGAGTAGTAGTGACTTCAGGGTGTGGCTGAGCATTGAGATGCTTTGCCTGACGCATTAAACGCTCTCTCCACGCATAGAAATGCTTTATAAACCTCCATCGTTAAAAATTTTAAAACAACCTCTCTGAATATATCTAGGTAGTTAACTTGATGTTGTGCAAAATTGTATTTACTGTGAAGATATGTACCTCATAGGATTCTTCAGGTTCTTGGTTTCTGCCTGGGCATGGAAGGCGATGTTGTAGAGACAATGAGTCAGGAGTTTGCACATGTCATTATCACTTTCAGGGAATGTTCTCTTCTGCCTTATAAAGTCAACCCATAAATGAACATAAATGAACACTTGCTAAGCGCTTCTAGGCACTGTGAGGAGGAGGCTGGAGTGTCAGGATGCTCAGAGAGTTGAGCACTATGTAGTACTGGAGGGAGGGGGCTTTTTAATGGGGTGGGGTCAGATTCTCTCAGTACAACTAGAGAGAGAGGGGAGAAAGAGATCATTTTTATATTTACCAAAATTTTTTTTGGTAGTAAAGAAAAAATATTGAAAAACGTTGCTCTACACAAAGGGATCTTAGCAAGAAAAGATGCATCTGTGAGTCTGTAGGAAATTGAAGCTAGGTTTTTTTGTGTGTGTGTATACGTGGTGTGTGTGTGTGTATACCAGAGAGTACTTGAGTGTGTGTGCCTGTGACTTGGGGAGATTATTCTCCATTGCTCTGTTTTCCTTATTACTTTGCACTGGGGTTTCCCATACCCCCATACCCTTCTTTCTGGGGCTGGACTCCCATTTCAGCGGGGCATTTTTAGGTGTGGTCTGGGGGTTTAAACTCAGGTTCTCTCTTTTTTTTTAATGCGAAAGCTGGAGATCCAAAATCAGATCCTTTTGCATGAAAGACAAAGACTTTAGCTCCTGAGCCGTCTCCCTGGCCTTCTTGGAGCTGGTTTTTGACAGTCCACGGGAAACAAAATTAGTTTGGGGTTCCTGCGTTGGGGTGAGCTAGATTCAGTTGTCCAAAGGCCGTGATTTATTCCCTCAGGCCCATTTGACGAGCGGTTTCATCTCTTTTCTTTCTTGTTACTGAAAAGATAGTATAACACATTTGCAATGTAGCTTCAAAAACAAATCAATATGATCCCTCAATGATAAAAAGAGAAATTAAAGCAAAGTAATTTGAGATAAAGCAATGCGTGTACTATTTTAGTATGGGAGTACTTACGTGACCAGCAAGATAACGAGGCAGTCAGACACTCACGGCCAAGACAGGCTTAGGGGACACGTCTGGGCTGAGTTGGTGGCGTTGCCTGCACCTTGGTCTCCTCCAAGTGGCTCTGCTTTCATATGGCACCTCAGCCTGCTTGGGCTGAGCCCGAGCCGAGACAGGCAGTTGTCTCCCAAGAGAGCAAAACAGATGATGCAAGACTCTTAAGACTTCCAGTCTCCAGGCCTTGGAGTCAAAAAGCTTCACTTTGGCTTCCTTTTTTTTTCATGGAAGCAAATCACAGGGCGGCCCAAGACATCCAAGGTGTGAGGTGATGAATACACTCTTCTTTTTTTTTTTTTTGCATGCACGTGCACATGTGCACCCGTGTGCATGTGTGTGAGCACGTGTGCGTGCACACATGTGTACATGTCTGTATCTGTGTGTCTGTGTCTGTGTGTATGTGTGTATCAGAGATCACTGTGTGTCCCTGTGGAGGCCCAAGGATGATTTGGGGGAGACATCCTGGATTGCTTCTACTTCATTTTTGCTTTGTTCTAGCTCTGCCTTCCAGGGCCGGAAGCACAAGCTTCTACCATTTCCACTTGGTGTTTTTACATGGAATCTGGGATCTGAACTCAGAACCTTCTGCTTATGAGGCAGAGGCTTAACCCTGAGCCATCTCTCCAGGCCCTACACTCCTTTTCTTGATGGGAAGAATGACAATACTCTAATACAAATGAGACTGTGGCTTGTAAAATCACTGTTGCCATATACAGGAAACAACTTTCCCTAAAAAAAAAAGGAATAGGAAAAAAAATAGTCTATTAAATTCTATGTATCTGTTACAGTGGTAATGTTTTTTTCAATGTTACGATAGGGTTTCCAACCATCTTATGTGATTTATATGATAGGTACTAACTTTACAGATTAAAAATTAAAGTGAAGTAAAGTAAAGTAACTTTGTCTTTCTGTAAGGGCAGAAACTCTCAAAATGCATGGTCTTTTCAATGATCCATACAGTTGGAACATCCTCTGAGAGCAGAGAAGTCCTCTGAGTAGAATGAGAGGCTGTCTTGTGTGTTCAGATGGATCTAGTGATGGGATACAAAAGATGTCCACTCTCGTCCACCCACAGAAGGGCCACTTAGTCTGCCACAGAGGCCCAAGCCCACTCACACTAGAGCTGATGATCCAGAGGAAACCCTGGGGCTCACAAAGGCAGACAGACAGGATGGGAGACCTGGGGGCAGAGAGGGAAGGGGACAGGGACAGCCATCCATTATGTTTGTAAAACTAGCAAAATAAAAAAATATAATGAAGATGTTCACGTTTTGGTTAGCAAACATGCGTAGTTACTTAAGTGATAATTTTAGTTTAGGGAAATCAGGGATAAGCTCTAGCTCTGGATTGTGAACAAGCCTTCACACAGTGGGTCAGTTAGCGAGGCTCTGGTAGTCTTCAAAGTCTGCCTATTGTGGTGTCTATAAAGTATTCAGGCCTTGCTTTACCTTTTCAGAAAACATAGAGTCGTGGTGGAGTGTCGGGCGTTTGAAGGACGGCCACGGTAGTGAGTTTAAACAAGTGCCAAGGAGGTCACTGCAAAGGTCCTGCTAGGCATGTGGCAGGAGGGGACCAGCTAAACCAGATTGATTCTAGTTATTTGACAAGATGTAGAAAAATCTAACAAGTGTGTGTGTGTGTGTGTGTGTGTGTGTGTGTGTGTGTGTGTGTGTTTAGACGAGGACACTGTGTGCTTGTGGAGACCCAAGGGTGACTTCGGGGATCATCCTAGATTGCTCTACCCAATTTTGAGGGATTCCCCAGGTTCTCCCTCTCAGGGCAGAAAGTACAGACAGGTGCCATTTCTTCCCAATATTTTTTTTTCATTATTATTGTCATTTATTCAACTGTGTGTAAGTGCGCGCGCGCGCGCGTGTGTCTGTGTGTGTGCGCGTGTGTGCGTGTGTGTAGAACCACGGACGAATTCGCGAACCACCATGGACGCCTCCACCTCCTTCTGCCCGGGGATTCACAGGCTCCGCCCTACCAGGACCAGAAGCGCAGGCCGCCCCCGCTTCCGTCTGGCGTCTATACGTGGGATCTGGGATCTGAACTCAGGACCTTCCGCCTGCAAGGCAGAGGCTTAACCCCTGAGCCACCTCTCCAGCCCCCCAATATTTTTTTTTAAATATATATTTTTTTATTCAATTGTGCGTATGTTATGTGTGCACGCGCGTGTGTCTGTGTGTGTGTAGAACCACGGACGAATTTGGGAACCACCACGGACGCCTCCACCTTCTCCTTGTTTACTCTGCCCCGGGATTCACAGGCTCCGCCTTACCAGGACCAGAAACTCAGGCAGTGCCTGCTTCCGCTTGGCGTCTATACGTGGGATCTGGGATCCGAACTCAGGACCTTCTGCCTGCAAGGCAGAGGGTTAACCCCTGAGCCACCTCTCCAGCCCTCTTCCCAGTATTTTTACATGGGATCTAGGATCTGAACGCAGGTCCTTTTGCATGAAAGTCAAAGGTTTAGCCCCTGAGCCATCTCTCCAGCCCTCTAGCAGACTGTTTTGTGAGCTGTGTTAGTGCCAGATAACCCTAGATTTAGCGTTTCTCACAAAGGAACGTCTTTCCCATCACAGTGCAGAAGCTGATTCTGACCTATTCCGCATGTTACTGTGGCCTCGATGTGTGAAAGGCTTATCTGGAAAATATCCAAGAGTCCACAGCTCAGGAGTTCACCCACCCATTCACTTATCTGCTCAGCAATGTTCTGGATATTTCTCAGGACATTTTTCTAGGTACTGGTTAGCTACTACGGGCAGCCTCCTTTGCGGATGCTGTGTTACTATAGTGCCATTTGGTTATTGACCTTATAGATTCAAGGTGGAAGCAGACAGAGGAATTCAGAAGGAAAGGTTTACAGGTGAGGAACGCTTCAAGACAGAGCTCTGAGAGTAGATGTGTGGTCTCTGGACCAGGAACAGCGAAGAAGCCAGCATGGCAGAAGTACAGCGAGAGGAAGCTACTGGTGGGATTGGCGAGCAAAAGAACCAGGTATCTTGGAAGACTGGGTCCGGTCATTCCAGTCTTGTTCTGAGTGAATGGAAATTCATCGGAGAGTTTTCCCTAGATGAGAGGAGTAGTTTGAGTTATAGTTTTAAGAGGCTCCTGTATGGGAAACAGTGTAAGAAGGACAAGGGTGAAACCAGGTGGGTGGGGTCAAGCTATTGTAGTTACTATTTGGCAGCTCAGACCAGAACAGCAGCAAAAGTTGTGAACAATGGTCTAGTTCTAGGTATTCTTTTTTGCAATTAAAGTCAACTGATCTATTGACAAAGTGTGGGATGAGTGTGAAGGACGACTTTGATGTGTTTACCCTGAGAGCCTTAAAGGATGGAGCTGCTGCTTTCTGTAATGAGAAAGACAGAGGTCAGGGTGGGAGAAAAAGATAGGACCTGAGTTTTGTGTGAAGTTTGAATCTTTTGAAGTTGGAAATGCCAATTGAACATCTCAGAGATCTTAAACAGGATGTTAGATTCGTGAGTCTGTGGTTCTGAGGTGTTGCATAATTATTCATGTTTGATATTATTGATGACCAATTAGTCACGGTTTAGAGGTTATCGGCACATGAATGATGTTTAAAGTCATGTAAAGTTAAATAAGAGAAAAGAGTTAAAGCTGAGTGCCCCTGGGCTGGAGAGATGGCTCAGGGGTTAAAACTCTGTCTCACAAGCAGAAGGTCCTGAATTCAGATCCCAGGTCCCATTGAAAACCTCCAGTTGGAAAAAGAGAACGGAGGTTTGATGGCGAACATTGCATTACATTAGTGAGCTCAATGGAGTCAGTTTAGTAAGGACGGGATGCTCAAAACCTTGATAGCACATGTTCCAAGAAAGAAAGGGAGGAGAAGACTGGGAAAGAATATAGACTACTCTTAGGAAGAGCTTTTTTCCAAGAAAAATCAGAACACGGCTGGAAGGGGCTGGTGGATAAATGAGCTCAGATCTCCACATAGCGGCTACGCATCCAGAGCAGAGTGAGTGCTGGTGGGGGTGGTAGAGGGAGATTGTTGAGGCAATTTCTTTGAGTTGATGATATGAGATGGGAATCTAGTAGACGCATGGATGGGGGGGCGCCTTGGAGGGAGCGTGTTCCTTCACTGTCATGTAGGAGGGAACACAGTGTATGTGGCCCAGATGTATTTAGTGAAGGAATGTGGGGAAACAATCTCATTCTGAATCTGTTGTAACAGACAAGTAAGAGCAAGGTCATCAGTTAAGAGAGATGAGGTGACAGACTTTGGAGAAATATAAGCAGGTGGAGAGAGAGAATCTGCCTAGGGGTGTGCCGTGCAAACAGCAGCGAGGACTCTACAAAGCTTAATATTTATTCATAGGTCTAAAGTGGGTTCAATCCACATGGCTCTGTGCTTCTTCTGGATATGTTTGCAAGTGCAAAGCGGGCAAACAACTAGTTTTAAACATTTTTTCCCCTAAAGATGACCTTGGATAACAATCAGGATGCAGCTAAGGGCAGTGCAGGAAAAGTAAAACTGAAAATAACAAGAAAACATAATTCAGAACACCAAAGACTCTACATAATTCACCTGGAACAAGACCAGCCAAATCTCTCCCTATCCTAAAGCTGAGGGAACCTTGTGGAAGAGGGGGTGTCAAGATTGTAAGAATCTGAAGATGGAGAGGACCAACAATACACAAGATACTCCACATAAGTTAGGGCTGTAGCAGCCAGGATTGGAATTTGCCTGACCTGCACAATGGCTGACATGTCAACAATTCCCCAAAGTTTGGCTCGGATCACAGGGGAGAAGGCTCCAGGCAGTAGGATCCTTAGAGGTAAGGGATTAAACAGTCATAATAGAGTTCCCATATTAATGGGGAGCCCAAGAAGGGGCCCCAAAGCTATGCCACTGAAGTCCTGAACCCTCACTAAGGTGGAGGACTCAGAGGGAGGTTAGGTATTCACAGGTTCTCCAGGAGATGGGAGGGACGAAGGGAGAAGAACCCGAAGATGGGGAGGGAGGAAGGGGCATGAAAGGAAGGGGAGAAGGGGAGACAGTGCAATGGGGGATGATGGGGGGGGAGGGAAAGGACGGGGGATACCTACTAAGCTTGTGTGATTAGGGAAAAAATAAAATGTGGGAGAAAAAACCCCAAAAAACAAAAATAAAAATATCACATTTTTTCCCGAGAGAGAGAGAGAGAGAGAGAGAGAGAGAGAGAGAGAGAGAGAGAGAGAGAGATATTAAGAATATGTGTGGAAGTGTAGTCTTGTCAGATCTTAAACTGGACACAAACAAGAGGAAATGAGTAAAGAACTGAAAGATTGGAAAGGGTAATAGATTTGAACCTGAATTGGATTGATTTTCAAACACAGGCCACAGCAGTAGAGAGGTGCATATGAAGTTGGTAGCAAGCGTGAGATTGTGAAAGTTGATGATTCAGAGGCATGGCACAGTATGGTAATTAGGGCTACGATGATGGAATGAGCAACTGGAGAAGAACAGAGGACACAATTATTGGAGGAGAAGAGCAAACAAAAGATGTCCAGATGTTGGGGGAATAACGACAGGGATTTTGAGCCCTGCAGCCTGGGACTACTTACATAATGTCTGAGGTAGGGACTACCCACAAGAGTTAGAAGCTCAGGGTTTGTTGAATAAAGACTTGTTTACAAGGATACTCACATCGTAATGAGGGACAAGTTTCTCATGGCTGAAGCAAAAATAAATCGATCCCATTCTTCAGTGAGCCAAGTCAGGACACTAATTTTCCCTCCGAAATACAGTACAGCAGGCTAATTCTTTAGTACATTGCATGGTGATTTCATTCTTCTTGAATCTTGTAAACACTGGGCTTCTCAGAGTCCCAATACAGTGAATTCACAGAATATTTATAAGAATTTTTTTCCCTCTCAAAATATTTCTTTTTCCCATGTAATTAGTTCTCTGGAAAAAACAAATCTCTTCAGAAATGAGTACAGAGAAAATATAGTGCGTACTGATGAATGAATGAGCCGAGTTCTCAACCTTGGAGTAGGAACTCAGAATGTATTTTTTCGCGCAATTTTACATGTGGCTGTTAAGTTCCCAAGCAAGTTTGTTTGATCACAGCATCCCCCAGTGTTGTGGTTTAAATGTAAAATGTCCTGCACAAGTTCATGTGTTTGAACACTTGGTCTGCAGTTGGTTGCAGTACTGGAGAAGTTTGTGGAGCCCTTAGGAGGTAGACCATCCACAGGCCCTTCCCAGAATGCCCCTGGAGGAAGTGTTTGAAGGCAAATTGCTGGCTTTAACCACAGTCCTTCGTAGGAAAGTTTTGATTTCTGGCGATAAGATTCTTTATGTGAATTTACATGGTTTCTTTCTTACTGGAAAAAAATAATTGTGCTTCATTAAAAATGGCTATTTTTTCTGGCCATGATTTGAAGAAACATTATGAGGTAGAATGCTAAATCCATGATTTTGAGCATCATCACAAGCAATAATCAGAACAAGAAACTTTAGTAGTAATGAAATGGAGAAAGACACAAAGCATATTATATTCCTGCTGCTCTTTTAAATAATTAAATTCAACACAGAACTAACTAAAGATAAATAAAAATAAAAATGTGACTATTGCTTATATGAAAGAATAACAAAGAAAATTTTGCAAAATACCTAGCTCTGTACAAGAGCAACTTTATCATTACAAACTCAGAACACATCTCCCCATCACAAAAAACAAATAGGAGGAATTACTAGGGCTTCAGAAAGTTTAAGGTTACAGGTAACTTTTTTGATGAGAAATAGTATTGGGAATCTTTTTGCTGTGTAAAGTTCAAAAAGTTGACCAAATCTCTCCCTCAAAGGATTAAGCTGTCTTCCAAGAATTTATCTTTCTTATATAACAGAGAGATGGGGAGACAAAATAATGAAAAGAGGGAATGAAAAGTGTTGGTGGAGACTAAAAGAGAGATGTTCAAAAGGAGAAGAGAGGCTGGCAGCAGAATGGAGAGAGGCCATCTGTCATAAGAAAAGAGAAAACATTATGGTGTAGGTGTCTTTCAGGCAGTTCTGTGGCTTTATTTGCTGTTTTCATCAGAAACTCTAGGGAAGGACCTCACCACTTCTCAACTGGAATTTGATTCCTTTCTAGCTACGAAGGTGGGAAGCAACATGGGATTGCTGTGTTTGGTCGTAAGTGGTCCAGGCACACTTGATACTCGTATATTACAGCCATCTCTTGGCAGTAAACCTTGTTGCGACTGCCCTGCGCAGGTGGAGGATGCTGCATTTCTTTATTCAGGGAGCTTTATGAGTTGGTTTATAAGGACCCAGGCACTGATTTCAGAAACTCACAGTGTAATGCAAATAGATAATTTTAGGCAGAACTAAGTTGGAGTTAGAAACTCTGGTACTCTAATCCGTGTGTGTGTGTGTGTGTGTGTGTGTGTGTGTGTGTGTGTGTATGCGTGCACGCACATGCACACGTATGTGCATGATCTTTGGCATGACCTTACTCTCTCTGTCTCAGCTTACCCATTCATAGGAGCACAGTATCCCTATACACAGTGTGTATGTTTCTACCTCCTTCTTGCTTTGCTTTGGTATTTCACAGGCTCTGCCTACCAGGGTCAGAAGTATAGGTTGTCACCATTTCTGCCCGGTATTTTTAATGTGGTACCTGGGATCCAAACTCAGGATCTACTGATTGGGAGGCAGAGTCTTAACCCCTAAGCCATCTCTCCGGTCCAGTCCCTGGTATTTTAGCAAAAAATAGTAAAGTAGTGAGTTAGTTAAGAGGGATCAGGAGACTAAGTAAGCCAAAGAAACTCCCCAGAGAACAGGGATAGTAGTAACTAGGATGTGAAGGGAAGACCTGGAGGTCAGGAGGAGGGATTGGGTCCCAGGTCTCTCTGGAGACCATAGTGAGAGCCCGGAAGAAAATACTCAGGAAGCTGGAGCCAATCGCAATTGCTCATGTGAAGAGTTTTCACTGTTGCGATTCAGCAGCCAAGAAGGAAGCAGGGCATGCCGGTGTTGTGTAAATCCATTCTCTGCTGCTCTCTCTGAACACCTGCAGACTCGAAAGTTGTGTGGCTTCTCCTGGGGAGATATGAACAACTTTCTATTTACCACAGATAGGCCACCCAAGAGGGACAAAATGATGCCACTCAAGTATTTCTTGAGGAACCATTGAGGTTTCTTACAGGAACACGGGAGACACTAAGGAGCTACATTAACCCACTCTGCACCTCAGCATCAGTGACACTGACTCATGAGAGTTGAACCTTGGAATTCCCTGCTCAGTTTGCAGGCAGCTTCACGGAAGAGTCTCCCCTCTCATGGCAATTGTTTGTAGTCTGAGGAGGGACTTGGGAATCTTTCCTGAGCCTTGTAAGTCTTCCCCTTCCCTCCAGGAAGGAATGGCCCAGTTCTTAGGAAATACACAATACCAATAGTTAGAAAATATTTAGCCTATGGTTCTGGAAGTCAGAAAGCATGGGGCTTCACCTCTGCATGACATCGGACGAGGTCCTTTATTCTCCCAAGATGGCCCAGAGCATCACATGGTACTGTAGAGCAAGGTGGCTGCCTCGGGTCTCTCTCCTTATCTTAGAAACCATCAATGCATCATAAGGTCCATCCCAAGATAGTTAATCTTGGCTGCCAACTTCCACTGGATCTGGAATCAACTAACGGACTAACCATTGGCCACACCCATAGGGGATTATCTGGCTCAAGTTATTTGAAGTGGAAAGAACCATGGTGGACATGGGCGGAACCATCTTGTGGCAGCTTATATAATAAGTAGGAAGTCTGAGAAAGGAAAGCCTGCTTTTGCCTGTTTACTCTCATGTCGTGCTGGCAACGAGACTGTCCTTGTTGGATACCACTGTCATTGCCAGTCTTTATTTTTTCTCCCACATTTTAATTTTTTCCTGTTCATACAAGCTAATAGGTACCCTCATTCTCTCCCTCCCCCCTCCCTTTCCCCATCCTCACTCATTCCACTCTCCGTCCCTTCCCCCCTCATTTTCACCCCCTCCCTCCATCTCCCTCTCCCAGTGCTTCCTCCTCCCTCCCTCCCATGCCCTGGAGCATCCCTTTAGGGGTGCAAACCCAAGTCTTCCACCCTACTGAGGGTTCCATCCTACTGAGTGCATGGGAACTCTATTATGACTGTTTATCCCTTGCCTTTAAGGATCTACTGCCTGGAGCCTTCTCCCCTGTGATCCATGCTAGACTTTGGGGGGGCAGTTGTTGACATGTCAGCCATTGTGCAGGTCAGGCAAAGTCCAATCCTGGCTGCTGCAGCCCTTACTTGTGGGGGTCATTGCCATTCTTTACTGCTATTACAAACCAATTCCTTGAGCCTTCCAACTAGACTGAAAACCAGGGGCTCCCCATGACTTCTCTAGGCCTTCAGCACCAAACTAGGATTCTGAATCATTCAGCCTCGTGGCAGCCATTGTTACACTATCTAGACTATAGGCAATCTAATAAATATTTACTATGTATTCATTCAATCAGTTCTATTCATGCAGAGGATCCTGACTAATATACCCTCCCTTTTTTACTGATTATCTCCCAAATGTCCCACCTGGTCCCACCTCTGATTTTATTTTGGGAATTACATTTTTGCCATGAATTTTGGTAAAAGGCGAAAGATTTATACGATCTGAAGAGAAACCAGAGTATATTTGCCATGAATTTTGGTATGAGCATCCAAACCTTAGCAAATATTCACTAAGTGTTGATGCTTTCTGTTTGTATAACTTCTCCTGTCTTTTGTTCCTGTAAGACAACTCCAGTTATTTTGATTTTCCCTTCTGTGCTATTAGAAGAAACAGACAATATTAAGCGTAAGTGTCCCAAAGAGCAGATAAGAAAAGAGGAAGGAGATCGGGGCGCTTGGTCCTGTTCTGATAGGGTTTAGGCTTCATCTACAACATCATATTGTTGGAAACTCAGGGCTTTTGGAGCAAGTTGGTGGGATTTTTCTAAAGCGGAAATTTCTCGATACCCTAAGTGTAGAATTTCTTTTCTGTTAGACAGGAAAATTGTCATGTACAGAAGTCAAGGTGAACTTCATATCCTGCTTATGCTTCTAGAGAACGAGTACTGCCAGCAAGACCTTCTAGATGGGAGGGGAAGAGCATGCGCAAGGGATGGGTGCCTGGCGCAGGTGATGGACGCAGAGGGGGCACAGAGGGGCTGCAGGACTTGGCTCACTCGTTTGTTTGACCTGACATTTCCAGCTGTGTACTTCTGCGTCACAAGTGGTGTGCTGGAATTGACTTAGAGAAGTTCAGAGTTCCCATTTTCAATGTTCTCAAGGAAGGCAAAGATAGAAATGCACAAAATGCGTGGGAAGGTTCTATAATAAACCCTGCTTTGAGATGGAACAATAATTCTTTTTCCTTCACTGGATCATCCCATTTCTTTGTTTCTTTTCAATACATTTATTCTTTCGGTTTCCAGATATGTACTTTGGTCATATCGCTTCCTATCATCTCTTCTACCATTCCCCCTCCTACCAAAATCGTCTTTTTTCCAACAAGTACCCTTCTTACTTTTATGTATTTTTTTGTGCCTCCATTTATTACTGTTGCTTACCAGAAGGGTAGTTGTGTACTTTAGCAAGGGCAACTTACTAGTGTTTACACCACTGAGGAATATGATCCCCTCCCTCAACAACCATTGGCTGCCTCTAGCTCCTTAGGACAGGTAAGGCTTCGTGAGCTCCTCCTCTCTCCATGATGGAGGTTGAGGGGCCCAACCTTGTATGGTGCTTGTGCAGTCGTAGCTGCTGTGGGCACTTGGGCGTGACAACCATGGCATGTCCAGAAGACACCACTTTGCAGAATTCCTCCTATCCTCTGGCTTTTACATCTCTTCTTCCTTCTCATTTGGTGATGGTCCCTGATCCTTGGAGGGGGTTATATAGATGTTCCATTTAGGGATCAATTCAATTTCTTATTTCCTTCATGAATCATCTTTTCTCATGCTTTTAAAATTATGAAAACCGTGAAGGGGTTTTCTATGAGTTAAGATAGAAAACCAAATTTGCAGGCAAACAGCAAGAATGGAAAAAACAGAAAGTTGTAGCTTCAAGATGGTTTGATACCATTATATAAAATTGGCACCTTTTAATCCTCCACCTATCATTCGTAGACTCACTCATTTATCCTCCCACCGACTTACCTATCTGTCCATTCATTTACCCACTCATCTTCTATCCACACACTCAGTTTCTGCACCAATTCATCCATCAATCATTTTGTTCACTCGCTCTTTACTCCTTCCTTTCCTTCCTTCTGTCTTTCCAGCCCTCCAGTCTCTGAAGACTGATATGACTACGTACATACTGTGCCAGCCTCAGAGTGCAGAGTCAGGGCTCTCACTGAGGGCTATAAATTAATTCTCATCTTCAAGCGTCTCACAACCTAATGAGGGACATGGGTGTATGAAAGGCAGACTGCGGCAGACTGGGAAATACTTTGATCAGACATAGGTGAGGTACAGATTTCTTAGTGTAATATATTGGTGAATCGTGTCTGCAATACCAACACTAAAGAGGTGCAGACAGGAAGCTCTGAGAAGTCAAGAACAGTTTGAGCTACATGACTAGTTTCATCCCATGCCTGCCTTATACAACACACACACACATACACACACATACACACACACACAGCCCTAAAGCAACAGAAAAGCAATTTCTTTGGAGACTTTGTGGTTAGCAGTCTGATTGCAGGACTTGGATTACTGGGTCTCTCTTCTTCACTACTTGTAATAACCTCATTTATTATTACTATTTTAATATTTAAAGTAGTATTGAAAGTGCGCAAATCTTAATATTGCTAGTCGGAATAAGTGACTCAACACTTAAAGTACTTGGAATCATGTCTAATACACAGAAGGCATTGAGTTATTGACTGACGTTAATATTCGTGTAGGACATTAGATTTCAAAATGATCACATTGAATCCTTAGACCTCTCCTCACTTGGGGGAAATCAACAATGCAGCTACGGCTTCTTTGTGCAGGACGATGATGCTCAGGGAAGCTTGTTTTTGGAGGAAGGTCACAGAACTGCAGAATGGTGGAACTGGAAATCTGTCTCAGCCCTTTTCTGCCATGTTCTTTCTATTACGGCAAAAAGCCTCCTGTGCTGACTTGGAAAAGTAACTGTTGTTCCCTAAGTGTCACAATGGCTGACTGGTGCAGCTGGGCTGGCTGTAAACACAGCCAAACGACACCGACTTCAGCACAGCCCAGTCACTACTATTTTGGCTGCAGCTGCCACTCAATCCAAGGCCCCTGGGGATCAGGGACGGCAGGCATGGGTCAAAAGCTGCCAGATACTAAACATACATCTTAATTGGTCGCAGGCAATCACCTTCAGCCAATTCCTGATGGTTAAATGTCTCCACAGGGGGCTGGAGAATTAGGAATTCAATGTCCTTTAAAAATAAAAACTAGCTTTGGAGTTTGAAAGCACTCAACAGTGGGATATTTTTGATTGATACGGCATTCAAAACGTGGGCAGGTTTCCTTGGCTGATTTAGCCTTTGGGTTGTGTTCTATGAAAATGCACCAGAACTGAGTGTGAAATGCGCGAAGCGGAGAAAGAGGTGGACAGAAGGAGTCCAATGGTCCCAGCAAAGGAGTACCAGATGGTAGCCAGCAGCGGCCCCGGCAATATAAGAGTACGGGTAGAGCTTAGAGGCTGAGCATTTGCCAGCGGGCACAAGATCATATACCTACCACCAGCCCATAAACAAAACAAAACAAAGCAAAAAGCAATAAATATAGTGTGTGTGGTAATGGAGGGGAGCGGGAGCTGTGGAGCCACTTATGTTCCTGTTTGCTGTTGCCAGCCCTGAGGTAGGTGGATGAAACAGCGCATAGTTTCTAAGAGTTCCTAGGCGGGTGGGGGAGATGGTTAAAGGCGTCGGCGCAGCCCAGGGTATCGTGGGGATGGCATGACCTTGCACAGAGCAAGCACAGAGGAAGCAATGGTTGATTCTGAACCTGGGAATCTGAGAGATGTTAGGAAGTAGAAACTATGTGAGTGGCGTTTGAAGGTGTGGACCAGGTTTCCAGACACACTGGCAGATGTGTGCTCTAAGCAGAATTTTGGCTGCAGCTCTAAGCAGAATTCATCAGATAGCTGAAGACTTGGCAATTCTCACATGCTCAGCCTAATTCAAATTATTTTCCCGAACAATTGTATCACTTCCTGATACTTAGTAGTTCTCATCTTTTACCAGATTAGTGGATGTGAAATTTACAGTTCCTCAAATACTCATGAGATCTTTTTTTAAATTATTTCCGCTCATACAAACTTAATAGCTACACCAGCTCCCTCCCTCCCTCCTCCTCCCCCCCTCCCTCCTCCTCCCCCCGAACCCCCTACTCCCCCACCCCTCACCCCTCCTTCCCCATCCCCCAGTGCCTCCCCCCCAATTCCCAGGGAGTCCTTTAATGTGCATGCCAGACTTTCCTCTGGGCCCTCCTCTCCGATGACGTACAAGGACCCAGTGGCATGTCCCTGAACCCTTTCCTGTGTTCCCCTTAAGCATAGGAACACTACTGTGGCTGTCAATCCCTTGCCTCCAAGGATCTTGGTGCCTTTAGCAGATGCTAGACTTTGTGAGATCAATAGTGTGTTGGACATTGCGCAGGGCATGCAAAGTCCAATTATGATTGCTTCGGCCCTAACTTGTATGAAGTATCTTGCAAATCATTGCTCCTCCCATCCTTTTGCTCTTACAATCTTACCGCCCCCTCTTCTGCAAATGTCCCTGAGCTTCAGGATGGGGAGAGATTAGTCTGACTCAGGAGATCTTATCTTTCCATTTGTTTGCTATGGAATAACTATGATAACATGCTATTTTCTATTTAGGTTGCACATATTTTTTCTTACCAATTTGTAAAAATTTCCATATAATCTGATCAATAAGCCTTGCTATTGTTTTGAAAGTAAATTATCATGTATTTCTTATCACATATTCTCCTATGTGTATCTATAGATACACAGATATGTAGCAATATGCATTTAGAATCTATTGTATTATCCACTTTTTCATTGTATAGTCTCATATGGTATATATCTTCACGTTACAGTATTTATTTAAAAAGTGTTCTCCACCCAGAATCATACATATATATTCAAACAGTGTTTTGAAAGATTATTTTTTTAGAGAGAGAGTGTGTGTGTGCATATGTGTGTGTGTGTGTGTGTGTGCGTGTCAGCCTATGTCACAGTATGTGTGTAGAGATCAGAGGGTCACTTTGTTCCTGTTGGCTCTCTTTACATCCTGCTTTTGAGGCACGGTCTGTTGTTATTCCTGCTGCTGTGCTGTGTGTTCAAGCTGCTGGTTGGTTCTCCTGTCTCTGCCTCTACTTGTGAGAGTGCTGGGATTACAGACATCGCCGCCACATCTGAATTTTTAAAAATGGACTCCAGAGATTGATCTTGGGTCATCAGCATTGACCTCTTTCTGGCCCTGAAGTAATTTTTATTTTTTTTTTCTATTTTTACAGACATACTGAGTATTCGTCCCTGCTTCCCTCCTTCCTCTCTCCCTCCCATTTCCTTCCTTCCCTTCACTATTCCCTCCCACTTCCTCCCACCTGCCTGTATGCTTCTGCGGACCCCAGGGTTCATTCTAGCTTGTCTATTTCTGTGGGGACTCAGGCCTCCATGATGTATCAAGTTAACTCTCTTGACTGCAAAGTAATTTTAAGGTTTGCCCTTTTATCTGTAACCATATAAATTCTTTAGAATCATTTTCTCTAAGTGTTGTGATAAAGGTATCCACTTTACTTTCAAAATAGATATGTTTTTATATGTTTTGCAATACCTATTTATAAAGTACGTCCACTCTGCACATATTTTTCTTACTTATTTGTAGACATTTCCATGTGATGTGCCCAATAACCCTTGCTATTGTTTTGAAATAAATTCTCATGCATTTCTTCTTATATTCTCATGACATGAAGAATTGATCTCTTCCGAAGATACATATTTGGATGGATTGTACCCTTAGTTAGAAGACTTTCATTGGACTGAAATAAAACAAGGAATCCTGATTTCAGTGAGTTAAAAAGCAAATTGGCAGACTGGAAACAAGGAATGCTGGCCAATCTTTCAAGAAGTTTGGTGGTTACAGACAGGGGGACAAAAGCAGAAGCTGCAGGGATGGTGGTAGACAGAGAGATGAGGGATTTTGTATTGTAATATGGGACAGAATTACCTACCAAGTGGAAGTCTTTGATAGAGAAGTAGTGGTTGGAAATGCAGGAAGGAGAGGGGAAAACATTCCTTAGGAAGTGGGAAGGACGGGGAGACGGGGATGGGAAGATGCTGCCAGTAGGAAAACGCGATCTTTCCCGAGTGGTGGAAAGTAATGCTATCATGTGACCCTTAGGGGGTTCAAATTTAGAACCAAGTGTTCTTGTTACAAAGTGGGCTCTGCTGTTGCAAGTGACAGAAAGAGCCTCTTATGTTCATTTCCTGCTGGATGGGGATGATGCTCATATTCCCCACATGAGGACACGGTGACATCTCAGCCTTGTCTCGGAGTCCAGTGAACATAAAGTTGTATTAATAACCGCAGACTTTCCCATGCAAGTGGGCAGGTGACACTGTGAACAAGGCTGCTGTCAGTTTTTGGAGTGGTACTCTGAGGTGACATGGTATAGGATGGGGCAGGAAAGTTTTTAGTGTCTAGAGATGTTCTGGGAAAATTGGAGAGGGGACCGATCACCAGCACCCCTCTCCTGCTGACATTTACTAAGCAGATGAACCTGGAATGCAGGAACTAGTTCAGATTACTTTTTGTTTGTTTGCTTTTGCTGGTTAAATGAATGAGACCAAGCCAAATCCCCACTACCTTGGAACTGGTTACCACAAACGAGTTAGATTCTCTGGAGTGAGAAACCAAACTACAGCTGCCCGCTCTTGAAGCAGGACACTATTTATCTTGCTTTGTGTAGAATGCCTTTGCATTCCAGTTGGCCTTTTCGATCCAGACACGTTGTCTGCAAAAGAGGCGGGAAGACTTCTTCTTCTGAGGCTCAAATGGCCATTTAGTCAAGTGCAGAAGGGAATAAGACGCCTGAGATGGTTTTGATTCTTTCACTTTCTAACTGTGTGGGCTCCTCAGCATCTGGAGGAAGGATTCGGATTGAACATCAGGTGGTTTCTTTCCATTTTCCCTTTGGTTGTCCAGCCACCTGATACACAGATCCTAACCAAGCAATTCTTTCCTGAGAGACGTTTATGTCTCATAGATGTGCGGAGGCAGATTCCGTTGGTGGAGGATGCTATCTGATCTGTTAGAGGTAATACTCTAGTATATTATCTAGTCATTGATGGTTCTTCCCAGTTTACTAATAGATTTGTAAAACGAGCTTCATCCTCTTTGCCAGATGCTAAGAATATGATAACCACCAAGATAGGCCCAGCTCTGTCTTCAGGGAAATGGGCACTTGGTTTTCACACACACGGCCTACAGTGACAGCCACTGCTTGGATGCCTCACTAAACATTTTGGCTGCAGATTAATTCTACTCGCCAAATATGACTGGAAAAGAAACATTTTATTTACATGTGCGTGCTTTGTGTCCATCTCAATTCCAAGCATGTTTAAAACATTCAATGAGTGTCTAAATAAACACTCCCTGGTAATTTTGGGGAGTTGTAGAGTGGATGATGTAATTTTTGTTTCGATTCTGTTTCACTTTCGAGTCCTTAGGATCAAACCCGGGGCCTTACATATGCTAGATGGAGGCTTCCCTGCTGAACCACGTCTCTAGCCCTAATTCCCATTTTGCTAAACCATGGAAGAAAGTGCACATATGCAACTGATAGGGAATCAGCAGCTGCTTAGGATCTTGTATGTGGCATCTGTTGGATGGTTTCTCCAAATCCATTTGTTAATGTGGCTCCTGAGAGGGAGGCAAGGCAGGGACAGAACAGTTACATCACTCACCTAGATTCTGCTTGCCTATTGGATGGCCCGATTGAGCCTGGTCTTGCATCTTGTTCAATGACAACTGGAGTAACAAGACATTCTCAGTTTAGAATGGCCATGTGTATACAAACTCTATGCTAACCCAGCAGATAAACGGACTCATGGTTAGGGTCAAACCAGTAGCAGGGTAATTTCAGAACAGCTTGCAATTTGCTTTCCCTGTTGGAAGAGAAGGATGCCCTGTCTCCTGGATTTCTTTGTGTTTGTAAGAAAACCGAGTTGCAGGTTACAGTCATGAGCGGAGAATGGTTTTCTCTCAGTTGGCTCAGTTTTCAGGCCATCACAAAGGCAGGTGAAACTTTTCAGTCATTTGAGAGTGGTAATCAGTGGAGCTCTGTGCCGGACTGTTTGCCGGGGACCTGGGAAATTATGGCAATTCGATGTGTTCTGAAAAGAGTGCCCTAAACCAGATGTCTCCCAGGGGAACCGGTGGCCAGGGCAGGGGTCGCTGGGAGGCATGCTTTGCTTTCTTTGCTCCAGGAGCTAAAATGCAATTGCTCCTGCGGAGTCTTTCTCCAGGAGTCACGTGCAATTGCTTCTGTGAGTTTCAGTATTGTTTGCTGTTCTGTTTCCTCTGTGAGCTGTGGTCTGTGCTCAGAGCAGGCCAGTTCCTCTGGAATAGGCAGCTTGGGTCGAAGAAGTGCATGGTAGATTTAGGACACACAATGCCAGGGCACCATGGCTTGTATTCTTGGACAGATCATCATTACCAGCCTTATTCTCTTCATTCATGAAACGGGAAAGGAGTGTGTCTCACAGGCTGCAAATAGAATGTGGTATTGTCAATGAAAACACTTATGCATAAAATGAATTATTTCCCTGTTTCCCTTCCTTCCTTCCTTCCTTCCTTCCTTCCTTCCTTCCTTCCTTCCTTCCTTCCTTCCTTCCTTCCTTCCTTCCTTCCTTCCTTCTTTCCTCTTTTGCTCTTTCACTCCTTCCCATTCCATCTTTTCTTCTTTCTTCTCTTCCTCCTCCTCCTGGTCCTCCTCTTCTTTTTCTTCCTTCTCTACTTTTGACGTTCGAGGAAGTGCCCAGGCTGTAACCCAGGCTGGCCTGGAACGCTCAGACTTTTACATCTGCCTTTTGAGTGCTAGGGATACAAGCATGTGCCACTATGTATCATTTTAATGTTAATTGTTCTGTTGTGCACACATGTATGGCTATGTTAAAACAATTTCCAACAGAATGTTGTTATGGCTTGCATCTTTTTAATATATTTTTAAATATTGCATACATGAATATAGTGAATTTATAACATTTTTGTCCCTTAGTCCCAAATCTCATTCCTCCTTCTTTTCCCCTTACAGCCCCTCGTATCCCCTGCCAGATTCCCTCCTATTTTCAAGTCTTTTCACTTGTGAGGTCCACTGTTTCATCTACTCTATCTTTGATGACATGTGCCTGACATGATTCACACTCCAGCAAGCATCCTAGATCAGTGGATATACCATTGAAGAAAGCATCCTTTACTTCCCCATCAGTGTTAGTCCTCATCAGTCTCTCAGAGAAGTATGAAGTTTCTTGAGATTTTTCTGATGTTATGGTGAGATGTTTCTAAGACAGTTCCCATTAAATTCTTGTGTAAGTATATGTATCTGCCATGAAATCTTGTATATCATGACTATGCCATGTCTAGGAGATAACAGGGCAGGTAAGGCTTATGTATCCTATTCAGGGGCAAGTAGTCACAGTCACTTTTTTCTGCGTTTTGACAAGTCATGCTTTTCTTCAGTAATAAGCAACTTCTGTAGAAGTTGAATGCTGAGTGCTTTTCCAATCTATGTATATAATAACAGGAATTTACAAAGTAGCTTGTCGTACTGTCTTCCTAGCTCAACACTCATAGTCTGTTCTCTATTCCTTTCCCTTTCATGGGTTCTTGTTCTAATTTACAGAATAGGAATGTGCTCCATTCTGACAAGTGGGCCTTCAAGCTGACTAGACAGCTACCGGTCGTCTTCTTGATACTCATGCCACAACTACGCTGATGGTCACCTGCAGACGTGGAGATTGTTATGGCAACTTGCAGATCTCATGGGTTAAGTTCTTTGATTGTTTTCTCCCTTCTATTCACTGAAATTGTGTAAGTTATCCAGCAAAATGGACATTCCAAACCAGTTCCACCTGGTGTTTTTTAAATTTATTTTTATTTATTTCTTCCACTCATACAATATTGATAAGTACCCCATTCCCCTCCCTCCCTCCACCCTTCCCTGGATTCCCTTTGCTCCCTCCCCCTTTTCCCCTTCCTTTCTACCCCTCCCTCCCTTTCTCTCAGTGCCCCCCCCATTCCTGGAGCATCCTTTAGTATGCATGACAAACTTCCCTCTGGGTCCTCCTCTCTGATGAGGTGTAAGGACTCAGTAGCATTGCCTAGAACTCTTTTTTGTGTTCCTCTTTAGTATAGGAACACTACTGTGGCTATTAATCCATTGCCTCTAAGGATCATAGTGCCTGTGATCCATGCTAGACTTTGGGGGTTCAGTGATATATATGTTGGTCATTGCACAGGTCATGCAAAGTCTTATCATGATTACTTCGTCCCTAACTTGTGTGGAGTGTCTTGCATATCGTTGCTCCTCCCATCCTTGTGCTCTTACACTCTTACTGCCCCCTCTTCCGCAAATTTCCCTGAGCTCCAGGATGGGGAGAGGTTAGGCTGGAACCAGACCCGTCACCTGGTGTTTTAAAATCCATGTTCCGTGATCCACGTGTGTTGCATCGTCACTAATAAGATCTTATTGTCAGTTTCTGGAGAGCACCTAAGAGCAATGGCAGAAGTCTATACTGTGTGAGGGGCTTTTGAGGTCTCTCTGACCAACAACTTTTGGAAATATCAGGAAATATCACGTATCTGTTGTATCTACCATAATTTTAATTGTCACTGATTTCTAGGTGGAGCTACCAAAGGCATTGTATTGTGCTGTCCTGTTTTGTTCTCTTTGGGCTTCTCTGCACAGGGACTGTCCATTTTACTCCTTTTGAAAAAGAATTTATTTTGACATACTAATGGCATATGAAGTTCCTATTTTGGTTCCATCCCACAGTTGTAGGGATTTTTTTTTTCCTTTTCGTCCCTTAGCCCCCCCTACCTCCCATTCTCTTATCTCCCCCAGGTAATTTTTCCTATTATTTCCCTTTCTCACCCTACCAACAGTGATAGTCTATATCTTCCCCTCCAAAAGCTTCACCCAAACCTTCCCTTACCACCCTCCTGCTCATGCCTTTGAAATTTTCTGACTTTTACAGGAATTCCAAGTCAAATACTTCAGTAAGTAGCTCAATGCTGGCATCTGCAAATAAGTGAAAACGTGGGAATTTATTTTTTTGTTTTTGAGATACTTTGCTCAATATTATGTTTTCCGTAAGTGCCCATACTTACGAATCACCATGAAGTGTGTATGTGTAGGAATCAGTAGTAATTGAACCAGGCCAGGGTCAGAGGGGTTTCAAGCCAGAAGGAATGCCAAGACAATTTTATTCTCAGATAAATGGATATAGATATGTCAAATTCTGGCAATCATCCAGAATCAGTAACCATAGAGAAAATAATAAAGAACAGCAAATCTTGTTCAGACAAGAAGTTCAGAATGAATAGCAAGAAAGTATACAAGGAAATACATAAAGACATTTATGATTTACTACGCTACTGTTACTGTTACTATGTTGTTGAACAATCAGCAGACATTTATAATTTACTGAGTTCGCAAGCACTCAGCAGTTTTGGAAAAGCATGTTTTACTTGTCCAAGGTTGCTATGGTTGCATGCTGTGTTTGTCCGAGGTAAGCTATTGGAAGGGAAAAGAGCATTGTGAGCCCAGTAGTATCACTTCTGGCTTGAGACTCAATCACAGGGAAAGCAAAACCTCCTTGACAGGTCAATGCACAAGCAACTGAGACCAAGATTCAACAAGAGGTACTTCATGAAATTAAAAAAAAATTCTGTTCTGCAAAAGAAACCACTAATTGTGCAAGGTTCTCAAGTGATGATCTTGCTGCCCAGTCCGATCAGTTCAAAAGACCCTTGGACGGCGACATCGACCCCTGAAATTTTCCACTTCCATCCATTTACCACCAAATGCCATAATCTCATCCTTTCTGATTGTTAAATAATATTCCACTGTGTATATGTACCATATTTTTTAACCCATTCTTTTGTTGATGGGCATGTTGGATGATTCTGTTTTCATGCTATTGTAAGTAAAATTTCAAAGACCACAGACAAACAAATGTCCTTGTAATAAGATGTAGAGTCTCTTGGGAATATTCCCAGAAGTGGTATAGTTGGATTATATGCTAGATCTACTTTTTACTTTCTGAGGAACCTCCACAGTGATCTACAAAGAGTCTGTACTAGTTTACACTAGTTACCACCAGTGAATGTGCCTTCTTCTTTACATCCTCACCAGTATTTTCTGTGGTCTGTGTTTGTGATGTCTGTGTTCTTGATCTTAGCCATTCTGACTGAGGTAAAATAATATCACAGAATAGTTTTAATTTGCATTTCTCTGATGAGCAGGGAAGTTGAGCATCCTTTAACATATTTGTTTGATGTTGAATTTCTTTTTGGGAGAAGTCCCTATTTAACTCTAGGGCCCGTTTTTTAATTGGACTGTTTGCTTTCTTGATGTTTAGTTTTTTGAGTATTTTTTATACACTGGAGATTAATTCTTTGTCAGATTCATGACTAGCAAAGATTTTCTCTCATTCTGTGCATTGCCTTTTTGCACAATTAGTGGTTTCTTTTGCAGAACAGAACTTTTTTTTAATTTCATGAAGTACCATCTTGTTGATTCTTGGTCTCAGTTGCTGGGCATTTGGGTTCTGTTTGGAAAAATTTTCACTAGTCCTATTAATTCAAGTGTACTCACTATTTTTTCTTCTTGCAGTTCAGGATTTAAGATTTAACATCCATTATGAGTTGATTTTTGTATAGGATGAGAGACAGCAGTCAATTTCTATTCTTTTTTTTATACATTTTTTATTATTATTTCAGCTCATACAAACTTAATAGGTACACCAGTTCCCTCCCTTCCTCCTCCTCCCCCCGAACCCCCTGCTCTCCCTCCCTCACCCCTCCCGCCCCATCCCCCCAGTGCCTCCCGCCTCAATTCCCAGAGAGTCCTTTCTTGTGCATGCCTGACTCTCCTCTGGGCCCTCCTCTCCGATGACATACAAGGACCCAGTGGCCTTTCCCTGAACCCTTTCCCGTGTTCCCCTTAGGTATAGGAACACTGCTGTGGCCATCAATCCCTTACCTCCAAGGATCCTGGTGCCTTTAGCAGATGCTAGACTTTGTGAGGTCAATAGTGTGTTGGACATTGCGCCGGGCATGCAATATCCAATTATGATTGCTTCGGCCCTAACTTGTGTGGAATATCTTGCAAATCATTGCTCCTCCCATCCTTTTGCTCTTACACTCTTACCGCCCCCTCTTCCACAAATGTCCCTGAGCTTCAGGATGGGGAGAGATTAGTCTGGCCTAGTTCTAGGTGGTTGATACAGAGTCTCTGCAGTTCTGGATAGTGGTTCGTTGATTTTCTTTTGCAGTTTTGCTGCTCCTGCAATGCCCTTCACTCCATCGTGATGGGCACTGTGTGTCACCCCCTAGATCGCGGATGAGGCCCGGCTGGACCGCGCACTCGTCCCGGCAGGCGGAGCGAAGTGGGGAAGGCAATTTCTATTCTTATACATGTAAATGTCCAATTTTCCCAACACCACTTGTTGAAGACCCTGTATTTTCCTTGTGTGTATTTCTTGGCATCTTTGTTAAAACTCAAATGGCTGTGTATGTGGGACCTTGTATATGGGTTCTCTGCTTTAATTCATTATTTGCTGTATCTGTTTTTGTGTCAGTACCATGCTGTTTTTATTACTATAACTCTATAGTTAGTTTGAAATTGGCATAGTGGTACCTCCAGCAGTTTTCTTCTTGCTCAGATTGTTTGACTAACCAAGGTCTTTTGTTCTTCCATATGACTTTTGAGGTTTTTTCAAGTTCTGTGAAGAATTGTGTTGGGATTTTGATTGGGATTGCATTGAATCTGGTTTTTGCCCTTGGTAGGATGGTTTTCACATGAATCCTCCCAGTCCACGAGCATGGAAGATCCTTCCACCTTCTAGCATCCTTCTTAATTTCTTTCAGCAATGTTTTGTGATTTTCATTGTATGGGTCTTTTATTTTCTTGTAAGTTTCATTTCATTTCATTAATATGGAACCTGAACCTCATGGCTTTTTTCTTTTTGCATGTTTCTTCTTCCTTTATCCCCATTTTCATGTGTTTGTGTATGGAATGCATGCACGTTTATATGAAAGTTTTTAATGTGTGTGTGTGTGTGTGTGTGTGTGTGTGTGTGTGTATTAGAGAGAGAGAGAGAGAGAGAGAGAGAGAGTTACAGGCTGATGTCGGGAATCAATCTCTGTTGTTTTTCTACATTGCTGTTTTGAGGCACAGTCTCTCATGTAGCCCATAGCTCACCAGTAGAGTAAGTCGCTGGCCTTGATCCTCCTCTGTGGCTTGAACTAAGGCAGTTAGCATTCTATATTTCAGCTCTGGGGATCTGATCTCCAGTCCGCTTGTTTGCATGGCAAGTGCTTTAATCACTGAGCCATCTTCTCCTGTCCACATGTTAATTTTTTTTTCTAAGAGCAATCTTCTCTAGTTTGCTTTGATAACTTTTTTTTTTTTAGGATTCTGGTTGGAAGGCACCTCTTCTAGAAGCTTTCTTTGACTTTCTAGTTGTCATTGGATGCCTTCTCTTTTCTTCTACACTTTCATTATTGTCTCCTGGTTCATTGTAATCACTATATCATCTGGCCTGTAGACTAGATGATCAACATATATTGTTGAAAGAAGCTTTGCCAATTGTATCAGTAAAGCACCAGTCAGTTACATGGAAGTTCAATAAATCATGGTTTTATTCACTTTTCCTATAATTTGGTTAAAAAGCCAATGTAATTGGTTCCTATCTCTCCACTTTGTTTAAGGTATCTTAAGATGTGGATCTAATTGATTTTAAACTGTCTCTATAACTTCAGTATCGTTTTGGTATCTTTCACAGGGCACAATACATACCACATATACAAAAAGGTACTTGCTAAATGTTGAAACATGATGCACATCATGTTGAAGTACTTTAAATCCAAATCCTTGGTATAGGAAGAAGGGTTTCGCTGATTTTCAAAAGTCTCACAGCAGGGAACCAGGTTTCTTTTAAATGCATCCTATTCTTAATAAGAGTCTTAGATTAAGTGTTTGTGGAGTCATCCAGGGAGGATCAACTGGGAAGGGAAAGACCGTCCTGAATGTGGGTGACATCATTCAACCTTTGCCCAGTGGAATAAAATGGGAAAAATGAGACATCCTGAGAACACAGGCTTTCTGTCTCTCTGTTTCCTGGCTGCTGTGCTGTGAGTCGCTCTGCTTTGCCATTTTCCCTGCCGTGATAGGCTGGCATCTCTGCATTGTGAATTACAACAAATCTTTCTTTTCTGAAGTTGTTTTCTTTGTGTTTATGTCAGAGTAACAAAAGTCTGACTAACATTCTTTGTCTTTTTTTTTTTTACTGTGCCTTGCGAGTGGATAAGAGATTGGAAAGACTTGCTGTACTAGTTACTCTTAACTGTTGCTGTGAGAGAGCACCCAAAGTCAAGCACTTAAAGGAAAAAGGGAGATTTATTTAGCTTACAGTTCCAGAGGGGACACACAGTCCTTTCATGGCACATGTGGCATGGCTGGTTGGCAGAAGCTGTAGGAGGTCTAGGCCACTGCATATATCTTGGAGGCTGAGCGCTTCCACCCTGCTGCTTACAGAAACAGACCTTTTCAGGAGGTAGGGTAGCACTAATCCACTTCAAGGTCCACCCCCTGCGACTGTCTTCCTCCAGTGAGGCTCCGCCTCTCAAAGGTGCCGTGAGTTTCCCCAATACATGAGACTGAGGACACATTTCAAACCACGACACTTGCTGAATTAAATGGGGAGGGAGCCACGTGATTCTGTTTGTTGTTTGCTCCATGAAATCCTCTCACAGCATTTGCAGAACGGTTGCTATGGCAGGCAGAAAAGCAGGCAGCAAGGAAAAGGATAGAAATGAAGAGAAGCATGGAAGAGTTTTAAAATCAAAGAAAATTATGTCCAGATATGAATGGGAAGTTACACTTTTCTCTATTTCTTATTGCCTATTTCAGGGTTACCAGAAAAGGCAGTGTGAGAGGTTACAGCTCTCTCAGAGGGAGCTAGGGCAATAGCTGGGCAAAGAGATGTACATTAAGGCAGATATGGGGGATGGATCTTTCTCCCTGGGTCCCCAACCCTACCAGGCAGCCCTCGTCTTGTCCCCGCTCTCCCAGGGTATTCTTCGTATCATTCTTGGCATGCTGGCCTGTCTGGATGCTGCAGGGTAGCCCTGAACAGAGCAAGCTGGTGAGGCCAGCTGCTGAAGGGAATGTTTACAGCAGTGGGACCAGGAGGTATATGAGGTATTTCACAGCTGGACTGAAATGCATCACAAACATCACCCAAGGACTGTCGGTCTATCATCCATTAACCTTGTCATGCTTGAGGCAATGCCCAAGCCTCAGAAAACACTGCTTTGTTTTCTTCTCTCACCTTTTGGCCTGGTAAAAAAAGGAAAGAGAGCTACAGACGGAAGCTGTTTGCTGCACTGTGGATCTGGGGCAGGCCAGGCTGGGACGAAGCCCCTGGCAGGCAGCACAGCAGCTGGTGATGTTCTTATGTCTCTTCCCAGCTCCGACTCTGATGGGAATAAGTAGGAAGATGGATGTACCCGATCTTCCTTCCTTTCCCCATCCAGTGTTTTCCATTTTGGGTTTATCCACTGCTGGCACAAGGATTACCCAGCTGCAGGCCCTGCTTCTCGGGCCTCCTCACAGGGAAGTTGTGATGATTGGCTCTTTGGGATGAAGGAGGGCGGTGGATTGCTTCCTGCACCTGTGTTGGCTTGAGTTAAGGATTTCTCTCCCATCCATCAGGCAGAGGATTCGGAGGCCAAATGAACCAGTCTTGTTTACTGAGGTAGGACAGTTGGATTGGATTTATTTTCAGAAAAATCTTCAAGGATAATATTAGTGTTGCACCTTGAGACAGTCCAGCCTGGATCCCATTTCAGGAATAGTCACTTGTCACTTCTGTCATAATCGACTCTTAAAAGCTAAAGACAAGTGTATTCTTGGATTATATAATTATGAATTCAACAGTTCATCCCAGTTGAGTCGCTTTGGGAAATTAACATCTCTCAGTGTCCTCTTTTGTGGAATGAAGAATGAATAAATGAAGCAATATATCTGTGTATGTATCTATGCATCTATCTATCTACTCTATATCTATCATCTATCATCTATCTATCTATCTATCTATCTATCTATCTATCTATCTATCTATCTATCTGTCTGTCTGTCTGTCTGTCTGTCTGTCTGTCTGTCTGTCTGTCTGTCTGCCCGTCCGTTTGTCTGTCTACCTATCATCGCTACCTACCTACCAACCAACCATTCAAATTTAAATTTTGATTCTTACAAGGTTTATTATCATTATAAATAACACTAGCATATGTAGGATAGCTCATAGTTTTCCAAAAAGACGTTTGTGACTTGGGTGTGCCAGTGTTTTTCTTGTCACCAAATTGTGTGTGTATGAATATTTTCATACTTGTGTATTGTTGATTAATGCCTTACTTTGAGAGATACATGACATCACTGATGATACTTAGAATGACCAGGTTGGAGCTTGACTTTTATGTTCATGAGTGATTTCTTTGTGGACGAATAATTGAATCTCTCTGTACTTGACTTTGTTCATTGGTAAGATGGAGATGATAATGGTGCCTAATGCTTATTGTGGTATTAGTAATTACTGAACATTTAAGTATTTAGAACAACAATGTTATTATTGTGTGAAATTGTTAAAGAATGTGCTGTTGGAGCTTTTTGTTTCTAGGGAGTTGCTTTCTGTATATTAACATGTTTACTTTAGACACAATATCTCATAATTTTACATTTAGAAAGCATTTTTGTGACAGTTTCTCTATTCTGTCTCTCATTTTTCTGGTCTTCTCTAGCAGCTCCTCTTTCCATATGTCTTCTAATTCATATCTTACCTCCTTCAGTCATGATAGATATTTACATATCTTTCTTTATATATACATTTGTATATATGCATATATTTTTAATAAATGTAGTTTAAATAATAACTCCAATGTTATTAGAAACTGGGCACTATCTTATAGACAGAAAATATGGAAGTGAAACTAACTCTTGACATATTTCATCTTGAAAACTTTCTCTTAAAAGTTCTGTTTACTGAAAAGCCTGGGAAGAAACATCAATCTTGTAGGAATGAGAACTCCTCACATCTAAATTGTGTTCTCCAAATACCATTTCTCATGAACTACCTGGGACTTCCTTGACAGGTAGGTGATTACAGGTGAGCAGTGGGAAACACATTAGATGATCCTGGAGCATCTTTTCACGTCTGAAAGTGAGGAAGTTAACAAAGGTCCCTGGGGCTGTTTTGATGACTCTGATGGGAAATTTAAGTATAGAGAAAATACAAGCTGAAATATTTTGAAATATCTTATTTGGTAAAAAGTCATCAAGCTCATAATGATATTTTTAAATAAACAAAAATTGTTACTGTTACTTTTGGAAGACTTAAGAATTCCCATTCATTACTGAGAAAGATAGAAGTGAAAAGGGAAGATGGAATATTTATCTTGCCTTTCCTAGACAATCTGTACTTTTGCTAAGCCTAGAAGTTGATGTGGGAAAGTTGTTTCTTTGTAAAAAATATGCCTGGTTACAAATTGAGTGAGGAAATTTGAATTAGCATAGAGCTACAATCTTGAAACCCCAAATGAAATAATAAAGAGAACAGACAGGTGTGGAGTTTTGCTTGTCATTCTAACACCGCAAAGCTAAGATGTAAGTCTGAGGTCAGCCTCAGCTGGACAGTATATTGCAGACTACCCTGGCATGGAAAAGAAGACAAGACTGTAGACACACATGTAATGAAGATAGTGGTCATCGGCGATAGAAAACCCTTGGAAGGAAATACCAGTGAAGAGCTCTACAGAAGATGGAGCCATTTGATACCACTGAACTCCACTGTTCAATCTTAGCATTGCGCAAAGAAGCCATCAGTCATTAGGTGATTCCTGAAACTTCTTGCTCATAAAGGAGCAGGAAATGAATGTGAATGTGATTAAGTTACTAAATCTATCTCATGATTTTCAGGAATTCCAAGATATAGATGAACATATGAAACAATACTACAGGCACGGTTTTGGAAAAATCTATTCAATTAATAAATTATAGATTAAATTAATAAATTAATAAATTATAGATTAATAAATTAATCGGATTAAAGGTTATTGGGGACTTTTCAAATTGTCTGAATGCATTTTTACATCATGAGTTGGCTATGAGCCTATGGGGGTTAGAGGTGAACTGTCATGGTTTGAATGTGAAATGTCTTCCACATGTGCATATGTTTGAATACTTGTTTTCACCTGGGGAACTCAGAAAGAGTAAGGAGTTAAATGTGGGTGGAGTTCTATCCTTACTTGCTTTAAACTAGAGTAGTTCTATATAATACGTTTTACAAAGTACAGTTTTTAAAAGTTTGTTAGAAGAATATTTTCTATTAATAGGAAAAGAAAAAATAAAAGATTATTATAATATTTATAACTGCTTTTGTGGATGTAAAGCATTTATGAATTTTTCACCAGAATTTTAAAATTTTCTAACATTGTCAATCCTTTTATTGTTTGAGAGACAATAGGTCAGAATGCTTAGAAGCACAGTCACCTGGTTCGTTAAACCTACTTTCATTTTCATTTTGTATCATGACACTGGTCTAGTATCTGTAGCAGTGGAGCTAGTTTTGGTTCCTTCTTCGAGTTAATCAGCCTTTCATTGCTGGAACAAAATACCAGACAAGCAATTTAATTTAGAAAGACACTTATTTTTGCTCATTGTTGCAGAAGATTCTGTCCAGGGCTCATCATCTCTGATGTTTCTGGGCTGTGGTGAGGCACAGCATCATGGCAGAAGAGTGCGGTGAAGCAAAGTAGCCCAACTCATGCTGCCTGGAAGCAGATATATTGACAGGAAAGATTTGGGACCAAGGTACATCTTTCCAGGCATACCTCCAGTGACCTGCTTACTCCAGCTTCATTCTACATTCTACAGTTTAACCATCTCCCAGTCATCTACTCAAATGTTGAGTCATTTAATGGATTTGTTGATCTAGCAATGAAATCAGAACCTTATAATCCCATCATTTTCCAAAGGACTCACCTGTGGACACTTCTTGTGTCAAGCCTCAGTATCTGAGAATTTCTGGGAATACTTCATGTCCAAACAGCAGCGTCTCTTGTGGGGTTATGTTTAGATAGCAAGAAGGCAGTACGTAGGGAGGTGCCTATGATTCATGGGAGTTGCATGTGTCTGTAGCGATGTGTCTGTAGCTTTACCATTGAATAGGGTTTGGGGGTTTCACTTCTCCTTCATACTTGGGAGATAAGAACTTCTAAGCCCTCATAGAAACTCTTGCAGATCTGTGGACCTATTGCCAGCCTCTTTGAAGGGAAAGCATTGAGAAAGGAAATGCTAAAGAAGATAATGTAAGAAATTCTAACTGTGGTGGTCTAGCAAAAGGAAAAGGCCCCATTCTCTGTGTGTTGTGATGAAACTGTGTATAGTGTGCTATAGAAAATATGCTGGGGAAAAATTTTGACCTTAGACTAATCACTCCTTCGGCTTCTGTACACTGCTTACACATAAGATAGTCACTGCTTACACAAAGACAGTCAAAACTTGCTCTTGCTATTTACTGACCACTTGGTTTCATAGTTACAGCCTTAGGTCAGCAGGACCACCACTCAACATTCCCACTCCTCCCCTCTCCCCTGTCCAAGTTTCCAGCTACAACCACTATCTAAAACCTAGAAACTGCTATAAAAACTGTTCCCTACTCTTACTCAGGGCTCCATCACGAGGTCCCAAACGCGCGTGGAGTCTGAAGCTTCAGTTCTGTTTGACCCACTTCCAATAAACATCCTTTTCAGTCGAGCTCATTGTCTGTGCCTCCTTGGGTGTACTTCCGAACCCCATGACACTGACAACCACGATAAAGAGATTGAGAGTGGGTGTAAAAGTTGTTTGTCATGGCTGAGGTGTGGCACAGAGGGGACAGCGAGTGTGCCTGGGCACCCAGGAACTGACAGATGAGCCGGGTCATCAGAGCGGCGACCAGGGGGAGAATGGCATGCAGGGGGCTCAGGCGAGGGACTGAGTGTTTGTGCACATGGGTCTGAAGAGGGTTCTTAGTAGACATGATGTGTGATCCGAGCACTCAGGAAAGAAGAGAATGCTGAGCACTATAAGGGGGAAAAAGAAACAAGCTAAAGATGACAATAAAGAAAATAAGACAGACACTAGATGAAACATTGCTGCCATTGCTTCTTAACTGCTAGCGACCTAATAGCACATGTTTTATCTTTTACAGTTTATTTAGTTTCTAAGCATTTTTTCAAGATAAGTTCTGCAACTTTCTCCATTTCATACACAAAGGGACAAGATCAAAGAGTTAAGGTGTCTTTCCCAAGCTGCATTAGCTTGGATTGGAACTCCACTGTTTATTCTTCCAACTCAGGTCCTTAGTAGTGATGAGATTGGCCAATCACATTGAGGACAGTCTTTGGAATAAGAACCCTTGTGTATTCTGGCAGCCATGATTTCCTTCTCTTTTTCCTCCTTCGCTGAGGCTCGTGTCCCAAATGCAGCACTATTGTTATCCAGGCTGGACAGCTCCTCGTGCTGCAGGTCTATTCTGTGTTTCTTTTCTTTTCTTTTCTTTTTTTTATATAACATTTTTTATTATCTCCGCTCATACAAACTTAACAGGTACACCGGTTCCCTCCCTCCCTCCTCCTCCCCCCACCCCTCTGCTCGCCCTCCCCTCACCTCTCCCTCCCCACCCCCCAGTGCCTCCCCTCCCCCAATCCCCAGAGAATCCTTTAATGTGCATGCCTGACTGTCCTCTGGGTACTCCTCTCTGATGACATACGAGGATCCAGTGGCATTTCCCTGAACCCTTTCCTGTGTTCCTCTTAAGCATAGGAACACTATTTTGGCTGTCAATCCCTTGCCTCCAAGGATCTTGGTGCTTTTAGCAAATGCTAGACTTTGTGGGGACAATAGTGTGTTGGACATTGCGCAGGGCATGTAAAGTCCAATTATGATTGCTTCGGCCCTAACTTGTGTGGAGTATCTTGCATATCATTGCTCCTCCCATCCTGTGCTCTTACACTCTTACCGCCCCCTCTTCCGCAAATGTCCCTGAGCTTCAGGATGGGGAGAGATTAGGCTGGCCTAGTTCTATGTGGTTGATATAGAGTCTCTGAAGTTCTGGATAGTGGTTTGTTGATTTTCTTTTGCGGTTTTGCTGCTCCAGCAATGCCCTTCACTCCATCCTGATGGGTATTGGATGTCACCCCCTGGCCAGAGATAAAAAACTGTTAAACTAGAGTCTTGTTATAAGAGTATATGCAAAGGTAGATGCAATAAAAGTAGGAAACCACAGTGAGGGAGGGGTCCATCACCCATTTGCATGTCTACGGCCATACCACCCTGGATGCGCCCGGTCTCGTCTATTCTGTGTTTCATTGCACAGCTTCCCTGGCTTCTGTCTACCAAGTCGGTGCCAGGAGCACATCTCAGTCTTGATAAACAGATGCATGTGTAGACATTTCCAAATGCGTCCTGGGGGGCAGCATTTCCTCCAGCTGAGACTCACTGTGGTGGTCAGGCGGAAGCAAGGCGCTGGTTTGCTGCGGCTCTGCACACACCTGAGCTGAAGCCAGCAGAATTTTTCCCTGAGTTGCATGAAATTGTCTCCAGCAAAGCCCCAGCTTAGAAATTGTTCTCAGCAGCTGGGGTCTTGATTTCCCCAAGGTGACTTACACAACCTCATCTGTGGGAGTCCTTCCGTTCTCTCTCTGTTCTGACAAGGCCCCTAATGTGTTTGAGGGATGTATGTCTGAGACTCATCAAAGCGTGTGTGATGCACAATTCAGTCTCTACACTGTGTTTGCCAAAGCATGACACTTGGAATACTTTGATCCAAGGCTTGTTTTGTTCTGACCAGCATTGGAAGTTCTGAACCTTAGATCGAATAGTGAAATTGATTACATATTCTGTTTGCCACAAATCTCCTGGCTCTTGTACTTATTCATCTTTTAATTTTCTGGGCCTACATCCACAGACAGCACTTATGCAAACTTTTTAAAGGTGTTTTCTGTGATGACAAGGTGTTCTAGAGACAGTTTGTGTACAACTATATTTTTAGCATCTCTTTCTTGAAACATTCAAGGAGAGGCACTGGGTAGAGCTTTGGAGTTTTGTATGTTGCACTTCTGTTTGTTTACCCTCATTTTAAAGAACTTTCTTGTGATTTTTTTCTTTGACTACTTAAGAGCACATTGCTTTTTATCTATTTATGAATATCCTCAGTTTCCTTCTATGATTTTATTATGTTGTGGTCAAGAAATGTGAATTCTGCAATTTCAATCCTAAAGTTATCAAGGCTTATTTAATGGATTGCTGGATGCAAGAGAATTTTGCACTAAGCTTTGAGAAAGATCTGGATTCTAATATTGTCAGATGGACCATCTAAAGAAAAACCAGAAAATTAAACAGTGCATTTGAGCAGAGACCAATTCATGAATCAAATAGTACTTAGAGTTTCACATGCCTCACCCAACTTTGTGAGCCATGAGCTTCTGTAGGCAGATCATGAAAGTAGGTTAGAGAAATTTGATTAGTTTTCTTCCTCATTAGGGAATGGCATGATGATGCATTTGTGTAGCAGTCTCGGGGACCCACGGAGGCCCTTGGGGGCGGGGGTAAGCCGGTGAGAAGTCAACGTCATAGACTCTGGAAGTCAGGCGAGTGGCAAAGCAGGCTCTCAGGCTTGCAGGCTCGTTTATTGTAAATATCGGGCTGCTTATATACCCCATAAGTCCCAGTGTGAGCTTTTTTGCTCCGTGGTCCTGTCTGGGGTGGTCCTCTCAGCCAGGTGGTTTGACGTCAGCACCAGGCAGGGCAGCAGGTTCTAGTTTGGGGAAGTTGCATTCACGCATGCAGCCCATACAGACAACACAGGCCTGCCTGTTCCATTCCTCCTACACGTTTGGACATGGCTTCCTATTGTCTGAGACTGGCTTGAATTACGCTTTCATTTGTTTGCCAAGTTAGATCATGTCATGATTTGAACATTGAGTTCTCCTACAGGTTCATGTGTTTCAATCTTTAGTTGAGGTGTGGGAAGGTTGTGGCACGTGTGGGAGGCAGGCCGCGCTAAAGGAAGGCACATCACAGGGGTGGGCCTTGAGTTTGCTTGGCTCTGCCCTGCTTCCTTAGGAGTCTGCTCTTGCAGTGTGCAGCTTGAGCCCCGCCATTCTCCCTGAGGGACCTGACCTGAGCCTTCTCCAGCTTCTGCCAGTCAGCCACGCTTTTTCTGCCATGTTGGACTGTCTGTCTCCTCTGGAGACGTAAGCCACATGAACCCCCCTTTCTCCCTTAGGTGGTTGGTTGAGTGTTGTCTCACTCAAAAAGAACTATTATAGGTTGTATTTATTACGTTTGAGCTCAAAGTGGGGAGGGTCTCAACTGAATAGTCTCTTGCTATTATTGCAGCAGTTGTAGGTAGAACGTCTCAGTGCTAGAATTGCATTTGCTCTGACACTTTTACTTATTTTTTAATACATTTTTTATTATTTCCGCTCATACAAACTTAATAGGTAGACCAGTTCCCTCCCTCCCTCCTCCTCCCCCCGAACCCCTACTCCCCCTCCCCTCCTTCCCCATCCCCCAGTGCCTTCCCCCCAATTCCCAGAGAGTCCTTTCTTGTGCATGCCTAACTCTTCTCTGGGTCCTCCTCTCCGATGACATACAAGGACCCAGTGGCCTTTCCCTGAACCCTTTCTCGTGTTCCCCTTAAGCATAGGAACACTACTGTGGCTGTCAATCCCTTGCCTCCAAGGATCTTGGTGCCTTTAGCAGATGCTAGACTTTGTGAGGTTAACAGTGTGTTGGACATTGCGCAGGGCATGCAAAGTCCAATTATGATTGCTTCGGCCCTAACTTGTGTGGAGAATCTTGCAAATCATTGCTCCTCCCATCCTTTTGCTCTTACAATCTTACCACCACCTCTTCCGCAAATTTCCCTGAGCTTCAGGATGGGGAGAGATTAGTCTGGCCTAGTTCTAGGTGGTTGATATAGAGTCTCTGAAGTTCTGGATAGTGGTTTGTTGATTTTCTTTTGCAGTTTTGCTGCTCCAGCAATGCCCTTCGCTCCATCCTGATGGGGACTATATGTCACCCCCTGGTCAGGGACAAAAAGCTGTTAAACGGGAGTCTTGTTTTAATAGCACATTTAAGGGTAGATGTAATAAAAATAGGAAACCTCAGTGAGGGAGGGGTCAATCACCCATTTGCAAATTGGTTACTTTTTAATCTGCCAGACTATATGCCCTCCCCTTCTGGTGAGATCACACCCCCTCAGTTGTACATGATCAGGAACGAACATCTGTGAACTTAGACAGGTGTCACATTACTTACTTGCATTCCTTGATGGAGGCCTATTTTCTCTGCTGTAACATGGTCCCCTCTCTCCTTGTGTCTGGTGTGGCCCTCCAACCCCATCCTTCCTGTTCATAATTCTTGCAATTACTGTATTACATAGGTTTAGCTTTGATTGTCTCAATGTGGGCTGGGTGAGTTTGGTACTAGGAGCCACCTATTAGGGAGTACATATGGCGCTTAATTTTCTGGGTTTGGGATACTTCACTTAATATAATTGTTTCTAATGACATCCATTTCCCAGCAAATTCCAGTAATTCATCATTTTTGATGGCTGAGTAGTACTCCATTGTATAGATGTACCACTGTTTCCTTATCCACTCATCAACTGTTGGACATTTGGGTTGATTCCATGACTTTGCTATTGTAAACAGTGCTGCTATGAACATGGTTGTGCTTGTGCTATCGAGGTCAACCTCTGCTGCATGGGGGGTTATTCCCAAAAGTGGAATAGCAGGGTCATATGGCATTTCAATCTTTAATTTCTTTAAGAATCTCCAGACGGCTCGCCAGAGTGGCTGTATGAGCCTGCATTCCCACCAGCAATGTAGGAGAGTTCCCCTCTCTCCACATCCTCTCCAGCATTTGTTGTTGTTTGTACTGTGGATTTTTGCCATCCTGACCGGGGTGAGATGATATCTCAGGGAAGTTTTGATTTGCATTTCCCTGATGGCTAAGGAAATGGAGTATTTTTTCAAATATTTGTTAGACATTTTAATTTCATCCCTAGTAAAGTTTCTTTTAAGTTCCAGGGCCCATTTTTTAATTGGGCCATTGTTTTCCTTGGAGTTTAGTTTTCTAAGTTCTTTGTGCACTCTGGACAGTAGAGCTCTATCAGATATGTGGTTAGTGAAGATTTTCTCCCATTCTGTGGGTTGCCTTTGAGCTCAAGTTACGATCTCTTTATCTGAACAGAAGCTCTTTAATTTTACAAGGTCCCAACTGTTGAGAGTTGGTAGCAGTGACTGTGCCATTGGATGTCTGTTTAGGAAATGTTGGCCTAGCTCGAGGGAGTTCCCTATCCTTTCAACTATGGTTTTTATAGTCTCTGGCCTTATATCAAGGTCCTTGATCCATTTGGAATTAAGTCTTGTACATGGTGACAAGTATGGGTCCAGCTTTAATCTTCTGCATGTGGAGATCCAGTTTTGCCAGCACCATTTTTTGAAGATGCTGTTCTTTTTCCATTGGATTTTTTTGGCCCCTTTGTCAAAGATCAAATGGCTGTATTTTTGTGGGCTTATATCTGGGTCTTCAACCCTTATCCATTGATCTGTGTGTTTATTTTGGAGCCAGTACCAGGTTGTTTTTATAACTACGGATTTGTAGTATAGACTAAGGTTTGGTATGGTAATACCTCCAGCAGTGTTTTTGTTACTCAGGATTGTCTTTGCTATCCTGGGTGTTTTGTGCCTCCATATGAATTTTGAGATTATTTGGTCAACTTCTTTAAAGAATTGCTTTGGGATTTTAATTGGTATAGCATTGAATCTGTATATTGCCTTTGGTAGGATGGTCATTTTTACGATGTCGATTCTGCCAATCCAGGAACAAGGGAGGTCTTTCCACCTTCTGGTGTCTTCTGCAATTTCTTTCTTTAGGGTTTTAAAGTTTTCATTTTAAAGGTCTTTTACCTTCTTGGTTAGGTTTATACCAAGGTATTTCATTTTTTTAGGGGCTATAGTAAATGGGATTGTTTCTCTCAAGGCTTTTTCACTTCTTTCATTTTGGGCATATAGAAAGGCCTCTGATTTTTGCACATTTATTTTGTATCCTTACACCCTGCTGAACTTCTGTATTAGTTCCAGGAGCTTCCTGGTGGAGTTTTTGGGATCTCTCAGGTACAAGATCATGTCATCTGCAAATAGGGATAGCTTGACTTCTTCCTTGCCGATTTGAATCCCTCTTGTGTCCCCTTCTTGTCTTATGGCTTCAGCTAAGACTTCAAGTACAATATTGAATAGAAGTGGTGAGAGTGGACAGCCTTGTCTAGTTCCTGATCGAAGTGGGAATGCTTCCAATTGTTCCCCATTGAGCATAATCCTTGCTGTGGGCTTGTTGTATACAGCTTTTATTATATTGATAAAGGTTCCTTCCATTCCTACTGTCTCTAGCGTTTTGATCATAAAAGGCTGTTGGATCTTGTCAAAGGCTTTTTCTGCGTCTATCGAGAGTATCATGTGGTCTTGGACTTTGGACTGGTTTACATGATGAATTACACTTATTGATTTTCGTATGTTGAACCAACCTTGTGTGCCGGGGATGAAGCCTACTTGGTCCCTGTGAATGATCTTTTTAATATGTTTTTGAATCCCATTTGCTAGGACTTTGTTGAGAATCTTTGCGTCTGTGTTCATCAGAGAGATCAGCCTATAATTTTCTTTTTTAAGTGTATCTTTATTAGGTTTTGGGATTAAGACGATATTAGCTTCATAGAAGGAATTTGGTAGTGTTCCTTCCTTTGCTATTTGATGGGACAGTTTACGGAGTATTGGTGTTATTACTCCTTAAATGTCTGGTAGAATTCTGTGCTGAATCCATCTGGTCCAGGACATTTTTTGGTGGGAAGATTCGAGATTACTTCTTCAATTTCCTTATGTGTTATAGGACTATTTAAATAACTCACAACTTCCTGATTCAATTTAGGTAGGTTGTGTTTACTTAGAAATTCATCCATCTCTTTTGTGTTGTCAAACTTCAGAGAATATATGTTTTTGAAATATGATGTTATAATTCTCTGGATTTCTTGGGTATCAGTAGTGATAACTCCATTTTCATTTCTAATTTTGTTAATTGGGTTTTCTCTCTCTTGCTTTTGGTTAATTTAGCTAGGGGTGTGTCAATCTTATTGATTTTTTCAAAGAACCAGCTTTTTGACTGGTTGATTTTTTCTATCATTTTCTTAGTCTCGATTTCAGATATTTCTCCCCTTATTTTGCTAATCTCCTCTCTTCTACTGCTTTTGGGATCAGATTGCTCAAGTTTCTCTAAAGCCTTAAGCTGCATCGTTAAGTTATTTGTTTCTGATATTTCCATTTTTCTATGAACTTACCTCTTAGGACAGCTTTCATTGTGTCCCAGGGATTTTGGTAAGTTGTATTTTCATTATCGTTCACTTTCAGGAAATCTTGAATTTCTTTTTTAATTTCTTCCTGAATCCAGTTCTCATTCAGCATCATAGTGTTAAGTTTCCAGGAGTTAGTGTATTTTCTCTTGTTTGTTGTGTTGTGAATGTCCAGCTTTAGGCCGTGGTGATAGGGCACAGGTTAGAATTCAACTTTTTTGTATATGTGTAGATTCATTTTGTGGCCCAGTATGTGATCTATTTTGGAGAAAGTTCCGTGTGCTGCTGAGATAAATGTGTATTCTTTGGTGCGTGGGTGAAAAGTTCGATAGAGATCTGTAAGGTCCATTTCTTTCAGGGTTTGATTAAGTTCCAAAGTGTCTCTGTTAAGCTTTTGACCTGTTGATCTATCCCATGTTGAGAGGGTGGTGTTGAAGTCCCCAAGAATTATGGTTTGGGGGTTGATTTCTTGCTTTAGACGCTGTAGGGTTTTCTTAATGAATGTGGAAGTGCCCGTATTAGGTGCATATATGTTCAGTATTGTGAAGTCTTTCTGGTGAATTGTACCTGTGACTAAAATGTAGTATCCATCTGTGTCTCTTATGATTTTCTTTGGTTCGAAGTGCACTTTGTCTGAAAGCATAATTGCTAGCCCTGCCTGTTTCCTGGTTCCATTAGCTTGAAGATTTTGGACCAGCCTTTCATTCTTAGGATGTGCCTATCTTTTGTGGTGAGATGAGTTTCCTGAAAGCAGCAGATTGTTAGATTGTGGTTTTTAATCCAAGTTTGTTATCTGTGTCTCTTAATCGGTGAGTTAATACCATTGACATTTAATGTTATAATGGAGAAATTATTTTTAATTCTGGACATTTTTTATATTTAGTAGATTTTGTAAGCATGTTGTTTGATATTTATGTTTTGGTGGTATTATACTTCCCTTCTGTCCTCCTGGATACGCTTGTTCTTTTCTTCAAGCTTGAATATTATTTCTAGCATTTTTTGAAGGCCTGGTTTGGTAGACATGTATCCCTTCAAGTTGTCTTTGTGCTAGAAAACTCTTCTTTCTCCCTCAATCATGACAGATAGTTTTGCCGGTTATATCAGTCTGGGTTGGCATTTTTGCTCATTTAATACTTGAAATATGTCTCTCCAAGCTCTTCTTGCTTTTACTGTTTCCATTGAGTAGTCATTTGTTATTCTAATAGGTTTACCTTTAAAAGTGAGTTGCTTTTTTTCTCTTGAAGCTCTCAGCACCTTTTCTTTGTCTTGAATGTGGAGTGTTTTGACTATTATTTGCTGTGGCAATTTTCTATCTGTTTGGAGTGCAAAATGCCTCTTGTATTTGGATAGGCCTCTAATTCTTTAGTTGTGGCACGTTTTCATTTATGATGAATTGAAATATTTCCTCTGGTGTGGTATTTTGGGATTCTTTTTCTGGTATTCCATGAATGTGCATGTTAGGCTTCTTCAGGGTGTCCCATATCTCTTGAATGTTCCTCTCCAGTATCTTTTTGGCTTTAACAATCTCTTCCATTGAGCTGGTTAATTCTCCCACTTTATCTTCAAGATCTGAAATTCTATTTTCTGCCTCATTTGTTCTGCTGATAAGACTCTCTGTTGAGTTTTGGGTTGAAGATAACTTTTCTTTTAGTTCAGTTTTAAACTGCCTGAGACTGTTTTAACTGCTCTATACCTATTTTTGTTTCTTGAACTGTTTTTCCCAACTCCTTCAGGTGCCTGTTGTGTTCCTGTTTAAAGTGGTTGATACGGTTGTTTAACTCTTTTCGGATTTCCTCTTTCATAGTATTAATCATGGTAATGATCATACTCTGAAAGTCATTATGTTGGGTCTGGCTTTCATGGCTATTTTCTGTGGATTTGTTCTGGTTGGAATCCATTGTTATGGGATTGATTTTTTCGGTGGGAGATTGGTCTTCCTGGGTTTTGTTTCTTGTGGATCTGCACTTTGACTTGGGGATCGTTGTTTTGTTTTTTAGGACCTTTCAGTTTCTGTGTGTTTTTCATTGAACCGATGTAGTTGGTATTGTTACACTTGCCAGTTATTACTAGTGCTTGCCTTGGATTGGGTATGTTTGTGTATTGTTATTGTTATATCCTAGATGAGGCTACTAGGCTGTTAGTATGTCAGTTAAGTAACCAGGGGGTGAATATTAGTATGGTAGTGCACTTTTATGATTTAGTGTCTTGGTGAAATGTGAGGGTGAGTGATGTACTCCCTGGAGTTGTATGTTTTGGGGTGGCTGTATGAGGAAGCTGACCTACAGCATTGATACTTTAAAGGATCAGTAAGGTGAAAGGAAAAAAAAGGAAGTTTACTTATCTTTGGGCTGGATGTGAGGAGGACCCAGTGGAGAGTTAGGCGCACACAATAAAGGACTCTCTGGGAATTGGGGGGGAGGTACTGGGGAGGGGGTTCGGGGGGAGGAGGGGGGAGGGAGGGAACTGGTAAAAATTTTAAAATGTATAATTAAATTTTTAATAAAAAAAAAAAGAATCTCGCCCACGTGATATACTGATTGTAGTGAAGTCCAGATGTATGGCCTGTGTTCTCTTTGTTCCTTAGAGTTCTGCTTGAGTTTCCTTTGGACTCTATTGAATTCTGAGTAGCAGTGTGTCTTCCGTGGACCACGTGCGTAGGTCCCCGGTGGGCCAGAGAGGCAGAGGGTCTGATGTTGATGGCAGAATTCTTCACCTGCGACCTGGGGGGTGGGGGCGGAGGAACGTGGGGGCGGGAGGGCGAGAGGGGCTGGGGTCCGGCGGCCGTGGGGGTGCCGCTGGCCAGGTGGCTCCGGAGTGGGGGGGCTTTATTTATTTTTTGCATGTGTGTTTTTGTGTATATCAGAGGGTACAGTGTGGAGACCCAAAGGTAACTTTGGGAATCACTCTGGATTCATTCTGCCTGCTTTGTTTTGCTCTTGACTGCTGCCATTTCTGCTTGGAGTTTTTAACGTGGGACCCAGGATCTGAACTCAGGTCCCACTGTTTGTGAGGCAGAGGCTTAACCCCTGAGCCATCTCCTTTGGTCCATCTGACTTTTACTAAAAGTGGGATATTAAAGTCCTTGTCTATCATTGAATTTATGCTTATTTTTTGAATTCTGTCAGCTTTCTTTTCATATATTTTTGTCATAATCTCATTAGATTATATATGGTTACTGTAGATGTCTTCCCCATATGTGAACTTTCAACCTTATGTAATAAAATGCTCTTCTTTGACCTTTAATATCAAGTTTCATCTTAATGTAAAATATGTCAAACCTTAGAGCAGCACAAACTCTTTTGGTTACTGTATATATTAATCTATGTCTTCCACAGGTTTTAAATGTTTAACTTATAGGTGTGTACATTTTCCTCATCTGCTGAAGTTCTTTTCTCTTTATTGTCTTTTTTCCTCCTTTATTCTGTTCGTATGCTGAGTTACATGTATTGATTTTGGAGGTTGGTATTGACTTCACATTCATAATATAAACCTCACTAATTTGTAGTGAGTTGTCCAGTCCGATTATTGTCAGATTCAACATGTTGGTACTTTGAAGAGGGTTGTTACATCTCAGTAGTTTCATAGAGCAAAGGTACTGACACTGATGGTTCTAGAAATGGAGTAAACATATTCCCGCCTCTCTATTTCCTGGAAGATTGATATGATTTGTGTTCTAAAGGTTCTGCTGATCTTGTCAGTGGAGCATTCTGTATCTGGGGTGACACCCCACAAGAACTGAAAATTGAAAACGTTTTAATTGAAAACATTGCTTTTGAGAGACATACAGTCCTTTTGCTTTTGCCTTTCCTGCTCATGTCAGGTTTAATAAATTTCTTGTGTCATTGGATGGATTTGTCCATTTCATCCACGCTGTCAAATGTGTTGTCATAGGCTGTTCATGACAACTACTACTGTTGTCTGTTCAAGGTCCAGAGAAAGTTCAATGATATCTCACTTTGTTTTTCCTCTTGATTGTTTTCTTACCAGTCTAGCTATAGGTTTATCATTTGTATTGATCTTTTTAGACAACCAGCTTATGGTTCTCATTGATTTTTTTCTTTCTTGTTTATTTTCTTTTAATTTTATTGATTTACCGTTTTTATTACTTTCTTGTACTTTGGGGCTCAGTTCTTATTTTCCTAGCTTCTTAGTGTGGAAGTTGAGATAACTGGTGTCAGATACTTAAGGAACTAATGACCCAAGCATTTAGTGCTGTACAGTTTTCCTTTGAGCACTGCTTTATTTGTACCTCATAACATCCAATCAGAAATGTTTTCAATTTTGTACTTTTCAATTTTTGAAAATAGGCTAAGTGAATTATGTTGTTTTTCCATATATTTGAGATTTTTTCCTCATTTTTTTTTGCATTTTTATGTGTATGCCTGTGGGTGGATGCATGTGAATGCGCGCGTGTGTGTGTGTGTGTGTGTGTGTGTGTGTGTGTGTGTGTAAGGGTGATATCAGGAGTCATCCTCAATTGCTCTCCTACTACATAGAGGAGTTCTAATCTAACCTAGAGCTCATGTATGAGGCTTGTCTGCCAGCCAGCTTGCCCTGTGGATTCCTAGGCTCTGCGTTCCTGTGCTGGAATTATAGGCAGGCCACCATGCCCATCTGATAGATTACATGGAATCTGGGGTTCTGAACTTTGGTCCTTTGAATTTTGTGGCAAGTGCTTTAGCCTCCAGAGCCATCTTTCTAGCTCTTCCTAGTATTGTTTTGTTTTTGGATTTTAGTTTCATTCTGTTATAGTATGAGAGGATTACTATCCTTTAAAGCATCTTCAAGATTTGGTTTCTAGCCCATACATGTCATGAATCAATGAATTTTCCATGTGTACTGAAAATCTACAAATTATGTTATTGGTGGTAAACTTCTGCTGAATTAATTAGACAAATTAATTTGGGAATCACCCTGGATTGTTTCTACCTCTCTTTGCTTTGGGATTTCTTAGACTCTAGAGCTGAAAGTATAGGCTGCCACCAAACCTGCCGTTTTCGCTTTGGATCTAGAATCTGAACTCAGGCCCTTCTGCTTATGAGGCAGAGTCTTAACCCTTGAGCTATCTCTCCAGCTCCAAATTGTAGGTAAGTGTTTGTTAAGTCTTTTATTGTCTTACTCTAACTTATTGACTACTAGAGGTGAAGAGTTGCAATTTCCCACAGTAACTGGAAACTTGTCAATCTTTTATTTTAGATTTATTTTTACTTCATTGCTTTATGCTGTTTCACTCTCTGCCTATATATTTTGGATCATTAGAACTTGATAAATTGGGACTTCTATTGTGACAAAATCAATCCTTCTTTAAATTCAGGATCATCCTTAGCTGCATAGTGAGCACCAGGCCAGCTTGATGCCCACATAAAAGCAGCTCTTTTCTCATAGGTAATAAGAGATGGTTTATTTTGTAGCCCAATATTACTGAACATGACTGGGGACCACAAAATACTGGAAATATACAAATGCCATGTCCTAATGTGGTAACAGTTCTATCAAGTTTTTATAGTGGCAGAACAAATAAAGTTATAAATCAAAACCCTTTTAAGAGATTGTTCAAAACATCAGATAGGTGGGTTACAGAAAAGTGGTGAGATCTGTTGCAGGCCTTAGATACTACCTGTTAATATCCTTAGCTTTGGATTGGTCAAACCAATGTCCAGATAAGAATCCATTTTAAAGGATTTTTGACAGACACAAGGACATAAAGCCGTTCATGGAGGTGGTGAGCATAATGGATGGCTTTCAAGGGACTAAAAATAACTGAAGGTATTTGGCTCTGGTCTGCAACATTTTAACTCTCCATAATCCTAGAGTTCATTCTTTGGCCTTGTGGGATCTTATCACAGATATGGCTCTTCTTTTCTTTCCCCTTAGAACTTCTTCGCATTGAGTTACCTGCAATTGGGCTTCAAAAGAAACATGATATTCATCTTATTCATCACAAGGATTTTGCAATATTCTTTATTCTTAAAAATCTACATTTATATGAATATAGCTACTCCAATAGTTTTGCTGTGCCCAGACTTCTAGATCACACGAGAACACCACAGAGGCAACACTGCTGTAAACACACAAGGGTCTTTATTCAGAGCTTGAGCCTGGGCGCTTGCTGTCCCTGACACAACAGATCAGGAATGAGAACCCCAAGCTGTGTTTTACAGGGACTTTTATGGGCTATTTCTATAGGAGGAGGGGGTTTCTAACCTAGCAGACACATGATTGGGTAAATTGAGGCAGAAGCCATGTTGGCATATGGGGATTGGTCAGCTCTGATCGTCAGCAGTTTTTGAGTACCCCATAAGCAGTTTCTATAGTACCCTGTAGATTACTCATGGCCTTTGGAATTCCTGAGCAGTTAATGACTGGCTTCTGATTGGATAGTTCTACCTGCTCTGACCACAATTCTTACAAACTACCATATCAATTCTGTCCTTGATAAAGTTGGTGAGGCGGTTGATTATGCAAGGACTAAATAAATGTTACTGTAAAGGCTGTTTTTCCAGTTTAGGGGAGCTCCCAGACCATTATTTCCTAATTTGGAGCTGACTGGTCATGGTTAGAGTCATAGCGTCTGACACGTCTGGTGTTTCAGAGGGAGGACAAGCGAACAAGTACAAAATGGAGATAGATATACAAAATGGCATTTCCTGCGTTCAGGTCTCACATTCTTACTGTATTTATCATTGTTAATTTAGAATATATATCCTTTTCAGTGCTTCCAATTTTACAACGTAAGTCCCAATAATATTCATTCTAGTTGAATACTTGTCTTTACTCTAGATTTTATACTGTTGCTAGCGTTAACATTATAACCCATATTATACATGTCACTGTTAAGCACAGGTGTCAACTTGACTCTTGAGGGTTTGAGTTCTGGGCACAGATGTAGAGAGTTGATGGTTGAGTTAAGTCCAGAGCAAACCTGAAGGAGATTGTCTAGCTGCTGGGGAAGACCCAGCCCATGGTGGGTGGGATTAGGCCCTGGATAAATCACAGAGAGCTGGTTGAGAGAGTTGGCATTCTTCTGTATACTTGGCCAGACATACTGGTCTGGCAAGTAAGGATTGTCCATCTCTCAGCCGTTATGGTGGCCAGTTCCCTCAGCTCTGGTGTTGGTGCGTGCTTTCCTGTCAAGTTGGAATATGAACTGTAACCGGACTATCATAAGAAAGTAAACTCCTTGTTCCCTTAAGCTGTGTGATGGTCATTTATCAGCAACCATGCAGGCAAACTGCTACAATACATTATTGTTTTTGCTTTGTTAGACAGATTTCCTCCAAAAATCAAAACACAAATAAAATCTCTTTCCCTTTACATACAGAGCTGTCAGTTAAGATGACTTACATTATTTTGAACAGATTGAGTCTCTCTATGATATCATTGTGTCTTCATCCAAAGACAGACTTTCAACATGACTTGCAGTGGCGATTCGCTCACAGCTTTATGTCTTTAGGTTTATTCCTTATCTGAGAATGTAATAAATTGCCTTTTACTTTGAAAGCTATTTTCACTGGCTATTCAAACGTATTTTCTCTTTCTGCACATTACGGATGTCTCCGTCGCTTCTGTCCTGAGCTCTGTGTGATGTGATTCTGGTCCTTGTCATCTTTATCTGTATTTTTTTAATGCAGTCTGCTGCTTGTACCTGAACATTTTCCTCTCACACACTGAATTGTGATTTGATCTTGGTCTGTCTTACGGATGCTTTCTTTCTTATTGTTTTGCTTTGCACTTGAATTTTTGACTGCATATGTGATTGTTTAATCAAATCTGAATAAAACATTAGTCATTGTTGCTTTACTTATTCTTTTGCACCCTTCGCCTTATTACAGTCATGTTTGACTCAGGTGTGTTGCTGCTGTCCTGCATTTATTGTTCCCATCTTTCCCCTTGTGCTTACGTTCTGTGACTCTTGTTGCTGTTTTCAGATCAAGCTGATTTTTTTCCTGTGATGTCTAGTTCCATTCCATAAACTTTTCATTTCAGGTCATATTTATTTTCAGTTCTAGAAAGCCTTGGGTTTTATTCTTTCAATTTTTCTCCTTTCGTTCCCCCCCTTTTTTAGACAAAACAATTTTATTAAACCCTGGAATATATTTACTAGCTGTTGTAATATGTTAGTCTGCTAGCTCTATTATCTCTGTCATTTCTGGGACAAAAGACATGCCTGTTTGTTCAGAGCAGCATCAGTGCAATTTGCAGGACACCTCTTTGTGTCAGTTGGAAGCTCACTTGGCTTCAAGTAGCAGAATGGCAGTCACATAAAGAAACAGGGGGTTTATTTGCTTCATAAAAGTGTCAGGAGGTAAGAGTTGCTGGCTCTGATTCACTAGCTCAACAATAAAGATCACCGTGGTCTTTCCTCTTGCTGTTTTCCTTATGATAATAACCTTAGAGCCTCAAGAAAGATGAAAATCCCTAGAGAGCATGGTTATATTCCAAGCATGAAAAGCGTAATGTCTTACCCCCACTTCCCTGCTTGAGACAGCATTTTCTTGGACATTCAGCCTAATAACTTTCTACGTTACTGACCAGGGTGGGGTCATACAAGTTCCTTTGGAGGTTAGGGTGAGTAATACCACCCTAACTGATTCTGACCGCTGAGAAGACTTCTTGGAATCATCAGAGAAGAGGACTCTGAGAGCAGAGGAGGTTAATGGGGAACACCCATTACATTGCTCTTCACTGTAGACAAAGCCTTTCTAGCAGAATGTCTGTTGATCTTTATCTTGTAGGGAACTGATAGGCTCTCTTGCAGGGGAGTCTAACCTCATGTGTGTCATCTCTCACACTATCTAAATCTTGAACCAGAAGATTTTAAAGCAAAGTATTCAAACTTTGTGGAACTCTAGTTTATGTGGTCATTCAAACACATGGAAGCAACTTGGCTGCTGAGTTTTATGTCAGTGGAAATGTCTGGGGCCATAGTAAGGGAGAGAGTCAGAGAACCGTAAAAAATGAGAATGTGAGCTGTGGATCCATCTGGGGGGAGCCAGATTTTGAAAAACCTTGTTTGCCACGTGACCTCTGTAAGCCCTGATTTGGTTTATTTATCAAAACTGAGAAATAGTCATGCATTTGTTGTGGAGGATTAGCAATCAGTTACTGATTGCAAATGCATTCTATTGTTACTTCTGTTTTTTTAACTAGAACGTAGATACAAGATGCATCTTACATGTAAGGCTGAGAGTAGCTGTTCTCAAGGATTTGGATGTCAAAGCCACCTCAAGCCTCTGTAGAACTCAAGGATATGAGAGAACCTCTGCTTATACTTGCTGTAGTTACCGGTGTTTATTATGCTAAATATCCAAATTGAGAACTCAAAAGGCATTCATTCATTAAAGATGGCAAAACGCATTACATATTTAAAAAAGAACATTAAGCCAAGATAGCTATGAATGTGCTACAGTCAAACTCACCTACACAGGACGTATCCAACCCTGGGCCCAACACTGAACATAACAACCACCAGAGAAATCCAGGAAGCCCCACTCCTATAGCAGTGACCATACCTGGGTGCAAGAAGTGGTCCTTCCCCCACGTCTCCCTGAGAGGTGTGTGAGAGTTAATCCTGATGGAGAGGAAATGGAAAATATTTTCCTTACGAGAAATACCCACTGTACATAATTCATGTCCAAGCAAGCACTCAGGCACATGTCATCAAAAACAAAAAATGACAAAAAGAAAATAAACAAAACAAAACAAAACAAAGCAGCCAGGTAAAATTTAGTGGAGCCATGCATGTGAAAAGTCTTGGAAATGGGGGGGAAACTGGTGGGGGAGAAGAAGGGTTGTAATGGAAAGAGGAGGGGAGATGGAATTTGAGAATTGAGGTGTGAGAATATCATAAATTCACTAGATTTGGGTATGAAACACTCAAATAAATAAAAAAGAGTAAAACGCCTTATTTCCCTGAAGAAAAGAAAAACGTGGCCCCTCTCACTTCAGGAATATACCGATTGGAATACTGCCTATGACACAGGCACACAGTAACACGGAGGAAGAGAAATCCCTCAAGGGACTTTCTGGGGGCACATGCAGAAAAAGGGATGTTGGGGTAGGAGAGAAGCCCTGTTGGGAAGAAGATATTTCCTAGTCAGAGGGGGCCAGTGAGTGGTGAGATAAAAGAACAAAAATCCCTTATAAATTTAAGTATAAAAAAGTAAGATATTTCAACATTAATGTTATTTAAGCATATTTTCCAAAAAAATGCGTGTGCTATTGTTTTTCGCCTTTTCCAATCTCTTCTAGGTTTTGTAGATGACAGCAAAAATTTCCCCCATGTCTCTGCATCCATTCTGTTGCAGTATCTAATGTCACTTTTGTTGGGGATAACCCGCTAACCTTAGTGTGTGCTCATGAGAAAACTGGGAGAAAAGAGCAAATAATTCTTTAGCAATGTGAAGACCACAGGTCAGCTGTACCCTGGGTCTCTGGCGGTTCCTGAACCACATATGTAGGTGACAACCGAAAACCAAGTTAGCAAATTGTATCCGTGTTTCAGTTTCACACTTGTAGATGTGACCATGCTGTACTTTGCTTCTTAGGGCTGCTCTTACGATTATGTATGTTCTTTTATTATTGTGCAGAATTCGTTGAGCAAACAAAGGTAATGATTTTTGTTCAGTGAACAGTCCTTACCCACTTTTCCTTTGGAGTATAAAGTTACTTTTGGAATATTTCATTGGAAAATGGAGGGTGCAAACTTTTGGCTTGATTGATAGGGCCTCAATATTTGTAAAAAAATATGACCTGTCTGGCAAATTATGATGAATGCAAGCCATCCATGATATATTATAAATCATTTTCTCTTCAATTACTTCAATTCATTCTTATAACAAGGTGTATGGGTTAGGCATGTTTATCGGCCCCATTATACACTCCAGGCAAGTGAGAATCAGAGGTTAAGCAACATGTGCAAAGTCAGAATTTCCAAATGAACCTTTATCTACAGATTCCACATCCTATGCCTTTGAAGTCTCCTCCTCGCCTCTCAGCTCTGATTTCTTCACATTAATATGCATGTAGCGCACCTGCTCTCTGGGAGGTTGGTTTGCTGGTATCAGCTTTTGAAGTTGGTGCCTGGAACTTTTTTTTTTATTAAGAATGAAAAATTCACTGAATAGACAGATGGACTGGAAAGCCTTTCCACTGCTTTGGAGGTGAAAAATGCTAGGTAAGTGTTCTTATCTGTATGCTGGTAATTTGATCAAAGAAGCAATAACGATATAGAAATGACCCTAAGAGAATGAGATCTGAAAAGGAGGCAATGGCCATCTACTTTGGGCCAGAAGACCTCAGGCATATTTAGACTTTGATTTTGGATGTTTCTATGGACTGAAGAGGAAAGGTCTGTTGGAAACATTAATAAATTCCACATCCATCCCCAATGTAGTAGGAGGCAGGCTAGGATGTGTAAATTCAGTATCATTAGGCGAGAGGTGAATATGAACCCCTAGTGACTTCTAGGGGAATCTTCCAGGCAAGAAACAGGGAGATAAAGGTAAAGATGCTAATGGTGGACATTAAAGGCTCTTCAGAAGTCCTGGTTTCAGAAGGAGGAGGCTAATGATAGCATCTTATGTGGACTGAGAGTGCTCTGTGGTCAGTTTCTGTACCAATGACTTTATTTTAATTGATTTAAATTTTTTTTTTTTTTTAGCACTGGGCATCAAACCTAGGGACCATACCTGTAAGATTAGTGTTTTATCTAAATATTTTAAATGCTCTGTTTCATTAATTCTTCACATGAATTTAATGAAGGAAATCATTTTTATCACTAGCATTTTACAAGTAACCAAACTGGAGTTCAAAGATGTCAAATACTTTTCACATGGTCACAGAGCTAACAAGGGGCATTCAGAGTCCAAACAAGTTCTGACGTCAGGATCCATCACTGTTTCCCAAGACTATTTTTTTAAATCTCAGTGGGAGATGAAAAAGATTTTCATGATTTTTTTGGTTGGAAATAGGACCACTTGGTAGTTAGAACAACTTTAATATTCCATAGTCTACCTTTATTCTTTGAATGTGCAATTGTAGTGTCAGCATTATCAATTGGATGCCTAGAAACAGACCTCTGCGCACCACTAAAAGGAACCATCTACATTAAAATTAGCATCTGAGAATGTCTGGGAGGGGTTATCTTGATTGTCTGAGTGGAGGTGGGAGGGTCCACCCACTATGGATGACACCATTTTCTGTCATGGATTCTGGGCTATATAAATGGAAAAGGTAACTGAGCATCACTATGCATTCATCACTACTGAGCATCACTATGCATTCATCACCTACTGAGTATCACTATGCATTCATCACTACTGAGCATCACTATGCATTCATCACTACTGAGCATCACTATGCATTCATCACTACTGAGTATCACTATGCATTCATCGCCATTTGCTTCCTGACTGTGGGTGCAAAGTGGCCAGAGCTCAAGTTCCTACTTTCGTCACTTTCCTGCTATGATGGACTGTACCCTGAACTGTGGTCCCCAAATAGCTCTCTCTCTCTTCCTTAAGTTGCTTTTGTCAGGGCTTTCTAATCACAGTAGTAGGAAAAGAAATTAAAGCAGTAGCCATTAGCATGAGCAAGTTCCTATGATGTCTGACACCAGCAAAACAGGTTCTAGAAACCAGTGAAGGGGAACAGCTCTTAGAAACATAGAGAGGTCTTTTTGGAGAGACTAGGAGACGGGCAGTGTCCTAGGTCCACAGGCAAGATCCAGCCCACTGACATGCTGGCCTTTTCGCTGAATCTGCCACATTTGCACATCATATCTTGCTAAGGAAGATCATGTTTATCATGTAATCTTCATAGTGACCTGATGCTTTTGTAGTTTAGCAGGTGATGTTTAAAGATGCATTCTTATCACACATATTAAGGTGGCAGGTCTAAAATCTTAACTCCAGCACACTTCTCTTTCCTGCCTGCCACAGCTACCTCCCATATCAATTCTGTCCTTCTTTGGGTCTTTACCTTTTAGGAATTTCCACTCTCAGAACTTTCAAACGTTCTTCCTCAGAGCATGTCCTTTAGACTTGTGTTATGGTTTGAATGTGGATGTTTCCCCACACGTTCATGCATTTGCAACCTTAGCTGATGTTAACGTTTGGGAAGGTCTTGGCATCTTCAGGGGTGGAGCCGTGCTGGAGGGGGACGCATTACAGGAAGCGAGCCTTGAGACTGGGTGACCCCGCCCCGCTTCCGTGAGTAGTCTGCTGCTTTCTCACCCAGTCTCCCTGATGATATCTGCGGTGGCTTAAGCTGCCTCCATGGTCTACCATCCACCATGTCCTTGCCACCATAATGGATTGTATCTCCAATCTGGGAACCATAAGTTAAAACACTCCTCTTAAGTTGCTTGAGTCTGAGTGTTTTCTTTTTTAAAACTTTATTTATTTATTTATTTTTTCCTCAATCATACAAGCTCAATAGGTACCTCGGTTCTCTCCCTCCCTCCACCCCTCCCCAATACCCCTTGCAACGTCCCCCCTTCCCCTTCCTTTCACCCTCATCCCATCCCCTCTCCCAGTGCCTCCCCCTTCCCCCTCCCATCCCCTGGAGCATCCCCCTCTGTGAATGCCAAACTTCCCTCTGAGTCCTCCACTCCAGTGAGGTGCAAGACTCAGTGGCATAGCCCAGAGCACTCTCCCTTCCCCTTAGTATGGGAACACTATTATGATTGTTATCCCTTGCCTCTAAGGATCCTACTGCCTGTGATCCATGCTAGATCGTGGGAGGTTGTCAGCACGTCAGTTGTTATGCAGGTCATACAAAGTCCTACTATGGCTACTGCGGCCCTAATTTGTGTGGAGCATCCTGCATATTGTTGGTCCTCCCCATCTTTAGGCTCTTACCACCTTGCCACTCCCTCTTCCGTAGACCCTGTGGCATGGTCATTCTTCGAACCGTAGCCAAGTGGATTCCAGCTCCAATCAGCCTGGAACACAGGCTTTCTCTGAACCTTCGGGGTTGGTAAGGCAAAGGCAGACTGAAAAGCAGTGGGCTCAGCCCCATGCTGTAGCTCGTCAGGATCACTGAACCCTTCTGCTACCTCCTCTTGACATCATGCATTCGTGTGACCCCCTTCCCCAAAGTGCATTCTAGGGATGTTTTCAGCACCAAAACAAGAGCAATGAGTACAACAGGCATTTTCAAGTGGGAGAAAGAACAATTTTGGCTCTTTTGGATTCATACCTGAAGCTAAACACAATGCTTTTTAAATTATTCATGCTTGTGGAATGGAACACAGCACCTTGCATTCATAGCAGCCGAAAAAACTGTAGTTTTTTGATTGACTACTCCATGCAGTCTGTGGTTCACCTCAGAGACTCCAGTTTAGAATGCACTGCCTCGCTAGCTAGTTTTCAAGACTGTTTTCTTCACTGGCAATGCGGAATGATTTTATTTTCCCTGACACTCTGAGAAGAGCCAGGTATATGTACAGAGTCATTTAGCTGGTGATTAATATTACTTCTCTTCTAAAAAATGATTATATGCTATATACGGTAACATTTTAATTTGGTTCCCTAGTAAGTCTTGTCACTTTGCCGCATTGAGTGTCCTCATTAGTATTTACTTATTAGATATTGTCAGACTTCCCAGACTTGGGGCCATGTTTATTTTAAGCCCCCTGCTCCATTGTGCTCAAGTTGCTTTTGCTAAGGGAGATTTAATAAGCACTAGGCGATCATGGATACTGACTATTTTCTACCGAGTAAGTTATCTGATTGTTCCCTGCCCTGTCCTACAAAATTGCCTAAATTACAGAGGACACATTGTGTATTCCACAATACATCCCCTCACTTCTAGTCATGTCAATACAGAATGAAGAAGTTAGTTAATCAGCTGAAGGCTATTGAACTGGTTGCTTCTATGATTTGGATCCTAGTGTCCTCTCCTGAGAAATGGGGAAAACTGTGAACTCTGAGTTTGTACATTAAGAGAGAGGAATGGGGCGCAGGTAAAAGGTGGACCACGCAAACTGCTGCTCAGCCAGGCCACCTGCTTCATGATGAAAATCAGTGAAGTGATCCAAGCTGATTGAGTAGTAATGAGTGCAGAGAGCCCAAGGGTTTTGTGGAAATAACATCCAGTTCTTCTTGAAGGATGCTAGTTTGGCTGCTTTCCCGTAACCTTTGCCGCAATCCCAAGAGAGATTTTATTGCATTCATCCTTCTGATTTAAGCAACAAAGCAACAAATTCATTGAGGTCAAATATTGTGCACAAAGTCGTAAGCTAAGACATGGTAGATTAAAGCCTACCTTGAAGCTTAATTCATGCATGCTCATTCCGCTCCATTGTGCAATTCCCAGCCCCGGTAATAGTCCTCTGTCTTTATTTAAACAACACTGTGATTTCCGTGCATGTCATTAGATGTGGCTGTAAGTATCATTAGTGCTTTGGGCCACAAGAGCCCTGTTTAGTGCAATGAAGCAGACGTCTTTTCATACAAATAATTTATTTGCAGCAAAGTTTTCCACTCTGGCACCCAAACTGAACTAGGTTAATGTATTATTTTATACTAATGAGGTGGTTGGGACTTGGCGTAGTTAGGTTTTATGAAACCTTTTATTTATTTTCTATTGAATTTCAAGTAAAGTGTAACCTAAATGATTCTTATTCACTTGTATGCTTATTCATTTATGCATTTTTATTTATTCTACATGTGAAAGATATTTGGATGAATTATTTAATGCCTACTGCCTTTGATCCTTTCTTTAAGGCTTGCCTGAGTCACTTTTATTAGGTCATATTGATTTTGATGTTCTTTTAGTCCATTCTGCGATGCTATAACAGCACCCTGGTTGGGAATACAGTTCAGATGTTAGCATTCCTGCCTAACATGAGGTTGTGATTTTGAGTCTCAACTCTGCAAAACTACAAGTAATACTTGCATTACTTTTCCATGTGGCAATCAACCTGAGATAACCTACCTATGTAGGGAGAAAAGGTTAATTTTGGTTCTTAGTGTCAGACGTTTCCACTCATGGTTGCTTGTCTGTGTTGCTGTTTGACCTGTGGAGAGGCAGTATGTACTGGCAGAAACTAGTGGTAAAGAAACAATGTTCACCTCAAGTTGGCCAAGAGGTGAAGGAAGAGAGAGGATGAAAGGTTCAGATTCCAGGACCTTTCCTAGGGCACGTCCTCAGTTACCTTGCTTTCTGCTACTAGGCTCTTCAGCTTAAAGATGGCACCGTGGATTGCTGACCAAGCCTGGAGCACAGTCTTTGAGGGACATTTACCATCCAAACCATAATGATACTGGAAACTAAGTCACTTATAAGGATTTGGAGTCTAGCAAGTCTGAGATTTTGGCAGCTGCACTGATGAGGACTTCCACATTGCATCAATCCATGGTGGAAGACAGGACAAAGCTAGAAGGGGTCATTTTACTCTATAAATGGCCCACGTATAACAACTAACTCATTCTTGTGATAATGCAGTCGGTTCTTTGGGATTGACAGAGCCCTTCTCGGCTCTTGTACTGAACTCATGGAGCTAAGATGCTGGAGATCTGCAGTCACCCCAGCCACCCTGAGTCACTACAATCTTGTAAGTTTGTTGTCTCATAACCAAGAAGAATGCAAAAGGATAGACAAAGAATGAACAAAGAGAATGTAGAAAAGCTGAAAATGACCCCTGAGATTAGGAGGGACTCAAAGGGAGAAATCGTACAACATTGGTTGTGCCCAGTGATGAACACATGACATCGGGAGATATTCAAATCATAGCAGATGCCAAGCATAAATGAACTTATACTATAGACAATTTGGCATTTAGGGACAAACCTTGAACTTTGGAGACTCTGTCAAATGGATTCTCTAACCTCTATGGCAGTTTTATGTTGAAGCAATACAGAGGGATAACATGGCTCTCTAATGGAAATTGTCAACGAAGTTGAAAAGAAGAAAAGACGCCTCATTTTAACATCCAGAGCTTTAGAGGTCACGGATGGTAAACAACTGAGGCATGTAACTGCAGAAGGCTTCAAACACCCTTAATCTGCTGGTGAATCTGTCCTTTGATAGGATGTAAAAATCTAGGCTGAAAAACGAGTGCTGTGGGGTTTCAGTACACTTATTCCAAGATTGATTTTATTAAGAAACCTGACTGGCATTCAAAAAGAAAACAGCATGAAAGGGAGCAAGAGAAAAGAAAGGGAAGATATGTGTGTGGGGGGAGAGGAAGAAGGGACGAGAGAGAGAGAGAGAGAGAGAGAGAGAGAGAGAGAGAGAGAGAGAGAGAGAGAGATTGAGAGAGAGAAGGGGAGAGCAAAGGAGGGAAAATGCTAAGACTTAGGATTAAATCCTGCTTTTCCTGTTAATATTGCATAAGGTTTTATGCAGACCATGTGAAATGGCTTGTAAGTTCTTTGTGTAATGGGAATAAGGATTCCAGACTTCCTGCTACAGAACTAGTTAAAGTGGTTGATGTGGGTAACTCCACAGATGTAAGAGTGATGCAGATGTAGGATTTGTTAACCCTTCTTGCCCTTAGTGCAGGTCAGCAATCGGTGATCATCTCTCTTGCTTAACGCCAGTGTTGCTTCTCTGATCATAGATCATCTTCCTGTCTGCTCCGAATCCAATTCCTAGGTCTTGTTGCTGTCTTTTGTTCCTGCCACTTATTTTTGATCTTTTTTTATTTCTACAATCTATTAGTTCAGGATTCTTCTTAGGTCCCTCAGACATCCCCAAGCTGCTTGTCAAGTGCAGCCAACCCTCTTTCACCTTCAGGTCTCTTGGGTGAGAGAAATACCCACACCAACTGCTTCTGTTTGCTTACTTCTCAAACTCTTGTCTGTCCATTCAACATGGCTTCTACCAGGTGCATGCAACTCCCCCACTCCTCATTTTGAGGAACCTTTGGGAGGTGGGGCTTGGCTTGAAGAAGTCCCTGGGGACAGGACTTGAGTTTGAATGCTCAGCTCTGTTTTCTGCCCTGGCTCTGCTCCCTGGGTTTTCAGATATGAGCAAGCTTCTTTATGTTCCTACTGTGACAGCTGAGAGCTGGTCTTGCTACCTCGCCTTCTCCACTATGATGGACTGAACCTCACAACGTGAGCCAGAATCTACCCTTCCTCCCTTAAGCTGCTTCTTGTCAGATGATTGGTGACAGCAATTGAAAGTTCAAAGTAGAAGTTGTGATGGTCCCTTCAAATATGCCTCTTGCCCAGGATCAGTAAATAACCAGTTGTTCATGTTGGAGTCCTGGGAGCTCCGCTCCTTATTTCTGATATTAAATCTGACACTAATTCCTGCTAATTCGTCCTCCACGATCATGACTGTGCTTGACCAAGTCTGTTTAGGTTCCCTGATGCCACTCTCGTCCACGTGACTGTCATTTTTCCCCTGGATGATGGTGCTGCTTTTCCACTTCTAGTTCTCTTGCCTCTGATTCTTTCCCATGCTCTCAGTTAAGAGTGACGCTGCCAAAATGCAAGGTAGTATCATCTATCTCAGAGTATTCCTTTAGATTTCCCATGGTCATTAGCATTTGCTTGTGTTAGCTTTTGGTGGTGGGAACAACAAAATCTGGCATGAATAACTTTGAAAGAGGAGTGATTTATTTTGGTTCATGGTGTCAACCCATGGTTAGCAGGTTCCATTGTAAGAAGCCTGCTGTAAGGCAGAAGATCATGGCAGTGGGAAAATAAGACAGATGGACACGCACACACACACACACACACACACACACACACACACACACAGAAACAGAGAGACACAAAGACACTATTCACTATTGGTATTCACTATTGTTTCATTTTTCTACTTTTACAAGCATATTTAATACTTATCCCTGCTTCAATTAATTGGTTCTTCCTCCCACTCCTCCTACTCTCTTGCCTGTCTGCTTCTATGGATACCAGGGTTCCCTCTGGTTTGTCTACTCTTGTTGGGGTTCAGGCCTCTGTGGCTAACCAAGTTGCCTCTCTATGAGCCACCCTACTGACAGAGGCAGTTCCCTTCACTCATCCACCTTTAGCCCCCAGATTTCCACTATATGTTCTTATCTCTCCTGAGTTCCTTGATAGTCTGTGGGGCATGTTGGTATGTCAGTCATTATGCAGCTCTGGTAAGGACAAGTCTCACTGCAGTGAGTTCCTAGATGCAGCAGTCCTGCCCTGAGTGGAATGTCTTGTTCAAAGGTGAATCTTCCCATATTTAGGTTTTTACAGTCTCACCATCCTTTCTTCTATGAGGTTCCCAAAGTCTTAAGTTGGGGAGACTGGGTTGGTCTGATTTTGGGTGAGCTTTACTGAGTCACTGAGTGTTACCATTTTTAACATTTTATTTTTGTTCTTTGGCAGTTTTATAGATGAATACAATGGATTTAAGAAAATTTCACTTCATACTACCGAATTCTATCCCCCTCCTTCATCAATGAAAATCTTCTTACCAGTCAGTCAGCCTCCTACTTTCCTCTCTGTGAGTGTGGCCTGCTGAATTTCCTTGGGTTGTCTACACTGGCATGTGTCTGAGCACCCGCTGCCCTAGGGATAAACCACTAGAGAAATTAGCTCCCCTTCCTGAACTTAGCATTCCACACCTCATACTGAGGGAGTTAACTTTTTTGTGTTATTAAATCTGGATATTTCTATAGAATCAATACGGTGATGACAGCAAGATAGAAATTCTCCGAGAACTGTAGTCTTGGAGACTAGAACCCTAGACTTCTGTAGAGAGTACTATCTCATTTGACTTCCAGGGGAATACTGAGGGAGATAGAACTTTAACAAATATGGAAAATATGACTTGTCTTTTCTTTGTGATAGGATATTGACGTTCGCAGGGAATGGAGAGGTTATCTAATTCTGCTTCTCTCTGGAAGACAGGGAGCTAGTGCTTTAGAGAAGTAAAATGACTTCACAAGTTCCTTAGTCTTCATGTAATGTCAACAGCTTTTAAAATTACAGTCAACAGTGGGTGGACCAAATTCACTTTTCTTATGTGAATGTGGCGCTCTGCTGTGCAATGCTGCCCGTTTTTAGTGATTGGAGTGCTGCATCCGTGTCCCTCTGCTGCAGGGAAGAGCTTTGTAAGGGTACCTACTGATTATTTAAATCTCATTTCTTCAATGAGGCTCAAAAGAATCTTTTTCTTCAGAAATAAACTTTAGAGGCAGCAGGGGGCAGGAATTCAAATTGGAAACATGCAGACACATTTGCCCATTGTAGCTGATACTCATATACTCAGAGGGATCAGGAGAGACTGGAAGGGGTCAGGGACAAAGACATCTTGATATTCATTCCTGTTCTCAGTGCTGTTGATTTCCTAGGTGTGACTGCAAAGACCTAAGACTGCTTTTCTCCAAGTCTCAGTTTCCTCACGAGTGGAACACTGTTTTCAGTATGTTCATTCTGGTTTTGAAATTCCTCTTACCCAGTTCAGAACAATTCTTGCTCAGAACACTTTGCTCACTGGTGATTGTAGAGAACTTGACTTAAAGTACCAGGTATGTGGTGAGGTAAGCTGGGGCTTGGAGTGACGTATTCCACAGGAAGTCTGGGTAGAATGCCATGAATGACGGAAATATCATGGAGTGATGATGCGATTATGATTACTTGCTACAGGTATGGTCCACAGATTATTTCATCAGCCTCTTACACTAGCACTATATTACAAATTCTTTCTCAAGCCATGAAAACTGGGGTTTGACGACGCACAGTTTCAATCACCTGGTAAAAAAACATGCTCTCTTGCCCACCACGCTTTGGAAAGATCTGTCACAGAACCGTGTTTGCTCTATTGTGCTCTACTCTGTCGGCTCATTTCTTATTTGAATGTTGCATTCACATGGAAAAGCTTAGGAGCAACTTATCACTTACCCTCAGCTTTGAGCCCTGAGTATGTACCGTAGCTTGTTTGGAAATTGTTTTTTATTCAGTTCAACCACGTGGTTCTAGGGGTCTCACTGAAGTTTCCAGGTTTGCTTCTGGGTATATTTACCCACTGAGCCATCTCGCTGGCTTATGGCGTATTTGGTAAGAAAGAAATTAGATAATGAAGTTTCTAGCTTGTTTTCTTAGAACAAATATTCGTCTCCACTTTTCTGGTCATCCTACCATTATTCTTGAAGAGATTCCCACTTAGCAGAATAATAGATATATATCCCAGGCTGTCAGCTGAATTTCCCAAGACCAGATGGAAACGATTGATGGCTTGCTGGAGCAGAGAGGAACATCTCATTCAGAGTATAGAACTGGGAAGGGATGGTCGATGAGGGCTTTCTAGAAGAGGTGGCTGCTTCCAGTCTTTTCTGCAGATGACACTGAGCAGATGTTTAATGGTTTACCACCATGAGAGCGATACTGTCAGCCCATCAGGCTCTAGCATCACCATGAGACAAGCCTGTGGGATATGGAAGTAGGAAGACCCTCCTAAACTATGGATTGCACACCACATGGGCTAGGATCCCAGAGTGAATGAAAAATGAGGATGAGCTTCCGAGCTGAGATCCGTGACTTCCCGAGCGACTACCGCCTCCGCACTCACCCCTTCCTTGCCGGCCAGCGCCCTGGCAAGGTTTTGCCCAAACCCAGAGACTTTGTGAACAGTCCTTGTCCAGGCTTCTGCCCTGAGGAGTTCTGATGGCTGGGAATAAAGGAAGAGGACGTGCTGCTGGCTTTAGCAGAGGCGAAAAGTTACCTGACGTGGTGCTGAAGCCGCTGCCACTGTTTCCTGATACAGATTATAAGCCAGTGCGGCTGAAGACTGGAGAAGGTGAAGGTTATATCTTGCTGGCTTTGAAACAGAAATTGAGAGCAACAGTGAAGAGAACGCCTTATTTCATTGAAACACCCAAGGAAAAGCAAGAGACTGAGAGGTACAGCAAAAGATACATGACGGTATGCAAAGACTGGGCACCAGATTGGAGAATGCTTCCCAGAGAGATGATGGCGAGGAAGAAATGCAGAAAAGCAGACCCAAAATCCAAAGCTGCGGGAGGCGCATGCAGAAACCCTTCCCTCGCCGACTCTACAGATGTGCTGAAAAAAAATTGAGGAACCGGAAAAAAAGAGGTGACGGTGAAAAATCAGATGAAGAAAATGAAGAGAAAGAAGGAGGCCAAGAGAAAAATAAAGAAAGGCGATGAGGAGGAGGATGCGGAGCCTGCAGAACAGGAGGACTATGATGGACAGCACTGTACTTCGATAACGGCGATGATTTTGGTGCAGTGATGACAACATGGATGAAGCAACCTGCTGGCCACCAGGTTCCCCAAAAGAATTTTGATGCACTTTGGATGGACATGTTTTATTTCTGATAAGGAAATTCTATATTTGTTGCTGTTGTCGTTATTCCTGTCTTGTTTGATGGACATTTGCTAGCAGTTTATTCAGAACCACTTTGAATTGACACCCCAGTGACCTTCGTCTGGATACTGTGACATTCCTCCTCACCACCTCTGCCCTCTTCCCTCTGTGGAAGTCGGTGGGGTTGTGGGTTTGTTTGTTTTGCATTATTTGAATTGAATGTGCCTCAAGGATATTAACATCTCTGAATATGTGTATGCATACTTGAAAAAGAACATTTTATGAACTGCTGATCTTTTATGAAGCCTAGTAGTAGAGTTAATGGATTTCTATCCCTCCTGCACACAGAGCACTTTAAAAATGAAAGAACTTGAAAGTTACTTTTCAATTCTCCATGGTTTCTTCTGTAGCGCCACTCGTTGGCTACAGAAACCTACCTGAGTTGTCATAAGTGTTGACCTATGAGATGAGAGGTTTGGTGATAAAAAAAAAATGCACACAGGGAAAACGAGTCCCCTGGAGAAAAAAAAATCAGTTTACGTTTTAGCCAATACAAGACTTTCATGTGCGATATTATTGAACATTCTGGGAGTGACTTCATGTCATGTAGTGTATGAATTTATGGCCTTGCACCTTTGACTTGTTGCATTTATGAAATAATAGCCCGAGGCGCTCTGTTATTTCTTGCATTGTCCTTACAAGTGGCCTGAGTCTGTTGCGTAGACTTCATGACAGTGATGTGTGTCAGCGTGGTGAAGAGTAGGTTTCACAAAGTGTCACAAAGTTCCTGAGCTGCACACAAGTCAGTTAATCATGTAAAATAACTCAGGTAATATTCAAATTAAGATTTATGTTTCTTGTTTTAACTTCCAAGGTAATTCCTCTGCAATTTTTTTTGTGTGTGTGTGTGATGTTAAGGAGAAAATACCTAGAAACTTCAGCCTCAGAGACTTTAAAATGCCAAAGATTCACAAAGAAATTTAATATATGTAATGTATTAAAATTACTACCAAAAGAAGGAAAATTGATTCTCTTTCTCAGGAGATGGTTATCACCGTTGCACTCTGACCTGCTTTCTCTGCCAACTTTAAAATGACCTTGAAATTGAGGTTGGTTAAGTTGTACACGATTCCCTGTAACAATTATTTAAACCCTAACTATAATTTCCACATATATACGTTTATATGTGTGTGTATGCATATGCATATATATTCTCTTACCTTAGAAATAATTATTTAAATTTGGTTTCTACTTGCTAAACATCTGTACCTTAGAAAGTAACAGAAAAAAGTGAGACATATTTCCTTCATAAATTATAACTTGATATTCCAATCTTTTATCTGTGGGGGAAAATATAGAAAATTTATATTGTCTAGTGGATTTCATAACACTACTTTCTCAGGAAAAAAATCTCTTTTAATGGCAATATCTTCAAGACTGATCATGAGGCTTCATTTTATTAGTGGAATGCTGTGTTTACTTCCTACTCAAAGGACTTGCCAGGAATGTTTAGGATTCTAGTGGGAACAAAAGTAAGTCTTCTTTAAAACTCTACTGTATTAGAAACCTCACATGAAATTTTTAGTTGATGACAAATGAAGGTGTTATTTAGGAATGGTGGCAGATATCAATGGTAGCAGAGTCAAATAACATATAGTTCATAGATGTTGTATTTTGCAGGCGTCTACTTGCTTTCAATCTGCTGGTAACTATGGTAACTACTCAGATTAGGCAACTGTGTTGATGGTGATTCCTTTCCGTGGTTTTCATTCATCTCCACTCATCACATTGTGTCTGTATAGGAGATGGGGGCAGCCCCTTTTGGGAAAAGGATTTACTCTGGAGGCCTGACCATTGTCTCCTTTAACCACATTTTTTATTCCTTTGAAAGATCAATTTACAATTTTAAACAAACTAATTTTGAGAACAGATGGAAGTTTTTTTTTCCCTAGGTGGGTTTCTTTGCATTTATCATGTTTTTCTTGCTCAAGATCTGAGACTGAAATAAGAAAGCAAATATTATTTTGTATAGTAGGCTTCTTATTTTACTGTAAAAAAGTACTTATTAGTGAAATATCTTTAAAATTATTATATCAAATAAAACTGTATGATTACTGCAAAAAAAAAAGAAAAGTGAGAATGAATGAGCATAGGTTATATCACTTTCTCCTTCCTGACTGGACACAATGTTACTAGCTGCCTCCTGCTCTTGACGCCTTGACTTCCGCGTGATGATGGACGATGCCCTTGAACTGGGAACTGCAGTAGATCCTTTCTTCGCTACATTCCTTCTGGTCAGGATTTTGTCAGACAAGGAATGCAAGTGATACAACCATCCTCAAGGAGCCAAAGCGTCTGAGGCTGAGAGTGGAGGGTATGCTGCACGGTGCCGGGGGAGGAGCCCTGTGACCCACCCAAGACTTGTTCTTCATTTTCTCCTCTGTAAATGAAAGTTGACACCTGGGTTCTTGGATCTTTGCTACAGATGGACCAGGAGGCTTCTTTAGATATGTTCAGTATTCTTAAAAACTGGCTGACTATTGTACATAGGTTAAACAGAGGAAAAGTGATTCATTTCTAGTAATTCCTTAGTTTAAAACCCTTGATGGTTCTCATTTCCCTTGGAGTATAGGTCAAGCGAATTGCAATCATCCAGCCCAATTTCCTCTGCCTTACCATCTGGATGGGTTATTGCCAGAACTGTTTTAAATCTACACAGATACAGGAAGTCAATAACTCCCCATGCATTCTGGGATACTCTGGCCGCCCACTCTTGTGTTAGGTTGCTGCCCTTGCAGTGATGTCCATGCATACCACTCCCACAGGCTTCAGGCAGCCCCTTCTCCATGTGTCCTATGTTTCCCACTCTACTGACACGACAGTCTGCTTCCTCCGCACATACCTCCCCTGCATATCGTCATGGCTACCTCTCTCATCTTGTGGTACTTTTACAATAGCTCAATCATTATACAGTACACAATAACATTTATTTATTATTATTTTCAGTAAATTTTATTTTGACTTCATTATTAGAACTCATACTGTACAGGGGCTTGGAATTTTCCCTTTAATGTGTTTGTCCACTCATGCCTATCACCAAGCGTGGCACATTGCAAGGCATTTGCCAAATTTTTAATTATGAAACTCATGCATGTTCCTTGGCTGAATTCTGTTAACTCACTCTATGAAAATAGAAACTCTTGTGGGAATTTTTCTGTATAAAATAGGGGAACTCTTCGCAAGTATATTTTGCTTAATATAAACAGAACACTGCTGAACACAATCTTTTAAAAGAATATAGATGAATGTTCCAGAAGTCAGAGACGCTTGGTGATTAATGTAATAAACAAACTCAGCTTCTAAAAATCGACTGAGATCCATATTGAACACAGTGTCAAGAGTAGGTGTCCAGTAAATGTCTATGGGTCTATTCTGAATGGCGTTTAAGACAAAAGTATTCTCTCAGACAAAAGTATTCTAGCTCAGTGAGTGGAAACATACTTAGCACGTGCAAGGCTCTGGGCTCAGTCTTCAGCACTGCACATGGATGCACTCACTCAGAACGTTGTCTCAGATGCCATGTCCTCTGTATCCCTGTGTGGGAGCCGGAAGTTAAAGGGGAATCTTTTTGTTAAGTGGAAGAGGCTGAGGAGGAGAAACAGTACTTTATTCCTTGATTATCTCTCTCTGCCAACTTGCTCTTTATCTCCACAGGGAAACTGGAGGCAGTAATTAAAGAATTAAACCTCCTTCACGGGTCCATGCGATGCACATGATCTCCTGCCATTTGGTGTGTATTTCATTTATTTTCTTTCATCCCTTGGGAACCCAGCTGCCTGACCCCAGCTGCCTCCTGGCGCAGCTGATAAGGACATTCACTCTCTTTCTTGAGTGGGGCACACTCATCTTGGACAGCTAAAGAAATCTAACGATCTTTCATGGGATGGAATCCTATCTGCCTTGGACAGGAAGGGTGGAGAAATCCCATGACAGAGGGGACCCAGTCTTACTCCTGAATCACACCTCCTCTTTGGCCTCTCATTATTGCTATTTATTATATGCGAAGCTGTCTTTGGGCACTGTAGATGTCACTTCCCATGTGCCCAAGGTACCTACATCCAAACCTTCATTCCCTATGGTACCACTGAGGTAGAAGGATTGGTTGACAGGGCTCCCAGACAGCAGAAGGGAATAATCCATCATTGGTTGCTTTATCTATTGAGTACCTGATGCCAACAGTGGCCTAGGATTATGGACTGTGTTGTGAATTTGCATGTCGTCCTTGCACAGGACTCATGCTAATCTCTGAATTGTTCTAATTTTAGTATTTGTGCTGCTGAAGCAAACCCGTATACTTTTTTTTGAGGCAAGGTTCAATTCCATATGCTTTCTTTCAAGGATGATTATATACCTCAAAATCTTAACCCTACAGAGTGGGCTCACACTCTGTGAGAATTTTTTTTCCTGACCATCCAATTCTGGCCTCAGTAAGGCTGATGTTTGACACCACAGTCTGATTCTTCTGGACATAAATGTACCCTTTAGGTGTGACAAGATTTCCCCCCCAAGGATGTGAACTTGTTTCATAGCCCAAATGGCAAACTTTCCAGGACAAAGTCTGGTAGACCCAACCTTCACACAAAGACCTCAGTTTCTTACAGAAAATAATAGTGTGCCTCACAGTTTGTTTTGAATACTACATATAAAAATGCCATCAAATGCTACCCAAATTTTAGCTACTAGTATGTCTTTCGGATCCAGTATGAGCTACTTAAAGTTAGGGCTTTAGATAGTTCAGACTTGGTGGGTGCATTTAAAATAGGGCAGATAGATTATTTGAAAATATTCACAATGACACAAATCTTTACTTTTGATCATGAAGTGTTTTCAGGGAAACAAAGTGGGTTACTACCACAAAGTTTCTGAGAATGTTCTCTGATTGCCTATGGGTTATCGACATGTAGCCAGTAAGTCCATGGTCAAAATGAAAGTGTTCATGCTAGTGGAGGGGGCAAAGCACAGGTATGAAGAAGGATTATCAATGTATCTTGAAGATAGTAAAAGTATAGCCAACATCTGTTCAATGCTAGAAGTACCAAATCACCATCTTACCTTATGGTCACAACCTGTCAGTGAAGTAGATGCTTCTTCTTCCTTTATTACTGCTGGTATGCGCCTGATTTACACACAAGAACTTTAGCTATCACAGATGTTAACTTACCAAACCAAGATTGCACAGCCTCTATGTGGTAAGACTGGAAAGTCACCATGAAAACACAGTATATCAATTTGCTCAAGAAACTAGCCAATCTTAGTTGAGATCAACTTAGCAGCAACTAAATGCCAGATTCAAATGGTTGAGGTTACCATTTGGTCAGAAGTAGTGTGTCATGGTTTGGGCAGAGGCTCCTTTGAAGATTCTGACTAACTTTAGGCATCCTTAGCTAATTCCTTCTATGTGCATCTTGATTTTTTTCTTCTGATATGGAAGTTCTTACTTAAATAGTTACACAATGCCTGAGAATAGGTCTTATAAGTTGAGGCATTTATCTTGTTGCTTTTCTTGTTTGATGCGCTCATTTGTTATCTATGTATGAGGATTCCTTTATGCACCAAGAATAATTGTGTACTGAGAAAGCGGGTTTAAAGAGTCCCTTCATCTAAAAGCTATAAGTCCAGTACAGGAGATGGACACATGCAATGTTGTAAGCATTGATGTATAGTTCTTGAAGAGAAGGAGACCTGTTCTGCCTGGCGGAGGCAGGAAGGACTTTGAGGTAGCCCTTCAGGTGGCTCTTGAAACAGAAGCACGAGTTTGCCAAGTGTAGGAAGGGGTGGAAGGAAAGCAACCCAGGCAGCAAAAATTGCCTAGAATTTTTTCCTATACTTCCCCAGCATTGGTATTGTTAGTCTTAAACTCCTGGGTTTTTGTCTAGTATGCATCTCTCCAGAGGAAATGCTGCATTTCTTTTTAAATTTATTTATTTATTAGTTTTACAAGCATATTGAGCACTAATCCCTTCTTCCCTCCATCCCCTCCCCTCTCTTTCCCTCATCAATTCATTCCCCTCCCTCCCATCCTCCTACCTGGCCACTTCTATGGACCCTAGGCTTTTCTTCGACTTGTCCCTTGTAGGAGTTCAGGCCTCTGTGGCATACCAAGTTGCCCCTCCTTAGGCCACCCCACTTATAGGGACATTTCCCTTTAGTCATCCAGCTTTGGTTCCTAAGGGGTCCCCTGTGTGTTCTTATCTCTCTTCAGTTCCTCATAGTCTATGGAGACATGTTGGTATGTCAGTCATTATGCAGGTCTGACTCACTGAAGTGAGTTCCTGGATGTAGCATCTTTGCCTTGAGTGGAATGTGTTGTCCAACAGTGGATCTTCTCCTCATATTTAGGTTCGTACGATCTCACCATTCCTTCATCCATGAGGTTCCCTAAGCCGTAGGATGGGGAGATTAGGATAACCTGATTGTCTGTCGGGTCGCTGGTACTCTGCATTATGTCTGGCTGCTGTTGTCACATCACTGCTCTTTACTAGCCTAGGCTGCACCCTGTCAGGATATTGAGATTCTCTGCCTCTCTGGTAGAAAACTTCTAGGCTGAGTGTTAAGTGTTCTTCAAATCTACAGTACAACAGCAGCTATTTAAAGAGCAGTTTGGTGTACTGTCTTGCTACCTATATGTTCATTAGCAGTGTTTTCCCTATTGATCTGTTTCCTCCCATTTTTTTAAAGTCCCTGTTCTAGTTTACAGTAACAGGAATGTGTTCCATTCTTGAGTGCAATCAGAAAGCTCTTGGTTGTCTCTTTGACACTCATGCCATTATTACACGTGTGTGTTCACCTGTTGCCTTGGTGATTTTTATTGCAACTCACAGACCTCCTGAGTTGATGAGGCTGTGATTATTTCTCTTCCTCAGTAGCTTCTACAGTATTCCTTGGTACTGGGTAAGCTCTCTAGCAAGGAGGAAATTCTCACACTAGTTCTATTTGATGTACTTTGCTAATGTTCTGTGATTCATCTGTATTGTATCCTCAGTAATGGGTCTTACTGACAGTTTTTTTGGAGAGCAACCAGGAGTCATGGCAAAAGCCTACATTGTTTGGGAGCCTTTGAGATCTTCCGACTAACATTTCGTCAGGAAGTGCCACACTCCTGTTACTTCTAGAATACCTCTAGTTGTCATCGAGTACTAAGTGGATCAGCTCTGGGCTTTTTTCCCTTTCATTTGTTTGTTTTGCCCTGCTTTCCTCACTCTGGAAATTCTCCTTTTCAAAGGCCAGGACAGATGAGGTCTCAAGATGCTGGACTTAGGAAGAGAGCAGCAGTGCCCTCTCCTTCAGATTTTCAGCACAAATGCTGGTGACGACTCACAGTTCAAATGTGAGTTTCCTACCTGCTCTCACAGGCTCAGGTGCTTGATTTTCGGTTGTTTGGGGGAGGTCATGGCACCTTTAGGAGGTGGAATCTTGCTGTAAGAAGACAGTCATGGAGGGTGGGCCTTGAGGTTGATTAGTCCCACTCTACTCTGGGAGAGAGGTCTGCTCTTGCAGTGAGCAGTTTTTCAGTTCTCAGCCTCCATGAGGGATGTGACTTAGACTGCCTCCGGCTTTTGCCAGTCAGCCATGCCTTTTATGTCATAAAGGACTGTAGCTCCCCTTTGGGACCGTAACCTGAATAAATCTCCTTTTCTCTGTTAAGCTGTTTGCCTCCTAAGTCTCACAGCAACAGAGAAGAGTGACCAGCCAGTACAGAGGCTGTGGAACCCTTAAGAGCCTTGCTGGAGAAAGGCTTGTCCCAGGAACCGGCCTTAAGGTTCGGTAGCCCAGCTTTGCTTTCTCATGGCTTCTTCTTTTCAGTATTTTTTAAATTGAGATTTTTTTCATATACGAACTAAATAAGTTCATATATAAGTTACCTTATCCCCTCCCCTCCTGCTTCTTCCTCCTCTCCCACCTCCCCCTCCCTTTACCATTTCGGTGTTGTCCTTCCTCCTCTCCTGTCCCTCTGGATGTGTGGATCACAGGACTGCCTTGGGATGTCTGTACTAGTAAAGATCCAAATCAATGTAGTAGATCTGGTTCTTAAGTGGGCAAAATCACATGTGGGGAGGTTCCTCTTTTTTGCCAGCATCTTCCTGGAGATTCTTTCTGATATAGCTGTTTCTACTGTCTCTCAGTTTCTTGTTCTCTCTTCTTTTTGATGTCTGTGGTAATGTGAAGTTTTTAAAATTTTGTTTTTATTTTCACGTGTGTGTGTGTATGTGTTTGTGTGTGTATCTCTTTGTGTATCTGTTTGTATCAGAGGGCACTGTGTGTCCCAAAAGTGACATTGGAACACTCTGGATTGTGCTACCTCCTCTTTGCTTTGCTCTGGAGTTTCCCAGGCTCCACCCTCCAGGACTAGATGTGCAAGCTGATGCCATTTCTGCATGTCATTTTTATATGGGATCTGGGATCTGAACTTTCTGCTCATGAGACAGCAGTTTAACCCCCGAACCATCTCTCCAGCCCTTGGAACAGTTTTCTGCTGCCTGAAGCCTCTCCTTCTGCTGTAGACTATATTTCTTCTAAACCATAAGCTAAATAAACACTCCTTTCTTGTCTAAGCTAATTGAGTCTGAGTTCCGTTTCATAACACAAAGAAAGGTAATTGCAACGACATCCCTCTTCACTGTCTCTAGCCTTTGCACACCCTCAACTTGCTTAGGTCTTGAGAACTTGGGATATGAGAAGTCCTTTTGCTTCTTGGACTGTTCTTTGATAGACACTCAGCTGGGACCTTCCTTGATTTTGACAGATTTGTGGTTCTCTCTGTGGGGATGCTCAGCAGTGCTCTGTGAGTCGCACATCAGCCCACCATGTTTAGAGAGCCTTATCTTTGCAAAGGTGGATTATATAGCAAAGGTGGTGTAATCATTCAGAGGATGCTGTGAATGTTTCAGGAACGGTTTACTGTGGGAAGGGTAACTGATCTTAGTGGCTGCTGAAGGCCCAGCTCTGACCCAGGTCTCAGCACATAGTGTCTGTGTATTTCAATCCCTGTCTGGTCTCTGTCACTGTGCTGCCTTAGCAGCCATGACGGTGTAAACATCAGCCATCTCAGTTGTTTTCCTTACTTGTGTGGCAGGAAGTCTAAAATAATGCAGTCTGAGGAATGAAGATGTGCTTGCATAGATCCCATGCGAGCCCTGCCCTCTAACCTCTTGGGCTCCAATTTTCTGTTCTGTAAATTAATGATAATACAAACAATTTTGAGCTTTTGACATCTCCATTTGGATAGCTAACGGAAGGTGCTTTAGTTTTATAACTTGTTATCAGAATAAATACCTGAGCCAAACAGCTTAGGAAAGAAAGAGGTTTCGTTTAGCTTGCAATGCCATCCCAGCATGGCAGGAGAGTCATATCGACATTAAGAGCAAGGCAGATGGTCACAGCATAACCACAAGGCAGAAAGCAAAGACACTTGCTGTGGGCCTGCCTGCCTGCCTGCTACTGTGCTCAGTTAGCTCCTCCCATCCCTATCTACCTGCTCAGTGGTCTCCCCCACTGTGGGTGGGGTCTTCCCACATCAGTTACGCAGTCAGGATGCTCTCAGACGCCTGTCCAGAGGTCTGCCTTGATGAGATCACTCCGCAGAGTGGTTCCCAGAGGCACACCGCCTTGGAGGCATTTGGGCCTGACCGTTGCAGAAGGTTTTTGGCCAACACAGACTCTGCAATTCCTTTCCTTTCCTGTTCAGGAGCCTGACGGGGGCGGGAGGGGGGAAGGGGGACCATCTCTATGTTTGGGAGCAAGTCCTTCTCTTAGCCTCCCAGAATCCACCTGACTCGTTGTAGTTGGTTTGTGACAGCTTGATGCCCCCATAGTGAATCTGTCACAAGTCCCACTTGCCCTGTCTCCAAAGCGCACCCTCAGTTGGCTCCCTGGCCCAGCAGCTGAAGCCCTGCCAGTGCCACTATGCTATGAAGGTTTGCCTTGCCCGTCAGTGTCTGGCTGCTCCTCCATCTGCCCTCCTGTCCGTTCACATCCAACTTCTTTCAGTTCTTTTGTAAACGGATAAAAATAGATAAAGCACATCGCATCTGTCCTAAACGCTGCTAAGGTAAAATCCACTACTTGTCTGTCAACTAGAGTTTATTTGTGATTCAGTCTATTTCTTCCTGTCAACACTGACTAGAAGACCCTGGCCTTCCAGAATATTCCAAGTATGTTCCCTCATAAAGAACTTTGCTCTTGCTGGGCAGTCTTTCCTTGCCTTCACTGGTACTATCTTAACATCCAGATGTCCGGGGGACATGCTAACTCCTCCTTCAATGTCAGTCTTCAGTGCTTTATTGTCTTTAGATCTCTTGTCTCTGTGTTCAGCTGCGGCCCTGGACTGTGTGCAGATTTATTTCCATCCCTTCCTGTAGCATGGGTGTTTTTTTTTTTTTTTTGAGGGACAGGCCCTTGTCTAAGCTCAGGGAGACCTTTCATTTGGAATACAGAATGCTGTTAAATTTGAATTACACCATGTTTTTATGCAAAAAACACTTGTATTTGAGGTTTGTTACTAATGGCAACCCCATTCCCAACAGGACTGTCTCTCTGCTGGTGCCTATAAATATTTGTTGTCAGGAAGATAGAGAGAGTGAGTGATCACTGAGAGGTGACCAAGAAAACGAAGCCTGCGGGCTGAATTTCTTTTATCCTTCCCTTTATGCTCTGAGCACTTCCGCGGTGTCCCTGTGTGATAAGTGTTCAGGAAGAGTCTGCTGGAAACAGAGTTAGAGAACAAGAGCCTTTTCAGAATTTAAGCAGCTAGGAATAGATGCCATCACAGAATGTAGTAGAAAGCCACTCCTCATGCGGCTTTCAGGCGTAGAAGCTCATTCTCTCCTCTTATGAAAGAAGCTGTGTACTGATAGTTGAGGCCTGTGTGGAATCTTCAAGACCAGACTCTTTCTTTCTCCCCTGTGTCTATGGTGGCTGGAATCTATGTTAGCTGGACTCACATTAGCACTCCTGCAGGTATCAGGCATCATTTACTCCTCCTCCTCTAAGACAACTTCCTGAGATCACTCATGTATGGTCTTCTTCATTTCATCTGCCAGACTGTGTCTCCTACTCACTCCGAGTCATACAAGAGCCGAAGTCTCCATCATTCAAGGTAGTTAGCACTGCTCGTAGTTGAAGCTGCTCTTACAAGGCGCGGGGGTGAAGGGAGCAATGAGCCATCTTTGCTGTGGGTAGAAAGAGGCAGGAGGATCCTGGCTGCATCCTCAGGCTGCCGCATCTTTTGCTTGTTCACATCCTCAATGCCGCTTCTAAGTGTGAATACAGGGCGGGCTCTCGGCTCCTGCCACGTGATTGGTTCAGAGGCTTTTGAGTCCTTTCTTCTTCTGTTTGCCTGGATGTGGGCTTGGTTAGGAAGGGTGGGAGCATGGCAGGTGCACCCTGGTGTTGGTCTAGGAGATTTCCCATGTTGAGGAATTTGAAGTCACACGTAGAAGACAATGGGGAGTCCCTCGGGGAGTCTTACATTGTTTGGCCACCTAGAGACAGATGCAGGGCTCAGCAGATGTTAGAGAATTAAACAAAGGAAAACAAGGAGAGACGTGCTTGGTTCATCCTTCTGGAGGCCTTGTAGATATAATCGGGCCGACACAATGGTCACCCAATCATGACCTACAGGAATTGGAAAGAACATCAGCCAGATGGGCCAGTGGAAAGAAAGGATGGGGGCGCTCTCATGAATATGAGCCGTGGTATGATGGGGACAATTTCTCATCTTGGAACGTGTCGGCAGCAGCAGAGAGCTTCAGCGGTGGGCCACACTGTGCACAGCTACATCTGCCATCATGGTGCCCACCGCTCTAGGCTTGCTGCGCTACTTGATATCTTAATTGTTTTTGTTCTTCGAAGCGTTCGTATGCAAATACAACGCATTTGAATATTTTCAGTCCCTACTACTCTTCCATCTCCCCTCCCATTCTGCCCTGCTGGTTTTCCTTTCTGGCTGGTCTCCCTCACACTCCCATGATTGTGCGTCGCCCATTCAGTCTCATCCACATTGGTGAGTGCCACTGGCCATGCGCTGGGACACTAGAGCCCACCAGTGGGTCACATATCGAGTAAGGAAGCTCCCCCTCGTCCATCCACACAGGTCTCCTACCATCTCTCAGAGGAGGGCCGTATTTTCTGAGATCCTCCCTGTTTGATGGTGAAATATTGATAGGCCCGCTATCGTGGGAAACTAGTGGAAGTAGACATAGTGCGTTGAACTTTGGGGATAGCAGCTTAGATATGGACAAAAGCTACTGTCTGACAGTACTTCTCCCCATCTTTAGGCTTTTACATCCTTACTGACCCCTCTTTTACAAGGTTCCCTGAGCCATAGGGCACAGGGTGGTCTGAATGTCCTGTTTGGAATTGAGCTGTCTGCAGTCTCTGTTACTTTGCACTTTAGCCAGCGTGGTTCTGAGCATCATTCATCTTCCATTGCAAGAGGATAGATACTTCTTGGCTGAGTGCAGAGCGCTTCTCTGATCTAAGTGATTAGGCAGCTTGTCACCAGGTGCTTACCGTTAACTCTAAGGGGTTTGTTCCCTTCTAGGGCCTCTGGTCTCCCTACGGGATCGCTGCTTTAAAAAGTGAAGGATAAAGCAGAGTTTTCAAAGGTGATCGGTTTGACATTTTTATCCATCACTTGGGTAACAGATTTGACGATTGTTGTAGTCTGCAGAGACCCCAGATTCAGTGACTGATACAATCAGTCAGGAACAAGGAGCTCTTGTAAATCCGTGGTAGGGGAATCAGATTAAACAACCTGCCAAGAAAAATAACAAGTATGTGAGATTATTCATGTGCTAATCAGTTCAAGTTAGCCACTCCATGAAGCTGTTCATCTCAAAACTGTGTTGTACATGATAAACACATACTTTGTTTTGCCATTTGAGGTGAAAAACCAAGATTAAAAAAAAATGAATAAAACGGACTGCACCAATGTCCTGAAGTAGAGTTTGGCAATTTATGGTTTAAGGAAGGTATTAGAGAGATCTGATGATGTGTTTTCTTAGATGCCCCAGGATTCTAATGGTGACAAAACCCAGAAATACTTGAAGGCCTCCGCGTGTCTCAGGCTGGCTGGGTGGTGGGCTCCTCTGTGGCACGGGCCGGCTGGCACGCATGGCATCTTCCTAAATCAGGATGTAAACCTCATCCTTGCATGTTCAGACACGGCAGGGCTTGACCGTTGTCTATTATGCTTGCAGAAGATTTAGTTTGGGGGGAGGATTTTTCTAATTCTTTGGTGTCTCACAAGCTCCTTTCCAGTATCTGTGGGTGAGATGTGCTTTGCTAGAAGCAACAACACAGGAAACATGTCCCCTCGAGTGCTGCTGTTGAGCGGAGATCACCGAGAGACCCCTGTTACACGCTGTCCCCACTCTCAGGCCCATGAGCCAAAATGTTGGTTGTCACGCCTGACAAAGCCTTGGATCGGTCCTTTTAAAAGCTCCAAGGTCAGAGGGATTCAGCGTTCTCCAGGGAGTCACGAGAAAAGCAGAATGTCAGCATTGCCTTTTCTCCGAGACTATGGCTCTGGTGACATTTCCAGAGAGAAAGGACGCCCGCTACCTGTCAGCGCTGAACGGAGAACACGGGGTGAGAGGCAGAGAGAGAAGGTTACGCGCCACCTGGACGTCGCCAGCACCAGGGAGCCTTCCTTCTCAGGAGCCGCGGTGACCTAGAGTCAGAAATGTTCTGAGGGCCGAGGGGTGCATGCAGCCTGAAGACAATAGACGGGAAGGTTGGAGGCAGAGTAAGAATGCAGGCCTGGGTTCGACTCTTTCCCCAGGGTTGCTGATCCTATAGTGTTCTGCATGACCTTTGCACAGCAGAGCCTGTCTTGAAGGATTGCTGTTATTGAGTGCTATGGGGCCCTGAGTTCAGATCCCAGGGCTCATGTAAAAACACCAGGCAGAAACAGCAGCATCCTGCACTTCTGGCCCTGGTGGACAGAGCCTGGGAAATCTCAGAGGGAAGCAAGAAGGAGCTAGAAGCAATCCAGAATGATTCCTGAGGTCACCCTTGGGCCTCCACAGATACACACACACACACACACACACACACACACACACACACACACACACGGTGAGTGACTAGTCAGTTCTAGCTACTGCCAATCTTGTTTCAGTTGCCTAAGCAACAAGTTCCAGAGAAATCTCATGCAGACCCCTTTAGCTGCTTATCTATCCTTTTAAACCTGTGTTCATAGATACTGGTTCATATTTATGTATTACAGCTGCCAAGTATGTTTCAAACAGCCACATTGCTTTTATTTCATATCTACCTAAGGTTCTAAAATATGATTCCCATGAGAAACCCAAATATGACAAGCAAGTACTCTGTCTGTGTGTGTGTGTGTATGTGTGTAGTGTGTGTGTGTGTGTAGTGTGTGTAGTGTGTGTATGTGTGTAGTGTGTGTAGTGTGTGTGTGTGTGTGTGTGTGTGTGTGTGTGTGTTGTCTTTTCAAGAGAGGGTCTCCCTGTATCACACTCATTAATTTATTAAAAATCTTGTTTTGGACCTTTTGGCTAAAATGGAAATAGAAGCTCAAGGCTCTGTTTTAAGAACAAAACTGTGGAATAAAAAAAATATCATTTCCCTTTTTCTGAGACGAAGCAGCAGGGGAAGAATGAACAATGAATTCACAGACACAGGAAACAATCTAAAGACTTAAAATATTCTTTCATTCAGATGCTGTGCTTGAGTTACCATCCTTTGTAGCGATGAGAGATGCAGAGTCAAAACATTTATGGTCAGTGAGTGAATTGAAGCACTTTGTTGACTGACTCATCTGCATGCGCAAAAGTGTCAGGTGAGATTAGATGTAACTTTTCTCTGGGCCACGCCGGAGATCAGATGAGAGCTTTCTGAACTCTCAGATGGTGTTTGGAATCTAACACTTCTGCCTTAAGAATTGATCACTCCAGAACTTGTGAAATGCAGTTCGGAGAACTGAAGGTGCCAGAGTTTATAGTAACAATGGCCACTTTTCATAGGCTCTGAGATGCTTTTGGTTCTAAGGCGCACCATTATTTTTACTTCTGAGAAGGATAGGGGAAAATGAAGTATTTACAGTTAATATTAACCATCAGGTATACCTTAGCAGGGGTTGAAAACAGTTGTGGTGTTAATACATCAACTCCTTTCATCATTTATACTGTGAAGGCTTTAGTAAACTGATTTTAATTTAACTCCTTTGTAGACTTTGTCACTTCATTTTGATGCCTCAGGTCATATGTGGCAGCAGCAGCGGCAACAGTTCTACCAGTTTCTACCTAAATGCTAGAAAAGTCAGATACATTGAAAATGCAGCCTGCGGGACTCCCTCCTGTCCTGCCCGCCAGGGACAAAGCTCTGATCTCTCCTTTTCTTCTTGGATTTCATTTAAAAGAACTCTAAATTCTTCATCTTTCTGTTAGCAGAACAAAATGTTCCTTCTTGGATTTTTGTCTCCAGAATCTCGTAACTAAGAACAAGTAGGAATTTAGCAGAACGAAGTCCACCAGCCAGAAAACTAACACATTCCTGTACTCCTCTTCTTCCTTCTCTTCTTTTATCCTTTCTCTCCTTGAAGAATTGAAGTATTTTATTTATTGTTAGTGTGTGTGCGTGTGTGTGCATGCATGTGTGTGCGTGTGTGTGCATGTGTGTGTGTGCATGTGTGTGCATGTGTGTGTGCATGTGTGTGCGTGCGTGTGCGTGCGTGCACGCGTGTGTGCGCGTGTGTGTGCATGTGTGCGTGTGCACGTGTGTGTGCATGTGTGCGCGCGTGTGTGTGCGCGCGTGTGTGTGCGTGTGTGTGCATGTGTGTGTGTGCATGTGTGTGTGCGTGTGTGCATGCGTGTGTGCGTGCGTGTGTGTGCGTGTGTGTTTGTGTGCGCGCCATGTGTGCAAATGGGTTCTGTAGATCAACATCGTCAAGTCGTTTTTCTCTTTCCACGTGGGTGTCGGGGATCAGGGTTGCATAGCAAGTGCCTTCACCCGCTTAATCATCTTGCCTATCTTTTCCTCTGTTCCTTTCCCTCTTCTCTCTCTCTCCCTCCTTCTCTCTCTTACACACACACACACACACACACACACACACCCACACACACACATTTAGAAGGCATCATGGAAAACATCCATATTTTAAATTGTATACAATCCTCAGAATCTGAAATATCTGACCTTCTATCTTGTAAAACAAAAATACAGGGTAAAAAATTAAGACAGTGGAGATTCTTACAGTAGCTGTGCAATAAACTTTTTCTGCTTCCGTTGTCTACACGTGTGTGATGCATGTTTGTGTCTAGTAGTAGACATGATTAGATCTGGGAGGTCAGATTGTTCCCCTGTGTGTGGGGCATGAAGTGTGTGTGTTCTATTTGAGAAATGAGATGTGGGGTGGGTTTTATCTGAGAAGTGAGATATTGTCTTCTGAGCCAATAGATAGTTTCCCTGGAAATCAAAACCTGGATGTTAGTGGTTTCCCGGGTCAGGTGGATTTGACTTTGAGTAACTTTTGTCTTGACATCATGTTATACTTAATGCTGTAAACAATTTGTAGGAAGTGAGTACTTTTGGTGTGTGAGACTCCGTGCTAAGGAGTCAGCCATTCTGACTTAAATGTCACAGACCAAAACTAGAGAATCACAACTTTCTTAAGATTGCACAGAATGTGGGAGGACAATAATGATGATGAAGGTAATAATTCTGCTCTTTTGAGTGTAAGTCTCCAAACATCGGGTTTAGGGGACTAAGAAGGTTTGGGGCCCCAGACAGGAGGTTGGGAAATATTCTGAGTCATCTTGAAATCACAACCTAGTTTAGGATATCTGGACAGCTCCGTGAAGCTAGGATGTTGCTGACAGCTGCAGACCACATGACAATCACTGCATTTTCCTTTGCCCAGGATTTCTTACTCAGGGAAGTAACCACAAGGGAAGGTAAAAGCATTGGCTTCCTCATGAATGCTTTTAACACATTAAATTTCATTTTACATTGCACAGTTAGCATGGGGCATGCATAAATCCTTCCCTTTCTTTCATAACTCTCACATATCTTATAATTTAGCAACTGTAAAAATGAGTAAGTACAATTAGCAATGCAGAACAGAAGATAGTTAGCTTAGAACTGGTTATAAGTCAGCAGAATCTCATTATCAAAGATGTAATGATCCTAATTAGATCTTGGTTTGCTGCTTCCTCCATAAATCAGTTGGGTGTTGCCTACTCGTATTATGGCTAGATTTAGTGCCAGTCCTTTTTGACCTATTTCTTCACACTGACCTCAGGTAGGGGGTTCTGTGTTGTGACAGAGAAGAGTACAGGACTATGGGCTGGGACTGTTGGGTCCTGGCTGCTCTCTGGATTCAATCGGTCATGTTTCATTGGGGATCAGTCTCAGGCATATAGGGTAATCCAGTGATCAGGGAGATTTCAGGAGTAAGAGAGAAGATAAGATAAGAGAAGAGAAGAGAAGAGAAGGGAGAAGAAAAGAGAAGAGAAGGGAAGGGAAGGGAAAGGGAGGGGAAGGAAGGGGAGGAGAGGGGAGAACGGAAGGGAGGGGAGGGGAGGGGAGGACAGAGAGGAGGGGATGGGAGGGGAGGGGAGGGGAGGGGGTGGGAGGGGAGGGGAGGGGAGGACAGAGAGGAGGGGGATGGGAGGGGAGGGGAGGGGAGGGGAGGGAAGGGGAGAGAAGAAGTGGGTTCTTGGTGGGCTTTCCTAAGAGCAAGCAGGAAAGGATAATCAGGTTTTAGCTTCAGATATCACAGTTTTAGAGGCTTGGCATCTGAAGTTTCTGATATTCATGTGAATGCATCGCCATGTTGGGGCCTTGAGAGATGGTCTTGACAGAGATCTTGAGGGCAGATGAAGGAGAAAAGATGAATCGAAGCTAAGTGGAGAACCCCATGGAAAATACTGCAGCAGGCCCCCTCCAGGCGCACCTACATCACAGGAATGCTCAGTGTGACCCTTACAGCCACATTCACCTGACAGAAGACAATGAAATACATCTTCAGCACACCGGCCCCAGTCTTGTCCTTAAGGAACTGCACATTGTATGAGCGCCATCTTCCCGCCAGAAGAGAGTTCTCTTGGCTTACTAAGGAAATCTGTGCTGACTGCTCATTTGCCCAGAGACTTGAAACTTCGAGCTTGATCAGGATTTTTCTATTATTTTCAATATGTGCCACTACTGGAAAATATGTCTGGTGGGGGGATGTGTGGGCTAAGTTGCTTTAGTGTAGTAGGAGTCAAACATGGGAGGGTCAGCATCTGAATTGTATGTTACAGGCCAAGAAAAATCTTCAGAAAAGGTGAAGACAGTCTGTGGTTGCTGACACAAGGCCTACAGTGGACTTACCTACCAATGGTCAGTTGAAAACAGGAGAAACCCATGGCACCCCATGAAATACTGAGGAACAATGGAGAGCTAACAGATTCATGGGGGTAGGGCAGAGAAAATACTCATTTGTATACCCATGAAGGAACCTACCAGGCTCACCCAGGACGACAGGAAAGCCCCACTGGTTAAACACAATGAGTACAAGCCACACAATAAAATTAATATGTGAATATGGGAGGAAAATCATTAGGGAAGAGGATCTTGAGGAGAAGGAAGCAAGAAAAGGGGAGGGAAAAAGAAGCAGAATGGATTCTATATATGTTTGAAACTGTCAAAGAACAAATTCATTAATGAAGAAAAGTGGGGAAAAAAGGATAGTGGATGGACAGCCTTCCCTCCTTCATTCACCATGCTGGTGTCAGATGGTCTCCCATTTCTGTTCTTCCTTTGGATGAGACATTGTCAACATCACAGTACAGTTATTGTTGACACTTCTGAAGCAATGCAGACTAATCTCATGATGTAAGCTGTCATCATTCTGAGAAGGAGACTTGGTAAGTATAGCAGTTACCTTGCATTGTTGCTGATAAATGCATGATGAAATGGCTTAAGGAACAAGGGGTTTATTTTTTACTTACCATAATCCAGTTATAGTTCTTTGTTTAGCTTGACAGGAGAGGCTACGCCAACACCATGTGGCCATACCACATTCACGTAATGGCTGAAAGAAGGATTGTCTTTATTTGCCAGACTTTAGCATGACTGGTCAAGAATACAGAAGGCCATCCATTTTATTTACCTGCTCAGGGACAAGTTCTGCATACCATGGGCTGGGCTGTCCCCGTCAACTAGACAATTTCCTGTAGGTTTGCTCTGTGCTTAACTCAACTACCCATTTCCCACAAACGTGCCCATTGTTTGAACCTTCAACTATCAAGGTGACATCTGCATCTAACTATGACAATAGGTGAATACTGCTCAGATACAGAGTTGGACTGAGACTCAAAGATTAACTGCATTGTCTAAGGACATGTATCCAGAAAGAGGAGAACTGGAGATGAAACTCATTAAACCTCTCCTCTCTACTCTAGGAGCAGTTGATGTGTTTTAGGCTAGTTCTTTTCATTTAGATGATCTTAATAATCAGTTAAATGCTGTCCCTAATATTGGCAGATATTATGGTTTAAAAGGTTTGGCAATTAGTTCCAGGTGTTGACAATTGATAGCTGTGAAAAATTATTTGGTTAAGGTCAGCCTTTGGGATGGCCTTAGGAAATTAAGTAGTGGACATGAGAAGACCCAGTTCACAGTAGGTGGGATGATTACCTGGGCAGGTGGATGAGACAGAGGTTTGGTTGTTTCGCAAGGTGGAAAGTTAGCAAGTAAGTTCTTCTCTCAGTACTTCTTGTGGTTATGCTTAAACAGTTCAATATTTACATGATACTCGTCATCATTGAACTTCAACATTCATCAATAACTCAGAGAGGGATTGCACCACATAGACTTTTCCCTACCCATGATGTAATGTGCATGAGCCCAGTCTTCTACAGGTGTTGTGCAGGTGAGCGCAGCTACCGTGAGCTCATGAATGTCCTGGCCTATGTCCAGGAGACACTATTTGAGGTACTTCTCTCCACTCTTTTGCTTACATTCTTTCTGTCCATGATATTTCCTGAGGTGTATGTGTGTGTGTGTGTGTGTGTGTGTGTGTGTGTGTGTGTGTATTCAGGGTGAGATTTAGATATCCTGTTTAGAGTGAGGTATACTGCAGTTACTTTTTCTTTGTACTTTGAACAGTTGTGATTCTCAATATTTACTACCATCCATTGATAAAAGAGGCTTCCCTGATGAAGACTGTGGTCTGCACTAAACTATGCATTTGAATGCAGGTATTTAGAAAGTAGTTAGTTGCCATTTCTATTTAGCGAGTTAATAGCAGTGTGTTCTCCCCTAAGGCTTAAGGCCTCTCTATGAATGACTTCTTAACTAGGTTTTGAGAACCAGGCATGAGTTCCTTGAATTGATAGGAAAGTGACTAGCAACTCCCACAACATGTGCCTATATCAATAGGCATTCTTGTCTGTTTCTTATTGTAGCTTGCAGAATTCATAGTAGGGTAAAGTTTTTATCTTCCAGCATCCTGTGTATTATTATATTTCGATATTACGGGAGCTAGTCAGCAGGGCAGAAGCCTTTGAGTTTGTCAGTACCACTTTCCATTCTCAATGCTATGGTCTCCTCAACCTCAGCTGACTGATGTGTCATTTTGAGTCCCCCCCCCCCCCGGGCCAGCTGGCTTGCACTAGTTGACTCAGGTTGCTGTTTTCCCTAACCATTTACCTTATTTCCTGGGGTCCTACTTGCCTTCTTTTGTCTTTAGGATTCTCAAAGCTGTTATGGTAGTTTGAGAGATGCATCAACTTCCTATTCCTTGTTGTGAGGGTTTCCACTGTTGGGCTATATGAAGGGAATCACAGTTGGTGCCTCTTTTCTGTCATAAAGATCTAGAACTCACCAGTTACTCTATTGTTTACAGAAGAACCCCATCCTGAAAGGGGGATGCTGCTTACTGTATCCTCTGTACTGGCGAGGTGAGGTTCTGACATGGAGATAACAATGCCTTCATCCGCCCTCAGCCTGGGATAAAATGCTGGTTGACGCTGAACATTCACTACAGTTCCCAGTAAGGAAGTTAACATTAGCCTTTCCTTTCCCACAGAGAGACTGACTCTTCAGAGCTTAGATAACTAGTTGGAGGACACAGAGCAGAGAACTGGCAGACATTAAGTGGGATCCTCGACTGTGAAAGCCAGATTCTACCCCTTTTTCTCTTGGCTTGTATCCTGTGGTTTTAGAACTCCAAGTCATGGTGCCCAGAATCCAGGCTGGGTTCTCCAGATACTCTGGTCCCTTCCTCACCCACACCTCCAACTATCCTCTTCTTGCTCTGTGTTCAAAGACATCAGTTGGTAATGGCCTATAATCTGGAAGCTGCCGAGTAGAAAAATACCAACAGAGAAAGATTAAAAAAAATACTGAAGAGGAGAGACAAGTACCCAATTTATCACTCTTGACTTTGTTAGGAAAGATCTGCAAAGCTCACAAAAAAGCCAACCTGTAAATCATGTTATGTTTAATAAAACAGTAAATTAAGTCTCCCTCACTCTACCTATGGAGTCCTGAGTCCTCTCTGTGTTTTTTCTTTTTTTTTTAGGGTCCAGTACAAAAGGTTTTCACCTCAGCGTAATTAACTTTTTATCATTAAGATTCTGAAAGATTGGACTGTGTTGGACACAGGTCACCATAATGAGGATTTAATGGCCACAGATTACAACGCAAGTGAAGCTTTTGAATGTGTGCTAGAGGTGCACATTGCTACTGACCTATGCAAATTTCCACCTCACTAGTCCTTATTCTTCCCCACTCTGACATCCAGGCCCCTCCCCACTTTCCCCTCATCTCCTTAAACAATGACTCTCTCATTTTCATATTAATTGCATCACTTAACTGAGATAATGCTCCCCCTGAAATGAGCAGAGGGATGAATCACTGAAACGGGCCATTATTCTTTTTGCTTAACCAATTTCACAGGCCCCGCACAAAGCGCTGCCTTCATTTGGCTTCCTGTAATTGCTTATCATTAGGCCCAGCCGCCCCACGAAGTACCTTTTTATTTATTTAAGCCTCATCTTTGATGGATGGAAAATGAGTCACTTGCATATCTGAGGGGTCCAGACTGTTCGGGGACCAGCAAGAGGGTGGCAGACTCCTCAGGAGAGGTTAGAAGGTGTATCAGGAGAAGCTGCAACCACGGGTGGCTCTGCACTTCTCTCTGTCTCAAGGGGATTGTGGGCACAGCCACGGTCACCAGGTGACCTGTGGTCATGGAATTGCAGTTCCACAGGCTTCTCATAACAGAGCCCCGAGAGGACTTTATTCACGTGTGACTGGCATGTGGGTCCCCAGAGGGGGGTGTAAAGACCACCTCAGTTTTCCTTTTCACCATTGAGTGTCCCATCTTTGGGTTGGTGACAGGGACAGGTGAGAAGCTTCACCCAGACCTTCATTTAATATTCAGTGTCTGTCCGCATTAACCAGCTAACCCGCTGTTGTGAAAGATTGTTATTTTTTTTCCTCCTCTCCTTTAGAGAATGCTGAATGAGAGGGAGAGCAGGAAAGGACATTTTTCTGAGGGAAATTATGCTGTTATCAGCCGCAGCCACACTCCGAAAGGCATCAGGGAGAATGGCTTCCTCACTGCAGAGAGGAAAAACTCCCATTAGTCTGTCAAGAGATCTGTGCCTGATGCATTCCCTGGAGGTGTTCGGGGAACACACGGTGGCTTTTGTTCCCCGGCATAACAGGGCCTGTCATGGAAGGGAGCAGGAGCTACCATGGCCTCCTGATTGCCTGTCATAATATTGCTTCTCAGATTTCCCTGCTGGGATTCACACCCTCTCCCTGGTGGCTGCTACTGTAGTTTCACCCAAGCAGTTCCCCAACCTCTATATTCAGACGTTATCAGGGCTCCCCGGCTAGCACCCCACACTCTGGAGCCCATCAAGAGCAAACGCCTCTGAATTCTCCTGGAATCTCTGACAGAGACTAAAATCTAGCCTGAATGGTCACCTTCCTTAACGCCGAAGGGAGCTGGTATTGGTGGCGCACAAGGGACTCTTTGGTCAGGGAAAGGGGAAGTCTATGGCACATTCTAAAAAATCAGAATCCCTGGAAATAGCAATTCTCAGCTGAGAATCCTAGGTGCATTCTTGCAGGCTGAGTTTTCCCAAGCCCTCTAGGGGATTCTGTAGCTCAGTAAGTGGAGGTCCACTGGCTTAGGACCTTATAGTTTGGTCTGGTGGATGTGTATTTTTCACAACACCCATACAACAGTATTTCCCTGAAATCTTGCTGCAGAAGGTACTGCCCGGTGGAGAAAGAAAAAGTAGCAGGACTTGCTCAGCATACACCAGACAGTGCTAGACATTGTCATTTCCCTTCTCGGCTACATATGCAGCTCAGTATGCATACCCAGAGAAGGGGGCTGAGGGGTGCACTGAGGAAGAACGAAACCCTGGAGCCTCATGTTATAGTGTGTAGACCACATTCAAAGCCACACTACTTAGTTGAGGAATGCGAATACCCAAGGTTGGGTTCAGGGCTCCTATTAGTTATGACAAAGACAGGCTGATGGTCTAAAGTCAGAAAGAAATGGGGTGCCTCCGCTCTCTCTCATTGCTGTGGAAATTGGGCAAGGTTTTGCTTCTCAGAACCTCGGTTTCCTGGTTATGAAATAGGACTGATCTTTAAAGTATATATCTCAGAACTGATGGTCAAAGGGCATGGAACAGGTGATCCTTATTAGGGATTTAGTACAAGTCACGTGTAGACTGCCTTATTTCTCAGCTCTGAACTGCGCACAGGGAGAGTTATGTGTTCAAGCCGAGCTCCTCTGCCATGCCTGAGTGGGCAAGGAGCGATTCTCTCAGAGGCACAGGCAGGCAGGTAAGGAGATGTACAGTTGAGGGGACAGTGCCCGGGAGAGGAGGCTATAGCAGGAGGACAGCCGTGGTGGCGGATGTGCAGGGAGTCTCTGTATCCTATTCAAGGTGAAAGATCAGGCACGGAGTCCAGTAGGGTGACACTATCCATTGGGCGGGTTATGATGGCACATTTGGGCAGGTGGGGACACAATAGCACATGATTCTGTAAGCCATTTGGGCCAGGTCTGTGAACCGTGGATAGCAAAGGAGGCCTGTTTTTATGTGAGACTGGAATTCTGGTATGCAGATCATCTGATGGCTGGATGGTCCTTTATTTTGCTAGACGGGACAACAGATTAAACCTTACTAATGTGATTTTTGGAAGAATGTTAAGGTTCATTGCAAGTAAGCTGTTTTCCTCTTTCCTACAGCAAGGGACATACAGTGCATTTGTGATATCTCCTCACTCTTCCCAGAGTAAGAAAACACGGATCACTCAACTAAGGAGCTTTCCTTGGGCCACGCAGAGGAGTTTACTGTATGTACAAGTGTCTGTTACCCATTGTTCTCCTGGGGTGACTTTTGAGGTGGACATGATTTTATCCTTGCAGCTGTGGATAAAGCCCCCCTAGGTTCTGCCCTGTAGGCTCACCCTACCTTAGCAACTTCCCTCAGTGTGTGTTTACTGCATGGGAGGAGGCAGACTTCAGACAAGCTACTTTTCTCAGTCCAGGTTTTACTGGATCTTGGTTGTGGATCCATGAGTATTAATTTTTGCATTTGAATTCAATTATGATATGTGTGTTCATAATGAATTAACAAAATACAACTAGTTCATATTAATTAACAAATATCTATTCAGTAATGAATGCTTGTACTTCTCAAGCTTCATATGTTGAAGTCCTAAACTGCAATGTAGTGATATCTGGAGGTAGAACCTTTAGAGTAGGACTTCCATATAGGGATTTGACTCTCGCTCATGAAGAAGAAGAGATTCCACCCCCTCACCCATATGAGAACGCAAGGAGACGTTGGCTATCTGCAGGCCACAAAAGGCATTCATCAGAATCTGAGGACATCAACAACTTGCATCAGTATGAGTGTTAGGAATTGTTATACTTACATTTTAGTGTTAACTTGACAGTTGTAGACTGTTTGGGGCATAGCTGTGGAGGGGTAATGATTGGAACAGGCCCCTGAACAAGTCTGCAAGTACTTGCTTAATTGAGGTGAAAAACCCAGCCCATAGTAAGTGATACTTTCCAGTGGTGGGCCTGAACACGGGGGGTGCAAGGAGGAGGGACTTGCTCTCCCCTAATCCTGTGCCGGCTCGCTGTTGACTTCACTCGACCAGCGTCCGTCGACTTCTTGGAGCGTCGTCGCCATCTTTGTTGCTGCCGCGGCCGCTGTCTTCGTTCTTGGCCGAGTCAGAGCTCCATCCTTTCCCCTCGCCGCTGTTCCCACTGCCTTTGGAGCCTGGTCTCTAGGCCTTGCTGCTGTTGCTGCTCTTCACCGGTGTCAGAGCCCAGCTGTTCTTCACCGGTGTCAGAGCCCAGCTGTTCTTCACCTGTGTCAGAGCCCAGCTGTTCTTCACCTGTGTCAGAGCCCAGCTGTTCTTCACCGATGTCGCGGTCTTGAGACCTCCTCGGTCTTTTGGCTTTGTGGGACATTCTGGTCAAGAGGGAGGCAGCTACCAGTAGCTACTTTGAAGGACACCACTTTTATTGTGAGCTAGTTCAATAAGCTTATTTATATATTATTACATTCTAGAGCTTCTGTTATTCAGAGAACCCTGACCGATACAGAATACAAGGAGATCGTGAGGGTGGAGAGCAGAAAGAGATGGATGAGTGGTGGATGTAAGGCTGGGGACAAGAAGGAGGACACGGAGGAGGCTCCTGGAAGGAGGGTGAAGAGCAATGGAGAAGGCCGTTAGTTCCTGAGATTGGGAACAATGGAAGACGGTGCTACTGTACAAACAATTGCTGGAAGTGGTACTTGGGGGTGGATTAAAGCAGGGGAGCCAGAAAATCTTATCCAATCTGTTGCTACTTTTAATTGGCATGTTTTGCAAATTGCAGCAGCAAATCGCCCTTGCAATGCACTCTACGAGGGCAAACAGGGATCTTTGATGATCCTGATCACACCGTGTGAACTTACTCACTGGGTCTCAGTTTACTTGACTTTAAGTGGAAATAACCTGTTACATAAACTACCTCTTTTCGACAGGATATGTCTAGGTGTTTCTTATTTTGCTTACATCAGATCATAGCAGACTGTGGAATTGGTGCTAAAAACCATTGAATTTTTGATTTAGAGTTGGCACGATGAAAGCTATAGTTTAAGAGAAATTATATCATTATAGAATGGAGATATTCACATTACTGAGAACAACATGTTATTAAAATAAGCAGATTTACTTTAAAGATGACATATGTCATAAAAATTAAACCACCAGAGAGCTGAACTTAGAAAAACGATACTGAAGAAAAGTAATTTTTTTCCAGTTTGGAATATGGTGTCATTTATATCAGCTTTCATGGGCTAAATTGCTCCTTGAAAGAATTGAGAGTATAGTATCAACCACAATGAAAATGTGTTTCCTTTTTGCCTAAATATCTAGCAGGGACATCCTGGGTCAGGGGAGGTGGGTGGTGTCTTTTGGTGAAGTCTCCTGGGGACTTTGGGTGACACTCTGCTATCGTCAATGCCTGGCTTCTTGGGGTGTATTCATGATCACCATTGGTTTTTGGGGAAAGATAGAGAAAAAATATTGTCATGGGTCAGATTTTGACTCGGAACACACCACTTCCACCTATAATCATTGGCTCAAATCCCGAATTCAAGAGGACTGAGAAATCTAGAGTAATGCAGCATCAAGACTGGAAATCTGTCATTCTTTATACTATAAAAATCTAAGATGTAGTTTTATCTCTCTTACATTGAAGATTGAGAATTCTGAATAAGTGGATTATTTCAGAAAACATTGGCAGGAATACATGGATCTAGGTAAGATTCAAGGTCATTTAATTATCTCCCTATTTATATTCCAGCCAAAAGTTAATTATCCCTCAATCCAAGGTCTTAGAGAACATCTGCAATTTGGCCAGCTCGTTATCTATGCTGCGCATTTGAAATCCAGCATTTACCACAGTTCTACCAGCTTCCTAATTGAAAAGTGAGTTGTGCAGGTGCGGGTGGAGAAAGGGCTGCCTCTACTTTAGATCTCAAGACTCTACTGAAACCTACAATCATATGCTTTGTTTTTTAAGAGGGATGCATTTTGTGTAGACACATATCACACCGAACAGTTCAACATGCTCAGTAGGCTGTGGATTTTGGGGGTGAAGGACAAGTGAAGATTCTTGTTATTTTATAAAATTCTTGCAAAATATGGTACAGTTTCCCCCCATTTGTGTGTGTATGTGTGTGTGCTGCATGCACGTGTATATGTGTGTTTCCATGTGCAGGAGGTTCACATGTATGAGCAAATGTGAGAAGTCCTAAGGTTAGTGTTGTGACTAATCCTTGGTCACTCTTCCTTTTCTTATTTTATCCACTATGTTCTTTTTGAGACAAGGTCTCTGATCAGCCCAGAGGCTACCCTTGGGGCTAGTCTTACCAGATAATTTGCTTTGAAATCCCCAGTCCCTGTATTCTTAGGCTGGAATGGCTGGTGAACTTCCACACCCAGCTGGGTGGGTTCTGTGGATCCCATGCTTGTGTGGCAAGCACTTTAACTACTGACCATCTCTCAAACCACACAGAATTGCATGTTCAGTTCCTCTTTTAGTGAATTTATTTCTTTTTACTACTTAAGTCTTGGTTTCCTTCTTGTAAAAGAAAATCTTTATGCTAGATGTCACAAGAATGTTAAGAAAAGTAGCAAGAAATAATATTTGCTTTCCCCCTTGGGAAATTTATAGTCTTATGAACACATAAGACTTTTCACCTTGCCATCTTGCCAGATGGCGAATGTAAAATCAAATGACAAAATGAATGTGAAAGAAATGTAAATTTCAATGCAGCTATGCAGGTACATAGAATCTTTGCAGCAGTAATCCATTAGTATTCTGAATTTATCTGGATACTGAAAATGCATTTACTATCAAGAAGAATGTAATGCTATGTGAGAAGTTGGATATATTGAATTTGTCTCTTGAAGGTTTTGCTCATCTCTGATACTATGATATTTAGAGGTGGTTCCTTTAGAAGATGATGAGGTTCTAGAGATGAAGCCCTCTGGAATGAATTAGTGCTAAGAAGACTGTGAATTTGACATTGTAGTACTTATCTATCATATCTGTAATTCTAGTGCTGGAAATACTACGGCAGAAGAACACGAGTTCAAGACCAACCTGTGCTTTACACTGAGCTCAAGGCCAAGCTATGTTACATAGTCAGATCCTTCCAAAAATTAAAAATATATATTTTTAAAAGGCCTTGGTGATCTCTAGTCCCTTCAACCCTATAAGACACAACAGGGAGAACATAGCTTGCTATGACACTTCAAAATAGCTGTCCCAGAAAACTGGTACTAGGAGTAGTTAAGCTACTTTTGATCTGAATCATGGCAGAGACAAGTAGAGTTTTGAAGTGCCCTCTCAGGAGAGCCCATATTTCTATCAATATGTGGTTAAGTGAGATTCTAGTGAAGACTCAGAAAGAATAGAAAAGAGCTGTAGAGAAAGACTGAATTTTTTCAAGGAATATTCTTACAAATGCTGGTAAAAATATGGATGGGTAAGGCCATTCTTATGAGATCTCAGTGGACATGAGGGACATGTTACTTGGCTTAGAGCAGAGACAGTTATTGTGAATACAGTTGCAAAGGACTCGGCTGAAACTGTGTTTGTATCTTGGTGTTTTTGGAAGTAAAACTCAGGAGCAACGCTATTGGATATTTGACTGAGGCTATTTAGTTAAACAGAGTTTGGGGACTGGCTTGGATACCCTTGCCTGCTTGCAGTGCAGCGTGGGAAGAGAGATGATGTCAAGATGGCTTTGCTAATTAACAGGGAAGCAACGACTTTAAAGATTTGGGAACTTCTCATTCCGTTCATAGTGGAAAGAGTAAAGAAGAGCTGTTTGGTAGAAAGAACACGCACATGAAGTCAAGACACATCTTGCCTGGAGATGCCTCCATCTTATTCACCTGCCTGGGGGATGGTCTCACCCACCAGGGCCTGGGTCTTTCCATGTCAATTGGATAATCTCCCTCGGGCTTGCTCAGAGCTTGCCTTAACTAAATAATTCTTTATGGGTGCCCTAAAAGTCAACCCTCAATTGTAAGTTCATATTTGTATCTAACTGGCACGCCCAGTGTCAAAGTTCACTGACAGCTTCCCAGCTATAGTATGCAAGTGGCGAAGCAGGAGCTGAGATGTGCTGAGTGGATCTTCCATTCCTGGCTTCCAGCATCACATGGGACATCCGTGGGTGAGAACGAGAGATCTCCTAAGTGAGATTTATGGGTAATGGCACATGCTACAGTGTCGGTGTTCATAAACTTTGCTATTTCGTACCTTAGGTAGTTGGGTGGTGCATGTGATGTGCTCTGGGATGCAATGCTTCCTAAATCCAAAGATTCTGGTGAGCTCAAACAAGGAACTGAACCAGTCACATCCTGCTGAGACCACTCCATGTCATGAACTCATTTTCTGGGAGGTTCAGCTATCAGTTGTTCATAGTTGATTGGATTAGGTTCTCCGCTTTTTGAATTTTCCCAGCATGTTTCCACATTACTTGGAGAGAAGCAGATCACAGGTCAGTTACTTGGCTCTGTTGTTCCCCACTAAGCTGGGGATGCAGCATACATTCTGCCTGTGATCAGTTCATTGACTGTGGAGGGAAAGGAAAGCAATTCCAGTTTAATAGAACCAGCTAGTTCTACTGAGTGTTGGCTGAGAACATTTCTCCACTGTTATCTTTGTGAAAAACACTTCAATTTCAAGCCAAGACTTTCAATTTGGAGTGCCTGTCCCTGTGAGTTTGCTCTGAGGTTCATATCTGAAGTTACATAGTTACACATGGTATGCTTGCCTCATCTGATAGTTCTATGTGCTTTTCTGTTATCTTAGTTTTTAATCTGTTTCAGAATATGACTGTATGATTGAAGCAGTTACCAAGGCCAATCTAAGTGAACTTTTTCTTTCACAAATAAATTATGTGCTTTTGTTTAATTTTATTTTTTCCTCTCTCCTTAATCCCCATTCCTATTCCTCCCTCATTTCCCCAAGAAACCTTTATCCCTTCTATCACATTCCTTCCTGTTTTCAAGTCTTTTAATTTATATGGCCAACTGTACTTTGTCTAGTTTGTCTTTGATATCATATGCCTGACATGATCCATGTTCCAACAAGTATCATAGATCAGCGGGTACACCATGAGGAAGAACATCTTCCTTATTAGTTCTCATTATAAGGCCACCCCATTAGAAGCCCTAATACATGGAAATCTATTTATTTACTTTCAGTCATTCAGTAACAGATTGAGTGTCAGAAAGTGAAGTCATTTTGATGGAGATCTGTGGAGAAAGGAGGAGGTCAGAGAGACATACTCAGGGATAGCTACATGGGCTGCATCTAAGGTCCAAACAGAAAGGAGCCCACTAGGATGCAGGGATAGGGTGCTTCAGGCAGAAGGCACAGAAAATAAGCAGCTAAGGATGTGCGCAATGCACGAGTCTGGTCTTTGATGAACGTTCAGTGCTGAGCAGGATGGAGCAGAAGGTGTTGAATTTTGTGTATCAGACAGGAGCAAGGTACTTCAGAAAAGACCTTAGACTTTCCCCACGGGCATGGTTCAGCAAGGGAAGATAGAGTCTTTGTACTGCTGGTCCACTGATAGCGCAAGCAAACATTTCTCCATTTGGGATGAAATCTGACTCCCTGTTGGTCTTTTGTTTTCAGTCCTAGTGCGATGAGTCCTTGATAATTTGAAGAAGTTCTCACATTCCCCTTGGATTGAGGATGCTGTTTTTATGTTATATAACATTGAGATACCTCTCTGATGCCTACCAAGTACCAGAGTCGAGATATTGTTCCAGGACTGGGGAAAAGGAGCAATTTACTCCTGGATGTTGGACGTACCAGCTCTGGGTCACGATAACAAAATATCTAAGGCTTTGGGTCTCTGGTGAGGACAGGGCATGGTGGGCATTCATGTTGGAGCAACTGCTCATATCTCCAGACAGACATCCAGGAGCAGGGTGCGAGTGGGGAGGGTCTTCTACCGGACCTGCCAGAGCACCTCCAACTCTCCCCTGTAGGGTCATCCAAGCTTTAATAAATGTGCCGTGGCAGTACAATGAACACCAAAATGGTGACACCCACGAAGCCGCCATGGAATTACTATTTTCTGTTCGAAATTCCGATCCAGACACCTTCTTTTCCAGGTCTGATTTCCTTAGAATGTCACTGATTCCAAGATGTTCAGAATCCTCCAGAGTTTCTATCTGATCTCTGGACTTTCCTTTGCTTGCTTCCTGTTTTCTCATATGTCTCATTCATATGGATTGTTTTTAAGCGTCAATTTAATCTCAGTGTGCACTTGGCAGAATGGATGAATGAATGAATGAATGAATGAATGAATCCATATACTGGCGACATCAGTGTCTCTCTGCCTTTGAGCATTTTAGAAGAATTCATTAAAAATGAATGGAATCAGCTGAGTAGGGCAGTGACTGTCTGCTCTTTATTCATTCCTTCTCTCCGTCTCTGTTCTCAAGTTTTTTCTTCAGAGTTCTCTGTGAACTCCAAATTATTTTTTCTTCAACGTTACAGTTCAAGTCTCTCCAACTCCAAAGCATGAACTTAGTTCATTCATTTGAGAGCATCATTTGTTCTCAAATGTGTTAGCTACTGCCCTTGTTGCTGTGATAGAAGACACGACAAAAGCAACTCAAGGAAAGAAGGGTTCGTTTTGATGTACCGCATGAAGACACAGCCCCCCATGGTGGGGGCGGCATGGAAGGCGGTGCCTTGAGCAGCTGGTCACATTTCAAGCCACAATCAGAAAGAAGTGTGTGTTGAATGCTGGTGTTCGGCACACTTATTTCTCTTTATTTGGTCCAGAAGGAACTTAGCCCATGGCATACATTTAGGGTGGAAGGAACTTAGCCCATGGCATACATTTAGGGTGGAAGGAACTTAGCCCATGGCATACATTTAGGGTGGGTCTTCCTTCCTTCCTACCTTCACAAGTCCAAGAGGTTTGTCTCTGAGTTAATTCTGTCAAGCTGAGAATCAATAACAATGTTCACAAACAGCATACATGTCTCCAAAAATCCCCGCCATGACTGATGTCGTTACTCCCGAGGAGTGGTGGACCGTCACCTCTTAGAAGCTCGTGACTTTGGCACATCGCCAAAGCTGCTCAGGAAAAACAGGTTTCATCCATGTTAAGATCACAAAAAAGAAAATTTTCTGTTGTTGCTGCACTGAAAAAAATGTAGCCTTTCAAAATACGCCTTTACCGTACTTGGAAGGTAATGCTCATGGAATAAATTGGAACAGTACTGTGTTCTACCTGGAGGATGCTTGCCGGTTCCTGAGTCCGTTTCTGGCTGTAGCAATAACCACAAAGAGGACGCGAAGGTCAGGACTGTTCTCTGCGCTGCTGTGTGAAAGAAGGTCCTGAACAAAGAGTGATCCAAAGAAGCATCTGGCAGAATCCTTGGAACATTCTAGCCTTCAGCGTGTTTCCCACAGGTTGGCTTTCCAGCAGTCCTTCATGTTCCGATGAACTTGTGTGAGGGAAATAATCATCCCCCGCTGTTTATAGGAGCGTGGAGTGCTGTGTTTTGCGGCAGATGCTTATTTTATTCCTAAATGGATGGAATCAGATGCGTCGGAAAGAACCTTTTTTTCCCTATTAACCTTTAGCAGCATTTATAATGACCATGTTAAATCAAACCTCGTTACAATGTAATGAGGCCTAGCTGAAATACCTCAGGTATGATGCTGAGTGATTTCCTAAATTATTGAGTGGTAATTGAAAGTAATATGGCAGAATACCTTTTACTCTTGAGAGGGACAATACCGAAACCTTTGGAGGGAAATGAAGTGAGTTAAAAGAGTCTATAGGAAAGAGTTGGAAGAAAGACAGAGAAAAAAAAAAGACCTGAATATGCTGTTTAATTTTTGGAACTGAGTTGAAATATGTCACTTTGATCTGAGTAGCACCATCGTGACTCAGTGCTGACCCTTAGACTCTGCTCATTTCTAGCACCCGACAGTCAGACTCAAGAATCAGACTCAAAACATTATTACATTTTTATAGCAAATGTTTCTGCAAGCCATGTCTTTATTCACTTACAATTCACTTCAAACCTTCAGTTTCCCAAAAGGGTTTCAGAAACTGTAAAACTATCACTCCAAATCAGTGATGTAATTAATGCTTGTTCTGAAAACTAAAATGATGATGGCAGCGATTCATTCATGGAGAAGAAAATTATTGCCTTACTAGCATTCAAACCTAACAAGATACTAAAGTAAAGGATACTTTAACACTTTGTTTTTCCCAACATAGATTCATGCTGCAACCTAGTCTTTTCATTTCTATGATGGCATGACATCTTTTCAAGTCTACACATAAAATATAGAGTTTACGTTTTGACTTTAAAAATTTGCAAAATTTTAGTGTGAAGTTCATGATTTTTTTTAATCTCAAGGGAATTTATTAATATAGCCTCTACTTAGTTAAGTTATAGACTATTCTACCTTGAATTCTCCTTTCCTTCCCTTCTAGTAATTGGTCTAAACTGCCTGAATGCAACCACCACTCTGAATTCTATCATCATTTTGCATTTTACTGCTAATAATAAATGGAATTACTTAGTATTAACTCTGCATGCAGAATTCTTTACTTGTTAAAAGAATGAAATTATTCTATTCTATTGCATGCCGCAGCAATTCATTTTTGCTATGTACTATTCTACTGCATGACTACATTGTAATTTATATATATTCAGCCATTTCTTTACTTGTTTTGAGGCTCACTCTGTAGCCAAGGCTAGCCTAAAAGTCATTGGATAATCCAGGCTGGCTTTGAACTCATAGTTATCCTGTCTCAGCTTCTTGAATGTTGGGGTTACAGATTTGATCCACCACCAACCTGCCTCTTACTAGACTCTTGACTTTTAGACTGTTATTTTGAGATATTATGAATAATGCCTTTAGATGTGTCTCTTGATAAACTTATATAGTGTGTACATTTTATGAATAAGGTTGCGTGTATACATTTTCTGGGAAGGCTGTTTTTTTTTCTGGCATAAATATATGCTTAATTGGCATTGATTGGTGCTGTTCATAGATTTTCCAAATCTAACCACAGGTAATTTCTAGTTCTATAGGTTTTGATTAACGGTTATAGTTACTCTATACCTTTGCCTACACTTGAAATAGAATTTGATAATAATATTTTGAAAATTTAGGTAATTGTATGGTGATCTGCTTGGAAGTTGTTGTAACTTCCTGTTAAATTTTCTATGATTAGGATGCTGAATGGCTTCTTAGGCACTCATTATCCATTTGAGACAAGTTCTATTTGTGTGTATATTCTTCTGTAGTTTCTATTTTTCATAAACCCTTCAGGAAATGCCTTTCTGAAAAAACTATCATCTCATATTATCATCTAGAAGTGTTATTGATTTGCATATCCTAATTAGAGCTATGATACATATGAAATTTATATTTTGAGAGAATGTGAGGAAAAGGGTAAGGTTAATTAATTTGGCTGCAGTACTCCTTTTGATGCATTCCATGGAGGTCTATATGTGTGGGTTTGTTTTCGTAGTTGTTATTCTTTCTTTGGTCTGCACTATCTGCACCACAGTTAGCCTGGCATTCTTACAAGAGTTGTTATCTGGCAACATGATCTTTGTGTTAGTTTCATCTTCCATTATTAAAGGAATATAGGATCCAAATTACTTTGGGGGAGCAAAGGGTTTAGTCTTGGCTTATAATTTTCAGTTACAGTTCATCATCGTGGTGGGAGAGTTTATACCAACATCAGGAGAGGAGGGAACTGGCCGCACCGTAGCTACAGGAAGAACTGAAAGAGAAACACATTTTCTTGTATGTCGGTCTGCTAATTTCCACCCAACTCTTTCTCTCTCTGTTTTATCCACTTGCCTAGGGCATGGTCCTTCCCACCGTATGCTGGATCTTCACATATCAATCAGATAATCTTCCACTGACTTGCTGGGGGCTTGCCTTAACTAAAAAATTCCTCATGGGTGTGTCTAAAGGTTCTGTTCCAGGTTGGTGAATTGACATGCATATTTAATTGGCATGGTCTTCTTCAGGATCATATTCAGAGCACATATTTTAAAAACATTGATCCCTACTGTGCATGGACACATTATAACCTTCCATGCTTTTATTTTTTTTAATTGTATTTTTTGGTAGAATTTTAGCTTTGTCTGTAGAAATCTTATAAATTTATCCTCAGTACTCATGCATTTAATAGTATTTGTTGTAAGATGTACTCTCATGCACTTTATTTCAAATTTCAAATTTCTGTTGGCTATAGAAGTATGATTGTTTTTTGTACATTAACTTTGTATCTAGAACACTTGATAAATTCATTTAAATTTATTCATTTACTTTTAAAATTTATTAGTATATGACTGAGTTTTCTCTCTGGATGATTATATTTTATAAACATTTCTCCAGCTCTTTAATTTAAAATTTGACTCTCGTTGCTTCTCGAGCCTCAAAAAAATGGCTGAAAACACCATTTGCTTTAATGATAAATAGCCAAGAGTGTGCAGAGTAAATACTGGTGGCGTTAAGAGAAAACATTTCCATGACTGACACTGGTGTGACCTGCAGGGCAGACTTCACTCAGGAATGTCCTGACAGGGACTGCACACAAGGACACTGCAGGAGAGAAGATGGAACGGAGCATGCTCAGCTCCAGAGACAGCAGGGGAATTTTTGTAGGCAAGGATTGCGGCAGTGGTGGGTGTCAGTAAATGGGAATTAGCTCTGAGGGTAGATAAGAGTATGCCAAATTGAACTGAGGGGTTTCTTGAAGAAGGTAGGCCAGAGTGATCAGTATCACTCGTGTGTGTGTGTGTGTGTGTGTGTGTGTGTGTGTGTGTGTGTGTATGTGTGTGTGTGTGTATATGTGTGTTTCTTTTTTAACCCATTACTGATGATCAGGTATTGACTGTGGTCAAATTGACTCAGCAGAAATGTTGATGTAAATGAGCTCTTCAAGGACAGAAGCAGAAGCCCAAGGTGGAACATTGTGAAACAGAGGGAGAGAGCCAAAGAAGACTCTGTTCTAGGGAAGAATCTACATTCTCATTTTATGTCCAATTTCGGGAGACTTTCCAATAGTCCATCTTTCATACTATGACTACTATAGATTTTCTAAACAAGTAGATGCTCTTGCAGCATGGGGAAATTCACTTCTATTTTAGCTTGCTTGACCATTTTCTAAAGCCTTAACTGCATGACGAATTTTTATCAAATGCTTTCTCTGTACCCATTGAGATGTTTGTTTTGGGGGGTGTTTCTCATTCATTTGATTAATATGGTCAATTACATCACTTAATTTTTGAAAATGTTGTACTACCTTAGATTTCTGGAATAAACCCTCTATTGCTACAACATTTTACTCATTATGAATCACTGCATTTGATTTGCTATGTCATTGTTTAGCACTCTTGTAGGTGTGTTCATTAGAGGGACCAATCAATTTTTTCTCATGTATAAATAGTCATTTACCACATAATGTTTTATACATACACTGACATTTCCCTAAGATTATGTTAACTGATGTGGTACCCTCATTATGTATTATAAGTATTCTTTGTGACATTCATACAATGCTGAAATTGTCAAATGGCATATGTCTCAGAACATTGTTTCTGAGATACAAGGATATACAAATTTCTGTGTATGTATGCCATCTGTATGCACATTTACACACACACACACACACACACACACACACACACAGATTTCATTGGTAGATTGGTAGATTTATAAATTAGTTATGAAAAAAATCTTAATTAGAAACACCAGTGTTTCTATTCCTGGAAAGAGTTACTGTAGGTTATGCATTACTTTTTACCAAAGTTACAGAACATGATAGTTAGATGTACAGGTGCCAAGTTGACAGTTGCACACTGAACATTGGGCACATCTGTGAAGAACTGGCAGTTAAGGCCAGCCCTAAGTAAACCTGTAGGCGCTTGTCTAACTGATGCCAGAAGACCCAACCTGTAAAGGGTGGGACATCTCCATGGCCGGTGATGGAGGGGACTGGCTTAGGGAGTTGGTATTCTTTAACACACTTTGGAGAGATATACTGTCTGGAGATTGAGGTTCACCCCTCTCTCAGCAATCCTGCGGATGTGGCATGACCAGTTGATTCCTAGTATTGGTACGAACTCTCCTGCCAAATCAGACAAATATAAGCCAAAATAAAACCTTGCTCCCATAAGCCATTTTCTTGTAACTTTAGTATTAGTAACCATCTCTTGTGGGCTTATAGTTGTCACAGTTGTTACATTTTTGGCAATGGCACTTCACCACCCTTTATCTCATCTTCCAGTTTCTTCATTCTTTCTAGTCCCTTATCTGTAGAGGTCTCTGAGCCTCCAGGGTAGAGTATATGTCATGCTGAGGATGAATTCTCAATGTTCTGTTGTTGGCATGCTAAGCCCTTGCTTCTCTGCATCCATGTCCACTCATGAGGATGGGAGCTCCTTTAAAAAATAACATTTTTATTATGACACTTCTTACATTGTACTTTGCTTTTATTTTGCTTTTTTATTTTGTTGATATTTACTTTTATGAATTTTGCTTTTCAGTTCTGCGTTTGATGTGCTATACTTTCTTATACTACTTTAAGTAAAATTTTAAATTAATGTTTGTCATAATTATTTTTTAAAATAATTATGCCTATAAAATTTTTTAATCTCTGATTTCTTTGTCTCTCGTAAGATTTTTATTTTTTCTATGTGTGTGTGTCTGTGTGTGTGTGTATCAGATCTATTTGGTGATCAAAGTTGACTTTGGGAATCATCCTGGATTGCTTCTACCTCCTTTCAGCTTTGCTCTGGGATTTACTAGGCTCTGCTCACCAGGGCCAGAAGTGCAGGCCTCCATTTATGCCTGGTGTTTTTTTCTTTTAATGTGGGACCTGGGATCCAAACTCAGGACTTTCTGCTTGTGAGGCAGAGTCTTTTTTTATTATTTTTTATTATATTTTTTATTACATACATTCTTTTATTATTTCAGGTCATACAAACTTAATAGGTACACCAGTTCCCTCCCTCCCTCCTCCTCCCCCTGAACTCCCTGCTCTCCCTCCCTCATCCCCTGTTCCCCCCTCCCCCATCCTTCCCTCCCCATCCACCAGTACCTCCCCCCCAATTCCCAGAGAATCCTTTATTGTGCATGCCTGACTCTCCTCTGGGTCCTTCTCTCCGATGACGTACAAGGACCCAGTGGCATTTCCCTGAACCCTTTCCCGTGTTCCCCTTAAGCATAGGAACACTACTGTGGCTGTCAATCCCTTGGTGAGGCAGAGTCTTAACCCCTGAGCCTTTTCTCCGCCCATTCACAAGTTTTAATAGATTTATTGTAGAATAATTTAGCTCAAATTTTCTTTATGATATTTAAAACAATTCTTGCCTTACATATAAATGTATTTTCTTATTGTTTAATTACCAAGCTTTTCAAATTTTGTTATTGATGCTTAGGTAAATATCATTATTAAAAAATATAGTGCATGACGATTAGTTTTTGAATATTTCTGAGCCATGCTACATGGTCAGTTTGGTAGTGTTCCATGTGTATTTGGAAAAAATGTGTATTTTGTTTGTTGGATTTGTATATGATTATTCAGTCGACTTAGTTAATCATGATAGTTAAAACTTTCATAGCCTTACTATTTTTAAAATATGTTTATTCTCTTAATCACTGATAAATATATTAAATTATCACATTTTGTAGAATTTTTTCTCTTTCCTTAGTCCTTCCAACTGAAGGGGTATGTAAACATAGTAAGTAGAAATTTATGGTTTTATGCCTTATTTTTAATATACCTTTATATTATCATGAATTGCCCTTAACATTTTTATTAATATTTTTTACCTTCAAGCTATTAATGTAAATATGTCTATATATACATGTGTATACACAGATTTTTTTTCTAAATAAATTATACTTATATGCATTTACCTAATACATACTTTTTTCTCCCACATTTTATGTTTTTCTTAATCATACAAGCTCAATAAGTACCCCTGTCCCCTCCTTTCCCCTCCCGTTCCATCCCCTGGAGCATCCTTTTGCGTGAACACCAAATCTCTCTCTGAGTTCTCCACCCTAATGAGGGTTCAGAATTCAGTAGCATATCCTGGAACCCCTTCTTGGGCTCCCTTTTAGTATGAGAACTCTATTTAATCCCTTGCCTCTAAGGATCCTACTGCCTGGAGCCTTCTACCATGTGATCCATGCTAGACTTTGAGGGGTTGTTGACATGTCAGCCATTGTGCAGGTCAGGCAAAGTCCAATTCTAGCTGCTGCAGCCCTAACTTGTGTGGAATATCTTGCATATCATTAGTCCTCTCCATCTTTAGGCTCTTACAATCTTGACACCCCCTCTTCTTCAAGGTTTCCTGGCTACTAATACATACTTTTTTGAACTAATAGTTAAGGTATATTTTTTGACTATCTTATTGTGACAGTCTGTTTAATTGAAACATTTAGTTTACTTTCATTTGTTATAAGTTGTTAGATTCTATGTGTAAAATTTGCCCTATTACTTGCTTATTAGTTTTTCAACTTGTCCAGCTTTTTTTCTTTCCTGGTTCCCTTTAGGAGTGAATATCTTTTGTAGACTGTATTTCCATTTACTAGCTTACTTGTGTATTTATATCTGTGTAATATTTGTTTGTATTTATTTAGAGTGTGCGTGTGTGTGTTTGTGTTTGTGCATGTATCATTGGGCACTATGTGTTCCTGTGGAGTACCAAGAGTGACTTCAGGAATCATCCAAAATTGCTTCTACCTCCTTTTTGCTTAGCTCTGGGATTTCCCAGACTCCGTCCACTAGGGCCAGAAGTGCAGTCCGCAATCTGTTTCTGCCTAGGTGGGACCTAAAATCTGAATTGAGTACCTTCTGCTCGGGAGGCAGAGTCTTAATCTTGAGCCATCTCTCCAGCCCCTGTGTAATATTTGTAATGCATGTCTGCCTCTGTATACTTCCTTAAAATGAGGTGCTACATACATACTTACTGTACTGTACTTTTTACAGTCTTGGGGATAAAACCCAAGGTATCTTGAATGCAAGAAAAACTTTTAGTCAGTAAGTTTCATCCCAGCCTAAATCCTTGATTTATTAAAATCCAATGTAAATTAGTTCTTTATCTGCTTTGCCAACTATATAATGACTTGGGAATATTTTAATTTGGTTTAACTTTCTGTTAACTTGTGTCCTGTTACAAAAATGCATTTGATTTTACTTATTTAAATACAAAACATTTTCTACAATTGGTATTCATTAAACTGCTAGCAGAGCTCTCTCTCTCTCTCTCTCTTAGCCCCCACCCCCACTCTCTGTGTGTATGTGTGTGTATGTGTATGTGTGTGTGTGTGTGTTGGTCTGTCTGTCTGTCTATCTATGTGTTTTATGCCTGAAGAATTCTTTTAAGTGTTTCCTTACTGTTTTTTTTTTTTGGTGATAAACTATTCCTTTTTTTCTAAAGCTTTATTTTGAAATATTTCTAATCAAATGAAGCATTCTAGGCTAAGTTTTGTCCAAAGTCTAAGAAACTGATCACATATCCTTGGCCTTTATCATTGCCACTATGAGAACTCCGATCATTTTCTGTCTTTAATCTATGATTTTTCTCCTTATGTCCAAAACATATTCCTATGGTGCTATTTCTGTGATTTTTAAAGTTTTTGTAAGTATATTATTTCATTCTTGGGGTAATGTTGAGTCTGTGGCTTGTCTTTCATTGGTTTGGGTGATTCTGAGGTAGGTCTTGGTTAATCTTTTTCTGATCAGTTTTCTCTGGGACTCCTCCTCTCCTCCTTCACTTTTTTCTTTCCTTTTTTTCCTTGAAAAATTCTTTTTAGTGTTTCTAGCATTTCCCTACAGACCTCTTGGTGATAAAATCCAAAATTGGGACATTTCCTGTCTCCTACAGATGCCACTTCCACCTTGTTCTCTACATTAACTCCCTGTTATATCTTTTATAAAAACCATATTTATGGGACTGGGGAATGGTTCAGGGCACTTTCTCTACATGAGTGAGGACTGAAGTTTGGATCCCCAGAACTCATATAAAAAGTTATATGTGGTGAACCCCCATTTCCATCACTTAAGAGGCAAAAACTGGGAGTCCCCAGGGCAGACTGGCTAGCTAGCCTAGCTGACTGGTGAGTTCTGGGTTCACTTAAGGGATTATAATGAAAAACGTGGAGTTCAATTGAAGAAGACACTTGATGCAAATTTTTGAGCTCCATACATGTGTACCTGCAAATGCATGATAATCTACACACATGCCAGCATGCATGCACACACACACACACAGACACACACACACACACATACACACATATATATGCATTCACCACATATAAGAACTTCACTAATTCTCACTCCCTTTTTTTGTTTTGAAACAGTGTCTCGTGTGGCTCAGGCTGGTCTACAACTCACTATGTAGCTTAGGATGACCTTAAACTCTCATCCTTCTGCCTTACTTCCCAAGTGTTAGGTTTACAGATCTGAACCACTACACCTGCCTGAGTTTTATGTGGTTCTGGGATCACACCTACATTTGCTGATGCTTGGCAAGTGCTGTCCTAGCTGAGCTGCCTCCCAGCCCTTGTGCTTTCTTTAGTCTTCTTTTGCTCCTAATTTCAGTTGTAGAATTTTGATTACTCATCTTTATAGACTTTCTAAAGACAATAAAACCCTCCATCCTATTATTATATTTTATTGAACTCATCAATCATACTTTTTAAAAAGTCTTCTGAAAGCCCTAGTGTGTATTTTTAGATAATTTTACATTGTCTATTGCTTTTGGTTCATTCTTCCTATTTTTTTTGGTTTTGCATAACCTACAATTTTTGCTTATATTAAAAGTCCAAACTGTGTTAGAAAATTCTAGAACCTCTGGATACATTACATTCCAGGAGGAGGACTTTTTTCCCTGATGTTATATAAACCATGGGAAGAATGCCTTTTATTCAGTTCTGCCCGAGTTTCTGACAGGAATCAGGTATCTTTCGTGTGTTCCCTAAAGTCCTAGACTAGCCTTTAAATATTCTCAACTCAGCTGTATATCTAGGCTTCTGTCAGAGTTTTTCTTCTGATGGACTCTGGATTCCAGTTTTAATTCCCATCATCCTTAAGACGGCCTAAATCTGTGCTTAGCTTTGTAGCTTCTTGCAGCTGCTTTCTGTTTGATTTCTCCCATTATGGACCTGCACTACTGCAGTTTAGAAATCGGGAAGCAATTTTAGGGAAAATTACCTGCGTAATTTCGGGCTCAGTTTTTTGTTATTGTCATTTCCTGTGTGACCAGGACTCTTTCAGTCCTGATGCCTTAGTCACTATTAATTCTGATTTTTTTCCTGGTTCAGTGGCTTGCTGCAAACGCTATGCCTCTGATTTTCTTTGTCCTTTGTGCTGCAGATTGGCAAGGTCCCAAGGCAGAAAAATGGGCTTGAATAGGACTCATTTTAGTGATTTTTTTGGGGGGGATTTGAATCCTTCAGTTCCTATCTGCCTTTATTCATCTCAATGTCTCAAAAAGTGTTGCTCCTCATTCTCCTCTGTCATTAAAACAAAACCAAACAAAAGCAGAACTAGATTTCATAAGAAAACAGTTTTAGGTTCACAGGAAACTTGAGTTGAAGGTCTAGTCATTTCCCATGTATATCACTGGCTTCACATGCATGGACTCTGCTGCTCTCAGCAGCCCTAACAGAATGGACGGTTGTTGTAAGTGATGAACCTACTGACGCATCATCATCCTCTGATGTGTATAGTTTAGTGTAGAATTCCATTTTAGTGCTTAGTCTGTGGAGCTAAAAATTTAACAGTGACATTTATGTACCACATGGAGATCATGCAGAGCAACATCAGAGTCCTGGATGTCTGTGCTCGCCCTTTGCACCTCCCTTCCCGACAACCCCTGGCAGCTGTTTATCATTCTACTGTCTTTCCAATTTGGGCTTTTCTAGAATATCATGTAGCTGGGCCATAAAGAATGCAGGTCTTTCAGATTGGCATCTTTCACTAGAAATTTGTATTTTTAGAATGTATATTAATGTCTTACCAAATATTTTAATGGTTTAAAAATATTTAAAACAGAGGGACAGATTTGGGGAGGAGACAGAGGAGAGAGGGGGGCATGGCATGGTATACATCTTTCAAAAGTCTGTTCTTTCCTTTGTCCATGTAGGATCCAGGAATTGAGCTCTGAATACAACGTGTTCACCTGTTGAGCATCTCACTGACCATATTTCAAGTGCATCTATATCTTTTCATAGATTAATAGCCCATTTATTTATAGCAGGGAATATAATATACCATTGATATACTTGTATCATGTTTGTTTGTCCATTCAAACATTTGAGGACACCCTGGTTGTTTCTAACTTTTGAAATTTATGAATAAATCTTCTGAAAGCACTGATGGGAAAGACTTTGTGTGGACATGTGTTTCAGCTCCCTCATCTGCCCCCTTAGTCAAATGCCAAAGATCAATAGAGCATCTCATCTTGAATAGAGCAGGTAATTAATCATTTAGTCCTTGTTAGACTTCTAGACTTTTTTTCTACTTTAATAATATTGCTAGACATTTTTGTAATATAATCTGTGAAAGTGTAGTGTGGATTGCTTAGTTGAATGACTGGACATGTTTTATAACACTTTTGCCCATGTTTTGTAGGGGAGAACTCAGTTTTAAGTCTTCAGCCTGACTGACCTTTGGACAGACTGAGGAATGGAAATTTTTGAATGTTCAGAAAGAGAAAGTGTTGTGGTGACCAGTCTATTGTACTTGCTGTTGACCGCTTCCTAACTAATCTTTCTGCAACATTAGCCTGTGACTTATCTAAAAACACCTTTTGGGAGGAGACACCAGTGAACCAAATCCTCTAGTGCCTCCCCTTTCAATGAACTATTGACTTGTGCAAATGTATTAAATGATGGTAGCTCAAAGGAAGACAATTTTGTTTTATATTTCATTTCCTTTTTTCCCTTTTGTTGACTGAGATGATAGGAAAGGAAAGAGATAGGGAAATACAAGAAATGAGAGAAAGCAAAGAGAGAGAGAGGAGATGAGAGGAGAAGAGAGGAGAAGAAAGGAGAGGAGAAAAAGACTCCTACTTAAATTGCACAAGATTTCTTTAGCTCTAGTTCATTTTTGTTTATTTGGAACCACTTGGATCAATCTCTGTAGAGGCAGCAAACACTCGAGTGACATGACTTTAAGTGTTAAGTGTCTCCTCGGCTTCACAAGTGGATCTCTGCAGAGTGGTTTGTTTTAGCCCACGGTGAGAGGAGAGGCTTGTGTGTGAGCCCCACAGCCTGAGTTCGAGCTCTGCTCCTCAGGGACTGAGCACCCTCAAGTCTTCGTTTTCTTCCATTTGGGTCTTCACACTGTCCTTTCACAGATGACCCCAGTGACAGAGCCCTGGTGAGGACCTCAGCCTTGCCCACCTTTTCCAAAATGAATAGACTTCTGAAAGATGTCAGCCACGACAACAATCAATGCCCGTGAAAACAGACCATCTCTATTTGAAAGTAGTTAACAAGAAGCAAATTGCCCGGTTAGGATCCCATTTCTGCCCTTTATAGCTCTGGGAGCTGAGACAAGCTGGTTGAGCTACTGACGTGTCAGTCTCTGTGTCCATAAACTGAGGAGAATAGCAGTACTGTCCCTTCAGGTCTGGTGAGAATTAAATCAGTTAATCCATGAGCAGTGGTGCAAATACTGCCTGGTACACATGTCAGATAGCCATGTTAAAATTTTATTCATAGTCCATCTCTATAATATCCAGGATAGATATTTAAATATTTTTCAGTCATGTTAGCTTTATTCCTCTTGTATAGATGAACAATGATCAAAGCTCGGGGTGGCCTAACAGCTGCCCGCATTTGTGGCCCGCTGAACAGAAGTGCCCTGGATTTACGGTTGCATGTGTAGGGAGGACAGCTTTCTTGGGAACTGTGGCTTCAGCCTGACAAGAATGACGCTACCTCCCTGCAGAAGCATCCAAATTGCATTTCTCTGTCCACCATAGAATTGCAATTGATTCAGACGGTTAACATCTTCTCACTAAAAAGACAAGTATATGTGAGCACACTGTTTTCATACCTTTATTAAAACTGGAATTTTGTAGGTGTTAAAATATCATTTGTCCATCCTCTCCACAATTTAATTTCCATTCTTACTCTCAGTAAACAACTCTGCAAACTTATGCTCTTTTTTCCATTCTGACATGTTTATGTACATATATGTTTCTGCTGACAAATATAGCATTATTTCATGTTTGTAGTACATATTTATATCAATCTGAAACTTTTTCCCCTTTGAGGCGTACTTTTGAAGATCAAATATGTATGGTAACCTCATTTGAAATAAAACAAAAGCATTTTCCCCATTCATTCACCTGTTGATGGACATGCAGGTTGCTTTGTAAAGATGGATTAGCATCTTTGTCGATGTCCCCTGGGACCCATGTAAGGATGTTTCTCTAGGGAGAATATTCTTGAACAGACAACCTTTCCACCTTTGAAAATTTGACTGACTTTCTGATTATCTTTTGACTCCAAGGAAATAGTCGATTTAATGAAAATTGTTGATTAGAATCAAGGTCCAGGATTCTTGCAGCGGATGTTCATATGGCCACAAAGAACGATTATCAACTTAGTAGCAGGGACAGAAGTTTATTTTTGGAGAGAATGGAGAAATCTATTTGTGTTTTAATGAATTATAAGGTGTAAATATTCAGAAAATATGGATATTAGGAGAATGAGTGATCTCTCTGTTTTGTGATTTAGTAGTTTGCAGTAATAAGGTCTAGGTTGCACTTTGGGCTTCTTCAAAAGGGAAAAGTTCAACTCAAAAATTGTAAACTATTCAGTATTCCTTCCACTGTCGCGGACTAATTGAATAGTTGTACCTCAAAAAGTGGGTGAGAAATGGTGTTTTCATTTCCCCCAGTGTTGAAATACTAATGACATAAAAGAGCTCACTATGTGCCCAAATTCACTTTTGAACTAGGTTTTGAATGCTTTAGTATTTGTAGCTTAAATTTTAAAATTCATATTTACAAACACTACTGTAACTTCAGTGAAACTGAATTGTGTAATTGAAGCTTTTTGCTTATTATAGTATTTGTTACACCATTTAATTCTGTAAGTATATAAAGTTAGTCTTAACTTTATTTTTATATTATTTTATATCTTTTTACCTGCAGTGTGTTTTTACCTGTGTGTTTGTGTGTGTGTGTGTGTGTGTGTGTGTGTGAATCTACCTTAGGGATTAAAATGTAATGTTAAGGACCAATAAACTATCGTGGACAACAACAAAAAACTAGTTCTCAGTAAAATTTACTTGCTTTTTTATATGTGGATGCTTCTGGTGTATGTATGTGTGTGTGCATGTATGTGTGAATGAAGCTATACTTATATACTCAAGGGAAGGGTGTTCATTTGAAGAAGAGGTTTCATGATCATGAATTTATTCCCTCAAATATGAAAAGTGAATAATATCGAACAAAGTGTGCATTAGTTGATTGAAGTTGCTCTAACAAAAAAAAACCCTGGAAGTACAGCCTAGACAACAGATATTTATTTCTTGCAGTATAGAGACTTGAAAGTTCAAATAGCTAGCTGATTCAGTTCCTGAGAAGGGGGGTGGTCTATCTCTCTTTTGGCTTTTAGATGGTTGTCTTCTCTCTGTGTACCCTCAGATGGTAGGAAAAGAACTTTGACAGGTGTATGTTTTCAAATGCACATAATCTTTCATCAAGGACCTTATCCTCACACCTTTACCTATCTGCACCAAGGTGTACTATGTGTTTGGAATTGCAATGCCTTCTTGATGCACTGCTCCTTCGATCAGTCTGAAGTGGTTTTATTTATCTCTTCTAGCTTTGGCCTGAAATCTATTCTGTAAATTATTATAATAGAGACTCCTGCTTGTTTTCTGGCTCCATTGTCTTAAGATAAGTTTGTCTATCCTTTTGCTCTGCACTAGTGTCTACCTTTCATGGTGAAGTGTTTTTCTTCAGGCATAAATATGATAAATCCTGTTTTGTAATCCAGTCCATGTATTTTTTGATTGGTAGTTGAGACCACTGACATTCAAATTGACTAATGATAGATGTTTATTGATTCTTGTCATTTTATTGATTTCATGATGTTTATTTTCTTACGCCACCTTTGCTTTACCACTGATCTAATATTGTTTATTTTTTCCTATAGCCTCTTGAATATGTTTATCTTTCTCTTGAGTCTGAAATATTTTTTTCCAGTGTTCTACCTTGGTTGTCTTAAGTACCTTTTGCCTGCTTTTATTGTGAAAATTTTCTTTTTCCCTCAATTATGACAGATACATTTGCTGATGGTATTAGACTACAGTATATGGGTTGGCATCTGTAATTTTCTAGAATGCACAGTATATTGATCTTAGTCTTGACTTTTAAAATCTCCATGAAAACCAGCTGTTATTCTGTGAGACTGACTTTTTCCTGTGACTTAGTTCTTCTTTCAGCTTTCAATGTCCCTTGTTTGTTCTGTACATTCAGTCTTTTGACTATTATTTGCTGTGGGCAATTTCTTTTCTGTTCCTCTGTTGCATCTATCTTATGGAAAGCATAAATTTGCAACATTTTCATCTACCATTTACTTGGATTTCTTCCATGACCATAATTCATAGTTTCAGTCTTTTTATGGTATCCCAGAGATTGGCATGTTATATTCATTGGTTTCAGCTTATCATTTCCTTTGACTAAATGGTCTGATTCTGCTACCTTGCCTTCAATCCCTGATATTTTGTCTTCCTCTTGATCCATGCTCCTGGTGACTTTCTGTTGAATTTTTTTTCGCTTTAAAATTTTTATGTTTTGAGTTTCAGTTCAGTTTTGGTTTACTTCTGCATTTCTCTTTTTGAGAATTTGAGTGTCTTTGTCATTTCTTTCAAGTGCTTGTGTTTCGTTTGGTTTCATTCTGATACTTGCTCACATCCCCTGAGATCTTTGAGCATATTTGTACCTGTTCTTTAGAATTCTTTGTCTCAAGTGTCATCTAAGTTGTTGTCATTCGGGACCATTTGGGGGATTCAAATTGTCTTGCTTTTTCATATCATTTGTATTTTTTGTTTGTACTTTTAAAATTTTTATTTTATTGTGTGTGTGTGTGTGTGTGTGTATCAGAGGGCACTGTGTGTCCCTGTGGAGGACCAAGGGTGACTTGGAAATCTATGCTGGATTTTTTTTTTTTTTGCTTTTTTTTATTAAAAATTTAATTATACATTTTAAAATTTTTTTACCAGTTCCCTCCCTCTCCCCTCCTCCCCCCGAACCCTCTCTTCTCCCTCCTCTTCCTCCCCATCCCCCAGTACCTCCCCCCCAATTCCCAGAGAGTCCTTTATTGTGTACGCCTAACTCTCCACTGGGTCTTCCTCTCCAATGACATAAAAGGACCCAGTGGCATTTCCATAAGCCCTTTCTCTTGCTCCCCTTAAGCATAGGATCACTACTATGGCTGTCAATCACCTTGCCTCCAGGGGTCTCGGTGCCCTTAACAGATGCTAGACTTTATGAGGGCAACAGTGCATTGGACATTGCGCAGGGCATGCAAAGTCCCATTATGATTGCTTTGGCCCCAACTATTGTTGAGAATCTTGCAAATCGTTGCTCCTCCCATCCTTTTGCTCTTACAATCTTACCGCCCCCTCTTCCGCAAATGTCCCTGAGCTCCAGGATGGGGAGAGATTAGGCTGGCCTAGTTCTATGTGATTGATATAGAGTCTCTGAAGTTCTGGATTGTGGTTTGTTGATTTTCTTTTGCAGTTTTGCTGCTCCTGTAATGCCCTTCACTCCATTCTGCTGGGCACTGTATGTCACCCCCTGGCCAGAGACAAAAGCTGTTAAACTGGAGTCTTGTTATAATAGCACATTCAAGGGTATATGTAATAAGAGTAGGAAACCTCAGTGAGGGAGGGGTCCATCACCCATTTGCGAAATGATTACTTTTTATCTGTTAGACTATATGCCACCCCTTCTGGTGAGATCAGGAAAGAACGTCTGTGAACTTAACCTGGTTTCTCATTACTTACTTGCAGCCCTTGATGGAGGCCTATTTTCTCTGCTGTAACATGGTCCCCTTTCTCCTTGTTTCTGGTTTGGCCCTCCTACCCCATCTCTCTTGTTCATGATCCTTGCAATTACTGTGTTACATAGGTTTACTTTTAAGTGTCTCAATGTGGGCTGGATGAGTTTGGTACTAGGAGCCACCTATTAAGGAGTACATACGGCGCTTAATTTTCTGGGTTTGGGATACTTCACTTAATATAATTCTTTCTAATGACATCCATTTCCCAGCAAATTCCAGTAATTCATCATTTTTGATGGCTGAGTAGTACTCCATTGTATAGATGTACCACTGTTTCCTTATCCACTCATCAACTGTTGGACATTTAGGTTGATTCCATGACTTTGCTATTGTAAACATTGCTGCTATGAACATGGTCGAGCTTGTGCTATCGAGGCGAACCTCTGTTGCATGGGGGGTTATTCCCAAAAGTGGGATAGCAGGGTCATATGGCATTTCAATCTTTAATTTCTTTAAGAATCTCCAGACAGCTCGCCAGAGTGGCTGTATGAGCTTGCATTCCCACCAACAATGTAGGAGAGTTCCCCTCTCTCCACATCCTCTCCAGCATTTGTCGTTGTTTGTATTGTGGATTTTTGCCATCCTGACCGGGGTGAGATGGTATCTCAGGGAAGTTTTGATTTGCATTTCCCTGATGGCGAAGGAAGTGGAGCATTTTTTAAGATATTTGTTAGACATTTTAATTTCATCCCTGGTAAAGTTTCTTTGAAGTTCCATGGCCCATTTTTTAATTGGGCCAGTGTTTTCCTTGGAGTTTAGTTTTCTAAGTTCTTTGTGCACTCTGGACAGTAGAGCTCTGTCAGATACGTGGTTAGTGAAGATTTTCTCCCATTCTGTGGGTGGCCTTTGAGCTCGTGTTACAATCTCTTTATCTGAACAGAAGCTCTTCAATTTCACAAGATCCCAACTGTTGAGAGTTGGTAGCAGTGACTGTGCCATTGGATGTCTGTTTAGGAAATGTTGGCCTAGCCCAATCAGCTCGAGGGAGTTCCCTATCCTTTCAACTATGGTTTTTAAAGTCTCTGGCCTTAAATCAAGGTCCTTGATCCATTTGGAATTAAGTCTTGTACATGGTGACAAGTATGGGTCCAGCTTTAATCTTCTGCATGTGGAGATCCAGTTTTGCCAGCACCATTTGTTGAAGATGCTGTTTTTTTTCCATTGGATTCTTTGGGCCCCTTTGTCAAAGACCAAATGGCTGTATTTTTGTGGGCTTATATCTGGGTCTTCAATCCTTATCCATTGATCTGTGTGTCTATTTTGGAGCCAGTACCAGGCTGTCTTTATAAATATGGATTTGTAGTATAAACTAAGGTTTGGTATGGTAATACCTCCAGCAGTGTTTTTGTTACTCAGGATTGTCTTTGCTATCCTGGGTCTTTTGTGCCTCCATATGAATTTTGAGATTATTTGGTCAACTTCTTTAAAGAATTGCTTTGGGATTTTAATTGGTATAGCATTGAATTTGTATATTGCCTTTGGTAGGATGGTCATTTTTACGATGTTGATTCTACCAATCCAGGAACATGGGAGGTCTTTCCACCTTCTGGTGTCTTCTGCTATTTCTTTCTTTAGGGTTTTAAAGTTTTCATTGTAAAGGTCTTTTACCTCCTTGGTTAGGTTTATACCAAGGTATTTCATTTTTTTAGGGGCTATAGTAAATGGGATTGTTTCTCTCAAGGCTTTTTCACTTCTTTCATTCTGGGCATATAGGAAGGCCTCTGATTTTTGCACATTTATTTTGTATCCTGCCACCCTGCTGAACTTCTCAATTAATTCCAGTAGCTTCCTGGTGGAGTTTTTGGGATCCCTCAGGTATAAGATCATGTCATCTGCAAATAGGGATAGTTTGACTTCTTCCTTGCCGATTTGAATCCCTTTTATGTCCCTTTCTTGTCTTATGGCTTCAGCTAAGACTTCAAGTACAATATTGAATAGAAGTGGTGAGAGTGGACAGCCTTGTCTAGTTCCTGATCGAAGTGGGAATGCTTCCAATTGTTCCCCATTGAGCATAATCCTTGCTGTAGGCTTGTTGTATACAGCTTTTATTATATTGATAAAGGTTCCTTCCATTCCTACAGTCTCTAGCGTTTTGATCATAAAAGGCTGTTGGATTTTGTCAAAGGCTTTTTCTGCATCTATGGAAAGTATCATGTGGTCTTGGACTTTGGACTGGTTTACATGATGAATTACATTTATTGATTTGCGTATGTTGAACCAACTTTGTGTGCCGGGGATGAAGCCTACTTGGTCCCCGTGAATGATCTTTTTGATATGTTTTTGAATCCGATTTGCTAAGACTTTGTTGAGAATCTTTGCATCTGTGTTCATCAGAGAGATCGGCCTATAGTTTTCTTTTTTAAGTGCATCTTTATTAGGTTTTGGGATTAAGACGATATTAGCTTCATAGAAGGAATTTGGCAGTGTTCCTTCCTTTGCTATTTGATGGAACAGTTTAAGGAGTATTGGTGTTATTAACTCCTTAAATGTCTGGTAGAATTCTGTGCTGAATCCATCTGGCCCAGGACATTTTTTGGTGGGAAGATTCGAGATTACTTCTTCAATTTCCTTGTATGTTATAGGACTATTTAAATAATTCACAACTTCCTGATTCAATTTAAGTAAGTTGTGTTTACTTAGAAATTCATCCATCTCTTTTGTGTTGTCAAACTTCACAGAGTATAAGTTTTTGAAATATGATGTTATAATTCTCTGGATTTCTTGGGTATCCGTAGTGATAACTCCATGTTCATTTCTAATTTTGTTAATTTGGGTTTTCTCTCTCTTGCTTTTGGTTAATTTAGCTAGGGGTGTATCAATCTTATTGATTTTTTCAAAGAACCAGCTTTTTGACTGGTTGATTTTTTCTATCATTTTCTTAATCTCGATTTCAGATATTTCTCCCCTTATTTTGCTAATCTCCTCTCTTCTATTACTTTTGGGATCAGATTGCTCAAGTTTCTCCAAATCCTTAAGCTGCATCGTTAAATTATTTATTTCTGATGTTTCCAATTTTCTGATGTAGGCATTAAGAGCTATGAACTTACCTCTTAGAACAGCTTTCATTGTGTCCCAGAGATTTTGGTAAGTTATATTCTCATTTTCGTTCACTTTCAGAAAATCTTGAATTTCCCGTTTAATTTCTTCCTGAATCCAGTTCTCATTCAGCATCATATTGTTAAGTTTCCAGGAGTTAGTGTATTTTCTCTTGTTTGTTGTGTTGTTGTGGATGTCCAGGTTTAGGCCGTGGTGGTCTGATAGGGCACAGGCTAGAATTTCGACTTTTTTGTATTTGTGTAGATTCATTTTGTGGCCCAATATGTGATCTATTTTGGAGAAAGTTCCGTGTGCTGCTGAGAAAAATGTGTATTCTTTGGTACGTGGGTGAAAAGTTCGATAGAGATCTGTAAGGTCCATTTCAGTAAGGGTTTGGTTAAGCTCCAAAGTGTCTCTGTTAAGCTTTTGACCTGTTGATCTATCCCATGTTGAGAGGGCGGTGTTGAAATCCCCGAGAATTATTGTTTGGGGGTTGATTTCTTGCTTTAGACGCTGTAGGGTTTTCTTAATGAATGTGGAGGGGCCCATATTGGGTGCATATATGTTCAGTAATGTGAAGTCTTCCTGGTGAATTGTGCCTGTGACTAAAATGTAGTATCCATCTGTGTCTCTTATGATTTTCTTTGGTTTGAAGTCCACTTTGTCTGAAAGCATAATTGCTACCCCTGCCTGTTTCCTGGTTCCATTAGCTTGCAAGATTTTGGACCAGCCTTTCATTCTTAGGACATGCCTATCTTTTTTGGTGAGATGAGTTTCCTGAAGGCAGCAGATTGTTGGATTGTGGTTTCTAATCCAAGTTTGTAATCTGTGTCTCTTAATCTGTGAGTTAATGCCGTTGACATTTAATGTTATAATGGAGAAATTATTTTTAATTCTGGACATTTTTTATGTTTAGTAGATTTTGTAAGCATGTTGTTTGATATTTATATTTTGTTGGTATTATACTTCCATTCTGTCCTCCTGGATACGCTTGTTCTTTTTTTCAAGCTTGAGTATCATTTCTAGCATTTTTTGAAGGCCTGGTTTGGTAGACATGTATCCCTTCAAGTTGTCTTTGTGCTGAAAAACTTTTCTTTCTCCCTCAATCATGACAGATAGTTTTGCCGGGTATATCAGTCTGGGTTGGCATTTTTGCTCATTTAATACTTGAAGTATGTCTCTCCAAGCTCTTCTTGCTTTTACTGTTTCCATTGAGTAGTCATTTGTTATTCTAATAGGTTTACCTTTAAAAGTGAGTTGCTTTTTTTCTCTTGAAGCTCTCAGCACCTTTTCTTTGTCTTGAATGTGGAGTGTTTTGACTATTATTTGCCGTGGCGATTTTCTATTTTGGTCATATCTGTTTGGAGTGCGAAATGCCTCTTGTATTTGGATAGGCCTCTCATTCTTTAATTGTGGGAAGTTTTCATTTATGATGAATTGAAATATTTCCTCAGGTGTGGTATTTTGGGATTCTTGTTCTGGTATTCCATGAATGCGCATGTTAGGTTTCTTCAGGGTGTCCCATATTTCTTGAATGTTCCTCTCCAGTATCTTTTTGGCTTTAACAATCTCTTCCATTGAGCTGGTTAATTCTCCTACTTTGTCTTCAAGATCTGAGATTCTATCGCTTCTCGGCCTTTTGGCTAAGATCAAGTGTAGTATCTGTTCTTATCAGTTTAATATCTGATACGTCCTCTATCCGAGGACAATATATTAAATGGATTTTTGGAAATAGGAGATGGAATAGGAGCTTGCTCCGTCCACTCCACGCATCGACCTGGTATTGCAGTACTTCCAGGAACGGTGCACCCCCTCGGGGGAAATAAAAAAAAAAAAAAAAAAAAAAAAAAAAAAAGATCTGAGATTCTATTTTCTGCCTCATTTGTTCTGCTGATAAGACTCTCTGTAGAGTTTTGGGTTGAAGATAACTTATCTCTTAGTTCAATTTTAAACTCTGCCTGAGACTGTTTTACCTGCTCTATACCTATTTTTGTTTCTTGAACTGTTTTTCTCAACTCCTCCAGGTTCCTGTTGTGTTCCTGTTCAAAGTGGTTGACACGGTTATTTAACTCTTCTCGGATTTCCTCTTTCATATTATTAATCATGGTAATGATCATACTCTGAAAGTCGTTATGTTGGGTCTGGCTTTCATGGCTATTTTCTATGGATTTGTTCTGGTCGCAATCCATCGTTATGGGATTGATTCTTTTGGTGGGAGATTGTTCTTGGGGTTTGTTTCTCGTGGATCTGCACTTTGACTTGTACATTGTTGTTTTGTTTTTTAGAACCTTTCAGTTTCTGTGTGTTTTTCACTGAACCGATGTAGTTGGTATGTTTACACCTGCCAGTTGTTACTAGTGCTTGCCTTGGATTGGGTATGTTTGTGTATTGGTATTGTTATATCCTAGATGATATTACTAGGATGTTAGTACGTCAGTTACATAACCAGGGGATGAATATAAGTATGGTAGTGCACTTTTATGATCTAGTGTCTTGGTGAAATGTGAGGGTGGGTCGTGTACTCCCTGGAGTTGTATGTTTTTGGGGTGGCTGTATGAGGAAGCTGACCTACAACATTGATACTAGAAAGGATCAGTAAGGTGAAAGAAAAGAAAAAGAGTAAGGAAAAAAAAAAAAGGTTTCCTTATCTTTAGGCTGGATGTGAAGAGTCTCGCATGTGATACAATGGTTGTAGTGAAGTCCAGATGTATGGCCTGTGTTCTCTTTGTTCCTTAGAGTTTTGCTTGGGTTTCCTTTGTACTCTATTGAATTCTGAGTAGCAGTGTGACTTCCGTGGACCACATGTGTAGGTCCCCGGTGGGCCAGAGAGGCAGAGGGTCTGATGTTGATGGCAGAATTCTTCACCTGCGACCTGGGCACTGGTCGGGGTTCGGCGCGGAGGGGGGCTGGGGGCAAAGCCGGCGGCCGCGTGCGCGGGTGCTGCTGGCCAGGCGGCTCGGCTCCGGGGTGGGGGTGCTGGATTTTTTTCTATATCCTTTTTGCTTAGTTCTGGGATTTCCCAGGCTCTGCCTTCCAGAGTCAGAAGTGCAGTTTCCACTGCTGTTTCCACCTCGAGTTTGCATGTGGGATCTTCTGCTTGTGAGGCAGAGTCTTAACCCCTGAGCCATCTCTCTAGCCCCCTGTTTGTATTTTTACGGTGGGACTTGGACATATTGAGTTAACTTATTGGTCACATTGGTTGAGTAGGCACTGGATCCCTATTCTGCAGTTACCCTGGCTTGGTAGGTTTAGAGCAGATAGGTGATGCTGGAAAGTTTAGTGCTGATTCATGGGTGGTGTAGCTATTGTGATCCCAGTTCAGCTAGAGAAATGTATTACTTCTGGCTTCAACAGAGGAAAATCTGTGGAATGACCAGTCTCCTCATTTCCTCAGAAGTGTATCATGCCAGAAAGATGTGGAGGTGAGAACTACGTGTGGAATGAGCAGGCGCCTAGTGAAGGTCCTCGGGTGGTGGCATTACAGGGATGGAGGGGTGAGGGCTGTCCACGGAGTGAACAAGGGGTTTAGTCCACGTCCTCAGGTGATGCCACTAGTGTCCCAGAGAGAGGCAGAGATGAGGGCCACTTGAGGGGCATGCAGGTACTTGAGCAGGGCCCCAGATAAGAGTGTTAGGGACCCAGTGGGAGGCAGAGATGAGGGAAATGTGTGGAGTGAGGGACAGATGGCAGCATCAGGGTTTCAGAGGGGGGGCAGTGAGGACCCCCCTGCAAGGTGAACAAGGTGTGTGCATAGTTCCCTAGATGGTAGTACTGTGGTCCTAGAGGGAGGGGCAAAGGCTATTTGTGGGGTGAGCAGGGGGCTCGGCACAGACCCTCAGATGACGAGTTAGAGTCCCAGAAACAAGGGAAATGAGGGACACCTGTGAGTTCCATGCAGGGCCCCCGATGGAGACCCTGTGGTTCCCTTGGTTTTCTTAATTCATCTTGAGGGTCATCAAAGGTCAAAATCTTCTTTTACCCAGGTCTCAATCCAGGGGAGGATGTTATTTCCTGGCTTACGCTTACTACTTTTCTTACAAGGTAACAATGAGTTTCCTAGCTCAGTGAACTCTCTGCACCAGAAGTTCTTAAATCTCATACCTAAGAAACCAACAGCTATGGTTAAGTCTAAGGTTAGTTTAGGAGAAGCTGTGCACAATCAGCAGTGTTCTTAACCTGCGTATAGAAGGATTTGACAGTTGGATGCCAAAGACTCATCTTGACATAGTTATTATTAACTTCCCTTTTTTTGAGTCTCTGGCCACATATTTTCATTCCCATTTTGTTCATAGTGTCTTTATTTTCCCTTTATGTGTGTGTGTGTGTGTGTGTGTGTGTGTGTGTGTGTGTGTGTTTATATATATCAGAGGGTGACTTAAATGTGTACATGCTAATGGAGGTCCAAGGCTGACTTCAGGAATCATCCTAGATTGCTCTACCTCCTTTTGAATTTTTCTGGGATTTCCCAGGTCCTTACTTCCGGGTCCAGAAGTGTAGGCCACTGCTCTTCCCACCTGGTATTTTTACTGGGATCCAGAGATCTGAAGGACTTTTCTTGGGAGGCAAAGGATTTAACCCTCGACCCATTTCCTGGACCCTTCCCTTCTTTCTTAAACCTGTTTCATGAATATCACCACCATGAAACCAAGATAACATCAGCGGCAGTGATTTATACTAATGACTAACATCTACCAAGTATCTCCTTCAGAAACTGCATGTTTGTATTTAATTATTACACCAATCCTAAGAGATTAGCTCCATTTCTACAAGCGAGAGACTGGTATTAATTCTCATAATAATACTGTATGGGTTAGGACCCTCAAGTCCACTTCTCAGATGAAATCACCAGACCCTACACAACGATTCTACCCCAAGGTTATCCACAACTGGCAGGGCCAGTGGAATCCTTCCCACTTTATCATTCATCCTCCATTTAATTTCTGTTCGCTGCATTGAATGGACGTCTGAAAGTCCTCTGTCTTAAGCCAGAAAATGAACTGTAAAGTGTTGAATGTGCTTTTATCTGCTTCACCTTGTTATTTCCTTATTTTTGTGACCTTACATGTCCGTTTGTCATTACTACTTCAGTAACATGTGGTTCCTTTCTCCCCAAAACACAGCGGACCGATCTACATTTTAAACTTGTCTCAAAGTTATGTTCAAATCTCCAGAGTCCTTGTGGCCTTAAAGAGCACTGGATCTAATTTTAAAATGATTTATCATTGCAATTTGTCCTAATATCATTATAAATCATCAATTTACATAGACTGAAGATCTGATTAATTCAAATATATTCATTTATTTTAGATTAGCATGCACCTACTGACTAACCTCTGTATTCATTTACACACAAGATTAAAAACAGATTATTATAGCCAAACAACTATCTCTGCCAGGCATTCTAAGTAGAATCGTCCACTTCTAGTACTGGCAAGAATCTGTGGTGATAATTTTTGCAATCTTAAAGAGCCCAGGGAAGAACATGAGGTTTGGTATGTCATGCAAGCCCCAGTTTTCAGCAACTGACTTCTGCATTGTTATCACTCTTTCACCCCCTTTTGGAACACTGACACTTTGTCTGGTTCAGGTTTTCAATGCATGACGCAGTGAAAGAGCTCAGGATGTTTACTGCCTGTCTAAGTTGGCATTAGGGCTTTGCAAACACTCATTCGTCTAATCCTTCCATCAGTCCATTGAGGCAGGTACCAGCATCACTCATTTTTTTTGTTTTGCTTTTTAGAAGAGCACTAAAACTGTGAGAGATGAAATAATGTATGAGTTCCATGTATGCGAGAGAATTAGAACCCCAAAAGTCTGTCTCCTGAATTCATCCTTCTAATTCCCCAGCTAGATGGCTTGATGATCTCTCATGATCAAGCAAGAACTGAAAAGAAGCTTGAACTGCAGTCATAACATTTCTTAGGCTACTAAGTGACAGAAACTCTCAGTGGCCAGGACCACATTTCACTCGTGGTTAATACATCTCAAGATAGTCAGTCCTATTCTGGGTAAGAGGCAGCTGCTCCCAATAATGTGAGTTTCATGTTGCTTGTGATTATCTTTCCCAAAACAATGGAATTATCTAGCTTCAGGATGGAGCTATATGATTCGCGCTCTAGAATTCTGCAGTTTTGAGATAGGAGTTTGATCTCTACTTCCTTCCAGGCTTAGTCCAATTGCTGTGCACATTGGCATTTCCTGCTATGAAGTGGTGGCCGTGTTTTTCCTGACAAAGTTTCTAGTTTGAGCTTTGAGTTCTCTTCACCCGCCCACCTGATTCTGTGGTGCAGCTCCAGGGTGGGCAGGCGGGCGGGGTCCTCACTGTCCTGGGCTTGGGGGTCCAAGCTGCTATTCTTCCCCCACATGACTTGCTACTGAAAGAGAATCTAGGAACTAGGCCACCTGCTTCCAATCTATTAAAAGTTTACAGACAAAGGCATTGGGTTGACTTTAAACACAAAATATGATTAATGATTTGAACTGCTAATGGAATGTCGGCCCTGCAGAAATGCCTTTCACATATATTTCCAAAAAGGCCTCTCTTATCGAAGACCTTGAGTTTTAAATTATATTCCTAGACCCACTTTTTAGAGCCTAAACATGCCTGTCAGCCACCTATTGTGTGAAAAACATTTTGCCTGCTGGGATAGGAATGATATTTACAATAATAAATACATCATATGCTTGTAGACCAGATATATCTGAAAGTATTTTCATGTACTTCATCATATCTTTGAAAGATCAGTGAAATGAGACCAAGGATTGAATCAGGCTGTGTCATGACTGAATGAGCTTAGAGAGATCATTGTTCCTCTTTTGGTACCAATTTTCCTGTATAATTTTGGAGTGCAATTGGTTGACCTGAAGTATAATTATATATGATGTGTTATGACTGACCTCATTTTAACTAGGTGTTATAGACCCTTATATATAAAAGACACACATTAGGAATTCAGTGAAGACATGAATGAAAAATGCATTAACTGCTTTAAATTGGCTAGTTTGACACTGGATGGATGTCATTTAGATTCTGTTCTGAGTATTATGTGGCAAATTCTTCAGCCTTTGTTTTTCCATCTGTAAAGCGGGATTGTAATAGCTCCTGTGTTAGAGAGTAGGCCAAAGAGTAAGTCAGATACTAAGTATAAACTGCCTGAACCATGTTTGGATGCCCATAGGCGCCATCAATAAAAGGCAGCTCCTTCTAGCTAGTTAAGAAAGTTAGACATACTTGCATGCACAATGCCAAATCCCAGTGTGTGCCCGTGGCTTCAGTAACTCCACACCCAATGCTAGTGCTGAAGTGATATCTGTAGAAGACCAAACATCAGGGTCCGAAACTGACCCACTGTAGCTTTATCTAGAGTCTGAGCATTTTTATAGGACAGGTGAAAAATGGTCAGATGTGGAAGTCTATGAACCAGGTATCTGGAAACAATCTCACATGCTCTTAATGCGAATGATCATAAAGGTCAAATCTACTTCTGTGACACTGATATTCATTAAAAAGTGCATCTTCTTGTCTGATGGTTTGATTTTCCAGAATTTTGCAAAATTTCTGGGACATTATGGTCATCCCTGATGGACAGTAGCCTTGATCTCATAGTCTATTTTCTGCCCTTTAAAGTCCGATTATCTTTCATCCAAATAATCACTGAGCCTTACGGTTCCTTCTCCCGCCAGATGTTTTCTTACATCCACCTGTTTCTCTCTTTCTCAGATCCCTGTCTCTCTGCTCCCGCTGGAACTGGGTCCTCATTCAGCCCCTGGAACTTAGTGATGAGAGACTTTCATGTTTGGCTAGGGTGTGCATTCAGCGTTTCACCATGCAAAGGGAACCTGTACTAATTTTGCCCATTATTTCCAGGTAGCTCTTGAGTTTTAGGGAGAAATGTTACTTAACTTGATTTTCCTAATTTTATTACTTGTCAAATGCAGATCATAGCCAATACTTCACAATGTTGTTGTGAAGCTCAATCATCTATGCCATATTTTTAACACAGCTCCTCACTCATGGTCACCCTTCAATGTTAGATTATTTGACTTACCGACAATGCCGGTAATTTCCACCATTGTAGAACGTGAGACTGTAGTGATGGACAAGATAGACATTTGCTGCTTCCAGGGTCAGAGAGCTTTGGGAACATCAGTCCATTGTTGTCGAATCATGAAAGCTACGAGGCACTGACGCTCTCCGTAGATGAAAGACACCAGATGAAAGAAGGTTGCTGAGCCTGGAGAAATCACCCGACACCACATCTATGTGTTTACAAACCTGAGATGAATGAAGAGTGCCGAGCATTGAACATCTCGTCACAGCCACAGAGCACTGGGTCTGATGCCGCAGGTACGAGGACGGTTAGGGCTGCAGTGGGGACAGACACGATGAGAGGCCATCAGTCACGTTCGTACCCAGAGCCGGGGAAGTTGAGCCAGCAGACGGGAAAGGCAGAGAATATGCCACGTAGGATTTGTGCTTGGCCTAATTTTCCCCACAACACCTCACTTTATGACTTGCTCACAAAGTTGAAAGAAAAAAAACGGCCGGATTCTTCTGAGATACTGTTCTCCTTTTGTGGAGTTTGTCCAACTTTGGAAGTGCCTTTCTTACAAAGCAAAACATGGCAGAACCTTTCTAAGACACCACATTCCTTCCCTGGGGTCTCTCTAGCACAGCAAGTTATTTCTCACCCCATCCCATGTCAGCAGAGCTTCCAAAGTACCCCGGAGGAGTTGGGGGGGGGTTGAGGGGAAAGAAGTCGCCCTCATCGCAGAAGTTGTTCATGCTGAAACCCAAAAAATCGTGTATGGGGACACTTTTAAAGCACTAGATTAAGATGGAATTGGATCATCTGAGGTTGAAAAATCTTGAGTTTTGTGAGCAAATGCCCGTGGCTGGCAACTCTGGAGCACTAGGTGCTATTTTTAAACAATTCTGCATTAAAAGAGCTCACCTTTGACAACGTGAAGGTCTCTGCTGCCTTCGACCTGAGCCTCCAGCTTGCAGGAATATGCTCCGTCACTATGCTTGTGCAGTTAGTTAAAGCCACTCTCTGTAAATCCCCTCAGAGAAATTCCAGGTTATCCAACGGCCATAAAACTCCACAGAGGAGCATTTTCCTCAGCTACACTCAGCATTTTCTACCTTCCTGGAAATATTCGTTCACATGAAGCGGTTAATAGAGTTCCTCATGCAGAACATTCTCGTCCCCCAGTGGAAAAGAAATGCCCCAAAAGATGGATGGCTTTTCTGTGGCCTCAGGACAAGCACTGATGAGAACCCTTACGCCGCCTGACACCTCCAGTTAACATCAGGCCTCAGAACACAGATTCTAGAGCTGAATGAAGATCCATCCATGAATGGTGCCATTTTGTTGTCCTGCAGACCCCAACTCACTGGCTGGGATTAAAAGACACAGATGATACACTATGATACTCCACATGCATGAGAACCAGTGATCTCCAAATACATCCTTGTCAGAATATGTATTTCAATGACGCCAGTTACCACAGCATCTTACAGATGAACATGTGTGCTGGGCTTATATAGGTTAGATCCAAGCTAGAAATGCCATAGCAACTGGCCACCCAAAGTTACATTTGCATTGATCAAAATTATGCAAAATCGAAAATGTCAAGCACTCTTTAAACACATGTGTCTAGGGGCCTCTCTGTAGGACAGTGGGAATCAGAACAGTTTGTCATCTCAGGAAGGTTTTTACAGGATAGCACTGGATCAGAAGCTCATGTAAATGCAGAGATGAGATTGGAACGTGAGACCTTCTCTGCTCTTGGGCAGCACTGTGCACTGAGGAAACAATGAGAATCCATAGTGGGTGCTTTCAACCTCTTTCAGCAGTTGATGGATTGAGTGTATTAGTAGAAGAACCAGGATGGCCATGAGTGCCCGGATGGTGGGTACCAATGTCTGAAATTGGCCATCTGTACCTCTGCGGACATCAGCCAAGTTCGTACACTGCGCAGATACCAGGATTGAGACTTGGGTCTAAGTCCATAGCCCTTTACTCTGGCATACTAATCTGTCCCTCTATGTGTCCTTAAAAGCACTGTGACAGTCCAAGGGGTTCCAAAATAATTTCAGCCAAATTATTCTGATGAAAATTTTGGAAAGCTGAATCTTTGACCTTTGTAAGCAGGTCAGTTATTGTGTGCGTTCCCAGTGGGGACAACTCCTGAGGGAAGTTCTCAGAGCCGGCTCTAGAGGCTCTCCTCCTGGGGCTCCTGTGCATGGATTGGCTGGCACCTTCCCCTGATACCCCTCAAGTTCAGAGTGGTCTCAGAGCAGCGTAAGAAAAGCAGATGGAATAGTGAGTGCAGTTTCCACAGCTATAAAAGAAAAAAATTAACCAAGCTTATTAGGCTCCCTGTTTCTTTTCTCCCATAAAGCGAGCAATTGGCAATGAATGTCATTCTGCTTTTTAATAGACGAATGGCCCAGTGGCGATAAATCCAACAGCATTTTCTGTGGGAAATATATTTTATTTGGAGCTGTAATTTTCAAAGGAGTGTGAGAACATTTTAGTGAGGGTTACATTCCTCAAAGTAGCATGAAGACCAGACTGGGGGACACCTGGCATGCTTGTGCTTGAGTTCCAAAGTCAGGGAGAAGTGCAATTGTCTACAGCTCTTTCCAACTCCTCAGCATTTTGTGACAGAACCACTGTGCATCTCCATGTTCTTTTTTTTTATAGTGTGATATTCTTTTTTATTATTAATACATTTTTATTATTATTTCAGCTCATACAAACTTAATAGGTACACCAGTTCCCTCCCTCCCTCCTCCTCCCCCCGTACCCCCTGCTCCCCCTCCCCACCCCCTCCCTCCCCATCCCCCAGTGCCTCCCCCCCAATTCCCAGAGAGTCCTTTCTTGTGCATGCCTGATTTTCCTCTGGGCCCTCCTCTCCGATGACATACAAGGACCCTGAACCCTTTCCCGTGTTCCCCTTAGGTATAGGAACACTTCTGTGGCTGCCAATCCTTTGCCTCCAAGGATCTTGGTGCCTTTAGCAGATGCTAGACTTTGTGAGGTCAACAGTGTGTTGGACAATGCGCAGGGCATGCAAAGTCCAATTATGATTGCTTCAGCCCTAACTAGTATGGAGTATCTTACATATCAGTGCTCCTCCCATCCTTTTGCTCTTACACTCTTACCACCCCCTCTTCCGCAAATTTCCCTGAGCTTCAAGATGGGGAGAGATTAAGCTGGCCTAGTTCTAGGTGGTTGATATAGAGTCTCTGAAGTTCTGGATTGTGGTTTGTTGATTTTCTTTTGCAGTTTTGCTGCTCCTGCAATGCCCTTCACTCCATCCTGGTGGGCATTGTATGTTACCCCCTGGCCAGAGACAAAAAGCTGTTAAACTAGAATCTTGTGATAAAAGCACATTCAAAGGTAGATGTAATAAAAGTGGGAAACCCCAGTGAGGGAGGGGTCTATCACCCATTTGCAAAATGGTTACTTTTTATCTGCCAGACTATATGGCCTCCTCTTCTGGTGAGATCATACCCCCTCAGTAGTAAATGATCAGGAACAAAAGTCTGTGAACTAATCAGATGTCTCATTACTTATTTGGGTCCTTGATGGAGGCCTATTTTCTCTGCTGTAACATGGTCCCTTTTCTCCTTGTTTCTGGTGTGGCCCTCCTACCCCATCCCTCCTGTTCATAATCCTTGCAATTACTGTCTCTAGGTGGGCTGGGTGGGTTTGGTACTAGGAGCCACCTATTAGGGAGTACATATGGCGCTAATTTTGTGGGTCTGGGATACTTCACTTAATATAATTGTTTCTAATGACATCCATTTCCCGGCAAATTCCAGTAATTCATCATTTTTGATGGCTGAGTAGTACTCCATTGTATAGACGTACCACAGTTTCCTTATCCACTCATCAGCTGTTGGACATTTGGGCTGATTCCATGACTTTGCTATTGTAAACAGTGCTGCTATGGTCGTGCTTGTGCTATCGCGGTGAACCTCTGCTGTATGGAGGGTTATTCCCAAAAGTGGGATAGCAAGGTCATATGGCATTTCAATCTTTAATTTCTTTAAGAATCTCCAGACTGCTCGCCAGAGTGGCTGTATGAGCCTGCATTCCCACCAGCAATGTAGGAGAGTTCCCCTCTCTCCACATCCTCTCCAACATTTGTTGTTGTTTGTATTGTGGATTTTTGCCATCCTGACCGGGGTGAGATGATATCTCAGGGAAGTTTTGATTTGCATTTCCCTGATGGCTAAGGAAGTCATTTCCATGTTCTTTATGTCTTCATTTTTATGTTTAATTACACAGCTAGGAGTAGGATCTGTTTATATTCTATCTATGTAGATCTACCTAGATCTATCTATGTATCTATGTATGTATGTATGTATGTATGTATGTATGTATGTATGTATCTATCTATCTATCTATCCATCCATCCATCCATCCTTCCATCTATCTATCTATCATCTGTCTATCTATCTCCTTTATCTGAAATCAACCATCCCACAGGAAGATACCCTGTGTCAACTTCTAGTTGTGTACACACGTGGACGTTTATACAGACATGTATACACAGGCTACACACAGGCACAGGAACCCTGATGAACACATCATGCAGTCTCGAGCAGCATGACTGAGTGAAAGAAAGTTCGTGGAAGGACAAATGTAAGATGGTAGCTCATGTAGACTCCTGCTATATGAGTGAACATTTAGGGGCAATGAAAGAATCCCTGACCTGGCACCTCAACTTCTTCAAATTGCTTAGAACACAGTTGAATCTGGAAGGTTTTAGTAGACACTTCAGGCGTACCCACAGAGGGAGTGGTTCCCAGTCATGAGAGCTGGGTTTGGCTTCAGATGAGCTGCCTACCCTAGCCCTGCTCTGTGGAAGCAGATGCTCATCTTTGGAAATCAGCCAGACCTTCTAGTCCTCATTATCTGAGCTGCGTATGAGACACTGACAGATAGGAAGGACCTGCTGTATGGAGGGCAAAGCAAACTTTCCCTGTAGAGTCGCACAACAGTCATTTCTGAATTTGGATGGAGGCCATTAGCAATGGTAGAACTTATGCTTTTTTAAAAAGAATTATCCGATGAGTCTTTTGACTATAGAACATATGGCACCAGGCCTACTTTGGAGTGGAGCGACTGAATGAATGACAGTAAAATAATAAGGCCTTTTGGATTACTCCTGAGGATCTGAGAATCACAGAGAGTAAGAGCTAGATAAAGGTGGTGGATGGAATCTGATTTCTGAGTTGGGGGGAGATAATGGCAGAGGGGGTCAACTGGGAGACTTCAGGTCTCAGCAGCAGGCAGCAGATGTGCATTCTGGGAAAGAGATGCTGGGAGGCTCAACCACAGTGTTCTCCAAAGGCAGCAGCAATTGATCTCCGGGCGCGAATTTCTTGTCTAGTTCGCGGTGCAATGCTTTTCTTGCTCTTGAAGCTCAATCAAGTCTCTTATGGTAGCACTGTGTTCGGGTGCCTTGAGGAATGAAGGGCTCCATCTGGAGCGAGGTGAAGAGATGCAGAGACAACAGGAGCTGAGCAGCAGGAGCATTCAGAGGCATGTTGGAAGACAGAAAGAAGTCAGAGAATCTCTTTCCGTCCCCTACGGTCCTCAGGTATAGTCAGGAGGGCAATTGTCTGTCCTGAAGAAACATGCTTAATGAAACTTGACTTAGTCTATTTAAAAAATCATCAGAAACTGAATTTAGAAGGGAAATTGAAGTTTCATGCATATCAGGTCGCTGATCTGATTTGAGTCTTCGTTGTGTGTTTCTTCCTGGTGCTGTTTTCCGAGGTCCCTGCCTAACAAGCAAGTACCACACTGTGGTGAACTCTTGGCAGAGAAGCCCGTGGAGCCTTTGGGAGACAGAGCGGCAGCTCTCACCCCATCTCTTCTCAGGCTAATAAGTGGCATATGCGAATGGTGCAGGAGGTCTTCAGTCCGCCCAAAGCCCTGGGAAGATGCGAAGGGAAGAAGGACAAAGCCTCTGCATGGACCTGCTTGTTGCAGCAGGGGTACTCCTAAGCCTTTGTTGTAACTAGTTCTCGTTTTATTGAGTGTTTCATTACTGGGGCGTCTCTGGCTTATCCTATTTGTAGTGAACTGTTTGTTTTGGGCTAGGAATTAGTGTTCTCCCCACTCATCCTACCTAAGTGGTACAAACTGAATTATATTCTCCAAGAAGACATGATGACGTTCTAGTCCCTGGAATCTGTGACTGTGACCTTATTGCTGAATAGTCTTTGCAGATGGAGTCAGGTACATCCAGAGAGGGTCACAAGGTAATGCTGATACAGTGCACTAGAGACCTCATCAGAGGCAGAGCCATTCAGAGAAAATGTCTCCTTACTGTGAAGCCAACATAGCTACAAGCCAAGGTCCACCGAGGATGCCTGACTGCAACCAGAGGCCAGAGGAGAAAGAGAAGAGACAGAAGCATCTCTGAGGAAGCGCAGACTTCAAAGCGCACTTTGAACTTTTATCCTCCAGAAGAGTGAGTGAAAACCACCTCTTGTTTCAGTCCACCGAGTTTGTTGCTATAGTAGCTCCAGGAGGCTGATGTGGCTTCGTCAGTCCCCCTAGGCTGGCAGTATCCAGATCCCATCTCCTCACTCCCGCTCTGCAAAGGCCACTCCTTCTCATCATTTGTCCAGGTGCACAACTGTGCTGCCGTTCCTCAAAGAATCAAAACTCCGGCCATGGTCTCAAGTGAACTTCAGTTTCAGAGAACAGGAAATGCACACCGAAGAGTTGGTGCATAGATGCCAGCAGGGTTCTTCTTAGCCTTGGCAGTAACTTTCTAGAAACTTCCAAATGTCCTTTGGAAGGTAGGGATTCCTCTCCAGTGGGGAAGCATTAATTTTAGGCTCGCTTCTCAAGCAGGATTGGTCTTTCTTTTTCTGATGTCTTTCTAGCACCAAGTGTGCTTACACAGAAATTAAGTAAATATGTGGCTTGTCGTCAGCGCAGAGATTCACTTGATGCCCCTCCATTTTCATGAATATGTGTGTCAAGTTCACGCAACCGTATGTTGACACACCGTATGTGCTGATATGTGCATAGAGACCTAAAGATGCTGAGGAATCATCCTTGATTATTCTCCTATCTTATTTTTTCTTCGGGCTGGGTCTCTAATTAAACCCAGTGCTTGCTTATAGGGGTAGTCTCACTAGGCAGTTTACTCTGGGGATTCCTAGTGCCTGCTTCAGGGGCCAGAATTGTAGATGGACTGTTACACTCACCCAGCATTTGACGTGGGATCTGGGAGGTCACACTCTGCTTGTTTTGCTTGCACAGCAAGCACTTTAACCACTGAGAAATGTCCTCAGGCTGCTTTTTTAAATATTTTGTCTTGTGTATGCGTGTTCTTTCTCCCTTTAAGTTGTTTGCGCCCGGATGGTGTCTCACAGCACTGGTACAGTATGCATATGTGTGTATATGTGTACATATGTGTGCAGGTATGTGGAGCTCAGCGTATCACTTCCAGGAGTTGGTTCTCTCCTTCCACCTTGTGGGCTCTGGGAATCAAGCTCAGATCTTCACACTTCTGGGACGATAACCTCATGGCAGTTTCATTGGAACTTTGAAGAGAACGGTTTCATCCGTGATTGGAAGACCCCAAGGGGAGAAGCACTAAGATGCCGGCATGTGAATAGGTACTTGCAGCATGGTCAGACTTTACCCGCCAGGGGAGGGTGAGGCGGATTCCAAGCAGGTTCTGGTAAAGGAAAGTACTGGACCGTTGCATGGGACGTTGGTGAAATACTGACATGGGAGAACAGGTGTGGAAGGAGTAGGTCGGGGAAGCTAGAATCCAGAGAGTCTGGTCCAAGGCAGGACGAAGGATGGCATTCCACTTTAAGAAGCCTAAGTAAGGAGAGAAAGTTACTCGAAGCCATTACTATGCCTGATTATTCCCTCGATTTGTTCTCTTTGCAGACAGATTAACGCTTCATGAAATGCCATTACGCTATAGCTCATTTTTCACTATTTTTACTTTTACTCAGCAACTATCATGTCTGATCATTTTTACACTAATTGTACATAACACTGCTTTGCTTTAAATATATTGTTTTAAAAGATTTTGTTTTACAGTTCACTTCCTTGCAAGAAATTCTGTAGACAGTGGTCATAAATCTCTCTTGAAAGAAAACGAAAGTTGTCTGTTTTAATTTCATATCAATTCCCTACTGTTTGGGAAAAGAGATCAAGGACAGAAAAAAAAAGTCCAAGAACTTGCAATTATCCTTACTTTATTCTACTCATGAGTTGCTGTTTTTAAGCTGAATAGATTATTTCCCTATACATTTCCTTGAAGTTAGGGTTTGACGATGTGTTTGGGGACAAGGTACGACGTTTTGCATAGAGATAACAATTGAATTTTGGAATATGTATGACCGCAAAGGTGGATTCTGACCAGCTAGACTTTTACTAGAATTTTTGCCTGCTGTGCTTGTTTAACCCCAGTGACTGGATGGGGAGGGGTTGTAATCAATCATCCCTAAAGCACAGTGTCATCCAAGAGAAGTAGCAAGAGTCCTTTCGCTCATAGTCCAGTTACCAATACAGAGGACTTGTTTCTGGTTCTCATGGCAACAGATGCAGTGATGGACTAGAGTGGGTGGAAGTGTTTCTAATGTGGCATGCTCTCTGAGCTGGTGAGTGGACACTCGAGCTGTGCTTGAACAACCAGGTCTCTGCATCTGGATTTCCTAGCCTGGTAGTGTTCAAGTCATTGGCTCATCTTCACATTCTGCCTTCCCTTGGGATGAGCATCCCAAGAGAAATTATCAGAAGCCACGTAGCTTTCTATGCATTAGCCACAGAAATCTAATAGTGTCCCTTTTGACAAATTCCATTGATGGAAGCAATTAAAAGCTTCTTAGATTCAGGATGATGACATGAATATGGTGTCTTAGTGGGGCTGGAATGAGGTCACATTGTAGAAGTGCACGAGGGAAGAGGGATGGTCTGCCACAGAAAAGGACAGAGAGTGCAGAGCAGTGTGTAGATTCTGCGCTATAACCAATGGCTAGGAAACAGTTATCTGTATCAATTGAGAACAGCATTTAAATCATGTTTCAGTTAGGCACCAGTTTTATCTTTGCTTACAGTTTAGGATCTCTTCTTAGACTTGGAAACTGTTTCTTACCAGACTGAGAGGTTCACTGGTCATTGTTAAATCCAGATGCAAACATCATCTTGTTTTATTTATTTCTTCCACTCATACAATGTTGATAACTACCCCATTCCCCTTCCTCCCTCCACCCCTTTTTTCCTTCCTTCCCCCCACCTCCCTTTCTGCCAGTGTCTCCTCCCCCCCATTCCTGGAGCATCCTTTAGTATGCATGACAAACTTACCTCTGGGTCCTCCTCTCTGATGAGGTGTAAGGACTCAATAGCATTGCCCAGAACTCTTTTTTTGTGTTCCCCTTTAGTATAGGAACACTCCTGTGGCTGTTAATCCATTTCCTGTAAGGATCCCAGGGCCTGTGATCCATGCTAGACTTTGGGGGTTCAGTGACATGTTGGTCATTGCGCAGGTCATGCAAAGTCCTATTATGATTACTTCGGCCCTAAATTGTATGGAGTATCTTGCGTATCATTGCTCCTCCCCATCTTTAGGCTCTTACAATCTTACCGCCCCCTCTTCGGCAAATTTCCCTGAGCTTTAGGATGGGGAGAGATTAGGTTCCAGGTGGTTGATGTAGAGTCTCTGATTTTCTGAATTATGGTTTGTTGATTTTTTTTTCAGTTTTGCTGCTCCTGCACCACTCTTGGCTTCATCCTGATGAGTATTGGATGTCACCTCCTAGCCAGAGATAAAAGGCTGTTAAAATAGAGTCTTATTATAAGAGTAGACTCAAAGGTAGATGGAATAAGAGTAGGAGACCACTGTTGCAGGATGATTACCTTCTACCTGCCAGACTCTATGCCCTCCCTTTCTGGTGAGATAAACCCCATCAGTTGCAAGTGACCAGGGAGGAAAGTCTGTGAGCTTAACCAGATGTCTCGTTACTTCAGTCCTTGATGGAGGCCTATTTTCTCAGCTGTAGCATGATCCCCTCTCTCCTTGTTTCTGGTGGGGACCTCCTTTCCCTTTCCTCCCTGCTTAATCTTTGCTATTACTGTAGGTATTACAGAGATTTATCTTTGAGTGTCACTAAGTGGGTTTGGTACTAGGATCCACCTATTAGGAAGTACATACGGCACTTAATTTTCTGTGTCTGGGATACTTCATTCAATATAATTGTTTCTAATTCCATCCATTTCCTGGCAAATTTCATTAGTTCATCATTTTTTATGGCTGAGTAGTACTCCATTGTATAGATGTACTACATTTTCTTTATCCACTCGTCAATTGTTGGGCATTTGGGTTGATTCCATGACTTTGCTATTGTAAACAGTGCTGCTATGAACATGGTTGTGCTTGTGCTATCGAGGTGAACCTCTGCTGCATGGGGGGTTATACCCAAAAGTGGAATAGCAGGGTCATATGGCATTTCAATCTTTAATTTCTTTAAGAATCTCCAGACTGCTCACCAGAGTGGCTGTATGAGCCTGCATTCCCACCAGCAATGTAGCAGAGTTCCCCTCTCTCCACATCCTCTCCAGCAGTTGGTGTTGTTTGTATTGTGGATTTTTGCCATCCTGACCGGGGTGAGATGATATCTCAGGGAAGTTTTGATTTGCATTTCCCTGATGGCTAAAGAAGTGGAGAATTTTTTAAGATATTTGTTAGACATTTCAATTTCTTCCCTGGTAAAGTTTCTTTTGAGTTCCAAGGCCCATTTTTTAATGGGGCCCTTTGTTTCCTTGGTATTTAGTTTTCAAAGTTCTTTGTGCACTCTGGATAATAGAGCTTTATCAGATATGTGGTTAGTGAAGATTTTCTCCCATTTGGTGGGTTACCTTTGTGCTCGAGTTACGATCTCTTTATCTGAACAGAAGCTCTTTAATTTCATAAGATCTCATCTGTTGAGTGTGGGTTGTATTGACTGTGCTATTGGTTTTCTGTTTAAGAATTGTTGTCCTAGTCCAATCAGCTCGAGGGAGTTCCCTACCCTTTCAATTAAGGCTTTTGTAGTCTCTGGCCTTATATTGAGGTCCTTGGAATTAAGTCTTGTACATGGTGACAAGTATGGGTCCAGTTTTAATCTTCTGCTTGTGGAGATCCAGTTTTGCCAGCACCATTTGTTGAAGATGCTGTTCTTTTTCCATTGGAGTTTTTGGGCCCCTTTGTCAAAGATGAAATGGCTGTAATTGCATGGGCTTATATCTGGGTCCTCAACCCTTATCCATTGATCTGTGTGTCTATTTTGGAGCCAGTACCAGGCTGTTTTTATAACTATGGATTTGTAGTATAGACTAAGGTTTGGTATGGTAATACCTCCAGCAGTGTTTTTGTTACTTAGGATTGTTTTTGCTATTCTGGGTCTTTTGTGACTTCATATGAATTTTGAGATTGTTTGGTCAACTTCTTTGAAGAATTGCTTCTGGATTTTGATTGTCATAGCATTGAATCTCTATATTGCCTTTGGTAGGATGGTCATTTTTATGATGTTGATTCTGCCAATACAGGAACATGGGAGGTCTTTCCACCTTCTGGTGTCTTCTGTAATTTCTTTCTTTAGGGTTTTAAAGTTTTCATTGTAAAGGTCTCTTACTTCCTTGGTTAGGTTTATACTAAGGTATTTCATTTTTTTAGGGGCTATAGTAAATGGGATTGTTTCTCTCAAGGCTTTTTCATTTCTTTCATTCTGGGCGTAGGAAGGCCACTGATTTTTGTACATTTATTTTGTATCCTGCTACCCTGCTGAACTTCTGTATTAGTTCCAGAAGCTTCCTGGTGGAGCAACTGTCATCCTTGACACTTCCTCTGCCTCAGGCCTGCTTCTTCCATAACCTGTCTGTGCAACACAGTGAGAATGTCTTTCCAGAAGTCCATAAGTCAGCCACTTCCCTCCATTTCCACAGCTACACCCTCGACTGAGGTGTCATCATATTTTTTCCTGGGATAGTGTGTCCTGAGTCAGCCTTCTCGGCCAGCTCTTTCCACTCTCCCCAAAACAAACCCAGCTATGTCTGCACAGCACCAAAACACAAGAACAGTCTGATGGCATCAGCCCCTGCAGGATTCTGACCTGAATCCCTGCGGGCTCTGTGCAGAGGACCTGATTTCCCATCTTTCAATTTCATTTATTTCCCTCCTGGTTTTAGCCAGGCTGGGCTTGTTTCTCTCGTCTGAACTCCTGGACAGAATGTTGGGATTCCCTTCTACTACAAGGTCATTCTCCTGTGTTGCCATTTCGGCTCAGACACTATGTCACCTCACTGGTCACAATTAGGCCGGCTGCTCCTGTCCACTGCTTCTTGGTCTTCCACTGGCTTATCTGACAACCCACCCACTGCCTGATGTAACAGTCAGCCCAGAGGTAGCTGTCTGAGTGTAGCAATGACACTGAATCTTTGACCACAGCAGCTCATGTTCACAATGTGATAGCTGGTATCCATGGAGACAGAGCAGTTCTTTGGTTCCATTTCCTTGGACATGAAAATAATAGCAGTTTACTTCAGGATGTTTGGACCGGTCTAAGTCAGCAGGACCACGTGAGATTGTGACTAACTTGAATTTGTCTGGATCCATCAGAAGTGATGGAAGAAGCTTTAGCATCTTCTGAATCTAATGACATTGCAGAAGATAAATCCAAGCTAAGCTCGGGTTGTATTAGGATACAGTAGAAGGTAGATGCCTGTCCTTGGTGGCATTTGCTTTAAGTTTTAATATTAAAAAAATTAGGTCATGGCAAAGAACATGTAAAGTTTCCCCCTTTAACTATTGTATAGTGTAGAGGGGCTGCATTAAGTATGTTCACATGGTACTGCCGTAGCCACCATCCATCTGCAGAACAGAAACTCTGTCTGTTGGACCAAGTGCTCATTCCCCTCTCTTCTCAGTTTCTGGTAATCAACATCCACTTTGTGCCTCTCTGAGCCTGACTCCTCTGTGCACCTCATGTGACTGGATCATGTACCGTCACGTGTCCTTGGACTGGCTCCTATCACTGAACACAATGGCCCCATCTGTCTACCTGCATAGCTTTTGTCAGAACTCTTTCTGTGTGTGAACATTTTCTCCCCCTGCACGCATGAACTCATCTGCTGATGGGCGCTTGGGCTGCTTCCATCTTTTAGCTGCTGTGAGCCCATGTTGTAATTGCAGCTGTTCACGGGTGTCTGTGAGTTTTGCTCTGTCAGCTTTATCGCCATGACGTAAGCTGTATCAGGGACTCGCTGCAACTTCTTGTTCTCAGCCCTGCCTCTCGATGCCCCAAGATGGTGACTGGAAGGCTGCAGCTGCCAAAACTGCTTCTCAACTAAGCGAACCCACAAATATGCCCAGCATATCAAGTCACTTTTCTATACTAAGTGAACCCACAAATATACCCAGCATATCAACAGTCACTTTTCTATACTAAGTGAACCCACAAATATACCCAGAATATCAACAAGTCAGTTTTCTATAAAGTCTTATAACCACATGAAAATACATGATAACATGTAGTGGGGGGACACATGCAGAGAGGGAAAAGAACAGTATTGTTTAAATGAAGATATTTTAACCAGGAACAATTCATCTGCATTTGATCATTTGGGGCAATCATATTTTTGATTTTCATGGCAAAATGGAATTACAAAGGCTTGATAATTAGAATAGTAGTTGAAGAATTTTGAAAATTAGATTTTTTTAGAATAGATACAAGAGTTTGAATGGAAATAATAGCATTTGCTACAGTGTAACATTTACATTCTGTGTGTGTTTTGATATGTACATAGTTTGTGTATGGGTGCACCGTCTTGTGTCAGGCACAGAGGTGCATTTTGTGGAATCTGTGTGGAAGCCAGAAGATACCCTTGGATACTATCTTTATATCCCTTTTTAAAAAAATTTTTAATGTATTATTTATTCAATTGTGTGTGTATGCATGTGTGCGTGTGTGTGTATGTATGTGTGTGTGTATGTGTGTATGTGTGTGTGTGTGTAGAACCACGGACGAATTCGGGAATCACCATGGATGCCTCCACCTCCTCCTTGTTTACTCTGCCCTGGGATTCACATGCTCCACCCTACCAGGTCCAGATACGCAGGCTGCCCCCGTTTCCGCCCGGCATCTATACGTGGGGTCTAGGATCTGAACTCAGGACCTTCTGCCTGCAAGGCAGAGGCTTAACCCCTGAGCCACCTCTCCAGCCCCTCTTTATGTCCCTTTGAGACAGAGTCTCTGCAGCTACTCATATGTACACTAGGCTAGCTGATCCAGAAGCTTCTGAGGAGTCTTTTATCTCTTCCCCCACCTCACAGTAGACAAACATTTGGATCATGCTATATCTAATTAAAACTTCAAAAAAATTCTATTTTATAGAGGCTATGCCTGACTTAAACACAGGGAGCAGGTATATTATTCAAACAGCAAGAAGAACAGAGGAGGGGGTTCTAAGATTGGTGGAGTCAGTGATGTCGTAGAGGTCAATCAGTCCCCATAGTCTGACTTGGTATGCGTTCTGGAGATTTGAATTCAGATCCTTACCCTTGAGTGGCAAGCACTTTACCCACTGAGCTATTCACCTACCCGTCCACCCCCAGCCCTTCTTGGCTGCATATTGTAACTCTCAGCCGCAGAGCCCCCAGCTCTGACATGAATTCTTGGGTCTCTTCACTAATAGACTGGGAAGAAATCTCAGTGGCTTTGTGCAGGTAGTGGTCAACATAAAATAGCACAGCTCAGTATTTTCGCCTAATGCGATTCATTCTGAACTTGGTTAACATTTTCCAAATTCATTATGAAGGTTTGAAAAGTAAAAGAAAGCTGAGAGGAGAGTATAATAAACTCCCGAGCGCTCATGGTCCAGCCCAGCAATCATGGTCCTAGGGCCTCATTGTGTCTATTGTGCCCGTGTCCACCTCTCTTTGTCTATATTGTTTTGGAGTGAATCCCAGGCACCACATAATTTAATCCATGTGGATGTTGCCATGTGTTTTATAAGCAAGGACCTTTAAAGGAAATTTAGCAGTGGTACTGTTTTTATACCTAGCTAGTTCAAAATAATTTCTTACAATGATAAAGACGTCCAGTCTGTTCAAATTTTTCTAATTCTATTTTCATGTAAATTTTCTTTTCTTTCAGGGGAGTAAGTTGCTTTATAATAAGAACTCCAGACCCTGAGAACATCCTTTGCTGCCTCTGTCCACCATCTCTTCCCCCACCCCCATCCTATCTCTGTAGCTTGTTTGTGGAACAAAATGGTTTCCTTGGTGTATAAGCTTTCCTGCATTGGGATTGTGCTGAATGAATCTTGGCAACTAGGCCTCATGTGCTCCTTAGCTGCTTTATGTCCTGCGATAGTCATGTTTGGTTTGAAACGTGATAGATTCAGGTTGGAATTTGAGACAAGAATGCACAATCGTCAAACAGTGGACTAGTTTTCCATTTTGTCTGAAGGATGTTCTTCTGTTATGCTAGTAGTGTTTGTTGTCATGCCTAGAATCGTTATTTCATCAAGACTCACTTTCTAACTTTATCATTGTTTGTTTTCTTCTTTTTAAGACAGAACTATTTCTGTAAAGAGAACATTTCTCTCAATTTCCATTTCGACAGCCTGAGATATGCCTTGTATAGAAAAGGAAGGATCTATGCATGGTTATTTTTACTTTTATTTATTATTTTTGAAAGCTTCAAAAGTTTCCAATGGCACTTCCCTCCCTCCCTTCCTTTCTTCCTTCCTTCCTTTAACCCCTTTCTCTTATTTAAAAATCTTAACTGTGCCTATTACAAATATCTTAGTTAATTTAGATAATCAATGGGTTTTAGTAGGATTTGTTCTTTAATTTTAGAGTTTATGTTTAGGTTTGAAAAAAATACTTACATACCTGATTGCCCCAATTGAAATTTTTCTTTAAATGTTAGTCCTTTGTTGGTTTTAACAACAACTAAAAAAAACCCCAAATTACTCTTACAGTATGGTAGTGAAGATACATGCACGTAAACTCACTGAATGAAGCCTCTGTGTAGCCGGCTTTTCTTTATAAGGCACATATCACTGGAGTATACTTTCAACCTTTTTCCTTTCCTTTATCTTCCAGTCTGGGATGTAAATGTCATGAATGGAGGGACAACAGCAACAATGACATAAGAAGGATGACCTCTTCACACACAGCCTATGGAACAGTGGAAAATTCTAGAAACCAGTTCCTTAATGACTCCTTATTGAATTACTCCTTTTTAAGACTACTGGCCTGATTTGTTTGTTGGTTACATACTTTCAAGAATCCGTGTGTGTGTGTGTGTGTGTGTGTGTGTGTGTGTGTGTGTGGTGTGCTTGCAGGTGACATGGAATTGTTCTGTGTGTGCATGTGAGTGTGCCTGCCATAGTGCACGTGTAGAAGTCGAGGAGGATCTTTCAATGTTGCTCTTCATCCCTCTACCTTCTATGACACCAGGTCTCTTCGCTGCTGCTACATGAACCAGGATGACTGGCCTATGAGTTTCTGAAGATTCTTGGGTTGTGCCTCCCATTTCTGTGGGTGCATGGTGCTTACGGATGTGTGTGTATTGCCTTTGGAGCTCTGAATTCTGAGTTTCAAGCTTGTGTGGCAAGTGCTTTATCTGATCAATCATTTCCCCAAAAGAAACCCTATTTTTAAAAACTATTTATTGGAGTGTCTTCACTGATACATTTGTCTAGAGCAATGCATATCATAAGTAAGAGATCTGAGTTTTAAATTCGCGTATGTAAATCTTTTTTTTAAATTTATTTATTCATTGTGTGTGCATGTGTAGAACCACGGATGAATTCAGGAACCATCATGGACCACCTCTACCTCCTCCTTGTTTACTCTGCCCCGGATTCACAGGCTCCACCCTACCAGGACCAGAAACGCAGGCTGCCCCCGCTTCTGCTCGGCATCTATACGTGGGGTCTAGGATCCAAACTCTGCAAGGCAGAGGCTTAACCCCTGAGCCACCTCTCCAGCCCCTCATATGTAAATTTTATGTCTTGTCTATTAAATAATATAGAGTGCCACCGACCTGCAACACAGCTTAAGTGCATACACAGAGAACTCCTTATTCACATGCTGCCACCCAGGGAGGGACAGAGAAGGGAGGACAGCATGCAATTTATAGATCAGCTCCTTTTACCTTAGGCCTTGTGGCTTCCCGACCAAGAGTCAGGATTCACACCCATTACCAGCCTCTCCTCAGCAGGGAAAGAGTTTCCGCCGACCTCCAGGTCAGGAGTAGAGAAACACGCAAGCTTCCTGCTTGTGGTCAAATGACGCCCAGCACTTCTGTATCAAAAACATCTTTTTTACTAACTCCTTGCAAGGTACAGTATGGTTGGAAAGATTTTACTAAGCAAACTACACTTGATAAATATTTGATCCATTTCCACATTTAAATTTCATCAAATGCAAGTTTGATTTCTGATCTGCATGGATAGTGTTAGCATACTGAGCTGGCTCTAATTTCAGTGAGAAATAGGGAAACTCAGGTTCATGTGTACAACCTTAAATTTTGTGAATACAAATACCCCATGAATCCTAGTCTGTCTGCAACCTCGTGTGTCTGAGAATCTCCTGAGATCCGTGTTGGGGTTCCCTGTCCTAGCAGCTTGGCTCTCACCACAAATGGCTGAAGATGCTGAAGAGGATCCCAGGCAGGGCATGCATCTGCTGCAAATGCCTCTTCGAGCCACAGATGAGCGGCCCTGACCCTTGCTAACCTTGGCCATCCCCAGGTCCACCCCTCATCTCTTGTCTGGATTCTCAGCTGACTACTGAACAGCGGCTGTGGAGGATTGCTTGGAATCCATCCGCAGGGGCAAGCAGGAGGCGCATGGGCTGTTGGGGGAGGTGTCTCGCATCTGTGGAAGGTTCTGCAACGCTCTCTTCTCCCTCTTGCCACGCTCGTCACGTTTCCTGATGCCTCAGTTCTGTTTCAGAGACATTTCCCCAGCACCTGCCACCAGTCAGCGCAGCGTCAGTCTCCAGAGATGAGCAAGATTTGTATTTGTGACTGAGCTTCTGCCTTGATAATCACTGGCAAACTTACCTCAGGCCTCAGTCGGGCTGGGGAGGCATTACAGAGCGGATGGCAGGCTTCCTTATCAAAGAGCTTCGTACTTGGCCCTGGCAGGTCCTACCAGAGCCCAGACAGAGCCCACCTCAATACTGTAAATCCCATTTATCTATGCTCGGAACTGCTCTTGACAGATCCTTCCTACCAGATTGAGGTCCTGCATGCTGATCTGTGTCATTCTTGCCCTTACCAGACTTGTGGGATTCTGGAGGGTCAGGTCTGGGTTCATAACAGGGTGGTAGCATCCAATGCATAGTGAATGTCAGATGCAGGAAACCATCACTGCACGACAAGACTGCACGGAGGGGCATCTGGGACTTTGAGGGGAAGGGAAGCTGTAAACTTTGGGAAATGTAAAAATTGCATAGGTTAGTTTCAGCTCTTGTGGATGCTGAGATCCGGGGGGTGATGCGCGCTGGATTTCCTCTGGGGACAGGAAGCACGGTCGTCATCATCAAGTCCTCCCAGAATGGGTGCTGAACAGAGGACAGTTAGTGACAGCGGAGGTGTATGATCCTCACAAGGCGAGCGGCCATGCATGACATCGGGAATGTCACACATTGGGATGACCGGAGGGAGAGAGCATGCTGCTCTTGGTCTTCATGCACCGTGGAGGGATGAGTTCACTTGAAAGTCAGCAAATGCCACCCAAGATGACTACAAAGAAGCCGTGCTTACTAAGGGAAGGAAGTGTGGGGAGACCCCGGGAGGAGTGTAAGGGTGTACTGCGCCGGTAGGTCCATCTCAAAGATGCCAGGCCCTGCCTGCCTGCATCGACCCTGAAATCTCCTCCCTCTGCCCCTGGCTCTCAGCATGCAGCGCGGAAATCCAGAACGTTTTGTCTTTGGCCACCACATCACAGCAGCGTCTCAGGCCTATTCTGGCCATGACTTCAAGCTGTGCCTTTGGCAACTTGCTGGGCTATCTGGCCCAAATCCCGTGGTCGTCCCTTTTCCTAGGAAACCAGCCCTAAAAAAAGCCGCTTCTGCTGCTCTCCACCTCGACTTCTCTGTCCAGCTGGAACCTTTGTGTAATTTACCGCTGACATTTCACACTGATAAGCAGGGGACCATCAGCCTGGTGCCAAGTGTCCACGTGACTCACATGTTTTTGAAGACTATGTGGAGGAGGGAGGAAAAGAAAGAAGAAAAAAAGAGACAGTGATCTTAGTCGTGTAAGCCATGAAAGAGCTCACCAGGCTGCCGTGGTTCTGTTTGTTTTAGAAAATGACTGGAGGCCACAATGTTTGAACTTTTCATTGTCGAGTCTGCTGAGAATTCAAGCAGAGCAGATCCCCGGAGACTTCTTTTTCTTCAGTGCCCGAGACAGAAAAATGAAAGTCTGAATCTTATTAAGCAGATCCACAGGCCCCGGTTAAGAAGAAGTATGAAAACATGATTTTGTGTTCAAGCTTGGGAAGGAAAAATAACTCAGAGGGAGCCAGACATGCTTTGAACCTTCAGCAGCTACACAGCAAGACTTACCCAGCACATGTGTGTATGAGGACGGGTGTGTACACATGTGTGTGTGTGTGTGTGTGTGTGTGAAAGGGTGTGTGTATGTGGTGTATATGTGTGAGTGTGTGTGTGAGGGTGTGTGTATGTGTGTATGTGTGTGTATATGTGTGTGTGTGAGGGTGTGTGTATGTGTGTATGTGTGTGTATATGTGTGTGTGTGTAGGGTTGGGTGTGTGTGGTGTGTGTGGGGGTGTGTGTGTGGGAGGGTGTGTGTATGGTGTGTGTTATGTGTATGTGTGTGAGGGTGTGTGTATATGTGCGTGTGTGTGAGGGTGTGTGTATGTGTGTGTGTGTGAGGGTGTGTGTATGTGTGTATATGTGTGTGTGTGAGGGTGTGTGTATGTGTGTTTGTGTGTATGTGTGTGAGGGTGTGTGTATGTGTATGTGTGTATGTGTGTATGTGTGAGACTGTGAGGTATGTGTTTGTGTGCTCATCTACTGCATGAAAAACTGTCCCTAAGTTTGTAGAAGACATTCTTGTCTAACACACTAGCTATAAAAATATATCATGTGTGCTATAAAGCTGGAACTTTACTCTTTATGAAATGAGGAACCCTGGGATGTATTTGTTTACTCCGAACCCTGGAAGGAAATCTTTTTGCCTCTCCATGACCACAATTCTACATGTCACAAAGTTTTCCCTCAATCCTCTACAACCATCTTGCTTTGCAAATCTATCATTGTCCTTAATCAAATACAATCAGTCTCTGCTTGCATAACAAAACACCATAGACTAAGTGGGTTATAGCAACAAAGTTTTTTCTCATGGTTCTGGAAGCTGGAAGTCAGGGATCACATGTCAACATGGGAAAGGACCTCACTCAGAGAGAGGATGAAGGATATTTCTGGGGGTCCCCAAGTCTGACACCCCAAGTCTAAATCATTTCCTAAGGACTGTACTTCCTAAAACCATAGCTTTGGTCCTTGCTTTGGCAGCACATAGACTAAAATTGGAATAATGCAGAGAAGATTAGCATGATCCCTATGCAAGGATGACATTCATATTTGTGAAGCATTCCATATTTCTGAAATAAACAACAACAAAAAAAGGAAGAGATAACCCACAGTTTTAACAGCCAGGACTTATTAAGGTTTAAATCAATATGTCCTCCACAGACTTACGTGTCTGAACACGTGGTCTTGAGCCCGGCTCTGTTTTGAGGGGGTTTGGAACCTTTGGCACAGGAGGCATGAATAGCGGAGGTAGGTCACTGGGGGTGGGTCTTTGAGCATTGTAGCTATGACCTGTGCCCAGCCTGAACCTTCTTTATGATTACTTTTGGTCTTAACCAGCCAGATACTTTACGTCCCTTAGAGGGAGTAGCCTGAATATATCTTTCTTTCTCTTTTTACCTGTAAGTATGTTTGTGTGTGGGAAGACACACCTGTGCAGTGCTTGTGCATATGAACGTGTCCCTGTAGAAATGACAGGATGATATTAGGGCTCATCCTTGATTTCTCTTGTATTGTATTGTTCTGAGCCCGAGTCCGTAATCAAGCCCAGAGAGCCCCAGGGATGACCATGACTTCCTCTAAACTCAGGGTCCTGCTGAGATGCTCACACACTTGTAAGAGCCTCACATCTCTGTGGCTGCTTCTCCTCCTTTCTCGCATCTGTGTTTTGGAAGAGGAATTTTACCTTGTTCCAATTAAAATGCCCTGTGAGTGTTTTCCATAAACCATGTCTTCCATCACTGAGGAATTTGAGCCTCTGCAGGAAAAAGAGAAGACTGGCTGGCAGCTTTCAAATGTCAAGGGCACGCTTTTGGCCATCAGCATTTCCAGACACGTGTGCATGAGGTGCCACTCAAGTGCACGTCACAGCCCTCTCCCTCTCCTGTCCCCACATAGTCACTGGGGTTTGCGCTAGGACGCTGCTCTGTGCAGCACCGATACCGACACAACTACAATCTGACATCTCCACTCATCAAAGCTGCTGTGCAATGCATAGGGCCTGGACAATTGAAATGCATATTATATGCATCCTCTATTACAGTACTGCAGAACAGTTTCCTGCCCTAAAGGTAAATTCCCCTGCACACCTGACAATCAATCATTGTTTTAGAGTGTTTTACAACAAACTAACAAGAGCGAAATAAATACCACGCGACCAGGTAAGAATTGGAATCCTGCAGCCT